>BSBN01000001.1:15994500-17196500 GCA_027924645.1 Cunninghamia lanceolata
CACATATCAAATTCACTTTGCATCTGATTATTAAATTTTTTACACATACTCTCATTTCCACCAAATATGATGTCATCAACAAATACCTCAACAATCAAGATGTGTTCATGATTAGTTTTGAAATAAATATTATTGTCAGTAGTGCCTTTGTTAAGGCTTAGCTTTAGCAGATACTTATCCAATCTTGCATACCAGGCTTTTCAGGGTTGTTTAAGTCCATACAATGCTTTCTTCAATCTGTAGACCTTATCTTCTTGATCAGATAACTGGAATCCTTTCGGTTGTTCAATAGACTTCTTCCAACTCTCCATTCAAGAATGTTGACTTGACATCCATCTGGTAGACTTTGAAATCTTTGTAAGAAATAAAGGCAATAAATAATCTGACTACTTCAATTCTTGCCACCAGAATAAAAGTTTCTTCAAAATCAATTCCCTCTACCTAAGAGTAACCTTTGCACACCAATCTTGCTTTCTTTCTCAAAACTTCATCATCTTCATTCAATTTATTCTAGAAGACCCATTTAGTTCCAATTACATTTTTGTTTTTAGGTCTAAGAAAAAGATCCCAAGTATGATTCTTTTCAATTTGTATTAATTCTTCTTCCATTGCTTTTACCCAACTTTCATCATTGCAAGCTTCATTCACTGATTTTAGTTCAATCTTTGAAATTAGACAATACTCCTCTTGTTCTTCAGTGATTCTTCTTCTAGTTTGAACACCTTTATGTTTATCTCCTATGATCTAATTTTTAGAATGATTCAATCTTACATACCTGGGAGTTTTGGGATTTTCTTCAACTTTTGATTCTTGAACTTGCTCCTCAACATTTGCATTAATTTCTTGAGTTACTGGATTCTCCAGAGGACTTTCATTTTGATCATCTGATTCATATCAACAAAACCTTGAAGGTCTCGCCTTGCTATCATCAACCTTGACATTAGCACTTTCAACAATCTTTTTCAATCTCTTGTTAAAGCACCGGTATGCCTTGCTTTGATTAGAAAAACCCAGAGATATTCCTTCATCACATCTTGTATCAAACTTGCCTAGATCTTCATCTCTTTTGATATAGCATTTACTACTAAAAACTCTGAAATATTTCACAGAAGGAGCATTACCAAACCACAGTTCATAAGGTGTTATACCAGAATTACCTTTGATCTGCAGCTGGTTAAGAGTGTAGACAATAGTACTTACAGCCTCTCTCCAATAGACATGTGGAACATTTCCCTCCATCATCATGGTTCTAGCAGCCTCTTGAACAGTTTGGTTCTTCCTTTCCACAACTCCATTTTACTAAGGAGTCCTAGGAGAACACAATTGTCTTCTTATTCCACACTTTTCACAAAATGCATTAAACTCACCGGAGGTAAACTCTCCACCTCTGTCAAATCTTAGACATTTTATCTTCACACCAATCTCATTCTCCACTCTAGCCTTAAAATCTTTGAATTTGTCAAGAACCTCTTATTTCTCTCTCAAGAAAGTGACCCACATCATCCGGGAGTGATCATCAATTAGCAACATAA
Organism: Cunninghamia lanceolata; assembly: GCA_027924645.1. Lineage (NCBI taxonomy): Eukaryota > Viridiplantae > Streptophyta > Pinopsida > Cupressales > Cupressaceae > Cunninghamia > Cunninghamia lanceolata. Next base: position 15,996,033 of record BSBN01000001.1, read on the forward strand.
AGTATCTGTCTCCTTGCAAACTCCTAACCCTGGCAGGACCACACATATCAGTGTGCACAAGTTCCAACAATCCACTTGAAGATTATTCTTTACTCTTGAATGAAGTTCTGCTCTATTTGCCTAACTTATATTCCTTACACATACTATTAGCAGGTTTTACAAGCTTTGGAATATCTCTCACAGCCTGAGTAGTACTTATCTTGATAATGTTGTCAAAGTTTACATGACACATTCTCCTATGCCATAGCCAACTTTGATCAATTTGAGTAATCAAGCAACTTTTACTAGTTCCACTTAAATGAAAGATGTTACCTCTAGTCTATGTACCAAATGCAATCTTAGTTCCAGAGCTTTCCAAGATTCTGCATTTTCCATCCTTGAATCAGAGATCATACCCTTTGTCAACCAACTGTCCAACACTAAAAAGATTATGCTTCAACCCTTCTACATACAAGACATCATTAGTGTTATTCTTACCATCAAGAGAGATGGATCCTCTACCATGGATTCTACCAGCTGAATTATCTCCAAACTTCACAATTCCACCTTCTTACTTTTCCATACTTACAAACTTACTCTTGTTACCTATCATATGATGAGAACATCCACTGTCAATCACCCATTCATCCTTTTCTACAACCTGAGCAGCCAAGGCACTTTCCACATTCACAAAGCTAGCAAATTCAGGAGGCACCAAATCTTCTTCTTTGATAGCAATGAACACCCATTCATTTCCAGAGGTACTTCCCTTATCAGATTCATCATCTATAACTCCTTCCTCAGCAGCTTCTTGGACATAGTAGTATTTCTTCTGAAACCTAGGTCTGATAGGGTTTGTCTTTGAAACCCTCTCCGGACATCTTGAAGCAAAGTGACCAATCTTATTGCAAGCAAAACATTTGAAAGGCAACTTTCCTTCATACTTACCAGATCCTCTTGGTAACCTTTTGGCAAAAAGGGCTTCAAGTTCTTCAAGCTCTATTTCACCTTCTTCAAGTTCCTTCCTTGCCTTCTCATAACTGGTTAATCTTCTTGAATATCTTTCACCTAAATCAAATCTTTGCTTCCTAGAAACACTAGCCTTAAAAGCAGATTTTGATTTAGGAAGGGAATCACCAAACTCACTCATTTCAAATGCTAAAAGCTTGCCAACCAATTGATCCCTTATAATAGTTGTCACAGTCTTGATCTCCTCAATAGCAACAACTCTAGGCTTTTATGAAGTAGGTAAGGATCTGAGCACCTTGCCAACAATCTCTGATTCTTCCAGTTTTCCACTAGCACACCTGATACTGCACACAAGTTCATTCACCTTCTGCATGTAGGAAGTAATGTTTTCATCTTCATTCATCCTCAATTTTTCATATTTGCCCTTCAGGCTCTGAAACTTAGCACATTTGACATATTCATCACCTTCATATAGAGTTTCCAACTTCTTCCAGATTTGATGAGCAGTTTTCAATTCCAGGACATTTGTCATTTCTGTATCAGTTAGGGCACTCAAGAATGCTTCTTTAGCCCAAATGTTGTTTTCAGCATCTTTGAGTTCATCTAGAGTTGAAGGACCTTTCTCCGGAGGCTCATACTCATCCTTAGTTATCAACCAATAAGCATCACCCATGCATTGTAAATGGCACTCCATGTGTCACTTCCAAAGAGAGTAATTTGTTCCATCAAATCTCAGACTATCCTTCTTGTAAGTCAACATCTCAGATCTCCTCAAGCAGTCAAGCTTCTTTTAGATGAACCGGCTCTGATACCAATTGTTGAAATAAGGGCAAACAACTGAGAGAGGGGGTGAATCAGTAGTCTCAAAAACTTTACCTTTTGTTGTATCTAATCTTCTTCCACGCTTATTAACAAATTAATGATATAACCATTAAAGAAAAAATCCACAACACAAGAGCAGAAACATAATCAACACATATGACACCAGGATTTTTACGTGGAAACTCGGTTAAGGGAAAAACCATGGTGGGGGTTAACCCATAAGATTTATTCTCTGTTAAAAGAATATAAAATGGGAAGGCACTTGCCTTCAGGTGCACTACCTAGAGCTCACTGCCTATAGAAACATTCACAAGTTTAACATAGATAGATTGAACTGGGAAACAACATCTTCTTCATGCCAAAGTCAATTCCATTGAAGCACATAACAGCTCTGCTCTGTCCCCTTTACACTTCCTTGCTACCTTTGCCTCTTCACTCACCTCCACACATTTCCATGACTTCACAACACTTATTTATACATGTCATTGACTTTGGAATGAACATCAAAGTTGGCCAAATAATCATCTATCTGAAACATTCTCCAAGATAGGTATTACAAGAAATTACAATCACAAGACTTAAAATACTTCATGCGAACAATCACACTATTGGCCAAACATAGCTAGGACTCAAATCTTCCTCGAACATCATGCCACGCTTCATGAAACTTATATTAGATCATCCACAACACGCACCATGCATCTGGTCGGCCAAAACTAAAAAGAATAGTAACACCCAAGGAGAAATCTTCATCCATGAGCTCAATCCTCAATACGGACCACCAAAACAATAGGAACTCGATTCAGAGACCACCACAAGCATAATGAAATCAACATGAACAACTGCACCACCTCAAATCACAAGAGATACTTGCATCTTCATCTGAGAACTCAAGAACACCAACTATCATCACTGTCACACTAGAAAGATTGCTTACGGACCTCCAAACCATGAACCACTTGAGTTGAGGATACACACTAACATCCCAAACACTCCTCGAGATCCACAGATCATAATATTTCAATGCGGATCAATCCAAACTAGATTTCTGTCAATCTGTCACCTTTGAACAAATACAAAACTTAGTTCTACTCAGATGGCCATAACTTCATCAAATCTCCATGTGGACCTCTCAAATCTTGACTGGAGCAACTTTAGACAATCCTCTACAAACCCTTTAATCTGTAAACTCTGATCTTCATCGTACTAGGAATGTGGAGCAATCTACTTAACTAAATTGCACTGTCTTCACTGTTTCTGGCAAAGATATATATAACTCAGTTGTCTCTTCTAGAGAGGCTAATTTTCTCAATATCCTCAACATACAAGTCTTCTAGAATGGGATATAGTTGACACCAATGACAACAAGGATATGTTGACATCAATGAGAACACCGATTAGGCACATATTTGCAACAATCTCCCCCTTTGTCATTGATGGCAACATATGATGTGAAAAATTGTTTCAACCATCAAGATAAGAACTTCTCCCCCTTTCTCTTATCACACTTGCAACCATTTTCTTTACCACTCCCCCTTTCACCATCACTGTTTACTTCCAAGTTTTTCACATGACTTCTCTCCCCCTTTGACATCAATGCCAAAGGACGCATATTTGCAATCATCTCTTCCTCTTTTTATTTCTTAATCCAAAATCATAGTGACTACTCCCCCTGAGTAGCATCCCCAAAACACCAATCTGGATCACAAGATATGACTGTGAGTTCCACCGGACTGATGCACATTAGTGCACCTTAGTTCTGAATAGGAGGGGTGACAACCCCTAGCATCACTCTGAGATACTCAAAAGTATCCTTAGGTAGAGGCTTAGTGAAGATATCTGCAATCTGATCCTTTAATGAAACAAACTCCAATCTAACTTCATTCTCATTTACCTTCTCTCTCAAAAAGTGAGACTTGATGGATATGTGCTTTGTCTTTGAATGCCACACCAGATTCTTTGAAATGTTTATTGCACTTGAATTATCATAGAAGACTATAATAGGTTCTTCAAACACAACTCTAATATCCTTCAATATTTGCTTCATCCACAAGACTTTAGTACAATTACTTGTTGTTGCTATGTACCCTGCCTCTACAGTAGACAGAGATATTGTCTCCTACTTTTTGCTCAACCAAGAAACCAATCTCTTTCCCAAGAAAAATGCACCTCTACTAGTACTCTGCCTATTGTCCACATCTCCTTCCCAATCAGCATCTGTATATGCATGAAGAGTGAAATCACCACCCTTAGGATACCATAAGCCATAGTTAGATGTTCCCTTCAGATATCTAAAAATTCTTTTGACTGCTACAACATGAGTTTCTCTAGGATCAGCTTGAAATCTAGCAACAAGGCCAACTACATTCATAATATCAGGTCTGGTATGAGTCAGATAAAGTAGTCATCCAATCATTGATCTATACCTTTTCTGATCTTCCTTAGGGGAAACATGATCTTTACTCAACTTGCATCCGGTTATCATAGGAGTACTCACTAGTTTTAAATCCTCCATTCCAAACTTTTTCAACAACTCTTTCGCATACTTAGATTGAGATATGAAGATGCCTTTTTCTGACTGAATGATTTGCAGACCTAAGAAGAAATTCATTTCACCAAGCGTGGACATCTCAAATTCACTTTGCATCTGATCAGAAATTTTTTTACACATACTCTCATTTCCACCAAAGATGATGTCATCAGCAAATACCTCAACAATCAAGATGTGTTCATGATCAATTTTGAAATAAAGATTACTATCAGCAGTGCCTTTGTTAAAGCTTAAATTTAGCAGATACTTATCTAATCTCGCATGCCAGGCTCTTGGGGCTTGTTTAAGTCCATACAATGTTTCCTTCAATCTATAGACCTTATCTTCTTGATCAGACAACTGGAATCCTTCTGGTTGTTCAATGTAGACTTTTTCTTCCAACTCTCCATTCAGGAATGCTGACTTGACATCCATTTGGTAGACTTTGAAATCTTTGTAAGCAACAAAGGCAAGAAATAATCTGACTGCTTCAATTCTTGCCACCGAAGAAAAATTTTCTTCAAAATCAATTCCCTCTACCTGAGAGTAACCTTTACACACCAATCTTGCTTTATTTCTCACAACTTCACCATCTTCATTCAATTTATTTCGGAAGACCCATTTAGTTTGAATTACATTTTTTTTCAGGTCTAGGAACAAGATCCCAAGTATGATTCTTTTCAATTTGTATTAATTCTTCTTCCATTGCTTTTACCCAACTTTCATCATTACAAGCTTCATTCACTGATTTTGGTTCAATCTTTGAAATCAGACAATACTCCTCTTGTTCTTCAGCAATTCTTCTTCTTGTTTGAACACCTTTATTTTTATCTCCTATGATCTAATTTTCAAAATGATTCAATCTTACATGCCTGGGAGTTTTAGGAGTTTCTTCAACTTCTGATTCTTGAACTTTTTCCTCAACATTTGCATTAACTTCTTGAGTTACTAGATTCTCTGAAGAACTTTCATTTTGATCATCTGATTCATATCCACAAAACCTTGAAGGTCTCTCCTTGTTTTCATCAACCTTGACATTAGCACTTTCAACAATCTTTTTCAATCTCTTTTTAAAGCACTGGTATGCCTTGCTTTGATTAGAATAACCCAAAAATATTCCTTCATCACATCTTGCATCAAACTTGCCTAGATCTTCATCTCTTTTGATATAGCATTTACTACCAAAAACTCTGAAATATTTCATAGAAGGAGCATTACCAAACCATAGTTCATAAGGTGTTTTACCAAAATTACCTTTGATCTACACCTGGTTAAGAGTGTAGACAGCAGTACTTACAGCCTCTTTCCAATAGACATGTGGAACTTTTCCCTCCATCATCATGGTTCTAGCAGCCTCTTGAATAGTTCAGTTCTTCCTTTCCACAACTCCATTCTACTGAGGAGTCCTAGGAGAACACAGTTGTCTTCTTATTCCATGTTTTTTCACAAAATGCATTAAACTCACCAGAGGTAAACTCTCCACCTCTGTCAGATCTCAGACATTTTATCTTCACACCAATCTCATTCTCCACTCTATCCTTAAACACTTTGAATTTGTCAAGAGCTTCTGATTTCTCTCTCAAGAAAGTGACCACATCATCTGGGAGTGATCATCAATCTACAACATAAAGTATTTGTCTTCTTGTAAACTCCTAACCCTGACAGGACCACACAAATTAGTGTGCACAAGTTCCAACAATCCACTTGAAGATTGTTCTTTACTCTTGAATGAAATTCTGCTTTGTTTGCCTAACTGACATTCCTTACACATGCTATTACCAGGTTTTACAAGCTTTGGAAGATCTCTCACAACCTGAATAGTACTTATCTTGACAATGTTGTCAAATTTTACATGACACATTCTCCTATGCCATAGCCAACTTTGATCAATCTGAGAAATCAAACAACTTTTACCAGTTCCATGTAAATGAAAGATGTTACCTCTAGTCTATGTACCAGATGCAATCTCAATTCCAAATCTTTCCAAGATTTTGCCTTTTCCATCCTTGAATCGGAGATCATACCCTTTGTCAACCAACTATCCAACACTGACAAGATTATGCTTCAACCCTTCTACATATAAGACATCATTAGTGTTATTCTTACCATCAAGAGAGATGGATCCTCTGCCACAAATTCTACCAGTTGAATTATCTCCAAACTTCACAATTCCACATTCATACTTTTCCATGCTTACAAACTTACTCTTATCACCTGTCATATGATGAGAACATCCACTACCAATCACCCATTCATCCTTTTCTACAACCTGAGTAGCCAAGGCACTTTCCACATTCACACAACTAGTAGATTCAGTAGGCACCGGATCTTCTTCTTTGATAGCAATGAACACCCATTCATTTCTAGAGGTACTTCCCTTTTCAGATTCATCATCTGTAACTCATTCCTTAGCAGCTTCTTGGACATAGTAGCATTTCTTCTGAAACCTAGGTCTGATAGGGTTTGCCTTTAAAACTCTCTCTAGACATCTTGAAGCAAAATGACCAATCTTATTGCAAGCAAAACATTTGAAAGGCAACTTTCATTCTCTTGTTGTAGATGTCTGACATGTATGGCAGGTTCTCACATGTGAATAAGCATCTTTGAATAACATAGGCCATTGATACCCTACCTGAAGAATTTGATTGGTAGTTGAATGAGCTGATCCGTGACTTGTCCTGAACTTCTCATGAAAACTGGTCAAAACCTGAGTTACCTCTATCTTGTCTAAGCATCTTAGATAGATCCCTTCATGATTCTTTTTATATAGTACTGATCCCTTTATCATATAGCTGTTGCTCTTCAATCTAAGTGCTCTTCTTTGAACTGAATTCAATTGAGGTGGACAGCGCTGATTAAGAAGATAAAGTATGATGTCTCTGTACCATTCATCCTTAGAGATATCTTCTAGCATGTATTGATGGGAGACTAGACCTTGCCCCACTTCTGCCATTGATCATGTCAGTGCCTATCCTCTAACTCATTTCATGGGTTTTATTTCTATGTTGAATTCCTACAAAATGGTAACCCATTTTCTTCTTCTTTCACCAAGTTCACTTTTCATCAACAGTTCTTTAACTGTTGCATCTGGTACTATGGCAATTACTTGACTTCTTAGGATGTAATGACAAAACTTCTTAACTACCTTTACCAGGGCGTACGCTTGCTTTTCCACATTTGGATACCTTTGCTCTGCATCCTTCAATGGAGTGCTCATAAAAGCAAGGGGTCTTTCATCATCGACTGCCCTCTTTTATGTTAACACAGCTACACAAGTATGTTCAGAAGCTAATGAGTAGATATGAAATGGCAGCGTATAATCTGGGCTTACTAGTACTAGAGCATTGGCTATTGCTTGTTTGATCTCTACAAATGCTGCCTTGGCTTCTAGAGTCCAATCCATTTTGGCATCTTTCTTCAACATGGCATTAAGTGGACGGACAATTTCAGAAAAACTAGTGATAAACTTGCGTACAAAGTTGATCTTACCAAAATAAGACTTAAGTTCCTTCTTGCTAGCCAAAGGTAGTATCTTGAGAATTGCATGCACTTGGTCAAGATTAATAGATATACCCTACTCAGAGATAACATGTCCTAGCAACTTTCCTTCAGTTACTCCAAAGATGCACTTCTTTGGGTTAAGTGAGATTCCATAGTCTTTGCACCGTTGTAACACTTTCCTTAAGTCAGCCACATGATCTTCTCATCTCTTTGAAAACATCGTAAGATCATCTATATATATTATAATGCATTTCCCAACTAATCCTTTGAAAGCTACATCCATAACACGTTGGAATGTGGTGCCAGCGTTTATCAGCCCAAATGGCATTCTGCGGTATGCATAGATTCCCCATTTACATGTAAAAGATGTCTTCAATCTGTCCTCATAATCAACCATCACTTGGTTGTAACCTAAATATCCATATCGAAAAGACATCATCTGGGAACTATTGACAATCTGCAATACTTCGTCTAATGAAGGCAATGGATAGTTATCTTTTTCAGATGCTCGGTTCAAATTTTGGAAGTCGACACAAAGTCTAATTTCTCCATTTTTCTTCCAGATTGGGACTAAATTTGCCACCTAGGCTAAATGTCTGATAGGGAATATGATTCTAGCGGAGAGTAATTTCTATACTTCTTTGAAAATCAGAGGCTCTAACAAAGCATTCACAGGTTGCTGCTGATGCAGAGGTATTGGTAGTGTTTGATGGTACTTGCACAATCAACCTAGCTTTCAAGGTTTCCTTCTCTAGATTTCAACGGTTATGTGACACAAGCCTACACAAGGCTACACAAGAGACTGACGTAGTCTAGGACCACACCCTGGTGTCCACCATGTAGACTACTCAACTCTCTTTTGGGGAGTCTCTACTCAACCCAATCAGCAAACACATACACCTCCTAGGACAGCAATCAAACTACAAATACCTCTACCAACAGGATCTCAAACTCCAACCAACACACACTTGTTAAAGACATGACCCACACAAGGTATCTGACCCAATAACTTCATTCTATAGCTTCAAAGATAGTGAGCAGCAAATTACCATATGACTGTTCTATGACAGTGCCTAGAGGAGGTTATTTCCTTGTAGCCCTTGAGAATGACTAACACAAGGATAACTCCTCAAACCTTCAAAGAGAAATCAAGACACATTACACATTCCAATACCCATTATGGACTTACACCTACCCTCCAAGTTGCAAAGCCGTACTCTTTCACAGGTTTCAATAACAGCAAACTGTTCTTTTTAGGAATTAGGCCTAATTTGAAGGCTCAATGAAGGAAGTGTACCAAATCCACTTGCTCAAGAGCACACAAGTACCTGCATAGGTCAGTTTTCATCTGCAAACACTAAATCCACCATCCATTTGGTCGGCCTTTTGACTGTTTCTTGCAAACTCACTGTTTTCCACCTTTTGCATTCTAACTAGTCACCATGCAGACTAGTTAGGCTCATGCCAAATGCCTTGGAGAGAAGAGTGCAACCTAACAAGCAACCAAAAACATGAAATCTAACCTACCTTCCTCCATCCTACTGAAAATGGGTGGTGTCTTTCAGAGGACAGAGGAGAAATTCCTCATTTTTGCTACAAAACCCTAGTTTTGAGGGTTCTTAGCCAATTTGCACAAAATGATTCAATACAAATAGCACAGGGGGTTTCAAAATCTCTAACTACGTGCAAATGAAAGCTATTTCAAAACTCTAACACATTTTTGAAGTTTTAGTTCCTTCCCTATCCATACAGAACCGTACAGGATGACTGTCTTCCAGAAAACACAGAAAAACAAGTTTTTGCACTTCAAAAATTCCTCCACTTCATCATTATTGGCATGTGATTACAATTCCCTACTTATAGAAGGCTTGGCAAATGTTTCTCCTTCTCCTCCAACCATACAACTTCTCTCCAAGGGCAGTGAACCATTGGAGGTTACATTCTTCACAAGAAACCACATGTTTCTTAGTGTAATTACATGCAAATTGACCATAGTAAGGCCTAGATTGGACAAGTCGACCAAATGGACCAAGTCCTTATTACAAAACTCATGAAAATAGATTTCAAAGCCTTAGAGAGAATAAAATAACATGACAACAAAATAGGACATAGCCAAAAATGAATAGAGCTGGGAGCTCCTGCACCAGCTGCCTTTGCCTAAAAGGCTTTACTCCTGGCTTGAGTGGTATAGTGTGAGTAATGATTGACCTATCATATGTGTTAAGGTCTTCATAAATCCATGCTATCACTTCATGATAATCTCTTAGTTTATTGATAATGCCTACCTTTTCTTCTTCAGTACTGGCCTTTTCAATGAACACGTTCTTAACTTCCTCTTCCGTCCCTAAATTGAAGGGATTGCATTGCCCACCGGGTGATTCTCCTTCTTTCCTCTAGGTTCCAAGCTTGTTCGAATCTAATAGCCATTCCAGTTCTACCATTCCCCATGGAATCATATTCGTCTTCAGATTGAGAACTCCTTCCAGGTCCATCTCAGCAGGCTTTATCTCCTTTTCATCTATTATTTGAGCAGTAAAAACATCTGATGATGTGAGGAAATCAATTATGTGTTTGTCATCCTCGGAAACCTAAAAATTTGTGACATTATCTAGTATTGATAGAGTGGCAACAAACTCGATAGTAAACTTTTTTAAGCTTGACATAGTTGTTGGTTCCAGTGTGCTTACAGCCTGTGCCAAAGCATCTGCAACGTGGTTTTGTCTTCATGGGATAAGTTGGATGTTGAAACCATCAAAGCACTCAATTAGATCCCATACTTGATTTTTGTATCTATTCAATCTCTTGTCGTTGCAAGAGTACTACTTTCTTACTTGTTTGACAACTAGTTCCGAATCGCCAAATACTTGAATAACATGGACTTTCTTTTGAAGGGCCATCAACAATCCTTGCACCAATGCTTCATATTCTGTTACATTATTCGTGCAAGGGAACTATAACCTATGTGATGCCAAATACAAACTTCCAATGGGGTTGATTAGTTCAAAGCCTGCCCCATATCCTTATCTACACCTAGATCCACTGAACCTTAAAGACCAGAGGCGGAAATCTTTGTTGCTGTCATCTTGTCTTGATGGTTTTTTTATTTAACTGAGGTTCTGGCTCCACCTTCTTCGTAACATTTGGGTCTTCCTTTGGAGCTATGGGAATCTTCAAGTGTTTCTGCACTTGCTCCATTGCTTCTTGACAAAGTAAACATGTAAACTCAGAATGAGATGCATCATGGATGCGGCACCAATTTGGCAGCAATAATTCTTCCATATGAATATGTTTTCCCACTACTACTTGATCACTTACAAACTTAGCTACAAAATCTCAAAACCCTTCAAATATCCCTGGCTCATCATCTTCCGAGGAGCTCCCTGAGTTTGACTGCACATATGCTTCTATACTTTCTGGCTTCTCTACAAGCAGAGGATTAGGAAATTTTCTGCAACTTAGCATAAGAATCTCTTTTGCTTGATTAGTGTTTGGGAGGTAAACTCCCAAATCTACTTTTGAAAACAAGATTTTGTTAGTCTGATTATACTCTATAATCATGTGCTTCATTTTGGGCTCCCTTTCAATGTGGATCTAATACATTAATCCCTTCCATGGCAACCACATGTTGGAAAAGTCTGTTGCCATGTAACCGTTCAAAGTCCGAGACCAGTCCTGGATTAAGAGCATACCATACTAATCTAGAATATCCACTACCTGAATATCTATGTATTGTTGTACTCTGGGATCAGAAGCCAACTGCATATGTATTCTATTCAATTCGCCCATCACATTCACTTCAGTTTTTTCTAACTGTGTAACTTTCCTAGAAGACTTTGTTGGAGTCAGACCGAGTGCCTTACAGACTGATAAAGGCATCATGTTCATTGAAGCCCCTGAATCCACCAAACAATTGTGAAGATTCTTGCCAAATATTCTAAGTGTCAAGAGGAAAGAGGGACTTTCTCTCTTATCCTTGTATAGAGTAACCCTATGTTCGGCATCAGTCACGTGGACTCTTTCCTTAGCTTTATCAGTATTATCTTTTATGGGAGTCTGCTTCTGAGAAGAATTCATTTTAATATTTGCCCCCATATCGTGGAAGAAGGTTGTCCTAACCTCAAGCACTTTAAGCAATTCATAAACGGACGAGCTAACCTTCATTTTCTTAAGTTCATCTACTACACACTATCCCATTTTTACTATGTCATACCTCTGGGAACTTTCAGCAATAGCTCCTTGATGCATTAACTAGGGCGTGGCCTTTGGAGGTTTAGGATTGTTGGAAGCTTTTAGATCTGGTGGGACTTGATAGTTATTAAGGGGAATAGAAGTGGTGAAAGGACCTTTTGGCTTATTACTTCTTAGATTGTATGGAGTTTTGTTGTATTGCTGATAAGCGTTTACTTCATCTAGCTCCTCTTCCTCAGGCTGATTATCATCTTGGAATGGAAATGTATAACTATCAAGTACTAGGGCAGTATCATACCTTTGAGATGGCACGAGCTCGTACCCTGTCAGCAAGTTCTCTTGTGTTTCTACATTCTAGATTTCCATCTAAAAGATGTTGGATGCTATCTCAAATTCTAGATAGTCCAACTCTAAATGAACATTGGTATTGTGTAGCTTGCACCACGTGGATAATGCTACCTTAGCTAACATCACCCTACTAGGTGAACGGGTATTGTTGTTCTGATTCTCCAATGGTGACGATACTCCTCCGTTGTTTGGCCTAGTGTTCCAAGACTGGTTTGATCGCTACTAAAAATTTTGATTTTGATATTGATTATGATTCTGAAACTGACTCTAATTTTGAAACTGATTCTAATTTTGATTCCTCTGCTGCAGATATGCATTTTGATTCCTTAGGTGGGTCACCTCTATAGTGAGCTTTTTCATCTACTCAGCTAATTCCCTAATGTCATCTCTATCATCCCTTACCTTAGCTATTTTAGAAGATTGAAGAAAGGGCATTTGGGCTGGGGGCAATTTAGCTACTAGATTTCCTGGGTGAACCACCAAAGCCTGTGTTGTAGTGGGAATTAGAACTAGGTTCATTATAGGGGTATGGTTAGTTAAGGCTTGGTTAATCATGGGTATTTGGTTTGGCATTGCTACAAGACCCATGTGATTCAACGGACCTATGGCTATTTGTCCTAGCTAAGTATTCACAGTAACAGCCTCAGTGTAGGCTTGAGCAAGGTTAGCTCAAGGTGGGTTAGCCCTTCTTACAAACATGGAGGTGAGCCAGTCCAAGGCTGCATAATAAATTGGCAGGGCTGCAGCTTGACCTATGGCATAAGGAGCTTGCAAATGACTAAAGGCCTTTTGGAATATGTTCTTAAAAGAACTTATCAGCTCACCTTCACCTCGACGAATTTCCACAAAAGACCGATAGAGATCTGTTGGAGTAGTAGGCATTCAGAATCGATCTAGAAATGCATTTTTTAGATTTGGCCACGAGTTTATGGATGCGGTAGGAAGGTTGGCAAACCAATAATAAGCCTCATCCTACAGTGAATAGGGGAACAACTTGTAGACTACATCTTCGTGTAGTATCCGGTGCATGAACATATTGCCTTTGAAAATTTTAATGTGCTCATCAGCAGTCCTATCTGGATCATTTACTCTAAACTTGGAGCAAAACTTGTCAGGGTTTTTAGGCATATCATGATAGTCATTAAACTGAAATGGGAACTAGTTGTTACCAGTGAAAAAGTCCATGGCTGGAGGATTGATTGGGGTTGCAGCTAAGTTTCTTGGGGCTGATTGAGCCCTTAGTACCCTACGTATTCCTTGATCCCTTCTCGTTCTTCTAAATTCTGTCAAAGACAGCAACTCCTCTCCAGCTAAGCTGGACCTGGAATGTCTCTGTCGAGTCCCCAGACTTGCAGATTTGTAGAGGTGATTTTAACTTGGTTCAGCCCTCCTTCTAGCACCAATTCTATGGATGGGTGTTTTAGCAAACAACAATACAGGTGTGATTGCTGGTATCACACCTCTCTTGAAAAGTATCCTACCCTAAGTAAGACTACTCCAAGGTTTCTACAGCTAGGTCTTAGCTTGCTTGGAATCTCTCAGTTGGAATGTACTAGTTGTGCCAACAAGGGGTCTTACATGTAGTTGACGGATTTATACAGTTTAGACAGCAATTCATGCAAACCCTTTTATGATTTCAGCAGATAAAACAATGTAAAATGCTATTGAAAACCTAAACTAACAATTGTTTTCAAAGAAAATGCAAAAGGAGATAGGGTTTAGAGAAATCCTAAGTGACATTCACAATGTGATGACTGCTGTAAGTAGACAAATGTTATGAAATTTAACTAGTTTTCTGAGTTACCAAACCAAATGGATGTTACAACACTATAGAAAATGATGCTATCTTCAATGGAGACTTAAAGATTTTCAGATCACATTCATTCATTAAATACCCAAGTAATGAGACAATTTAATTTATAGAATGTAATTAAACTTGGCACAAAATTATCAGTCCACGATAACTTTGCACAGTCACTTACAATCAGCAAGCAACTAAAAGTATGGACTAAGAACATTCATCAGATACCTTCAACAAATCCTAAACATTGCAAAAGCACAACTAGCTAACTAACTAAAGGAGATCAAGAAGCGAACCATGAAACCAAATAAGTAACACAATGGACAAATTCTCAAGAAAACTATAGAAACTTACTTTGTATTAACTTCAATTGGCAGAGCATCAACAATTCAGCATCAAGAATCTTACAAATAGGAGAGAGGGCAACCCTTTATATAGGAGAGGCATCATACTGAGTTTTTGAATGAACGGTGGAGATTAACTCGACACCAACGGTCTAAATTTAACATCATTAAATGCATTTACAACAGCTAATTACAATCTCGGATTACATTTTGTCTCTTATGAAAATGACGAAAAAGGACATCTAAATACATTGAACCTGGACAATTTGACTACCCATTTGGATATATATATATATATAGAAAAAATCATTTCCCAAGCATAATAAGGACAAAATAGTGTCACATTACCTTTCAAATATAGCAATATACATAAGTGATGGGATTACATTTCAAAATATTCAAAAAACATGCTAATGTTCTTAATCCAAATCTACTTTTTCTTCTTCTACCATTTTGTTGCGGTAGCTAACCCAGGTTGACAATGCTGGATTGATATCTGCAGGGTCTAGGTTCTTGAGGTGGTTCACTCTATATCTAAACATCTCTAGCTCCTGACCGTATTGAATATACATTTTTTCAACGTCCTTTCTCCCTTTATGAAATGTGATGAAGTCAATTCAGAGGTCATTGACTCTGTCCAATCTGCCTTCGACATCCAACTCAGTATCTTCAAAAACTATTGTATGCAACTTATTTTTGCATCCCTACACATCGTATGGAGCCAAATCATCACAAGCCATTACAAGGCAGTCATTTAGGGCATCATTTATTTCATAAATGAGGGATAATATATTTTTATTTGCCACTTTGTATGCTTCTCAGATATTGTCAAAAACTTCCTTTCTTAATTTTATTTGTTGATACCATGTTATTGCTTTGTGCAATCTATCTCCTGTCAAGATATTTTCAGACAGCAGAGTCTGAACAGGCAAATCTCTAATTGCTTGTACTCGAGGGAACACCTAAGAATAATATTCATCGAAAGGGTCACATTCCTCGTACAAGTTTTTCTAGTGGTCTCATAATTTACACAAATTCTTATGAAACTCTGCTGCAAAATCGAAGGCCTCACATCTTTTCTGACACACCTTAATAATCCACTTCTAAGTTCCAGTGGCCAAAGTCCTGACTTCATCAAGCTTGGATACTTCATCTTTTGACAGCAAAGTAGGAATAGTCCTAAGCTCTCCTTTAGAGTCTACAAGTTTTATCAAAAATTGCAAAAAAGCTCTAAATTCTTCATTTTGTTGTTTCAACTCCTTCTTAGTGAGTTCATACTTGTCTAATTGTTCCAAGATGGAGGAGACAGAGCCCTTGAACTCATCAACCTTTTTACTCCTCGTAGCTGGTCCCAGGTTAACCATTGTTATCGTGTAATCTTCAACTCTAACTTGTTCTTTGTCTACATCGGCTAGTGGGATAGCTACTTCTACTATTCGAGATCCAGTTGCATCTTTGTAGATTATGGACTGCACCTTAGCTTTCTTGTATTTCTTTGGCTTCTATGCTTCTGACAGAATAGCACTTAGATCTAACTTCATAATTTTGACCTGAGGCTCTAGATATGTGATTCTTCTTTGTAGCCAATTAGGTGATGTGGAGAAAGACTCTTTAGGAATATCAGCATCTTCATCATTTGAGTTAGATGGCCCCTCGAGTAACCTTTGTTCCTATTCTGGTTCCTTATCCATATCTTCTTTTTCATCTGCTAGACTTCTCCAATTTAATAGAGTCTCCTTTTGAGTAGCCTCCAAGACTATTTCTATTGAGTTCTTCTCTGGAGGATGGTCAAAAAATTCTATTATTTCAGTGTTTGTTGCTTCAGCAAGAGGCTCATCAAATCTATCTTTATTTGGCTCTTCAAGCACATCCTTTTTTGGTTCTTCAAATGTATCTTTTTCTAGTTCTTGCTCTTGAAGGATTAATTCAACACACACCTTTTCTATGCCTGATAGCAGTGGTACAGCCAAGGGAGTTGAATCTTGGTTTATGGCAGCTTGGGAGATAGGGATGGCAGATGATAAGGGTGTTGTGCAAGTGAAGATAAGTTGACTTATGTTAAGTTAGCAAAGGTGGTTGTCCCCAAAGTCGGTGGAATGAAAGAGGTTGGTAAGACAGAAGAAATGACAATGGGTGAAGTAATAGAAAAGGTAGGCATGGGGAGAGAAGGTGAAAGAATAGAAGAAATTGGAGGCAATGCAAGGGAAGTGGAGAGTGAAACAGAAGATATAGAATGTAGGGACATGGTAGAGATGGAAGAAAATGAAGAGGCATCAATGGAAGAAATGGGGCTGCTCAGGGTGCTTGAGTCTATTGCCAACAGGTAGGAGGTAGTTGAAATAGCAGCTATTGGTGAAGGAATAGCAAAGGTCTCTTCCTAAATAATTGAAACAGCAGGGGAATGTGCAGTAGTTGAGTCAGCAGAAGAAAGGGTGGTAGCACTTACAACTAGAGCAACAAGAGGTGGAGTAGCCGGTAGATTGGTGTTGTCAGGAGTTGCAATAGTGGAAGCCTCGAAGGTTATGCTAGTGTTCTTCACTTTGGTTTTCTTTGTCTTTGAACCCTCTCCTAGCCCACTAGGCATATCTCTCTTCTTTGATCCTCTTATTCTTGTGCTAGGAGGCATGTCCTTCTTTTGTACCATAGGAGCAACCTTTTTCACTTTCTTAGCTTTTTCTATCAAGGGCACATGCTCTTCACTGTCTGATTTCTTGGCAGGCTCTTGAGCTGGCTCTGCTTCATCTATTATCTCTATTGTTGTATCTTCCTCTCCTCGAGATTCCTTCTTAGACTCAAGCTTAGTGTATGTGAGTTGTACTCCCTATCTTTCCAAAAGAGTGATCTAACCTCTTACCCAAGCCTTACTTAACTTGATTGGCACTTTCATCACAACATCTAGGGAACTCTCTTCAGCATTAGCCCAATTGGGCAAGGGAATTAGCTGATGGTACTGTGCCTCCCAAGCTCCTCTATGCATCACATTTTCATCATCCTCTATTTGATCCAGGATTTCTATGATGTGGAACTTTCTTATGAATGCCAAGGATAATCTTGAATGGGCTCTTTTCATTACTTCATAATCATCTAAGCAGTTGGCCCAAAAATCTTCTAAATGCATCTTGTGAAATAACTTCTTGCTCACAAAACTTTCCATTACCCTATTTGGATCAAAATGATTTCTCTTTGTGTGGTAATGGAGGTTGAGTAACTGGAGCTGTGTGTCTGAATGCTCAGCTGCCCCTAGGGAAGCACATGCATAATTTCCCCTGCCTAACAGAATAGGAAATTGAAAATTTGTCCTATGTAGATGTTTCAACTTTTCAACACAAGTTATCAATTGCCTTAATAGTTCCAAAAGGACTACTTTATCAATGGGGTAACGAGGCAATGTGTAGGCCATTCCTGTAAAGCCCTAAATCCTCAAGTAAGTAAACTTTTCAAACTGTATATACCACCTTCCATATTTGGTGACTTCATTCATTACTTCAGTGGATATTCTTAAAGCTGTGTTCCCTTGTAGTAGTCTTGTCATATATGTGGTGAAGGCATCATTCACCCTTTTGAAATGGATAAGAGATTGGGACAATGTTAATTAAGTATAGCTTTCATAGACCTTGACTTGGTGTTACTCATCATTCCCAACTTCTCCTTCCTTGGACAATCCAGCATATTGATTCTTCCTTGCCAATGCATATACTACATAGGATGTCCATCTGAAGAATTACTTCTCTTTGAAGTTACTAAATGCTTCATAGATGTTATCTCTTAGTATCTGTGCCCAGTGGAACTTGGTGCCTTTCAATACCTCCTCAATTATCAAGAACATCCACCCTTTGAAAGTTGATGTTGCAGGTAGTCCATATACTCTGCTTAGTAGGGTCTCTAGATCCCCTATCTCACCATAAAAGTCACTCCTATATAGAATTTGAGGGAGTTTAACAAGAGAAGACCTCTTACTCTTCACCTAATGTTCATTCATATGTTTCCTACATCCATCTACATCTTTCTTGTGTGTGGCCTCTGTATCTACCTTGTTTGGTATGGTCATCACTAGATTCCATGGGATGCCAAAGATTTCAGCCAAGGAGGGTGGACTTAGTTCTACTAATACATGTCCATTGGTAGTCTGTATAGTCCTAGTCATTATATCATACATATCTATACATAAAACTATCAATTCTACACGTTGGGCTGATGTAGGGAAGGCAACAGCTTCTGCAATCCCACTATCTTTCACTTTCTTGGCCCTTGGGGTAGGATTGGGTCCAAACACTTGAAGTCTGAAGTCATCTAGGTAAATATGTCCTAGATCCATGTCCCCAATGTTCTTCCACGTTGTGGAGATCTTTGTTTTGAGAGGGATGCCTTTGAACTCATACCTCATGATTTGGGCTCTTGCAGTCATTTAACCTGCATGACCGGACCTCATAAGTCTTGATACATGTGAATGGTTTTCCTAACTCCTAAGTTTTAAATCTATGTTGATCAAGCCAACTTCTACATTACTAAGCCATGTTATCCAACTAATTTACCAATGCATGCCTATGTAACACACAAGTCTAAAATTTACTAGCCATTACTCTTATTACATGATCAGATGATAAAACAATGCAACTTTCTATTCTAATACATGTAATAAATGTTTAAATGCTGCAAAATCCTAATTAAAATATGTAAAACATCATGATCCCATAAAGGCAGCTCTTATTTCACCTCAACAGACCTTTCCCTCTTTGAAATTCCTCTCAGAATAGTCATTTTACTAGTTTTGCGCTAATTTGAGGGTCAACCGACCTGCAGAGGACAAAGTGGGAGTTCTAAGGTCAACCAACCTGGCAGGGAAATTGGGGTCATCTAACCCAAAGGTTTATTTGCATTCAGGTCATTTGGCCACTGGAGTGATTTGTGGGGTTTCCATGGACATCCGACTTGCGGAGGTTTTGGATGAGACTGACTTGGATAAGTCAAGGAGATTGATCGGTCGAGTTTTTGGCGCAAGTCGGCGCGGGTGAAATTTAGTACTAAATGACTTTATTATCCTTTGCATGGGTTTTGATGTTGCCTAACCTTGCAGGGGTTTTGAGGATGACCGACTAAGTCGATGAAGGGACATTTTAGCACAAGGTCAGAAGAAGTAAATTTCAGCGCTTATCTGCTTCATCGTGTTTTGTGGGAGTTTTAGGTCTCAATGACTTAGCGAGACTTTTGATGACGTCTAACTTAGTTGGAGGAAGTGAGTTTTGGCACCAAGTCAAATGGGATAGATTTTAGCACAAACTAGACTCAAGGCTTTCAATGGGGATTTAGATGTTATATGACTGACTTGAATTTGATTGCAAAGTCTAAAGGTCAGTTGGATGCATTTTTAGCGTTGAAGCAATGAGTTCTATTTTGGGCACGGACTAACCAGGTAAATTGATAAGTCTTGAACTTGTTTTACACCTGAATCATAACACTATATTGCTTGGATTTAGACACAGTCAGGTCCCTTTTGCACTTTGAATCACTTAACCTAGTTTTGATCGAGGGTTTTCATAAAGACAATTTTTTGAAAAAATAAGGGAAACCCTACTTTACTTCATTGACACTAATTTATTCTCTGTGAACACACTCAATGAAATCTTGAAATTCAACTAGGTACAGAATCCCATATTTTCAAATCCTCACTAGCAAATGAAACCCTAGGTGCAGAGAACCTACCTGGTTTATAATGGTGAGTGCTTGATGATGGCAAGCAGGTTGTGACACTTTTCACTGAAATCCACAAAAAATCTATTAATCTGCTCCAAATTCCTTCTGAAGAGCTCCTCGATCAATCTCCAAGTGTAAAATGAGCTCAAAATGCAGTGAAAACACGTTTTATTCCCCATTATTGATTGGCATAAATGCAAAGGGTACTAATTGACATCACGTTGTGCGGTAGTAAATTTTAGGATTTTGTAGGAAAATGCGACAAAAACAACCTTGCGGGATTTTTGATGGTCGCCGACTTAGTCAGTCACATTGGTATTTAGCGCAGGGTCAGAAGAAGAATTTCTAGCACTTTGCGGGACTTTGGGATCCTCGGACTTCAAGACGTTTTGAGGGTCCCTGACTTGGTCGGCATAGGTGCTTTATAACATTGAGTCGAATGAAGATGATTTTAGCACTTGGTCAGAAGATAAGGAAAACAGTGCAAAGGTCAGTCAGGCAGGAAAACAATGCTAAGTCGAAGGAAGGTGATTTTATCACAAAGGTTGGATGGAGGGCTTTTTAGTGCAAAAGACATTAAGACTTGATTTTGATGGAAACAAACACTTGGACTTAGCAGATTTTTGAGTGACCTACTGACACTAATTTTCTAACATGGCAAGAAATGCAATTTGACCATTTTTGACAACTTAGGAGACGAAAACCTAACAATTACTCTAAATCAAAGCTTTGAAGGAGGGGTCCCCATTTTGCGAAATGGGGCGTGTGTGAGAGGCACAACAGGTTCCTGATCTGTTACTATTTCCCTTTGGACAACATACCTTGTAAATATTTCTTCATATAGGAAAGTAGCAACTTTACTATCTCTGGCTACTGTCAAAGCTTTCACCTCTACCCATTTTCTAAGATAATCAGTGCAAACAAGTATATATTATTTGTTATTAGATGGAGGATCAATGGGCCCAATAAAATCAATACCCCATTTGTCAAATGGTGTGACCACCAATTGTGGTTGTAGAGGCATTTCATCTCTTCTTGTAGGTCTGTCCATCCTTTGACAGTGGTCATATCTTCTTGTATAGAGAGTTGTATCTTTGTGCAAGGTCAGCCAATAGTATCCAGTATTCAAGATCTTGACTGTTGTCCTCTTAGCTGTAAAGTGTCCACCATAGGGTTCATCATGACATGCCTTAGGAATGTCATATACTTCATCCTCCCTAATACATCTTCTCATGATATGATCAAGACATGTGTAGAAGAGGCAACCAACTACCCAAGAATAGGGAAAGTTGTGCACCACTAGGTGGCACTGCTCCCTTGGTGAGAGGTGTAGAGGTGTTTTTCCTACAACTAGATAATTTTCTATATCTACATACCAAGGAGTTTGTATAGGCAGTACAAATAGGTGCTCATCTGGAAAAGAATCATCAATAACTGGGTCCTCATTATAAGTAGGTAGCTTTGAAAGGAAGTTAGCAACAACATTGGCCTTCCAAGCCTTGTCCACAATGGTGATATCAAATTCCTGAAGTAGTAATAACCATCTAACCAATCTGCCACTTACCACTACTTTGTTCATTAGGTATCTTATTGCTGCATGGTCAGTATGAATAAAAACACGATACCTAATGATATAATGCATGAACTTATTGATTGCATAAATAACAACTAACATTTCTTTCTCAGTGACAGTATAGTTAAGTTCTTCACATTGTAGATTCTTACTGATGTAGTAAATTGCATACTCCAAATTTCCTTCCTTTTGCCCTAACACAACCCCCACAACAAAGGCAGAAGCATCTACACGTATATGGAAAGGTACTGCCCAATTAGGTCCTCTGAGTACAGGTGTCTTTGTCAATGACTCTTTGATACTATCAAAGGATGTCTAACAATTAGTTGTCCAATTAAATTCTACATCTTTAGATAGTAAGACAAACAAAGGGGCAGCTATCTTATTGAAGTCCTTTATAAATCTTCTATAGTACCCTGTATAACCAAGAAAGATTCTAACATCTTTCTATTTTTGAGGAATAGGCAATGTTGAAATGATTTCAATTTTGTGTGGATCCACTTGGACACAAAGTGGCCAAGCACTACTCCTTGCATCATCATGAAACATTTTTCATGACTAAGGGACAGGTTATGATCTTGACATCTCTAGAGTACTTTTTCAAGGTTTTTTAGGGCCTCATCATAAGAATCTCCATAAGTGGTAAAAGCATCCATATATACTTCCATAGAGTCATGGGCAAGGTCAGCAAAGATGCTTAAAACAACCCTCTGGAATGTGGTAGGTGCATTGCAGAGTCCAAATGGAAGGATTGAATAGGCATATGTCCCCCATGGGCATGTGAATGTGGTCTTATCATGGTCCTCATTTTGATCTGGTTATACCCACTGAATCCATCAAGGAAAGAAAAATACTTTTTCCCAGCCAAGGAGTCCAATACCTGGTCAATGAAAGGAAGAAGGAAATGATCTTTCCTAGTGGCAGTATTTAATTCTCTATAGTCTACACAAACTCACCACTTACCTCCTTTCTTTGGTACTATGACTAGTGGGGATACCCATTGGCTATCTGATATTGGATATATGAATCCTGCATCCAGTAATTTTTGCAATTCATTCTTCACTATGTCTCTCTCTGCAAGGTCCATCCTTCTTTGAAGCTACCTAATTGGCATGCACCCCTCATTAATGTATATCCTATGCATGTAGAGGTTAGGTTCAATGCCCTCCATATCATGATAGTCCCATACAAATGTTGTCGTGTGAGTTTGCAGCACCATATCAGATCAATCTTTTGGACAAATGTCAATTCACTATTGATGTTAAGTGTCCAGCCTGGTGTAATGTCAACTAGTCTTGCAAAGGCCATGACAGAGGCAATATTTAATACTAATAAATTGAGGCTAAAACTATGGGGTAGCAACTAATGAAACAGACTCCTGGTAGAAGCATAGGCGAGCGTGTTGATTGTAGGCAGAATATTGTGTAGTGGGTAGGTTAGACATACTAGACATAGGTCTTGATGCATATTCATTACATAATTGTTTTGTATGACATTAGAAAGCACTTCATCTTCATCTTGGATATCCAATAATGGGCTTTATTCAATTGTCATTAATTTCTAAATAGAGTATTGGTCAATATCCTATAGGTCTAGCCAAATAGTTTGCTCCATATCAGCAAAAGGTTGTGCGGGTGGATAAAGGACCAATTTCTTTATGATATTCCCATTGGAAATTATCATATTCCTTGACCTACATCCTATGAAGGCCTCTATTGTTGCCAACCAGGGTCTGCCTAGGATGAGTGGATATCCTCCTAGGTTGGCCTTGGGCTGTAAGACCATAAAGTCTGCAAAGTATTCCCATGAATCCAATGTAATTACAAGATATTCAATAACCCCCTCTGGTCTGACAGTGGACCTATCTGCCAACTGTAATATTGTTGGAGTAGGTCTTAGGTTATCTAGCTTGGTGCAGTCATGGTCGGAGAGTCCACGGAGTGAACTGTCTAGACCATGTAGCAAGAGTCAATGCAATAGAAACAACTCAAAAATATAATGCCATGAATGATTCAAATACTCAATATATCATAGATTCAAAATGCTTACATGCCGATAACATGCAGGCTACAAAACAAGGGCTCATAGGCCTAATTCCAATTACATTAGATATGCAAGATTTTATAATGAAGCGCCTTTCTAGAACGAATGAACTAATCTAATCTATCATAATCACTAACTAACTTCCTAATACATCCTAAAGATCTATATATATCAATTCCAAGCTCAAGGAATCCTCTATGTTGGCCAGAAAAGGAGTTACAATCTCCAATGAAGATGTAACGTGTGAAAATGAATAGGTCAGCCTTAAGCAACATGTACTCCTCTGCAAGTGAATGAAACAAGGTGCAGATTTTAGGGAAGTTTGGCCAGGACCCAAACTACCTTGAATGATGTTTCATTTAGCTCCACAAATCATGGAAGTGCTTCGCAAGCCTTCTCCTTCAGCTGACTGTCTGAGTGCTCTGTCTTGGTAAAACAGTCGACCTTCTAATAGAGATATCTTTCTGGAAATTGATCCAAATGATCTAAATTTTGGATATGTTGTGCATGATGATGTCTAGATGCTAAGTCCTGCTCCATAAGCTCTGAAATGCAAATGTGACAAGATGTAGACCAAACTACTGAAAATGCTTCTGACTGACTGAACTGGAATGAACTAGAAAATGAAAGAAACAAAAGAAAATGCAAATGTTTTTGGTTTATGCAAGATTTCTCTTGAACCAGGGATGCTCATGCATCAGACACCTGGGGTTGTTGAAAAAAAGTGAGTCCCTCACTTTTTTGGGGCTAGAGGGAAACCAAGGCAGTCCACCTCAGCCTAAGAAATCCAAGATGAGTCTTCTTCTAGTCTGCCTTTCCACTTTACCAAATATTCCTTGTATTGCTTGCCTCTGGTACTGCGTCTAACCCTACTATCCAAGATATCTTCAATCTACTCTGGTGTTTGTTGTGGTAACTACTTCTTCAAGTCCTCTTCAATGTTGTCACTGGTTTCTCCTTCATGATATTGATATAGGTCTGCAATGTTGAAATTAGGTGATATACCCAATGTCTCTGATAGCTCCACTTCATATACATTTCCTGAATCAATTTTTTTGAGTATCCTACATGGTCCAAACTTCTTCATCTTCAACTCGTTATATGTGCCTATTGGAAATCTCTCTTTTCTTAGATATACCATCACTTCATCACCAACTAAAAATTCTTTGTCTTCTCTTCTCATCTACTTTCTCCTTATACTTACTGTTCATCTCCTCCAAATGCTTTTTAACTTGATTATGCACTGTCTCCATGTGTCCTACAAATTATTCTACCTCTGCACTCTTCTTGGTCTCCATACTGATATCTCTCAACTCTGCTACTCCTCTAGGGTTAGTTCCTATTACAATCTCAAATGGTGTCTTTCTTGTACTCCTATTCACTGAATTACTGTATGCAAACTCTACTTGTGATAGAATGAGGTCCCAATTTCCTGCCTTCTCTCCACCCAAACATCTCAACAAGTTACCAAAACTCCTATTTACCACTTCTGTTTGTCCATTAGTCTATGGATGAAATGCTAAACTAAACTTCAAATCTATCTTCATCTTCCTCCATAATGTTTTCCAAAAGTATCCAAGGAATTTTGTATCTCTATCTGAAACTATACTCTTAGGTAATCCATGCAATCTCACAATCTCTTTGAAAAATAGGTCAGCCACATGAACTGCATCACTTGTCTTCTTGCAAGGTATGAAATGTGCCATGTTTGAAAATCTGTCCACCACTACAAATATAGAATCATGTTGTCTCTGTGTCTTCGATAATCCCAATATGAAATCCATGCTTATGTCTTCCCAAGGTCTATCTGGTACTGTCAAAGATTTGTACAATCCAATATTTTGACTATTTCCTTTTGCAATTTGGCATACTCTACAACTCTGCACAAACTTCCTTACATCCTTATATATCTGAGGCCAAAAGTAATGTTCACTTACCAAAGCCATTGTCTTATCAATTCCAAAGTGTCCTGCTAATCCACCACTATGTTTCTCTTTGATCAAATTGTCTCTCATTGAACTCCTAGATATCAGTAGTAGAATTTGGCAAATAAATGACTATGTGACTAAAACTTTTAGTCACAACTAAAAATGACTAAATTCTTCTAATTTTTTGCAAATCAGCTATAAATGAGTAAATAAATGACTAACTTGGTCATTGACTAAAAAATTATTTAGTCATACAAATAAAAATGACTAAATAGTTAGTCACACAAAAAAAGTGGGTAATTAAAAAAATACTTTGACTTGAAAAATTATTGGCAGGATGCTAATCATTTCCTCTCCATTGCTACAATTGAGAAATTATTGGTGGGATGCAAATATTTCCTCTTCTATCCTTTCATTAGTTTGAGAGCTAAGAGCCTCACAAAGGAATGTAAGCTCGAATTGATATCTTTAGTACAAAAAATCCTTCAACTTGTTCTCGCCGAATCCTCATTAATGAATGAGTATGCCATGTATGAAGAGGATTAGCATTTGAAGCTCAAGCCTTTTTGCAGACATTTGATGGAGAATAGAGGACTTCTTCGGCAAGTATAACTTTAGGACACAAGGATATTGGTAATGTAGTATGACTCAGTGTAGACTTCTTCCTGTATTTTGGTGTTTTTTGAGCTTATATTGAGAATCCCTATAAAGCTTCCATATGTAAGGGTTTTTGTTTAAAATGTCATTTTTTTTGTTCAAAGTGGTACATATGATGTTCTTCTTCACAAACATACAACTTCTCCTCACTCCTCATCCATACTCCAAGAGATCGAAACAGATGCTCATTGCTGACTTCCTCTCTAATTTTTGGTAGTTGTGATAAAAGGTCCCAAGAAAAGTTAATTGCACTCCCACAAGATTGCCACACCAAGCCCTCCGATCTAAGATTAATTTATATGGGCATTATCAAATTTTCTTTGCCTCATTTAGTTATAATGATGTTGTTAATTCTTCAAGGCCTACACTTTGATATGGACTTAGGGCCTACTTCTACCTCCAACCATGGTTTCCATCAGTTTTATCTTCCTTCAAGATGAGTCTTCCTCTCACATGGTCATTTTCAATGCTGGTGATATAAATCGGGTCTTCTTTGACATATTTATGGTTTTATGATTTGAGGATCACCATACCAAGTTAGATTCTTCAGGTGTGCTTATTGGTCAACTAGAATTCATGAAAGAAAAATTGTTGCACTACTTGTTAATTAGAAGTTTAATTTTTATATAGCTATAAAAGAGCATTTTATTGTTCATATATACTAATATAGCTATTCCTTGTGCAAAACTTGTCAATCATCACTTTGTTTTGTATTTCCCCTTTTAAAATCCTCCTGGCCCAATCACGTACTCCCCATTCCCATGGTAATTTCCTATTCAAATTATATTCCTTGCATTTTAGGGGAGCTTCCAAGCATTCACTTTTTAGATTTCCACATACTCCCTCTCCCCTGCATCCCCAAAAAATAGAATTGGAGGGATCAATGAAACATTGAACCATAGAGAGATGCATAAATGTGTCTAAATGTGTAGCTACTTCCCAAAGTCAATGTATTGGTACTTGAAAATATAAAGAGAAAATAATGCAAAATGTCTCTTCAATGGCTGT
The DNA here is from genome assembly GCA_027924645.1 of Cunninghamia lanceolata. Lineage (NCBI taxonomy): Eukaryota > Viridiplantae > Streptophyta > Pinopsida > Cupressales > Cupressaceae > Cunninghamia > Cunninghamia lanceolata. Next base: position 16,023,415 of record BSBN01000001.1, read on the forward strand.
AAATTGTTCATATCTAGGTTTGCTTAGTGTTTTTTGCTTCGCTTTATGTCTAGGAAAAATTATATTTTAAATGTCCCCAAATCTGGGGAGCATGCTCTATAATCAAGGCATGTCCCAACCCTACACCAGCAGCATATGGGGTACATACAAGTAAATACCTAATTCAGCAATTTTTGACCTGATGCAAATGCCCATATAATGGTGATTGAGAGAGATATGCATATATAATTTACTCTATACATATATACATACATTTGTATATCTATGTTTATGTGTATACACATATACATGTACTTGTGTGTTTGTATGTATATACACATAGACACATATATGCATGTAAAAATGTGTAGATTTCTATATATAAAGAGATGAGTGTAACAATGATAGCTCATTGAAAGAATCACTTGAGTATTAAATATTCCAAGTGATTAATCCTAAAAGAAAAGATATCTAATAGAGTGTATATATATACATGTACATATGTGGATATGAATATGCATGAAAATGTCTGTAACGAATACATATTGAAACATGTCAACTATCAATGTGCAAAGTCTATCTCTACCACATAAGACATACTTTATATAATGATGTGTATATCCCTGAACAATCAATATCCTAGGTGACCAAGCAGCCAACTCAATAACATTGCAGAAAAATTCCTTACTTTGATTATCAGGGATTTAGGAGTTTACATTGCCTCCAATATACATATTCTATTTACATATTTACATAAAATTCTAGACATTTTCTTTTCATGCTCCCATATTTCTGTATCCTCCAATACATTCAAATATAAACTGATTGGGTCTAAAACAACCTTTATCTATTTCTGATTTTATTCAAGTAGTACAATTAAAGTTTACCCACGATTAGTTTTTATTGGTGATCTATATTTGATCTACTGAATATATTAGATAAGATTTGTATTTTTGTCATTTAAATGAAGAAATGTACTTGTTTTCCATGTAATTTTAGAACATGATTGTGGGGATTGAAGGATAGTTTTGTAATTTTGAGGTTGCTACTGCTCAATCTATCTCTTAAGGATTGTCATGTTTTGCCTCTTGACCAAGCATCTTTAAGTGCTATCCCACTGTCCTTTGAGAAAAACTACTCACTGCCTTCCTTAACACAGGCTTGTACCTATTAAAGATAGCACTATGTGTTTTTCTATTCACCGTCTCTTCATGAATTTAATATTTGCATAACCTTCCTAATGTAGGGATACTAGATGCAAATGTTACAAAGCTATGCACTAGGAACACCCAATTAAAACTGACATTTGAATATTAATTTCTAAAATGAATATGTGAAAAACACAAATTACTACTTATGAAATATGAGTTATTTTCCATTGTTTTCCATGGTAGATTTTGTCTCTATGAATATTAAAAGCTATGAATAGTGATAAGATCTTAGGTTTGTTAAACCCTAGCACCTTCATCAAAATCTATGGAGGTTTTCCATGTTAAACCTTGTTAGACAAGGTAAAAAAGAAGTCATTGTTATCAAGTCAAAAGACAATAACTCAAGTAAATGGTTTGTGAAGATAATATGAACGAGTTTCATGATAGTCACAAGGGTAGTCATAGGTATGTGATGTTTCATTGAGGACTCACAAAAGATTTCTCTCATGAAAAACAATGAATGGAGAATATGAAGGTAGTGTATAATGACATGTCAAACCAAATGACAGAGAGCAGTATGACAAACCTTTCATGGAAATGTTTTTTAAAGAGTGGTGTCTCTAAGAGATTTAATGAGATTTTTGTAAATATAAGTGAATCCTAAGATTATCATGAACAAGAGCATATTCTTTGGCATAGGAGTATGTAAGTGATTTCTATCTCCACATTGTGAGTGTGAGTAGAAGGTAGTGTATAAGGATTTTTATGAGACACTGTCTTAAATTAGGCCTTAAGGTTTTGTGTCATGGAAATGTTGTAGATGACAGTTATAAGTTAGGGACTATATGACAAGTGTGCATGAAGGATAGATGACAAATAATCCATAGGTCACCTATGTAGGTCACAAGATAGCCTGCACAATCACACTTACAATCATGATAGAAGTGTTAAGTATCTTGTTTTAAAATTTCAAGATGCTAATGGATGAGTTACAGCCTATGGAAAATATAAAAGAGGACAGTAAACAAACTTCCAAAAGTATTCTACAAGTATATGGTTGGTGATAAAGGACAACGTAAGAGACTATTAGAGCATGGCAAGTTAGAGGAGAGTATTAAGGGGATTCTAAAGCTGTCTGAATGTTTAAGCGAATGGCAAATTTAACAAACAACCCAATAATAAATTATCGATGTGGTCCTACTGAAAAGTGGCTTGTTTTGATTGGAAATGCTCCAGGAGCACTTGAGGTGTGTACTATCTAATGGCTGTGATATTATTATATTCCTTAATTGATGGGGTTTACGATTATTATTGACAGTAACAAAATTCTATGGACAGAGGCCACAACTTGTCAAGGGGAACATGCAGTTGTTTTTTGTAGAGCAGTAATGAAGTCAAGCTCTAGAAGCCCATGCAGCCGCATTTGCATCATTTAAGGTAAAAATCTCTTCCACTCTTTAAGATTATTTTCTCTACCATATCAGATGCTTCTTTCTTTTTGTATTTCCATTTTCATCTTGTCTCTAAAATCTGTGGAGTGTTTCCTAACATTGATTTTGTTTTTTTGTAGGTTGCAAGCAATGAAATTCCTTCCATCCTTATTTCCTTTGCTTCAAAAACAATCACTGGAGGGTAGCTGACTTCAAAGTTACATGTGGTTGAGCTAGGTGCACAGCCAGGTATGGTATTTTGTTGCTTCTTGATTTGCAATTTGAACTAGCTTAAAGTTTGCAGAGTTGTTGGTCTTTTCTGTAAAATAAGCTCTCTTTTGATATTGCAAATGAACTATAGGAACTGTAATCCTATATGCATTGCATAAACTTGTCTAGGGTTTGATCTTCTTGCACATTCACTATTTTTTCTAACTACCCTCTTGAACAAATGAAGACCTCCTGCCTAGCCCATTGTCCTCTCTCCTTGTGAATGATGACTGCCTTGTGAGAAGAAGGCTACCTCAGACTAGTGATTGTTTTGCTCTCTAAGTGATTGGTGATTGCCACCTTTTAAACTCTTTACACCATTATTTACTATGACAATCAACCTTTGTAACAATCACATACAATCCTCAATCTGAAAGCTTAAAAGAGCATATACATATCTCATTGACTTGATTCTTTATTATAAACAAAAGGGGAAATGTTGGTCTGCTTTTACCCATATTTCATTATGCTCCTTTTGATTGACCATGGTAATATTTTCTCCTTAACCTGAGATCTCATTGCCTTAAACTCAAGGCTTCATTACCAAGTCAAAACCCTATCAAATAAATCACACAAAACAAGAAATGTGTTTTGAAGAACTAAGCATACCCTCGATATGTTAATTAAAATAACCAGGAAAATGCAATATGGAGACAACCAGATAAAGTATCAAAGATAATCAACAAGTAATTGAGAACTCGAAGTAATGGCACCAGAAAAATGCAGCTTTCTATTGATATGCTTCAAAGATCAGGACTTACAATGTCTCTTTTCAAAAATCAAAATTCCCAGAGATCTTTCCTAAGGTCTTGGTTTCCTTCTTATAGGGGTGAAGGAAGCTACAAGATTAAGACCTTTCACATTCCAAAAATGTCTTTTCAAATACCCACCCCTTGATACAACCTATTACAATATAGACTCTTTTGACAAGTCTTAAAAAGACCGCCAATTATATTTTGAATACAAATTGGAAAGCATAAAAATAGAAAGAGACAAAAAGGAGGACGCCCAAGATTTGATGGTGCCTATTGATGCCAGCATGATGCTCATTGCTCCCATGCCTGATCACTCTTCATGTGCAAGGTATTTTTTCTCCCATTGGAAAATAGCATAATCATTAAGCCATTATATTCTTGAATTTGGAGCAGGTTGGCCTGGTGATCTTTCCATCTTTTGTCCAACAGCACCTTGACATCCATGATGAACTTGACATATCTAGCATCCAGGGCAATCACCTTATCCAGAATAATATTAAAACTGAGAGTATTTATGTTGTCATCCTTTTTCAAGAAATCAATGATTTGAGAAACTATCTGGCTAAATTCATTCTTCCATGCATCAAAATCTCTGATCTTTTCATCTTCTATCAAAATGGAAGGATTAAACTGGTGCTTGAAGGTGGCAAAAGAATCAATCTTTACCTGCATTTTTTGGCTCTCACCATTGACATAGTAGAATTCATCTAGGATCATTTTCACCATCTTCTTAGTTGGCTTGAGTGAAGCTAGAGCACCTAGGTCTCTTTGTAGAACCTTGCACAAAGTCAGCAATGTATGGTGTGTAGGTTGCCATTTCTTGTATATTGGGTCCAAAACATAAAGATTGGCCTTCAACTGACCAATGGCCTAAGATTAGGAGGAATAGCATTCATGCACATCTTTTAACCTATTAACAGCCAATTTTATTTTGTATTCCAAAAAATTGCAAATACTTCAAGATTTTTCAATCTAGCGTTGTCCTTTGTCTTCTCATTTTGCTCTTTCAATTCTTCGATTTCCTTTTCCAACTTCAATTTTAATGCATTCAACTACTCAATTGGCACTATAGCATCACTAGTTTCTTGTGGCATGGGGGCTTGGTATGGCACAATAGCCTAGCTCTGAGAAGAACTAGCACCCTTCATTTGTTGCTTGAGTTTGACATTTTCCAAATACAACTTGTTCACTTCATCATTCAACTCAATCTCAGTTTTCTCATAATAAAGCAATCTTTGCTCCAACTTTTTGATAGCAGTTTGAGTGAACATTGCAGAGTGCATGGTAAGAGTGGTTGCTTCAAGCACTTATGTATCCTAGAATATTTTTACTATGGTTGTCCCCTTCTTCTCTTGGACTACATCAAGTCATCTCAGCTTGTTGGTGTTTTTATGTGTGGCCCATATTGCTAGAGTTTTTGTTTTTGGGTTGAACCTACAACCACTGACACCATCCTCATAATCAAATTCTGAGACCATCATGGGGTCATCCTGATTCCTTACTTGGTCCAATAGAAACATTTTCTTCAATTCAAGGCCAGGGATGATCAGCATATTACTCTTCAAGACCAATTGTCTAGCCTTCTCAGGGGTAACATTTATTTCATCAATCTTCATTTATTTGAAAGTTTGGGTCACAATTTGGTCATGTTGTGATTCATCAGCACCCATCTTATTTATCTCAACTTTCTCCTCAAACTCCCTTATCTTTATTTTCAACCAAAAGTCTTTAAATTCTGGAGTATTTATTGAATCATTGTCCTCCATGAACCTCATTGAGGCCAAGACGCTTTCATCTTCTTGTAACTCAGGCTCACCTTGTCCTTGTTCCTCCATTCTTGCTTCAGGTTTGTGGGCCTCTGTTTCTTCACCAACCAGTGGCTGATCTACTTCCTCTTCATCTCCCATATGCCTCAGAATACTAGCCACCTCCTCAATATCTCCAACTCCTTCAATCATTTCATATGGAACCAATGGAGAAACATCATCAGTCTTTTGCCTTTTGGAAGGAGGTGAATCAAAAACTGCAGGAGCTTGAACTAACATTGCATCAGGGGCAGGCTCTTGAATTACAACTCCTGGTGGCCTCTTGACTAGGAGCTTGGTAGCCTTTGTAGGCTCCTTTTTAGTCTTGTCATAGATTCTTTGAAAATTATCAATGACCATGTATCTATTCTCTTCAAGGGGTCCTTCTCATCAACAAAAAATCCTTCAAAATTAGGGTTTTTCTTTCTCCTGTCATCCTCAATCCTTTTTACATTTTCCCATTTCCTCTTTCTATTATACACTTCATCAAAAGTGACACAATTTCTGATCACATCCTCATCAAAATTGATTTGATGGGATACCCCCATTCTAGTAAGAATGACTTGCCTGACAAAATTCATGTCACCCTCTGGATCACAAACTCTTTTAATCCCTAATTTCAAAGAATACTTAGCCTTCAAATAGGCTTGCAAATCTTCCAAAGTGTCTGAACCAATTGACCAATCACCAAAAATAGTAGAATTACGAAGAAAAGTGCCCTTCTTTACCTTTTTCATCACATAATTCTCCATCCAAAGCATCTACCACATGAACTCAAGGAATGCAATTCTTTCTGGCACAAACTTTGGCAACACATGGGGTGGCTGAGTACACCCATAAACTTTGATTATTGTATGGTCTGGCAAGAAAAACCAATCAGCAAAGTTATGCTTATGACCTTGTACTGGCCTATGAGCAAGAGGCCTCAACATCTCTCTGACCTCTTTGGTCAATATGGGAGAAGGGCAACCAAGTGAATTCATTATTTTGATTGCAAACTCATCATCGAATACTACATAATTACAATTCTTGCAATGAATATCCCATTTGTAGCACCAGCATTATGTGGGCAACCTTTGCCTCTTCTAGTCAATCATACTCAAATCCATTTTGCTAGGTCGTTTCCCCCTATTTTGATACAGTATCAAGTGACACAACAAGGAATAGTATTTTAAATCAAGGGGCTTCTTCTTTTCTCTGATTTGCAATAGACCATCATGTAACTTCTTTTCAATATATGATGTAAAATCATACTCAATATTCATCTCTAGATTATGAATCCTCATGGCCATTATCATCAAATCCACAAGCATTTTGTCTTGGGCATCAATACCCAGCACCTGACATAGAGCAAAGTATGTCCTCTTGAAATAAACAGAAAAATCATCAATAGCAAAAGGCTCAACAGTAGTGGATGGAATTTTAATTCTTCTGTTATTAGCCCCTTTTCTCATGTACATGGGCAATTTGTCATTCCTATGTGTTTTTCTAAGGTTGTTATATTATTGTTCACTCTTCTTCAAGTCAACCTATGTGAGGGATTTCTTACTAAGCATGAAATAATCAATAATTGCATTTCTGTCCAATGCTACCAATGGTGACCCATTAGGCAATCTAACTGTCCTGGTGGTTGGATGGTAGCACTGTTCCAATACTCTGATTAGTTCAACATCAACAAACACATTTGGAACTACAAGTTTGGATAGATTCAAGTTCCATGGGTTGGCAACAGTACCTTGACCATCTTTTTTCTCATAGAAACACCAAAATAGACTCCAACTAGAAATAGGAACCCTAGCATCTCGACAACCCTCTGTTATACCCTTAAATATTTTCTTATACCCCTTGTCAACTGAATTTGGCAAAATGTCTAATAGTGACTGTTGAAGGGACCACTTCTTTTCTTGAGGGGCAGAGGACTTAGCTTTCTTACTTGTGGATTCAGATTTTTTGGGTGCCATTGTGTTGATACTTTTATGAACTAGGGTTTTGCCTTTTTTTTATCTACTGAACCAATTTAATCAAAGTACCAACTGAATATCAACTTTTATGAAGAGGATGATGAAATTGACTTACCTGGTTGAATCAAGTTCACAGAACACACTTCAAAGCACTGCACTCGCTTGAATGATGAAATACAAGGGAATTTTACGCTTTATTTTTCTATGAAGCTGATCATTTCACCATTTACTCTGGTTCGTGCCAGGATTGAGAAAATCTACGTGTTTAAATCACTTCAAACATAGTCTGTTGATCATCATAGATCAGACAGACAAAATATTTCACCAGTTTTGCAGTCATTTCAATGATTACTACACACCCGCCACCATAAATGATGGCCTCTGTGGGGCGGCGATGCTATTACTCCAGCATCCAATGCTTAGTGCACTACCGCAAAGTTGATTTGTTTTCTCTGTGGGACAACAGGAGAACACTTGGCAGTCATCTTTTACCATTTATTGTTTACCGCTACCCCACAGACCTAGTGAGGTCACTATTACGGGGCAGCAGGGTAACCTACATCATTTTGACCTTTACCATGTTACCGCACACCAAGGGAGTGGACATTGCAGGGTCGCAGTACCATTATGTTTATTAACTTGTTCCCTGCCATAGTACCGCAAACCATTTCTTTGACCATCACGGGACCGCAATATACTAAACATCACTTGAATCCTTTCACTGCACTACCACACTCCTTCATTGAAACTGTCACGAGGCTGCGGTATTCAACACTTACATAACTTAAACTCCTTATACTGCCATATCGCAAGCCTCACTTGAGGCTGCCACGGGGGTGTAGTGTACTATTTTCCTCTGCTCCTTACCGCATTACCACCGGTTATTTTCTTGACTACCACGGGACTGCAATGAAGTATCACATGCCACTTAAATTTATACCGCCAGCCTGCCACTTCATTTTAAGACTATTGCGGGGCTACAGTAATCGATCTCTGCATACTGCAATGCCGAAAGTGCAATCTCTTCATGTTGTGGGATAGCAATAACTCCTCCCTTGTTATCCTTGGTTCCCGCACACTTGCCAAGACCTTTTGAGTGACCTGCGGGACTGCGGTGAGAGACAAAAACACATCAATGGCCAAAAATACAAATATCTTTCACATGGAATTGGTATGGGGTGCTTATGAATGACTCCTGGAATAATTTTAAAAGAAATATGGATCCCTAAAATGGATTTATGGAAGGAAATTTGCATGAAACCAAGTGGGACTATGAGAATTTTGAATGGTCCTAACAAAGACCACATTTTTTAGGTATTCTATCAAACAGTGCATGTGCCTTGTCCATGGTTCCACATTTTGTATACATGTCTACCAACCCTGGTAGTTACAACTACAACATCTAACAAAATTCCTCTATCCTTCATGCTTTGATGGATGTCCATACCCTATTCCAAAGCAATACTCTAGATTTTATTATATTGGCATGTCAACTAAAACTGAAGCCACAAAGACAATTTAGATATTTAGAAATTTTAAAGGCTACTGAGTTTTCTTCTTTTAGCTAATGGGAAATGTCTTTCTATGTAAATTTCTCATTTCTCGCATCTTTCCTCATTACATAGGTTGCTGCTCTTACACTATTTACCCTTGTGACATTATATTTAACCATTATTCCTATTTCACTATATGTGTCAATTGAGGTAAGAATTCTTGTTTAATGAAGTTTGAAATTCTATTTGATATTCAAATATGCTTAACATGGAAACCACTTTAATTTTATTAAAAATGCATTTCTGTCTTTGATTTGCTTCTTTTTTTAATGGCATCTAGATGATAAAGTTTATCCAGTCTACTCAATTCATCAATAAAGATATACTTATGTATCATAAGGAAAGCAACACTCCTTCTTTGGCATGGACATCAAATCTAAATGAGGAGCTAGGATAGGTCTGTGCAAGTCACAATTAAATGTGTTTGAAATAGATAGTTTAACAGTTGCTTGATAAAAATTTACAAACAAAGCTGAAAAATATGTTTTTGTATTAAAGTTTAAAGTTTAAACCATTTTCCAATTTGTTGCTTATTATAGTTTTTGTTAGTTAAAACCCTCTCTCCACTGCGAAATGAATTCCTGGAACAAGTGAGGAAAAACATCATGAGTGTTATTGAGTCTCTTTTAGGCTGGCCTTACTGTGCCACCTGGACTTGGTAGACCATGAAGGGGCGCCACAACTTGGAAAGTTCATGCACAGTTTTGCAACTATGCAGTCCATGAGACCACATTTGTTTTGAGGCATTCTATCAAATAGTTCGTGTGCCTTGTCCATGGGTCCACATTTTTCATACATGTCTACCAGGGCAGTTGCAACTATAACATCTGAAAGAATCAAGGCTTCCATATACTTCAAGGAATCAAGGAATCAAGGCTTCCATATACTTCAAGGAATCAAGGAATCAAGGCTTCCATATACTTCAAAGGAAATTTTATTAAATGCGTATCTTTTTTTATGATCTTCTTTATCAAGTCCAACAATTGTTAGTTTTTATTGATAATGTTCTATAGATTTTTCATTATGGTCCAACTAGGAAAACTTTAAAAAAAATTATTGATCAAGTACTGAAAACCTATATTTTTACTTTACAGGTCCTCTCTTTGTTGTTTGCAGTAATCCTTCATACCATGGTTTCACCCACAAGGGACTATTATGACAGTGATATGACTGTAAAAGAATAAGAGGACCTTCTCAAAAGGCAGTGATAGTCATTTGAGGCTAAGCAACACTTAAAAACCCATGGATGATAGGGTTACACTGAGAGCCATAAGTAGAAGACATAGGGACGCTTGAAACAATATAGTGAGAAGAGTGTGAAGAGATTGGATAGTTTCAATCTAACCTAGAAACACAAAGTGAAGGTCCTGATCAAATGGCATCATGGCAATGACAGTGTTTCCAAAACAATTATGACCATGGTAGAAGCACTCCTCAAACTTGAGTGAATATTCTTACAAACGAGGATGTATGATAGTGAGGATTGAAAGGACAGTCTGTGAAAGAGCTTCCAGCTATACATGAAGAAAACCTACAAGTGACTGTCAAGGGGTGGACATTCATGCAAAACACAGTGATCATGTAAACATTAAAAGATAATCTTAGAGTCAATGAGAAGAACTATGCAAAGGTTACAATCTTTTCAGTGTCTCAAGAGGCATTTAAAGGGGTAAGGAGACAGCCTTCTAGTATGCATTTGATAGTGCCAAATCTCATGATAGTCAAGAGTCTTCATGTTAGATGCATGAACACCTAGGATAGTACCATAGAGTTTATACAAGTGAGCAGCAACAAGGTTGAGGGTTATCATGAGCTATCTACCAAGACACAGATATTTTGCAACAATAGTATCATAATGGGATGTTGATTTCTATATTAGAGGTGATGATATGATATGACAGTTCTTCATGACAGTGATGTGATAAGTGACAGGACCAATGATGGACTGTGTGAACTTGTAATAGTCTGGTAGATGACAGAGTGCATACCTAGGTAACAGTAGTAGTGATGAACTATTTTCAAGGAATTTGGAAAAGATACAGCGATGTCAAAGGTAGTCAAGGAATTCAATAAAGGGGTAGTGTTCTATGTTGATGGGAGGTAGAGTACAAGTGAAAGCATGCCAAAATAATGAGCTAGGTAGTGGCAGTCATGAGGCATTGTTATTTTATAAAGGGAAAATGCATGACAGTAGGTTGACAAGTGATTGGACAATGCATTTCAAGAAGTAACAAGTTTGATTAGGACAATGCATAGCCTAGTCATAAGGCAATATTGTTGAATAACAGTCCATGACAATTGAGGCATCCTACTGAAGATGATAGTCAATAGAGGCATAATCATCAGAGATAAGGACAGTTTATTGCTACAAGTAACAATTCACAATGGCAGCTTATGAGCTAGAGCAAGTTGGGTGTATGAGATAGGATCTCTATAGAGATGACAGTGTGATCTTGACCTAGGATAGTGAGCTTCATGGGACAGTCCTGGATTTGTGAAGAAGACATCTATGAATGTCTTTGTGTTTCTATGCTCGGTGATACTCAGAAAATTAGTTTCTTGCTCATTCTTTGAGCTATGTATTGTAACCATGAAGGTTTTTTTAGCAAAGAGAAAGCATTGTAACTTATTTTCAAATATGTATGTTGTTTGTAAGCATTTTTTTATCAATAAAACAAGTTGTTTTTACCTTCTCAAAGTTGTTTCATTGTGCAAGCTTCAAAATATACTACTAAATATACTAATGACTAAATGAAAGCTTCAAAATGACTAAATATACTACTAATTGACTTTAATTAATAATTAAATTGACTAAATATACTACCAATTGATAGAAATCAGTGAACAGTGAATAAATATGACTAAATATATGACCAATGTTAAATCAGTGAATAAAAATGACTAAATATACTACCAAATTGATCAAAATAATGATTAAAATTAATGACTAAATACACTACCAATGGACAAAAATTAGTGAATAAAAATGACTAAATAAATGACTAATTAACAATAATCAATGACTAAATTAACAACTAAATATATCAGTGAATAAAAAATGACTAAATAAGTGACTAGATTACAGCAATCAATGACTAAGTCAACAACTAAATATACTACCAAATCGATCAATCTAAACAACCAATAAATGACTAAAAATGGTTTAGTCATCAATTTTGGTCATGTTATAAATGACTGGCAATAAACTACTAATGGTCACGTGACCATGTTTGGTCATTTATAAGCAGTTTTTAGTAGTTTTTTCAGTCATATATTGTTGTTTCTGTACTAGTGTATACACAACTGATTTCCTTTGAACAACATATCCTCTTGAATGAAATAATCCAACCACTTACTCCTATCTGTCACAATAGGTTCCTTACATGCTTTCCATGGTTCTACAAAATCAAGGTCTTCTTCATACATGTTCTTCAATTCTTCAAAACCTATTACTTCAACTCTCATCTCTGTCAGTAAATTCCTTCTTCTACTCAATGCATCTGCAACTTTGTTTGACTTTCCACTCCTATGCTTCAGTACAAAGGTATAACTCTGCATGAACTCTACCCATCTCATATGTCTCCAATTCAACTTCTCTTGACTATTCAAATACTACAAAGATTGATGATCTGTATACAACACAAATTCCTTAGGCAACAAATAGTATCTCCACTTCTTCAAGGCTTGAACTATGGCATAGAATTCCTGATCATAAATTGAATATCTTCTCCTTGCATCATTCAACTTCTGACTACAATATGCTACAAGTCTACCTTCTTGACTTAACACTGCTCCTATTGTATTTCCACTTGCATCACAATCTACTTGAAATACTTTGTTGAAATCTGGTAATGCTAATACTGGTTGCTCTGTCACTTTCTGCTTTAATAGTTCAAAACTTTTATTTGCTCCTAATGTCACTTAAAGTCCTTTCTGTCACCTCTAATTGTCTCTGTCATAGGTGTGCATACTAAACTAAAATTTCTAATGAACTTTCGATAGAAACTAGCTAATCCATGAAATGATCTAACTTCTCCAATGCTCTCAGGTGTTGGCCACTCAACAATTGCTCTAACTTTCTCAAGGTCCATCTTCAATCCTTCCACAGAAATCACAAATCCCAAGTATACCAATTCTTCATTCATGAAACTACACTCCATGATGTTTATCAGCAGTGTCTCTTCTCTCAACCTCTGCAATACGTGTCTCAGGTGCCACAAATGTTCTTCTTTTGTGTTACTAAAAATCAGAATATCATCCAAATATACAATAACAAACTTACCCAAGAATTTCTTCAAAACTTCATTCATCAACCTCATGAAAGTACTTGGTGCATTAGTCAATCCAAAAGGCATCACTAACCATTCATACAATCCTTCATTTGTCTTGAAAGTAGTCTTCCATTCATCTCCTTCTCTGATTTTGATCTAATGGTATCCACTCTTCAAGTCTATCTTTGTGAAATATTTTGCTCCACTCAAACAATCCATAATGTCATCCATCCTAGGCAATGGAAATCTATACTTAACTATGATCTTGTTGATTGATCTAGAGTCTATACACATCCTCCATTGTCCATCTTTCTTCAGTGCTAGCACTATAGGTACTGCACAAGGGCTCAAACTTTCTTTGATCAAACCTTTCCTCAACAACTCTTGTATCTGTCTATTCAATTCTTCATTCTCTGCTGGTGTCATTATGTGTGCTGCTTTATTAGGCAAACTAGCTCTAGGTATAAGATCCATATGATGACTAATACTCCTAATTGGTGGTAATCCTTTAGCTACATTATTTGATATGATGTCTTCATACTCTGTCAACAATTCAGTTATCTCCTCCTATTGTGATTCTTCAATCTCTGCCTTTAAAGTTCCAGGCTTCTTAGGGATCAAAGCATAACATATATTCTCATGTCTCAAACCATCCAAAAATTTCCTTCCATCAAGCAAACAGATTCTAGCATTCCCACATACTTCACCTTTAGGCTCATCTTCCAAAGGAATCAAGGTAATTCTCTTTCCATTTGATGTTATAGTATAGGTATTCTTTCTTCCATTATGTATAGCTTTTTTATCATACTTCCATGGTCTACCCAACAATATAATAAAAAATGCACGAAATAACAGAAATTGCAGAAATGCAGAAGGAATTTATTGATCGCAGGCCACTTTGATGGGGCAACCTCCTTTGAGCAAGCTCAATATAATAAATTCATGGATGCCTTCATTGGCCTCAACATGTACTTATATACTAAGTCTAATCTAAACAACTATTACTTCCCATGAATGTGGGATAATACAATATGGTCATGGGATGACTTACAAAGCATATGTGTCCAAATATAATATACTAACAAAGTAAAGAGAAGGGCTAAACACGGGTTCCTAACATCCCCTCCCTCTTAAAAAAAGATTTGTCCTCAAAGCTTAAAATGTGGAAATTGTTGATGAATCTGAAGGAGTGGTTCCCATGTAGCATCCTCTGGTTGCATTCCGTGCCACTAAATTAAGACCTCTGTGATGGATCAGGATCGAAGCTGACGGGTGCGTCTGTCGAGGAATGCCTCCGGCTCCAAAATGATGGATCCTTTGTTATCCAATTATGGTAAAATAGTTTTTTCTCTGACATTGGTGCCAAGAACTTTCTTTAGACAAGAGACATGAAATACTGGATGAACGCGAGAAGAAGGAAGCTCCAATTTATAAGCAACTGACCCAATCTTCTGAAGAACTAAAATTGTGGAAAAATTGACATGAAGGAAATGAGAATAAATGCAAATCAAATGAATGCAAACCTCATATCGAATCACGATCCATTGATAGGGTTGAGAATGTCACACCCATGAACATTCTACCTTTACCCAAAGATTGATATGTTGATTGCTTGATTCTGCAACATAATGGTGAGATAGGGATGGATAGATGAATGATTGGATGAATACAAGATAGATGGATGAGAGATTGAGAGGAAAATTCGGCAGAGTAAGGATACTAGAAGAAGATTCCTCTCAAATGGCTCAAGAGAGGCTACCTTTATAGAAAAAGGAAAATTTGAATGGACGGTTGTGATCGAGAGTTATGTTGGAGGATATGGATGATCAAGATTGATTAGGGTTGGATTAGGGTTTCCCACTCAAAGAGGGATTGTAGTCACATGACAAGTGTACGATGGAGAATAAAAGAAATCTAATTCAAATATTACATTTGAATTAGTTTGACATGTGAAGGCCTATTAAGTGGAAGATGGAGACATGCGAATTGTGTCACAATGTGATGAGAGGTGAGGGAATAATTCAAATTTTTAATTTGAATTATGTGAGACATGTGAAGGGGAAGTATTAACTAAACAAATGGGACTTATTTAGTTGATTGGAATGTGATCAAGTGGGATTAATTAAATAAAATGGGTTTATTTAATTAATCAAGAAGGTGATTAAGATGGGATGAACTAGGACCTAGGGATAAATGGGATTAAGTGGGATGAGGTTGGATGACCTAGGGCCTAGGGCAAAACACACAAGGTCATGTCAGCAATGTGTTGTGTCGAGACATGGACAAATTTTAGTGTCTACATTTTGCCCCTCTTTGAGATGATGTTGTGAGATGATAAGATTTATGTCGAGTAACATCATTTCAAAGAAGCTAAGGAAAAGGATGATGAAATGGGATGATGATGCCCCCTCGAGAGGATAGGCGGGTTGGACAAACATGGGTATGCTCTTGAAATGAAAAGGATTGGCTAAGGAAGAAAGGCAAGGAAATGGATAGAAGAAATGAAAGGATGCGTTATGCTACAATAAAAGTGAGCAACCATGATGTTTGATATAGCACGAGACGTTATGCACCAAGGTATAAGGACCAAGGTGATGATGTGTCTCATGCCCCAGCGTAATACAACCTTGTCTAGATACAAGATATGAATATTAGCTAGGTTGATACCAATGTGATACAAATGCAAGATAAAAATGATAACACACACAAGCAAGAATGCATGCATGCACAAATGATACAAAAACAAACAAGGTGTTGCCCCTGTCAAGCTGTAAACCAATGATTAAGTGATTGATTGATTGATAATTTGATAAAGATAGTGTTGTCATGGTAGGGAACGATATATCCCTAGATCAACACAAGGATGTGGGAACGATATATCCCATTGATGATGATGATGATGATTGATTGATTATGGCTTACAACATGATTAGGATCAAGACCAAGGATGCAATTGGATAAATTGGCTTGATTGATTAACTTGATTGGTATGGATAAAGGATGACTTGCATTTGGATCATTACTTGGATTGATTTGATAAGGATGAATGGAAGATTGGATTTGAATGTGTTGGAGATTAATGAAGTGATGAAGATAGATGATAGAAGAATGATGAAAGAAGAAAGAAGAATACCGTCTTGTGCCTGAATCTAGGCACTTCCTTCATGCTCCAGACTACCTTCATACCTGTGTCCATGGGATCAAGGCACTTACGATAGAGATGAGATGTAGTTCTGATTTGTGTTTTATTGATGGGATGATATGGATTGGATTGATCAAATTATGTATTGATTGGGATTGACTGAATGACATTATTTGATTTACTTTTGATGATGTGGATTGGATTTAGGTGATTTGTTTGATGGATTGGATGATTGATTTGATGATTTGATTGGACATGTTTTGATTTTGATGATGTGATGAAGTTGATGATTGGGATTGATTTGATTGGAAGAATGTGATTTTGATGATTTGATGTGGAATGGTTTTATTGCTTGGATTTTGTTGGATTTTTAATTTTTTTGTCTTTTTGAGAATATTTTGGTTTTTTTGTGTTTTTTGAAATGTTGTGATTTTTAGTATTTTTGGGATAGCTTGGAATGTCAATGGATTTACAATTTGGGTAGCCTTTGTGCTTGATACCAATGACAAGGGGAACCAAGTCTAGGTGCAAGAGAATTAATGGGATTGGACAAAAGGATGGACGATAGTGGATGGATGAAAGGATCACAATAAATGGATAGGATAAAAGGATAGGCTATGGAATGAAATGGATATAGGTGTAAAAGAGCAAGGATGTGATCTCCAAGGACTATGTCACATAGGAATAACATGCCCCAATCTAGGCAGTAGACTTAGGATTTTTCAGGACAATGCTTAAGGCAATGGGATGATAGGATGGATAAATGGGAATGGCAAGTGAATAATGATAGGTTTATTTTGAAAAGATGAGGGGTATGTCAAGAGATATCCAAAACATGTTTCAACATTTTTCCCCCAATCTTTATCAAGATCAAAAGAGGAAGGGTGGATGAATGGATTTGATATGATAGGAATGTGTATACAATGGATAGGATGAGACAAGGTCCCCCCAAGTGTAAGTGGGATAGAAGATCAACCTACACATGATGCTTGTTTGCCAGGTTTTCATCATGGTACTTATCCAAGGTGCCTATTTGCCAGGTTTTCACCGTTGGATGAAGGGATTTATCTTTACTTTTTTGATTTTTTGATTTTTTTTTTGACTTTTTTTACTTTTTGGATGGGAAAGGGGGGATATGGATGGGTGGGACTCAAGTGTCTAGTGCCATGAAAGGTGATAGTCCCATTGGAAAGGAATGTCGTCGCATGGACCATGTCAAATGTGCTCATCAATGTTGGTAGGGAGATGGCATGAAAGTGAGATGGATAAGGTAGATAGTGGATTATGGTGTGGATTATGGAGGGATCCAAAGTGGATTATGATGTGGATTTTGGAGGATAAAAGTGGATTATGATGTGGATTACAATGGACTTATGCAAAAGCATGGACCATAGGAAGATGATGGGGGAGATATGTAGGATAATGAGTGAATTATGGAGCGATGGAGGTATGGAAAGGAATCATGAACAATGGTTGCACACACTGTGTTAAATATGGAAGTTTTTGATTGAATGGTGGTGTAGGAAGTAATGGCGATGTTTACTTAGGAGATAGATTATTTAGGACTTTTGGAACCCACATGGACTTAGTATTTTTATGATTTTTGCATTTCATGTGGGATGTTTGGAATGTTTTAATGGAATGGCATGTTTGGATGGAAGAGGATGGTTGGGATTTTTGAGAGGTGGATGCCTCATTTGATTTGCTTGATGTTTGCTTAGGGAGCCAAACCATTTTGCTTTTGGACTTTTCTTGTGAAGGTTTGGACTTAGGTAGACTTTTGGATGTACTTTGCTTTGACTTTTCATGTTTGTGCCCTAAGGCATGAGGATTTTTAGGATTTTTGACTTTATAAGTAGAGGCATCCAAATGTTTGTTTTTGAATCCCATGTCGCAGATGGAAAGGGTGGAAGATTCTTCTTTATACAATGCGTGCATTTGTTGGTCATGATTAGGGTATTTATGAATGATTGGATAAGGGGGTGTTGGTAGAAATGGTGGCAAAGCGGATGGAGGGATATTAGGAGTTGGAAGAAGTGGAGGTAAAGTGGATGGTGGAAGGTGAATGGTCACATGCTTTTGACATTTGTAGGATGAGGGAGGTGGAATAGAAACATATGTTTTAGGAATATGATGGGGTTTATGATGGAAAGAAGTGGATTTAGGAAGTGTGGAGGAAGTACCAACATCGTTAGATTGTTGACCTTGCTATGTGTATCCAAGGGCCAAATGAGCGCGGAGGGACCTTGACATGGATTGGCTCCAAAATGCCTTGTTCATGTAGGCCTAAACCTTTACCTCGGTAATTCATGTTTTGGAGCATGCGATTGACTATAGGACTAGGTGTAGGTTGGACACTAGACTTGAGTTGATTATTGTATGGAGAAGGTAAAGTGGATAATGGTTGTTGGTGTTCTAAGGAGGAACACTCATGAATGAATGTGGATAGACTAGTAGGATATGGTGGATTTGAAATGGGATCAATGGTGGATGTGGAAGGATGATTAGGATCTTGATCATGTTCCTTTAGATCCAAGTTATTTGTTTGATCTTCTATGTTGGCTTGGAGTACAAGTGTCTCATCATGACAACTGGATATTGTGGGATCATGGCTAGGTGGAAAGGTCTCTTTGCTTTGAATGAAGGCCATGAAACAGGGTGAATGCTCAAGTAAGTCAACAAGACTTCCATTAGATGGAGCATGTAGGTCTTGGGTGTCTTGTTCATGAATAGCTATGGGGGTATGACAAGGATCAAGTTGTTCATGGATAGGTTCGTCATAGGTATCATCTTGATCATAGAAAAGGTACATGTTATGGATAGGATAAATGGAAGTGATTTGATCTTGATTAGATTTAGGGGCTATTGTTTCTTCATGCTTAGGATTAAACTCTTGACATACCTCTTGACTTGCTTGAATGGAAGTGGTAGGCTCTTTAATAAGCTTGATAGCTCATAGATCACATGATGGGGTTAGAAGACTAGACAAAGTGTTTAAGGACTCATGGGGAGACTCAATAATAGGTGTTTGATGACATGGCAATGTTTTATTCCTTGCTAGTAGCCAATGGATCACATCCTTTGCAAGGGTATGGGTGAATGGGAAATATAGGGTATGGATGATAATAGTGGAAATTGAAGGCTTAGGATTAGGATTTGTTGGATGGATAATGGGATTAGGATTTGGGATAGATGGAAAGATAATGGAATTAGAGGGATTGGTCTTATCCAAGACAATCTTACCACCATCTTCTAGGTTCTTGACCAATCTTTGAAATCGGACACAAGTGGATATGGTATGGCCCCTATACCTATGGTATGCACAATAATGGTTTTTATTATACCCTCTAGGTTTAATCATAAATGGAGAATATGCTTTGAGCAGGTATAGCTCAATAAAATTTGCTTGGACCAATTTCTCTAAAAGTGTCTCCATAGAATCTTTTAATGAAGGATTAGTGGAACATGGGGATGAAGGTGATAAAGGCGATGAAGGGCTTGATAAAGGTGTTGGGATGGGACTAGTCATCTCATGTGTTAGCATATGATTGGATGGTGAAGGTAACTCAAAGGAGGCACATGCTAGGTTGGTTTCTCCCTTGTCAAAGGATTTTAGGTCTTGCATAAGATGACTTGGACTTTCTTGATTTATGTACATAGAGCCATTTGGACTTGCTTGTTGTTCTTGTAAGGACATTTGATTGCCATGTGGATAGGTTTGGTGATGAGGCGGCATGATAGGATATGTAGGTGAAAGTTTTTGTGAGGTGGATTGTTGTGGACATTGGTTGATGTTGGAGGTTTGTTGAGAAAGCAGTTGTGATATGATGGCAATGGAGTTAGGATCATTGGATGGTAGACTTATGGAAGTACTTTTGTTTGGGGTGTTGCTAGGAATAGTGAGGGTGATTTGTGGTATGGATGTGGCATTGTTATGGAAAGATGTTGGATAAGGTGATGTGGAATGAATGTGATAAGTGGGTGGATTAGTTTGATATTGACCTAGGACTTGATGTTGCAAGAATTGTTGATGTTGTGGTGACACAGGGTCTTCTTCCTTTCTATATAACCAACTAAGTTGCCTAAGTTGGTTAAGCATTTGTTTGGTGCCATAAGGATCATTCTCATAGGTGTTGTTTAGAAATGCCCTGTCCATGTTTACAAGTGATAGCTGTGGAGAATTGATTGGCTAGGTAGAATGATGATGTGGATGATGTGTAAATGCTTAGGATGATGTTGATGTGGAGTGATTGGGATCAAACTTCAAAACCTTAGGATGATTTGATTTGCTTTATTTTATTTTTTATGGATGGCTCTCTATGCTTAAGATAGACTAATGATCTCAAGAGGTTTGATTGGATTGATTCTCTATACTTAAGGTAGACTAATAACACTTAAGTAATAGAGGGTTGATTGGATTGATTTGATTGGTTGACTTACTCAAGATAGACTAATGATCTCAAGCAAGTTTGGATAATGTTTGATGATGATCAACTAAGGTCTTGATTTTTGATTGGGTTGATTTGGATTTGGATTGGGATGAAAGTAGTTGAGATGTGATTTGGCTTGGAATGATTGGATGATGTGTGATGACTAATATGATTAGGATGATGTTGATTTGTTGGGATGATGACTTGGATATGATTAGGAATGAAGTGGCTAAAGATGAGTGATTAGGATGAAAGTGATTGGATTTGAATATATTGGAAGGAATGTGTTAAATGACTTGTCTTTATGTGTTTGGTGTTTAGCTTGATTTGGCAATGTTCAATCAAATGATCACACATGTACAATCATGAATCACTCATGCAAGACACATAAGCAATTTTGAATTTGACTTTGAATGAATGTAATGATGATTAAACAAGCACACGTGGAGGGCACATCAACAAGCCTATTGTCTAGTCAAGTGGGATATGGCCAATTAAGTCTTAGGCTATCTATTACACAAGGTTGACTAAGGAATTAGAAGTGAAACCCTGCCACACATAAGGGAGAAAGGGGTAACCCACCCTTTACCTTCACTTCCCAAAGGTATAAAGTTATTTGGGGCTTAGCCAAGAGTGACAAGATTCCAACTCCCAATCAACGTGTCTTTTGATTCAGCCTCGAATGAGGTCATCCCTTGGAGTGGTGTGTCTCCAAGTAGGCCTCCTATGAAGGGTAAACAAAAGCAAATCAAGTGAGGTGTTTTTGATCTCCAAGATCACCTTGCGGTGCGAGGAGAGAGCATACACACACACACACTTGACTCACACTCACACTTGTAAATTAACCCTTAGAAAAAAATGAAATGTGTGAAAGACAAGCCAAGCAATGGTTCTTTTTAAAGCCCAATTCCAAATGTGTGATGAAGAAACTTGTTGATTTTATGCCCAATTTTGAAATGTGATGAAGACAAATGTTTGTTTTATGAGCCCAAATTGAAGTGTGTGATGCAAACAAGATTCATTTTATGTCCCAAATTGAAGTGTGTTTGCAAACAAGATTATGAGTAAATGAGAAATAGAATGAGTGCACCTAATTTTTATCAGTGTCCAAATTGCTGTATATGCTGGTCCTAATGTTGTTCCAGCCCCGAATGATCACCTGCAAACCATAAAATCGAGAAATAAGCAAGTAGACTAGCCAACAAGACTGTTACGCAAAAATTAAGAATCTGATAAAATATGATGAAAAATGATTTGATATAGAAAAAATGACTATATAAACAAATTCTTCATGAAATTCTAAGCAATTTCAAAAAACAATTCGTGAAAATTTGATTAAAAATGCAAAAGATATGAGCATTTGAAGTTTGTACACAAGTTTGACTTTGACTACAAAAACACTGATCAAAATGGTATAGTCACCTAATTAGTCTTCACCACTGCGTAGTACTCTGAATCTTCTTTCTGACGAGTCCTTGTTTGCATGATTTCACCTCCGTATGTGAAAGTTATGAAAATTTGAAAAAAATAGCCTCCTTTGGTATGTGGAGGCAAGACAAGGCTAGTTGACTGTTAAAACCTAACCACTCGCGGTTTGGAGAATTGGTCACATGCACATTCACTAGTAGTTAAGGTTTGTCCTGTAGTTTATGTTTGAGGTTTAGGGCCAGCGGAGCCCACCGTCACTCATATGACCATGGGCGACTCAGGGAAAAAAAAAAGGAAGTAAAAATAGAGAGGGGACTGATGGTTTAGCCCCCCTCCTACCCCTGTGTGACCTATGGCAAGGGGTCCCAAGCCTTAGCTATTACCACTAAAGCTAAGCCTTAACTTCCATCGCTAGGGCTAAGCCTTAACTCAAATGTTGATCAAAGGATTCACAGAGATGTTCGCGGAGGTTTATTGCTGGTGGTGGCGACGGGATTTTGGGACGTGTTGACTAGTTGGAGGTGTCAACCACTGTGAGGCATTAGGGTTTTGAAATGATGGGGGCTTGGAGGCTGAGTAGAGGTTGATATGTTATGGCACAGGTGGAGATCAATAATAGTGGTGGCGTCGGGAGGAATGACAGGGTCGACGGGCAGATTCGGTTGGCGACTGTTTGAAGTACGGTGGAGACAGAGCTTAAGCGGGGGTGACGGATCTCTGCCAAGTGATGACAGAAGTTGAGATGGTGGCGACTGCAAAAATGTAGTGGTGACTAGGTGGTGAGGCCGCTTGACAAGGCAGCAACAAGTCTTTTGGTAGCATTGAGCTCCACTAAGGATGGTGACCACGGGCGGAAGATGGAGGATAGGGTTTAGCGAAGATCAACTGGGAGAAGGTCGGTGATAGGGAGTCTTCTGGCAGTGTCAACTGTACCTACAAAGGTAGCAACAAGGTAGGTCGCCACCACCGGTGGTAGCAGGGATTATAACGAGTGGCAGAAGTGGTGGATATGGAGGCGGTGACCTGGGGATGGGAAACGGATTTGCAGGCAGTATTTGCAAATGGAACAAGGCCAGCCAAGGAGTATTTACAGGCAGGAATGTAGGAGGCGATAGGGTACAGCTGCGCTCAGGATGCAGGAGTCAGGGTTTACATAAACATCCAAAGACTATCAAAAAACCCTAATTTTCCAGATCATAAAAAAACTCTGTGAAACCTCAAGAACAACACCACACAGACATGTGATACAGTTAGTATGGACATGGGCTGCAGATCCATACGGTACGGCCTG
The DNA here is from genome assembly GCA_027924645.1 of Cunninghamia lanceolata. Lineage (NCBI taxonomy): Eukaryota > Viridiplantae > Streptophyta > Pinopsida > Cupressales > Cupressaceae > Cunninghamia > Cunninghamia lanceolata. The sequence goes on from BSBN01000001.1 coordinate 16,046,881, forward strand.
TGGCCCTAAAAAAATTTCAGCCACAAAAAATAGTCGAATTTATACTCAAAAAACTTAGAAACAACATCCTGATCGCAATGGTGGGGTTAGGTTTTGCCCAGGATGCAACCTGCAACAACTCACCCCAAAAACTTGCAATTTTTGTCAAAACTAGGGTTAGAGATGAAATTTTTTGCAACAAAACCCTAGAAAAATGATTGATTAGATCCAAGCCACTAGGCATGCCAAATGAAATCATGGAAAAATTGACATGAAGGAAATGAGAACAAATACAAATCAAATGAATGCAAACCTCATATCGACTCACGATCCATTGATAGGGTTGAGAATGTCGCACCCATGAACATTCTAGCTTTACCCAAAGATTGATATGTTGATTGCTTGATTCTGCAGCATAACGGTGAGATAGGGATGGATAGATGAATGATTAGATAAATGCAAGATAGATGGATGAGAGATTGAGAGGAAAATTCATCAGAGTAAGGATACTAGAAGAAGATTCCTCTCAAATGGCTCAAGAGAGGCTACCTTTATAGAAAAAGGAAAATTCGAATGGATGGTTGTGATTGAGAGTTATGTTGGAGGATATGGATGGTCAAGATCGATTAGGGTTGGATTAGGGTTTCCCACTCAAAGAGGGATTGTAGTCACATGACAAGTGTGCAATGGAGAATAAAAGGAATCTAATTCAAATATTACATTTGAATTAGTTTGACATGTGAAGGCCTATTAAGTGGAAGATGGAGACATACGACATGTGTCGCAATGTGATGAGAGGTGAGGGAATAATTCAAATTTTTAATTTGAATTATGTCAGACATGTGAAGGGCAAGTATTAACTAAACAAATGGGACTTATTTAGTTAATTGGAATGTGATCAAGTGGGATTAATTAAATAAAATGGGTTTATTTAACTAATCAAGAAGGTGATTAAGATGGGATGAACTAGGACCTAGGGATAAATGGGATTAAGTGGGATGAGGTTGGATGACCTAGGGCCTAGGACAAAACACACAAGGTCATGTCATAAATGTGTTGTGTTAAGACATGGACAAATTTTAGTGTCTACAAGAACCTTATATGGCCCATAGAACTTCGGAGCTAGCTTATGACACCCTTTGAGTTTCAAGGAGGATTGCTTGTATGGTTGTAGATGAATAAAAACCATATCACCTACTTGAAAAGTGCACTCAAAACGGTGCTGATCAGCTTGTTATTTCATTTGATTTCTTGCCATGTGAAGATTATCCTACAAGATGCAAAGAATTTGATCTTAGGTTTGAAGAACCATGTCAACTGCCTGAACTGGTGAACTATTGGGGGTGTATGGAAGGAGCACTGGAGGTGCCTGACCATAGACTACTTCATATGGAGTCATTTTAGATGTAGTGTGGTAGGAGGTATTGTACCACCATTCAGCGAGAGGGAGCCACTTTGCTTACTGATGCTGTTATTCTGAGGTGAAGCAATGAAGATAAGTTTCCAAACATTTGTTGATAATTTTAGTCTGACCATCTATTTATGGGTGATACTCAGAACTCATCTTCAATTTGGTGCCAGTGTGTCAAAATAGTTTTGTCCAAAAATGACTGGTGAAAGTTGCATCATGATCTGAGACAATGGACGAAGGGATTCCATGAAGATGGAAGATCTGGTCCATGAAAATTTGTGCGACTGAGGAGGCTGTATAGGGATGGATGAGGGCACAAAAATGACTATATTTGGAGAGGTGATCAACCACAACCAAGATCACTATCTTTCCTCCAGATTTAGGGAGCCCCTCAATGAAATCCATAGAAATATCTATCCAAATCCGTGTAGGGATGGGTAAGGGTTTGAGCAGTCTAGGAAGGAGTGTCATTTCACCCTTATTGCATTGGTAGGTATCACATTCAACCACCATCTGTTGAATTGCCCTTTTCATTTCCTTCCAAATGAAGTTACACCATGCCCGCTCATAATTTTTGAGGAACCTAGAGTGCCTTGCTGATGGAGAAGCATGGAGTTCATAGAAAATAGCCTGCTGAAGATCTGTGCTCTGGGGAAGCACCAGTCGACCCTTGTATCGCAGAGAAGCACCATCCCAAGAGTAATGAGGTACAACAGAGGGGTTAGTGGCCAACTATTGAATGATTTGAGATAATGAAGAGTCATTGACATAGCCCTGTTGGACAGATTCCAACCAATTTGGAATAGGCATAGAAATAGCTAAAAGGGAAGCTTGGTCATCAAATGTGCGAGAAAGAGCATCCGCCACAATATTATCCTTACCCTTCTTGTAAGTGATCTCATAGTCATAACCCATGAGTTTGCTAACCCATTTCTGTTGTGCTGGGGAGGAGACCCGTTGTTCCAGGAAATATTTCAGACTCTGATGATCAATCTTGATGCAAAAATGATTTCCTAGTAGGTATGGCCGCCACTTCTGTACTGCATGCAAAATAGCCATCATTTCCTTCTCATATGTAGAGAGTACTAAATTCTTACCAGAAAGGGCTTTGCTGGTGAACGCAATGGGATGTTCCTCTTGAAGGAGAACAACACCAATTCCATTGCCGTAATAATCACTCTCAATGGTGAAGGTCTTGGAAAAATCTAGCATAGCTAGAACAGGTGTAGTACACATAGCTTGTTTCAATTTGTCAAATGCACACTCAGCATCATGTGTCTAGATAAAAGCATCCTTTTTTAACATAGTTGTTAATGGAGCTGCAATCTTCCCGTAATCCTTGACAAACTTGTGATAGTAGCTAGTCAATCCCAAAAAACCACGGAGGCTCTTGAGTGTTTGAGGATGCGTCCAATTTTTCATGGCATCTATTTTTGTAGGATCTACTTGAACCCCTTGGGCTGAAACAATATGCCCGAGATACTCCACTTCCACCTGGCCAAAAACACATTTAGACTATTTTGCACAAAGATGATGATCAGAGAGAAGTTGCAATACAAATCTAGATGTTGGAGATGCTCAGCCCATGTTTTACTATAGATGAGGATATCATCAAAGAAGACCAGAATGAATTTCCACATGTAGGGTCAAAATATTTTATTCATCAATGCCTGAAATGTTGAAGGAGCACTAGTGAGGCCAAAGCGCATGACCAAAAACTCATAGTGGCCATCATGCGTGTGGAAAGTCATTTTAAGGATATCATCCTCATGAACCCAAATTTGGTGATACCCAGAATGAAGATCCAACTTGGAGAAAAAATGAGTGCCATGAAGCTCATCAAGAAGCTCATCCACAACAAGAATCAGAAACTTATCCTTGATTGTGATGTGATTAAGTGCTTGGAAGTCAATGCAGAGGTGCCATGACCCATCTTTTTTCCAAACAAGAAGGACTGGTGAAGAAAAGGAACTGGTACTAGGGCAAATAATACCTTGCTTCAGTAAGTCTCAAACGAGCATCTCAATCTCTATCTTTTGGTGAAATGGGTAGTGGTAGGGCCTGATGTTGGGAGGAATGCTTCCAGGAAGGAGCTGAATATGGTGGTTCTCTGGGCTTGAAGGTGGCAGTCCCACTGGTTTAGCAAAGACACATGCATACCTCTCCAAAATGTGTTGTAGATCTGAAGGAGTAGTGGAGACCACTGATGGTTACATATGAATGGAATGGAGCTGAGCGATGACACCATGTGAGTTCTTCTTAAGAAACTTTTCCATGCGATGTGAACTTATGATGCTGAGAGACCCCAGTTGTAAGCCCTTCAATGTGTGTTTTTGCCCATTGTCTGAAAATTGTATCCAAAGTTTAGCAAAATCCCATAAGATGGGTCTAAGTGTGTGTAACCATTGGGCACCTAAAACCACATCACATCCGCCTAAGGGCAAGGCAAACATGTCGGAGTGCATGTTATAATCTCCCATAGAGATATGCACATTGCGACACTTCCCTTTGCAAGGTAATGTTCACCCATTGGCAATCATGACTTCAAAGATGGAGCAAGGATGGAAAAAACAATCACCCTGTTTGGCGATCCGAGGGTTAATGAAGTTATGAGTACTACCAGAATCAATGAGTATTGTAAGAGGGAGCTTCTTGAAGAAACCCTTGACCCACATGGTTTATGGGGTGGTAACTCCTGCTAAAGCATGGAGAGAGATATCTGGGTGGTCTTCCTGAGAAGCAGGGTCAACAAGTAGTTGTTGAGTGTCGACCTGATCATCCACTATATCCTAAGCATCCACATAAACTTCAGTTTCAGGTAGAGAATCCACATCCAAGAGGTAGAGCTTTTCCTCAACACATCTATGTCCCCAAGTGAATTTCTCATCACAATTATAACAAAGCCCTTTTTCACTATGTGCCCACATCTCTACTTCAGTCAAATGCTTGATGGGTGTTGTTTTAGGAACTGGCGTTATTTGAGGTCATTGGGAAGCCGTATTTCTGAATGGAACAAAATTTGATTTGGATCGTTGTTGATCTGTGATCTTGTCCTTTGCCAACCTAGCCAACCCTAGGGCTTCCATCATTGTGCTGGGGTGAAACATTTTAACCTCAAAGCAAATTGCATCCTTCAGACCACTGACAAAACAACCCCTGAAGAATTCATCAGACAATCCCTCTATGTGATTGGCCAATTTTTCAAATTTTGTTTGATGTTCTCTCACAGTGCCTGTTTGGTGCAGTTTACTGAGTGCTCCTATGAAGTCATCAAAAGCACTAGGGCCAAATTGTTGCAAAATGAGTTTGCAAAAATCTGTCCATTTTGGCTCTTCATGAGCCTTGATGTACCAACAAAACCATTGAAGGGCTTCATGTTCCAAATGAAAGGATGCAAGTGGGACTTTGTTGACATCAAAAGTATTATGCAGACTGAAATATTATTCTGCCTGGTATATCCATCTAGTCAGATCATCACCATTGAAGTGAGGAAAATCAAGCTTCGGCCCATGAAAATTGCCAGAAGAAGAGAACCCAATGTCTGTAGAAGAGTCTGGCTGCCGTCTATTGTTCATGGCTGAATGCTAAAGATTGAGGCTAAGAATTTTTTCATCCAGATCTTGGAGTTTGGTCTTGAGGGTTGCAAGTTCATCCTCCATGTTTTTTTCTCCTGCGCGGGTCACAACCATAACCAGGATATTTTTTTCTTTTTTCTTTTTTTTTTTGGGAATGGGTAGAAAAACAAAAACAGAAACTTTTTTAGTAAAAGAAAATTTGGATTTGGGAAAAACTCTGATGGGTAATTAGGGTTTGACTAGGGTTTGGACACTTTCTAAGGGAAAGGGGAGATGAAAATGGGGATTTCAGAAATGGGGTGAAAGAATGGGAAAATTTGTCCAAGAGGGACAAAGGAGCAGAAATATGAAATGAACACTGTGGCAAAATTTGAAGGCTATTGGGTGAGAATCGAAGAAGTTATGGCAAACCCTAAAAATAGACAAATGTGGGATTTTTGACTTTGATAAGTGGAATTTGGGATAGGGTCCTCAAGGAAGGAAATATGCAGAATGGAATTTCAGGGGTTCCAGTGAATTTTGAGAGGAAATGGAGCTAAAGCAAGGAAGATATGGTGAAAAAATGGAATTTTTTTTCTTTTCTGGAAACTATCTACCAACTGCTCTGGATGGATTCAATCTGTGATTTGCTAGCTATCAATAGATATGGGCCCCAAGTATGTTCGGCTGCCTAAAGGTTTAGGGGATTCACTCAGCTACCAATACTATCTAACGGGTTGCGTATTGGGGCAGTACCCCTCACTCCACGTCTCAGGTAAAACTGATAACTGCTTTGCCACAAATGATAGCTCTTGGTTTACCTCATGGATGGGAACTAGTCAATCAGGTAGGGGTCATTGCCCTTTTCACTGGAAGGTCCTCTCAATGGGCTAGCTACTTTGGGGTTCCTGTGGTACTCCTCACAATGAGTTTTAGAGCTATGCCCAGGCACTTCCCACAGTTAAGAAGATAGGGATTATTCCCTGATCCGAACCTACAATTGAAATGAACATTATAGATGCAAAAAAAGAACTGCAATAATCACAGTGCCTAGAGGCCACTGCGGGAAAATAAAAAATCAGCAGAAATTCCACCCAGCGAGCCCAAGAAAGTGCTCTAATACCCAATGAGAGGAACCTCTTGCAACAATATAATGAAAAATGCACGAAATAACAAAAATAGCAAAAACATAGAAGGAATTTATTGATCGTAGGCCACTTCGAGGGGGCAACCTCCTTTGAGCAAGCTCAATATAATAAATTTGTGGATGCCTTCATTGGCCTCAACATGTACTTATATACTAAGTCTAATCTAAACAACTATTACTTCACATGAATGTGGGATAATACAATATGCTTGCGGGATGACTTACAAAGCATATGCGTCCAAATATAATATACTAAGAAAGTAAAGAGAAGGGCTAAACATGGGTTCCTAATAATATATGACATACATCCATAGGCATAATATCACACAATACTTCATCATGATAAGATCCAATATGAAATTTCACCAAACATTGTTCACTCACCAATACCTTTTGTTCATCTTGAATCCATGCTATCTGATAGCATTTAGGGTGTTTTAGTCTTTCCAACTTTAGCTTAGTCACCATCTCCTCTGAAACCAAATTATCAGAACTACCACTATCAATACAATCTTACAACATTTACCTCCTGATTTGCATCTGGTCCGGAACAAACTTTTCCTCTGCGGTGGTTCCTCATTTGTCTGTACTTGAAATAGTTCTCTCCTCATGACTAGTGACTCTCCTTTCTTAGGTTTACCAACTGAATTAGGTGAACCAATAGGTTCTTCTTCTACATAAGTTGTTCTTGTACTATTCTCTGTCTTCTTACTTGTACTTCCCTAATGACATTCATAAGCTCAGTGTCCTTCACCTCCACACTTAAAATAAGTTCCTCTGAATGTTCTCCTATCAAGTCCTCTTCCATCTCTTTTGTATCCTTCACTCTGGTAAGAATTATGATTCCCTCTATGGTAGAAAGTTATATCATCTCTCTGGTATGCATTGTTATCTCTGTCTTCCTTCTTGACTATGCTATCTTGTCTATTTTTCTCTGCATATGGTCTTTCTCCTCTAGAATATATCCTACCTCTCTAAAATTTACCTCCTCTTCCTCTCTGTCTCTACTCCTCTTTCTTGTTCAACTTTTCTTCAACTTTTAGGGTAAACTGATATACTTCTTCTAGTGTTGTCATCCTTACCAATCTTAGTCCATTGATGTATCTTGCCACTTTCTTTTTGCTAACTTCAGTATGTTCTATCCTTATAATCATCTTATGAAATTCTTCAGTATACTCCTTCACAGATTTCTCCTTTTGTCTCAAGTTTTGCAATCTCTTCAACATTTCCAACTCATAGTCAACAAGTATAAATTGATTCTTCAACTTTGTCACCATTCTATCCCATTTTGTGATCTTTTCTTTTCCTTTTCTGTTTCTATCCAATTGAACTTCTTTCCACCAAATAGCAGCATGTCCTTTCAACTTAGTCTTTGCAAATCTCACATTCTCCGGATCTTCAATTTCTTCATATTCAAAGTATTCCTCCAAGTCATTTATCCAGTCAATCAATTCCTTTGGATTCAAATTGCTAGTATAGTTTGGTACATCCACTCTAGGTCTCTTTTCAATCTTCAAAATAGCTCTCAGCATCTTCACTTGATCTGATTCTTCTTCTTCTTCTTCTTCTAGGGTTTCTTCATTTTGATTAGCAGACTGAAATTATTCATCATCATCACTTTCAACATTAGGTCTAGGGTTAACTCCTCTTCACCTATCTTCTTCAATAGCATCCAATTGAACTCTCATTGTTTTCATCATGTCCATCATCTCATCCATTCTTCCATCCATAGTGCCAACAATAGGTATTCTCCTCAGCGGCATCTCTTCCTAGGATCAAGTGTAACTGCCTCCTATTCGGTGATCAGGCTACAAGGTGACAACTACCTCACAATCAGTGATTGGTTGACAACACAGGTAGTCTACCTCAGGTTCGACCATCTATTCACAACAAGATCTTATGTAATTTATTCACAAATTTCTCTCCCAAAGGATTCAAACTTCATTTTGATACCACTTGGTGCAGTCACAGTCAGAGAGTCCACAGAGTGAACTGTCCAAACCATGCAGCATGAGTCAATGCAATAGAAACAACTCAAAAATATGATTCCATGAATGATTAAATATTTAATATATCATAGATTCAAAATCCTTACATGCTGGCAACATGCAGGCTACAAAACAAGGGCTCACAGGCTTGATTCCAATTACATCAAATATGCAAGATTTTGTAATGAAGCACCTTTTTAGAACAAAGGAACTAATCTAATCCATTATAATCTCTAACTGACTTCCTAATACATCCTAAAGATCTATATATATCAATTCCAAGCTCAAGGAACCCTCTGTGTTAGCCAAGAAAGGAGTTACAATCTCCAATGAAGGTGTAACGTGAAAATGGATAGGTCAGCCTTAAGCAACATGTACTCCTCTGCAAGTGAATGAAACAAGGTGTGCATCTTAGGGAAGGTCAGCTAGGACCCAAACTACCTTGAATGATGTTTCAATTAGGTTCACAAGTCATGGAAGTGCTTTGCAATCCTTCTCCTTCAATTGATTATCTGAGTTCTCTATCCTGAGAAAATAGTCAATCTTTTGATCGCGATATCTTTTTGGAAACTAATCCAAATGATTTGAATTTTGGATATGTTGTGCATGATGATGTCTAGATGCTAATCCCTACTCCACAAGCTCTAAAATGCAAACGCGGCAAGATGCAGACCAAACTACTGAAACTTATTCTAACTGACTAAACTAGAATAAACTGGAAAATGAAAGAAACAAAAGAAAATGCAAATGCTTTTGGTTGATGCAAGATTGCTCTTAAACTAGGGATTCTCCTACATCATAGCTCAAGGTTATTCATTATTTCCTTTGTCATTACATTGATGGCTACACCTAGGTCAATTAAGGTGTTTTTGATAAGGGTACCATTGATGTTTACATCAACCACATGGCTTCCAAGATCTACATATTTTGGGACAGCCAAGTTACCTAACATGATATCAGCAAGTTGTCCTATAACATGTACTGTCTGAGGATCTTTTCTTTTCCTTCCTGGTTTCGTAGGGCATAATTCCCTTATAGCCTTGTATATATGGGTACATCCTTGATAGCTTGGATGAGGGGAATTTTAACACAAATATTTTTCAACTACCCCATAAATTCAAAGTCAAGTTTAGATGGAGTTGGTGGGAGGTGTAATTTTAATCTCTCTGGAAATGGAGGGCTCCTGGTGATGGTTTCTTCCTTCTGAGAGATTTTCCCATAAGGCCTTTGCTAGTTATTCAGATGGTTGTCAGTGACGGAGGGTTGCTCCTCATCAAGAAGTTCTATGATGAGTGGAGATGAAGGTACAACAAGCATTTTTCCTGAGTGTAGGTGCACATTACTAACTTCAACCGTATAGGTTGGGTAATGGATGGATTCATTAGTATAAGCCTACTGAATAGGCTTGTTGTTAGGGTTATGTGCAGGTTGGGTTGGTAATGGAGTGGCTCTTGGCAGAACAAGAGTGGGTGAAGTTGTATTTGGCATAAGGGCAGGTTGTTGAGGTAGGGCTTGTTGTGGTCGCGGGTAGTTCATATTTGGATTTTGCCAAGGTTGGTTTCCATGCCACTATTGTGGCCAAGGGTTTTGATTGGCTTGCCATTATGGATTATAATTTGAGGGTTTGAATGTTTGTTATGGCCATACCCCCTACTACTGGTTCCAATTAGGAGGCATAGTTGCCCATTGTTGCTATGGCAAGTTATACCAAGGTGCATTGTTCCAATTAGGGATATTTGAAGCAGATGATGCAAATGGCATAGTATTAGTCAAGGGATCCTAAGGTATACCTTTTCTTTGCTGCCATGGCCTTCATTATGCAATGTAAAATACTTGACCTTAGTCATCTTCTATAGCTTAGAAATCTATTTTCTCATTCTTTCCCTCAGAACTACTGGCAATACCCTTGCATCGATAATTAGCCTTTTTATGTTGACAGTGTGGACAATATTCACCCAAAGCTGTCTCTATTGCCTCTTGCTTCTTCTTTATGTGCAGAGTGTCCAGTTGTGTTACTAGATGGCTTATGATATCTTCTTTCATGTTTGATAGTAGATTGTTGATCTCTACTCTAGAGACTCCAGTAGATGATTTACTCGAAGTCAAGGTTCTCAAACCTCTATTTTTATTCAAGGTAGAGTGTGAATAATTTTTGTAGATTTGACAAATTTCATCAAACCCAAGTTGAGAGATGTCCCCTACTCCAATTAAATTTAGTGCATCCATGCATTCTTCACTCACACCTCTTAAGAAGACCAACTTAAGAAGACCAGCTTGAGTGACTCTGGGGAGATCTTGTTATGTCTTGACTTCTTTGAAAGGAAGCTAGGTGTGCGGAAATCACTTCCTACACTAATCTAATGAGGGGAGAGCTATACAAATTTAATTTAATCCTTACAATTACATAAACATGAAACATATAACAGAGATATTTCAGCAATACACACATAACCAGAAAGAAGACAAAAGAAGAGAGACAAGATATATTGTGGGGAAACCCCTTATCGGGTGAAAAACCCCACACTCAGAAACCTAAACAATGTATTATCAAAACTGAATATGGTTTACAATACACTTGCAATGCAAGCTTCAATAGTCTTCAAAACTCGTGTTTGGAGTCAATCCAGTAGCATAACAGTACCTGTCAATCACATACTTCTCCTCCAAGTTCCTGTTTATATAGAATATACAAGGCAAAATTGCCTCTATCTTGGAATGGGCATCCAACTTGGCCTCATGGCCCAAAACCCACGCCTATGGACACTTGGTCAACATTGTAAGATGTATCTAACACTTTTCCATAGCTCCCATCCCAAAGAGGTCACCTATTTCCAAAATGGGCTATGACAGATGCTCTTACGACTCTTACGACTCTCTTAGAATTTGTCATAGCACTTACAACTTACAGTTGTAAGAGAATCTATCATACATGAGCTATAAATAGCATATTCTCTTGCAACATGTCATAGTCCACCTTGGGGTGCCCAAAGATGCTTTTTTCAAATATGCTCTTCGACACATGTCTTCACCTGTCATAGATTCTCCTATTTCTGACTCTTACATATCATAACTTCGTCATAGGAATCTGTCATGACTGTTATGGTCAATATTCCCTTACACAACATCCAAGATGCTGACACATGGCAAAATATTCCTACCACAAAGTGGGATGCCTATCTCCTCATGTGAAGACAAAATTACAAGTTGTCATCTTCCACGTAGGATGACACATCACCGTGCCACATCCCACAAAATGACAATATGGAATTTACAATTAATTTACATCATAGGCAATGAATAAATACAATCAAAATAATGCAAGGAATTACCAAGGTTAAAACATCTTAATTCCCAGCATTCTCCCACTTGTCGAACACCTTGTAAGAGCTAATAGAATAACAAGATTTAACTGCTATAGGCCAAGAGGCCCATAGACTCCGAACACCGTCTAAACTTCTCTTTGCTAAATGGTTTCATTAATGTATTTGCAAAATTCTTCAAAGTATCTACCTTCTCCAAATTTACCTTCCAATCCTCTGCCATATCTCGTACGAAGTGAAACTATACATCAATATACTTTGTTCTGGCATGGAAAGTTGGATTCTTCGCAAGGTAAATCGCACTCTGACTGTCACAACTGATCATAATCTGACCTACATCAACACAAATATCTGAACACAATCTCTTAAGCCAAATGGCTTCCTTACAAACATGAGTTGCTGCCATATACTCAACTTCTATCATGGACAAAGCAACCACATGTTGTCACTTACTCATCCAACTAATAGCACCACCAAATAGTGTAAACACATAAGCACTGGTGGGTCTCCTACTGTCAATGTTACCTTCCCAATCTAAATCCACAAATCCATGAATATCAACAGAATGCGGAGGTCCTATAACATTACCATGATAGCATATGGTATACTTAGAAGTACCCCTCAAATATATGAACACTCGCTTAACTGCATCCCAATGTATCCATCCAGGATTAGCCATAAATCAACTAAGGACTCCCAATGCTTGAGCAATGTCTGGTCTTGTGCAGACCATAGCATACATCAAACTACCAAAAGCACTAGCATAAGGTACTCTGCTCATGTCCTCCACCTCACTAGGAGATTTTGGACAATCCTCAGTAGACAACTTTGTCCCCAAAGAAACATGAACACATAATGGTCTACAATCTGCCGTGCTAAACCTATCTAACACGGTCTTCAAATACTTACTCTGGGTTAACCAAAGTTTTTTGTTAGTTCTGTCTCTTCTAATTTCCATTCCTAGAATGTACATGGTTGCCCCTAAATCTTTCATTTCAAATTGTGCTAATAAATGAGATTTAAAATTAGAAATCATATTCTTACCCTTCCCAATGAGCAACATATCATCAACATAAAATGCAACAATGAGAATACGATCACCATCAAACTTATAATACACACAGTGATCTAATTTTGACCTCACAAATCTAATTGACAACACAAGGCATCAAACTTCAAGTACCACCTCCTAGGAGACTACTTCAAGCCATACAAAGACTTCTTTATCTTGCAAACCAAATTTTCTTTACCTTTCACCATGTAATGCTCTAGCTGTGACATGTAGATTTCTTCCTCCAAATCACCATGAAGGAAAGTTGTCTTCACATCCATCTGTTATACCTCTAAGTCATAAGCTACTGCAAGAGATAACAGGAATCGAATGGATGTCAACTTTGAAATGGGAGAGAAGATCTCACCATAATCTATACCCTCCACTTGTAAATACCCCTTCACAACTAATCTGGCCTTATACTTCTCAACACTACCATCTACACCAAATTTCTTCTTGAACACCCATTTGCATCCAACAGGTTTCCATCTAGCAAGCAAAGGCACCAAGTCCCAAGTTTGAGTCTTTTCCAAAGAAGCCATCTCATCCTCCATGGCCTCCTTCCAAGAACCTATATCTTTCATATCCATAGCCTTTGATATAGTTTTAGGTTCATCATTGTTAGTAAGCAAAGCAAAAGCACAACTAGAATCAAGCAATGTATAACCAAACCTCTCAGGTTGCTTTCTTATTCATGTAGACCTCCTCAAGAGCTGAGGTTGAGGTTCATCTTCTTCATCTGAGCTTTCAGAGCTGCAAGATCTCTCCTCATCATCATATCCAACATTGTCTTTATGTTTAGTCTTCTCAGGGGTGTAGGAAACTAAACAACATCCTCTTTCTTTTCTTTTTCTTCTGGCTGTAAAAAAGTGGAAGAAGGTGTTAGTTCTCTGAAGATGACACTTCTACTATACAACACTTTTTCAGCCATAGGGTTCCAAAGCTTGTATCCTTTCACACCGACACCATAGGCAATGAAGATACACTTAACAGCCTTGTTCTCCAATTTTGACTGCTTCTCCCTAGGCACATGTGCATATGCCTCACAACAAAAAACATGAAGATGCCTTATTGAAGGCTTTTTACCAAACCACACCTCCATGGGTGTCTTACCAACAAGAGTTGATGTTGGAGATCTGTTAACAAGATAGCAAGCAGTGGCAATAGCTTCAGCCCAAAACTTTTGTTCTAGGCCAGCTCTACTAAGCATACTCCTAGCCTTCTCCATCAGTGTCATGTTCATCCTCTCTACAACTCCATTTTTCTGCAGGGTGTATGGAGTTGTCTTATGTCTTTCAATCCCAAGTTCCTTGCAATATTTATCAAATTTTGTAGAACATAACTCACCACCATTGTCAGTTCTCAAACATTTAATCTTTTTACAAGTCTGATTTTCAGCAAAGGCCCTAAACTCCTTAAACTTACTATAGACTTCAGATTTGCTTCTAAGAAAATAAATCCATGTCCTTCTACTATAGTCATCTATGAAAGATACAAAATATATAGATTTTGATAACAAAGGAACATTAACAGGATCAAACACATCAGAATGAATAAGGTCCAACACACCAGAAGACTTATGAGAACTCGAATAAAACTGAACACAATTTTGTTTTCCATATATGCAATGTTCACAAAAATCAAACTCAAGATTACAATCATCTAACCGCTCAATGATGTTTTTATTTTTCAAGGTTCTAAGACCCTTCTCACCAATGTGGCCAAATCTCTTATGCCATAACATTGTCTTTTCAGTAGGAAGCTTAACTTCCAGGGCATGAATACAACCATTAGGACTAGCTACAACAGATTTCTTCACTGCTTGTTTAGATGGTGGGGATGAAGTGATTGTTGCCCTCTTCCTTGAGTCAAAAGAACTATTGCATTGTGAAATGCATGCCTCCAGCTGAAACAAGGTACCTCTCCTAGTACCCTTAGCAAGCACCATAGCTCATCTAGTCATCTTGCATCCTTCTTTCAAAAAAACAACCTGCACACCTGCATCATTCAACATACTTACAGAAAGTAGGTTTCGTGCTAAGCCTGGGATGAGCATAACCCTAGAGATCCCCTTCACTCGTCCATTAGGGAATCGGATAGAGACTCTTCCACGACCAACAATCTTCATATGAGAGTCGTCACCCAGGTACACCTTTCCACCATTGAACTCCTCATACTTAGTGAACCAGTCTCGATGTGAGGTCATGTGGAATGATGCACCAGAATCAATCAGCCACACATCATCAAATGCATGGGTTGCCAGGGCTGCGATGAAGGCATCACCATCATCTTGTGACTTATCAGAATCTGAATCTGGGTTCTTCTTATTCTTTTTCTTTTCCTCTTTACATTCCTTTTAGAAATGCCTAGATTTGCCACAGTTCCAACATAGAGCCTTGGACTTTCCAAGAGATTTAGATCTCCCATAGGATTTGGATCTACCCTTCTCAGCTTTCTTGTCCTTCTTTTTCCCTTTTTCCTTAGGTCTTCCACAAACTGCAAGAGCCTCTTTGGCTACCTCAGAAGACTTTCTCTGCATCTCTTCAAACAACAGCAAAGAAACCACTTCATCCATTTTGAATGTGGATGTGGTGCTTCCAATAGCCATGACAAGATGATCCCATGAGTCTGGCAAAGAATAAAGCAAGGTCATACAGCGATCCTCCTCCTCCATCTTGACACCAACGGATGTCAATTATGCAACCAGCATGTTGAAAGCATTCATATGTTCTGCAACAAATCCTCTGTCCTCCATTCGAAGAGAATACAACTTCTTTCTCAGAAAAAGTTTGTTAACCAGGGATTTGGCTTGATACACATCTCCCAACTTCTTCTAAAGCAAGTTTGTAGTAGCCTCCTCATGGACATTTAACAGGACAGAATCAGCAAGACTAAGTCTTATGAGACCCTTAGCCTTCCAATCCTTGAGATCCCAATCAGCTTGTGACATTGCAGCTGGTTTTGTTCCACTAATAGTTTCCTAGAGGTCTCGATCAACAAGCATGTCTTCCATCTTGAGCTTCCATAGCTCAAAATTAGTGCCATTGAATTTCTCCACCTCTATCCTTCCAGATGTGATTGCCATCTCCTTGCTGCAATAAGATTCAGAATACTCTACACAGACTCCCACTCAACTTAAGATCAGCTCAAAAAGCCCCTACCCAACAACTAGGACCAAAGGTTATCAAGCTCTGATACCAACTGAAAGGAAGCTAGGTGTGCAGAAATCACTTCCTACACTAATCTAATGAGGGGAGAGCTATACAAATTCAATTTAATCCTTACAATTACAGAAACATGAAACATATAATAGAGATATTGTAGCAATACACACAAAACTAGAAAGAAGATAGAAGAAGAGAGACAAGATATATCGTGGGGAAAACCCTTATCGGGTGAAAAACCCCACTCAGAAACCTAAACAATGTATTATCAAAATTGAATATGGTTTACAATACACTTGCAATGTAAGCTTCAATAGTCTTCGACACTCCTGTCTGGAGTCAATTTGGCAGCATAACAGTACCTGTCAATCACATACTTCTCCTCCTCCAAGCACCTATTTATATAGAATATACAAGGCAAAATTGCCTCTATCTTGGAATGGGCATCCAACTTGGCCTCATGTCACAAAACCTATGCCTATGGACACTTGGTCAACATTGTAAGATGTATCTGACACTTGTCCACAGCTCCCATCCCAAAGAGGTCTCCTATTTCCAAAATGGGCTATGACAGATGCTCTTACGACTCTTATGACCGTCATATAATCTGTCATAGCAGTTACAACTTACAGCTGTAAGAGAATCTGTCATACACAGGCTATAAATAGCATATTCTCTTACAACATGTCATAGTCCACCTTGGGGCACCTAAAGATGCCATTTTCAAAGATGCTCTTCAACACATGTCTTCGCCTGTCTTGCAAGCTTCTATTTCCGACTCTTACATGTCATAACTTTGTCATAGGAATCCGTCATAACCATTTCGGTCAACATTCCCTTACACAACATCCAAGATGCTGACACTTGGAAAAATACTCCTACCACAAAGTGGGATGCCTATCTCCTCATGTGAGGACAAAATTACAAGTTATCATCTTCCATGTAGGATGACACATCACCATGCCACATCCCACAAAATGACAATATGGAATTTACAATTAATTTACATCATAGGCAATGAATAAATAAATACAATCAAAATAATGCAAGGAATTACCAAGGTTGAGACACCTTAATTCCCAACATTCTTGAGGCAAAATTGAAATCTCTAAACATAATCCTAAAGATGACATCTCCTTTTATATCTCTGCCACAACAATAATCCTGATATTTTTGCAAAAACTTATCCTTCATGGTAGCTCAAGTTGTTACTGAATTCTCACCCAATCCCATAAACCATCACAATGCAACATCCTTAAGGGTGGCTAGAAAGATCTTGAGTATGTATGCATCTGTAGTGTAGTCATAGCTCCTACAGAGTACATCAAAGTCAAAGAGAAAGGTATCTGGGTCTTCAGTGATTAGCCCATGAAAGTTTGGTAGGGCTGAAGGAGGAATGTTCTTCAAGGTGTTAGCTCTCTCCTAGTTTGAAATAGGAAAGGTAAAGGTAATTGGCTCAACTGGGTTTTCTACTGCTTCCTCTGCCATTGTGTCTTGATTCCAACTTGCAATATCCTCAAAATTTTCAATGTTCTCCAGTCCAAAGGATAATTCAAAGTGTTCTTCTACTGAGCTGGATGGAAGAAACCTCCCTCTATGGTCTCCTGGCCACCACATACAATGATGTATAAGCTAATAGCTTTGTTCCTACACTGTGTTAGTGGATAGTTTAGAGATATATTGAATGTCTAAGTAATTCTAAATGCTGAAAAATATTATATCCTATAAAAGGAAGTACAAGCATGAATCAAAAAGAACTCAAAAACTCTAAACCTTAGCACCATCCCTAGCAATGATGCCAAAAATGTCAAACTCCATTATTAACCAATACATTGATGCAGAAAGGGCATGCACACAACTCAAGGGACCAACGGATCCTATATAAATCAACCTACTGGCTATAATGTGTTACATTTAAATTGTCAAACCAGGGAATCATATTCTTCTTGGATGATTCCCATACTATGTGTACAGTTAAGGATTCCTGAGTTTTAATCTAGAGGTTGTACACAGGAATAAACTAATTGAAAAGTAAACAACTCTATTTGCAAGGATTGACAAATACTCTAAGTAAACAATGCTAGTAAAAAATAACCAATGATATTCAATTGGTTGTAATCAAATGGTGTTATGTAATTCCAAATAAGAGAACAACTAATAATCAGTCGGTGATCACTTTGACTCAACAACATAGATTATCAAAATCTAACTAATCCATATAACATAACTCATTACAACATGCATTAATCACATACACATAAACAAACAACATAAACTAAACACATGAACATATAGGAGAAACATAGTTACCTAAAGTAGCCCTTGCTTGAGTGACTGTGATCCCATGAAATCTAACTAGATCTCTACTGAATCTCTGAAAACTATTAACTAACTCAAAACATGTGTTCCTTTATTGAATGTTGAAGAGGAAAGTACAATAACAAATCTGATAACATAATCTATGTCTATCATTCTCGTCTTGTATACAGAAATCTAATCTATCTATAGACAAGAGCAGACTTGTCTATTTGAACAAAACTGCTGAACAATAAATACCATAACTGTTCATTATCCAACAACGTAGGAAAAGGACTTTAATACAAAGCAAACTAGGAATAGGAAACTAAACTGTCATGAAGGTAAAATAGACGACACAATCCTACTATAACTCTCTCTAGTCTTTATGAAGAACAGTCAAGACTAGAAAAAAAACATGGAGCACAATCTAAGATTCCTTGATTATTCATGTCTGCATCAACTATCGAAGGATAACTGTCAAAGAGTGGAGAGTTATGGATAACTCATTCCAATCAATTCGGAGTCTTCTTCCTTTGGCTGTAGGTACCTATACTATCTACTGTGGATATCAACACCTCCTTTGTTGTGGGCTACCCAGTGGTCTTCATGAAATGTAGCCACGTTCTCGCTACATGGGGGGTTAGTCCATCACATGATATCTATACATTACAATTACTAAAATTAACATAAAGTACATCATATTTCATGAGCAATCATCAATTCACACATAATTAATTAACAACATAATATAGACCCATCTTCATGCTTTCAATGTCTTAAGGATGATTACAGACATAGTTAATATATATAAAAGTCTGGGAATGTCTTAGGAAACATGCACTTAAAGCAATAGAAATAAGACAAAACATGGCCTCATCATCATCTACTCCTCATGGCTCAATAAAATTCATTTTTGAAAATAACACCTATATAATCAAAGATGATTCAGTTTAAGAAAGTTGCTTACAAATAGAAGTGAGATATCAAATTCCTTTAAGTGATTTAATCCCTTCTTTAACAAAAACCAAACCACTATGCTCCACTACTAACAACAGTGTTGGTCAGGATAGTGTTGGTCCTTTGAATGCATTTTTTGGTGATGATTGGGGTTCGTTAGATTTTACACCCTCCTTTGCAGGTGAATATAAAATTTCACCCTCACACCCTAAAACCTTGAAGGTAAATGAAATTTCGTCAACATAATCTCCTACTCCTACAAAGCTTAAACTCAAAATTAATGATGATGGAACCTTTAAAATTGATGAAGATCTGCCTTCTTCTATAGAAATGGTGGCCATTTGTGATAAAGTATCATCTAATTCTAATACATGTCTTGGTAATGACGAGGTATCTTTAGATTTCAACCCCCATGGGATTGTTGAAACAAATATTGACCCTCCTCACCATGACAAAAAGGTATGATCCTTCTACTTCTACTTCTTCTTCAACACATGATCATACTTCTCATTTCAACATAGCTAGTCATATGACATCTCCTCTTCCTTCGGACTTGGAGAAGTGTTATGGGCATGGATTCAAAATCCTTTCTAAACAAGGATACAATGGAAATGGGTTAGGATGTAAAGAACAAGGAATTAAGGAACCCATGGAACCAACACTACACTTGTGTAAAGTAGGTTTAGGTTTCCAGCCTTCTCCTACATTCTCTCCACCATGTTCACAACAAAAAGGATTGCTTCCTACTCCAACTATATCTTCTATTCTATCTCAACAAGAGCATATGTTTCCAATTCTACTCAAAGACCACTTAATCACTCTTCCTCCTCGAACACACAAAAATATTCTACAAAATAATCATTCAACGCCTCATTATTGTGCATATCATCGAGCGCTTGGCCATTCCACTAAAGAATGTCGAGTCTTGGGTGACAAAATTCAACAAATTCGAACAAGGTATGGCTCTAGCACTTTTCACCACACTTGATGTAGTCTCTAAAGTAGCTTGTCCTTCGTCCATTTTGTCATAAGCAAGTTGGGGGAGGATGATTTGTTATAGATTGACTCGCAAGTGTGGTCCCTCCCTCTCATCTATGTTATGCTTGTATGTATTGTTATCCCTTTATTGTGATGTTTTATGTTTTGTTAGTTTGCCCTTGGCACCCTTGTTAGCACAAAGGTATAAGGAGTAAGAATGTGTTGTGTCATTCCTCTATATGCATCTTCATTCTTCTATATGTCTTGATATATGATTGTGATATTTTTCTTGGATGATTTAGCATCCTTTCATGATTCAATTTATGTGTACTCTACTTTTATGTGATGTTTCCTCCATCATATTCGTAAGTTCTGGTGTTTTATGTATGTGACACCTTGTTGCAATTCTCGTCATCATACCATGACTACACAAGACATTGTGTATCATGCATGTAAGCATCGTCTTGGTTTGCTCATCCTAGGGGCAACCCCTTATCACGATGTAGCTTTTGAAAAACACATACCATTAGGGCATGTGCTTTTAGAAAGCTCTCGTGCATGTTTTATGTTTCTTCCTCACTCTACCTTAAAGGCAATTGCTCCTTGATGGAGTTAACAATCACTTTAAGGTGGGGGCATATATTGTACTATGAGCCTTACTCTCTTCTTCCTATCAAAAAACTTCTATTTAGATAGATTATGTCTATAATGTGTTTGCATCATCTTGTTCTTCTCAATTCTAACTAACCCCTTAGCATTCATCTTATTGCATCTTGGGGAATGATGCATGGTGATTGATACAACCCTTTAGATTAAGGTCTCTTTTATCATGTTGACTCAAGGTCTTTTCTTATGTGTTTTTTGTGATTGATGTATGATGCATGTATTCTCCTCATATATTCTTATTCTCTACATGTTATTCATGCCTCACATGTGCCTCACATGTATTCTCTCTACGTGTTCCTTATGTATGTCTCTTGAGTGCTTGGCATGTGTTCCATGTATGTTTCATGTGTATTATATGTGTACTTTATGCCTTATGTGTATGCGTCATGTCAAGCATGTATACTTTGTGTATTGCATGTATGCATTGTGATTTATCAAGTATATGCCTTGTGTATGTCTTGTCTTATCTCATGTTTTCTAAGTACTTGATATATTAGTGTATTATGTCATGTGTCTTATGTGTATGTTGATCATCATAGACTCCTAGAATCCTAAACTTGGGGCTTTGATCAACCCCCAATTTTGGTAACATTCTATGGTTTCTATGTTTATTGTGTTTGAAATTTGTCTTCTCCATAATTTAGTGTGAGTTTAAATGTAAGATCGTACCCACACTAAAGTGGGGGCTAAAAGTTATGGAGTAAAATGTGTACACTAGCATTTTACACCTAGTTTAGCACCTGGGTGCACCTAAAATGTTTACACTTGTTAATCAAGACCTATTTTAACACCTTTTTGAACATTAAATGATTAATTCTTGATCCCGATGATAAAACCCAACAAAATAATAATGAGGCTAGCCTAAGCGCACTTAAAGGGACTTATGCTAGAGTTTTTGAGGCTAAAGGACAAGGGCACGCAAGCGCCTTGGTCCCTCATTTAGCCCAGACCTAATTTAAAGGTATGTTGGCTTAAGACATCTTAAGTGGTTCCTCATGTTGGCCCCATTTGGTTTTATTCATCATTGGTGAGCGAGAATGCATATAAAAGCAAGTTAGTTTATTCATTTGAACATCTCTAAGCTATCTCTAACTTCTTGAAGGATTCTATCTCTCTTCTCTCTCATGCTCTCTATTCTTCTCTAAAGCTCTCTATGGTGGATTATTGCTATGGTACTAACTTATTGCAGGTCTTGTGAAGATCTTTCTATTTATTTAGGCTACACCAACTTCTTGAGTCAAGTTGTGACGCCATATCAATCATGCTAGGGTTTCCATGCTCATGGTGACTTCTTTACTTCATGCTTTGTTCTAGCATTCCAGTCTACTTCAAATTTGCCTCTACCCTCCTAGGGCATGCACTCTTTGAGATCTTATCATTGCTATTGTGGAGGTGGAAACACCATTCATAGAGTTTGACTTAGGCAAGCTCCTAAATAGCAACCAACCATTTTCCTTCTTGTGTGTGTAGGTAGCATCCAGAAGAATCTGCAGAAAACAAGTTACAAGAAGTAGGAACACAGAAGGGCGAAGACACAGAAAACTTAACATTCTGCCAAACCCTAATCAAGGTCTAGGGTGCCCAAGCGCCTTGGTCCTTTGGGCTCCCAAATCTGGATCCAGGTTCTGTAGACACCCTAAAATGACCAAGTCGTCGCATCACTTGCATTTCGTCATTTCTTCCTAATCACCTGCATTTCAACATTAATTAAATAATCTAATTATTTAATTAATTATCATCAAATTCTTCTAAATCACAAAATTGTGACATTAATTAAATAAATCCTCATTATTTAATTAATTAAATCAAATTCCTCTATATTCTTCCACAATTAAATAATTTTTAATTATTTAATTAGATCATTGTCACCTTCCAAATTTCAAATCTACATTAATTAAATATATCCAATTATTTAATTAATTCAACAAATTCCCTCTTATCTAAAATTAAATAATTCTTAATTATTTAATTAAATCAAATTTATTCTTCCAAAATCATGCACAACAATTAAATAAATTTATTTATTTAATTTGCTTTCAAATCTTCTAAATTAAATAATTCTAATTATTTAATTATTTCTTCCAAAATATCTTCTCTAAATTTAAATAAATCAATTATTTATTTAACTTGCTTTTTCTTCTAATTTGAGTTATCTCTAAAATAAACTCAAGCTTTCTTGCTCATCAATTAAATATTTCTATATTTAATAAAGCAAAATATCTTCTTTTCTCATGCAAATCCCTTCTTCTTGTTTTAAATCACTTAACTGATTGCTTTATTCTTTTAATTGATTTATTTCTTCAGTTAACTCATTCTTCTATTCTTGATAACTCCTCTCATGCAAAAGCAAGCAAGACACATGTCTTCTTCTCATTCGTTGCACATTCCTCAACTTATCTCCTCCGTTGATTCTTCTGAATTATCTGGACCGTTGATCGATCTTCCTTGAAACCTATATAAACCCCCCTCATCTCCTTCATTAGCTCTCTCTCTTCGATTGTATTTTCAGGCACACTTAACAGAGCTTTGAGCATACACAACGCGTCGATTGAGCAACCTTACGATCATTTGACATTGATCTCTTGAGCACTACACTTGCTTGTTGCAGCTATGGCTTTGCAATTTCATTGAGCAGTTCTACATTCAATCCAAAGGAAACAACACAAATTTCGGCAAAAGTCTTTATTGCATTGATTATTTGTCATGGCTTTTATTTAAATTCGTTTTCTTTATGTTATTGGATTCTTTGGTTTTATTTAGTTTAGAATAGATCGATTTTCCATATACACAGGTTCTATTATGCCCTCTAATCTCTGTTGTGGTGTTAGATTCTGATATCAGTTTTTGACAGTCTATTATGAATAGATCTTTGTCGACTAGGGTTTGATATTTGGCCCTAGTTTTCTTGATTAGATTTGGTTGACACTCCTCTATACAACAAAGGGACAAAACCCTTGTAGTTTGGCTCTCCTTTTTGGGTAGAAGCCAAGCTCGGTTTGTGTCATAATGTTAATAGAAGAGGGTTTGATCTAGCTTAACCTCTTAGGCTACGCCACTCTTTTCTATCAAACAAGTTCGTCATGGGAAATTTGGGCAAGTTGATTGGTTTGAATCATCTGGGATTGGGGCATATGATTATGGGTATTTTGCAGAATAAATTGTAATAAGCAAATCATTGTTTGAATTGCAATGTATTAGAATAAATTGTAATAAGCAAATCATTGTTTGAATTGCAATGTATTCCTGAGCATTGTAATGCTGCGCATAGATAAATATTGTGAATTTTTATTATTTATTAAAGAAGTTGCTTACTTGTGGTTGTGTGATTGGGCTGTCTAATAAGACCCCCTCATCATGATTGCATCAAAATATAACTTGATACAAAAATGTGGATGAAAGATAAAGGTACAATGTCTGTGGAACTTACACCATAACTTCCCCACATCAATTCAATCCATAAATTATCACTATGGACTTATTTCCTCACCTAACCAATGTGATTTCTTGCTCTTAGATGTCACATTGAGGCAATATGCTTAGCCTAGTGTCCTATGTACCAACATAGGTGTTTCTGGATATTAAGGGTTGCATCACCACTCTCATTTACCTATATTAGGTGTAAACTTATACTCCTTCACACTTATCTCTAGTCCATTTGTTTGTCATGCTTATCATTTGATATTCTTTACCTACTTATTCCATGATGCACTTATTATATGTATTAGTTTACATGATTTATATGCTTACATTCTTAGCTTACATTTACATTCCATGTACTATTTTTCCCTCTCCTCTAGTTCCTTTCATCTGATGGATGTAACCAATTGAAGGGGGCATATCTTATTGCTACACACTCCTATGTTGAGATTGCCGATGCTTGCATGTGCCTACATAACTACTCATCATACTGTCTATATGGATCATTCCCACATGACATGACAACACTTGATAGGTCATGCCATATAATAACAATTAGATAGGGTGGAGCATCACCATACCACTTTCTATATAGGCTATTTAGCCCTACTCTTTCCTTCTTTTCATGATTGTTGATAGTGAAATTTAGTTTATGACAAGCTACTCAGTACACATCTTTTCTATGTTTTGCAAGTTCCAATGGAGCATAAATGCCAAAGGATGAAAACACATAGTGAGATCTAGAGGGGTCCATTACTTCATATGGACTTTGATATCCTTTAATCACTAAATATAAACTTTACGTGCATGTTTGTGTGTGTTCATTTACTTTAAGATACATGTTCATGATATGATTCATATGCACCTCAAAGTTGGGAAAAGTGTAATGATGAAGTTTCTATACCACTATGAATTCCTATTTTGTTTTGAGCTTATTTTGAGAGAGTGAACTAATAAAATTACATATTAACAAATGATGCAATCATGTGTGAAGATAGTCTCACTCCTAAGTCCTTCACCTATCCCCATTTACACACGTGCTCATGTAGTTGACCTTATCTCATTCATTTCTACACATTATTCTATACATGTCAAATTTATTGCACCCTCATGTCCAAACAATCATTCTCCATATTAGAATTACTATTCCACTATCTTGTGGCTATAGAACTAACCCTCAAAATTCAAAAAATCAAATTTAAATTTTGAAGACTCTTGCCCATTTCTTTCCTACCATAATTTGACTTGCCACCCATTTTGTGTGATTATTGCTTTATAGTTGTATTTAAAGGCATTTAATGTGCATTCATTAATCATTTGATCCTATATAAGTTGTATCTGATTATCATTCACATATCATTCTAGGAATGCTTCAATTGGAACACTAAAAGGAATCTAAGTCTACATCATCATTCTAGTGCATTTACATGGCTGAAGAGTATTGTCTTTTCTTATTTTCATGACTATAAAGTCAATCTAATTAAATGGGTCAATCTAGGAGAACATGAGTCCTATAATCTAATTGTCTCTCCAATGTATTTTTAAATACCAACAATTCTTGGCACTTAGTGTAGAGAAAAAAATGTGGCAAATTAGAAAGCAAAAATTTGCATCGTACTAGAGAAAATATGGTTCAAAGATCAAATCCATGCCTACAAAAATGACAAACACATGGGATCAACCCCCAACAAAGTTAACAAATTATTTTGATCTTGAAGAAAAGTACAAATAAAATATTCCTTTTCAATCCCACTACAAACAAATTCTAACAGTATAAAAAAGGTATTCTTCATCACCATTCCTAAAACTAAATATCTTAAACTCCCTCACATTTAATTTCTTAACATTTAATTATTCATTATTCAAATATTTAACCCTCAACTTTATTGTCTAGATTAATCATATATTAATTGATTAATCTATGTAACAATTTAAGGAAAGGTCGTTTTCCTTTACAAGATTATTTTTTATTTACATAAGCTAATCTCTTTCTAATTTTTTAAAAAACTGAAGACGTGTTGGTGGGTGGCTATTCTTAAACATCATCCACTTCAATAGTCAAATATCAATTTTGGCCAATAAAAATAGGACAAATATTTACCACTCTTCAGTGTGCATGAGGTGTAGAAATGCTATTTGATTGTTTCACCATTACACCAGATGATGTTTAAGTAGAATGTTGGTGGACATGGTCAAAGCATTGACAAAGGTGTCGCTTATAAAACCTTGTTTCAGAAAGGTTAGTTTCCCATAACACATATTTAGGTAACTTAAAATTAATTCTACAACAAGATATTTGTTGGGTTTCCTTCAATTTGAGGCCATCTTTTTCTTTGAGATGTTGGTTTTTGATGTAACACCTCCAAGCTATTTGTTGGGTTTCCTTCAATTTGAGGCCATCTTTTTCTTTGAGACGTTGGTTTTTGATGTAACACCTCCATGTGGTTGGCTTATTGGTCATATACTTGTCCTAGTGAAATTCAACCATATTCATCCCCATCACGATCATGTTCTCCCACCTACTTGTCGGCCTTTACAGATGACGGTTGGTTTGGTCCCCATCCTCCTCTTATAGCCCATCGTGGAAATTCATACCCAAAAAAACCATCTCAACCGTAGAGCTAGGCATATATATGGGAATCACACTAACAGCTAATATCCGTCATTGACCTCCGAACAAGTATGGTGCTTAGGCCTTTGACAATGAGCGGGTATGGAACGGTTCTCTTGGAAATAAACTTATTCTATTTAATGCTCTAGAGTGAGAGAGTGGAACGGTTCTAAAATGAATATTAATAAATGCCATTAAAAATTGGTACATAATATCAAATATTGTAAAATATATATTTGGTTGTTTCATGATAGGAAAATAAAGGGTTTTAATAAGTTAAAGTTTAAATTTTAGTTTTATAAAGGGAAAGGTCAAGTTTGCAATTGCAAGGTTGACTATGCGATTCTAAAGATGATCCTTGGTGGACAAGTGGTTATATCCAAGTATATAATAACTCTTTATGGGTTGGTGTACATATAGGTGTAATAAATGTGTGGATAAGATGATTGTATTTGAACATGTGCTTATAAGGATATGATGGGGGCTAAGTGTGTGGGAGTATGTGTGTATAGGGATGGGTAAAGGCTAAGGGAATGAATGGGCAACTCTGCACAATACTACACCATTTGTTGGTATGTACATGTATCAAAACATTTCCTTAAAATGGCTACAAAACTAAATTGAATATGGCATGGGTATGCAAATTTCACCATTACATTTCACCCCCTCTTTAAGGTGTGTTTGAATCCTAAAATGATCATGCATCTCAAAGTATGTAGCACTAACAAATATGCATGTAAAGTAAATATTCAAACATCAAAGGATACAATAGGGGGTCCATGTAAAGTAATGGACCCTGCAAGGTGATGCGAATGCAACCATGCAAGACAATGGAACCATTGCATGCACATGATAGTGTACACTCTTCTCTGTAGCTTTTGTGCCCAACACACAACTCTCATTGTCATCGCACACCACTACACATGACTCCACTCCTTGTTCATCATGTACTCTTGTGCATGACCAAGCATGATCCTATGCAAGCCACCTGGTGACTACAATAGCATGACCCATGGACACATTGCAACCATGTAACAAAATGCTAACTAGCTCAAGAAGTGCAATTGATAGGACAACTAGAGGTGGATGGTCCAAAGTAGATGATTATGACTTCTTTTTCTTGTTTTCAAACTATATTATACTCTATTTCTAGTTGCATGCCTCTCACATTAAGAAGGTTATTGTTGGAAAACATTGTGCAATCAAAAGGAAAATCAATTAGATATGTAACTTCCCTTTTCTAGTTCAAAGGAATTACCATTCCTAGTTGTGATCTCTATAAAAACCTTTATTTCTACTTGTGAATATAAGTAGTACATTCTTGCTAAAAGTATTCCACTCTGATGTGTGATTGATTTATTATGTTTTGTTTATCTTTTGCATAATCCATAAATCTCATCCTTCATAGGAGTAGTTTGTGCCAACTTGGAACCTCTTGGTATCTAGAGCATTGGTATCAAAGAATTGTTTTCACATGCTAGTACAAATGTGTTCACAACAACAAAAGCAAGGTTGTTCACTTTGTTCATCTTTTGAGTTTCCAGACATGTCACAAGAAGGGTAAAATGGCAGATGCAAAGAAGTCATTAGACATGGTTTCCAATGTTTGACACATAAACAACAAAGCTTTAGAAACATAGCACCAAGAGCTCTTTAGGCAATCCAAGAATTTCATCACTCAACTTGGACCTACACAACACACTAAACTACTCATGCCTACACAACCACAAAAGCATCTCAAGGTACAAGTCAATATGGGTATTTTAATATTTGAAGGTAAAATTGATACCACAATGTTGGATATTTGGGTGGGATAGATGAAAGCATATTTCTTTGTAAATTACTTCATAGATGAAGAGAAATTATTTTATGGCATTGAAAATGTCTTTTTCAATATCCTATTGGTGGCAAATTCTTAGTGCACAATGTAAGAGGGATCATGATTTGATTTAGACATGGGATTCCTTCCTAAGTGCTTTGCAAGAGGTAAACTACCTCCTCAAGTACCTTGAGGATGAGTATATGATTTTTAGTAATTTTGGTAGTGTAAGGAGCCATCAATTGAAGATTACACCAATGAGTTCCATGACTACTCTATCTACTTTCATGAAGACACTTCTAAGGAACACAAGATGCTCAAATACATAAGTGGGTTGTCACCTTACATCCATGCAAAATTGGAGTTTTGACCGTGGAGACTTTAGGCCAAGTATTTTGCATTGCATCTAAGATCAAAGCCAAAGTGAAGCTCAAGCAAAGAATTCTTTGCACAAGAACAAGTCAATGCAAGAGAATCTTTCAAGCCTTCAACACAAAACCATAATTCCCCTATGTAGAAGTAGCACTAGAACTCCAAGTCATTAGCACAAAACTTTAAAGCCATGAAAATTTACATGCCAAGCTTGGACAAGGGAAATAAAAAGCAAGGTGATAAATGGTGTCATTATCACCGCATGAGTTCCCACAATGATGCTAAATGCTACATACAATAATCTCTTGTTTTGCAAGCTATGTCAAATCTTACACTACCCAGTGATACTAATTAGGAGGCTTAGTGTCTCAACACAAGAACCATGATACTTGATACTTTGGATGAATGTGAGAATGTATTCCATATGAAGTGTTGGGTCAATGGATAACAAGTTCAATTCATCATCAATAATGACAACCAAAAGAACATCATCATGTAAGGTACCATCAAATACCTAGGTCTCTCCATTGAAAGACATCTGAAACCATACTCTTTGGGATGGTTACAACAAGTTAAGAAAATTTAGGTAAAATGAAAATGTACTTTCAAGTAAGTAGTTTAGCTCATGTAGAACATAGCCAATTGATATATCACACATTTGGAAGGCTATGACATTCTACTTGGAAGGTCATATGTGTATGACAATGGTGGTGTGTTTTAGGAAAAGTTACAAAGATAGACAACTCATGTCAATGATCAATACTTATATTTTTATGAGTCTTAATTGAAGGGTAAATTAGCCTTAGTATCTACCAAACAATGTTACAAGATCATCTCACACATGCAAAACTTTGTGCTTCTCACAGTTCACCTTGAGATACTTGCACAAGAGAGCAAGTGTGCATCAATAGTACTCAAGGTTACACAAACATCACAACAACAATAGCTTCACAAGATACTATAGTGGTACATGAATGTCTTTGAAGAGCACAAAGATCTTCCAACACACTAAATGGTGGCACACATTATAGGTTTGATTCTTCGATCCTCTCTTAGTAATAGTCATGTATATTGAAGGTCTATTTGGGAGAATGATGAAGTGTAACATCAAATCTAAAAGCTAGTTGAATAGGAAAAGACCAAGCCTAGGTTTTATCCATGTGGTAGTTTGATAGTCATTACACTAAAGAAAGAGGTCAAATGGTGTCTTTGCATTTACTATAATGCATTGAACAAGATTATAATGAAGAATAGATATCCTCTTACATGCAATGATGATCTTTTGGACCAAATTTGGGGTAATTTTTCACAAAGATTGACCTCAGATAAGGATATCACCATATACCAGTTCATCCCAGAGATGTATGGAAAATTGCATTCAAAACTAAGGAGGGATTATACTAATAGTTGGGTATGCCTTTTGGCCTAACCTATGTGCTAGTGATATTCATGCTTGTGATGAATTATGTTTTGCAACCCTTCACCAACTCTTTTGTCATCGTCTACTTGGATGAAATCCTCATCTTTAGCAAGAATTAGGAGTAACATGTGGAGCATATCTCATGTGTCTTGAACACTTTGTGCTAACACAAGCTGGAAGCCAACTTCAGCAAGTGTACCTTCAATACATCATGAATATAGTATTTAGCCTAAACCATTCATAATTTAGTTTCATAAGGAGAAAATCAAGGTGATTCTTGTTAGCACTTGGGTGATATTCAACTTGAAATCCTAGGACTACGGTACTTTATTTTATTATTTAATTAGTTAGATAATTTAATGTGTATCTCCTGTTGGGTCCTAAAATCATAGTTCCTCAATCCTAGAGTATATTCTTATCTTCAAGGTGAGGGGTTGTCATCAAGAGGGTAAAACATGGGCTCATCATTAGATTGGGGATGGTTAAAGGCCAATTGATGAGAGTGGATAATATCCCCTACACTTTCTACTTAGCCAAAATTAGGAGGGTGTTCCTAGAGGTATTCCTAAATAGGATTGAAAATAACAAATGATTGAACATAGTGAATCTTTGTAGTTGTATCCAAAGTATGCTTGACCCCTAAAATTGCCACTAGGTCACAAACTAAACAACTACACTCAAAACCTCTTATTAAGCTAATGAAAGCATCATTGTAAGAAATGCAAGATGAAGGTATATACACATTATTCACTAGGATGAACACTTGAAATGGTTTGCTAAAGATATTTCCCTATCTATAAAGTTGAATCATGAACTGCATACAAACTAAAATCTAATCCTAAACTATTGGTTGAAGATGTTATTCTTTTAAAGGAATATGATTGACCATCACTCTCAAGACTGGTGCCTATCCAATGGGAAATAGAGTCACAGTTTAAGAGGAAAGCAATGGACTAAAAACATAACAAGAACTTATCCAAACACATATGTGCATCAAAGATATGTTATCAAATAATAGTGAATGCTTAATAATCCATCATTATATTATAGAAATCTATATGAAATTCAAAAATGACCATCACAAAGGATTTTTAATGAATTAGAATATTGTCACATTCATCAAATTTGCATTACAAGCAAACTAGCAAATGTGTTGAGAGGAAAACTAAACCAAAGTTTGAAGTTTCCCCTAAAGATTTACAAATAATCATGGAGACACCTACTAATAGATATCATTTACAAAATTTTAACTTTGGTATGATTTACAATCATGTTGCCTTTTTGGAAAACTAAATTTACAAGAGTTAGATCCCTAAAGAAAATGCAACAACTACAGATATTTTGAAGCAAATAAAATGATCATCCCTCATTACAACTTGCAACTAGTTATACATCTTCAATTCACACTCAAATAGCTAAAAATGAACCCTAATGTGGATGTAATAGATCTCTAGAAATCTACCTCGAGCCCTGCACAAAACAAACTAAAATAAAGAAGAAATTTTCACTTGAACTGGGTGATTGCAACATTTATATCAATCATCAATGGTAAATTATGGTTGTTGAGGCATAAAGAAGTAGCCAAAGTGATTAATAGTGTTTTGGCACCATTTACCTACTTTTGAAAAGCCATATTGTTTACTAACTTTCATTATGGCATCCATTTTTCATTACCTTCAGTTTGTCGATGAACTAGGCCTATCATGAACCTTATCGACGATTCAACAAGTTCAAGAACCTTTGAACTTGCTGACATTTTTGTCTTCTTCCATTTTTCCAAAGGTTTAGTAACATTTTAAACCATGTCATAAGTTTAATGAGTTCAAGAACATTTGAATTTACTAACATCTCTTTTCTCTCCTCTTCTCCATCGTTTACTTCATTCCTTCATCAACCTTTTCAATCTTCTTTGAACCATCAAAGCCTTGGGCTCTTCACAACCTTGTTGGAGGTTTAAGAGGCTCTTTGACCTCTTGAAATGTTGGCATTCCTTTCTTCATCCTCTTTAATTGAAACTATGTCATGATGTCAACGAGTTCGCATACTTTTGAAATCATCAACATCCCTTTTCCTTAAAAATTTCTAAGTCTTGAGTTAGCAACTTTAGACAACTTTTAACCTTGTCAAATATTCAAGAGCTTCTTGAACCTCCAAAAATGCCGACACTTCTAGGAAACACTACTAGAAGTTATGAAACTCAAATTTTTGTAGGCTTTTACAGGTTTTAGCACATAAGGCAAAACAGGAGGCAACCAAAAACACAACATGAGAAAAATGGGATAAAACTCACAAAATTAGCAAAGACTTGGATAAATTTTATAACTTTTAGATTAGATCCCAACATTGGCTTTGGTTGGGGACATTTGTCTTGTTGAAATGCGCCAGACAACTGAGAGGTGGGGGATGAATTAGTTGTCCCAAAAACTCAACCACTTCTACACTTTAAACATTAACCACTTGTCCACAATTATTATGATTAAACAATGAATGCTTGAAATCATAAACTTAAACATAGATGCAACATCAAACACAAGAGACACCATATTTTTATGTGGAAAACCCCAAGGTGGGGAAAAACCATGGAGAGGATTAGCTCTCAATATATATTGCAATCTTTGAAAAATGATGTTTAGACTTGGTCACTCCATGGGCCTAGAACATGCTGGCTCACTGCCTCAACCCTAAACCTAGAAAGATTACAATGAGAGTTGTTATACCCTGAGGCCTGTTAAAACCTATTGATGGCTCACTACCATGATTAGCATCTTCTTCATATCTAAGATTAATACATTAAAGTACAATAGCTCCTTTGCTCTGCTCTGCGTTTTCACTTCTTTCCTTATCTTCACATCTTCACTCAAGGACATCTTTTCCATGACTCAATTACAAGTATTTATACACTTCATCAACCTTGGAATGATCATCAAGGTCAGAATTACAATCATCAACCGTTGGAACAATCTCCAAGGTCGGCATTACAAACATTTACAAAATAGGTCTTGACCCAATTCAAAATTACACTAAGGAAATGTAGTATAGATGTGTGCAGATCATGTCACACCTTAGCTAGGACTCAAACACAATCTTCCATGCCACAACACGCTTCTATAATCTTCAAGAGATCTCCGCAATCACTGGAATTAACCAAGTCGGCTAAGAATGGTTATATGTTATGTTATCTAGGAATAATCTTCAAACACGATCTCAATTCCTTAATGCAGACCAATTTCAAGGTAGGAACATGATCAAGAGGCATCCACAAGCACGTTGACATCACCAGGAGCAACCGCACAAACTCAAACCACTTTATCCATGAGATTCTTCACACCGAAGCACATGAACTTCATTGTCTTCGACTATCATAAAAGAAAGATAGCTTGTGGACCACCAAAACATGAACCATTGCAATTGTAGGCACTTATCATCATCCCAGACTTCCCTCTAGAACCGTAGAGAAAAATACTTCAATGCGGAGGAATGCGGAGCAAAATACTCTCTCTGGCACTAGTGAATAAACAGAAAAAGTAGGTTTTACTCTAGTGAATGTAACTCACTCAATTCTTCAAACTAGGGACTCAAACTCAGGATTTAGCATCTTTAGACATGTCTCTAAAGAAATTCCAATCCATAGACCAAGATCTTCAATCTCCAAGAAATGCGAAGTAGTAATCTAGACTATTCTTCAGTATGCAACTCAATGTCTTCACCGTGGTTCACTATTTCCTTTCTGATTCTTTTGGAGGGGCTAATTTTCTCAATATCCTCAACATATAAGGCTTCTAACCAAATAACAAAATAGGATACAGTTGACACCAATGACAACAAGGATATGTTGACATCAATGACAACACCGATTAGGCACATACTTGGAACAATCTCCCCCTTTGTCATTGATGGCAACATATGATGTGAAAAACTGTAACAGCCATCAAGACAAGATTCTCCCCTATCTCTTTACACATCTGCACTCTTTCTCTATGAGTTTTTTACATGATTTCTCTCCCACTTTGACATAACTAGCAAAGGGCACATACTTGCATTCTGTTGTTTTGATCTAATCTATCTTCTGAACTCTCTTCATTTGACTACTACCCCTGAGAAGTATCCCTTATAGGCATCAATCCGGATCTAGAGATGGATTTTTTACCTCCAAACTAATGCACTTCTATGCATCTTTGTTTAGAGCAGGAGGGGTGATAACCCCTAACTTTTCTCTAAGATACTCAAAAGTATCCTTAGGCAGAGGCTTAGTGAAAATGTCTGCAATCTGATCTTTTGTAGATACATACTCCAACTTGACTTCAATCTCTATCACCTTTTCTCTCAAAAAGTGATATCTTATAGATATGTGCTTTGTCCTTGAATGCATTACTAGATTCTTTGATATTTATGGCACTTGTATTATCACAAAAGATTGCAATTGGATCTTCATACACAACTCTGATGTCCTTCAATGTCTGCTTCATCCATAACACTTGAGTACAACTACATACTACTTTAGTGGATAGAGATAGTGAATCTTGTTTCTTGCTTATCCAAGATACCAACCTTTTTCCCAAGAAGAATGCACCTCCACTTGTAATTTTTCTGTCATACACATCTCCAGCCCAATCTGCATCAGTGTATGCATTGAGAGTGAAATCATTATCCTTTGGATACCACAAACCATAATCCATTATGCCTTTGAAATATCTCAAAATTCTCTTAACTGCCATCACATGTGACTCCTTAGGTTTTGCTTGAAATCTTGCCACAAGAGAAACTGCATGCATTATGTCAGGTTTGGTTTGAGTCAGATAAAGTAATCCTCCAATCATAGATCTGTACCTTTTCTGATCTACCATAGGTGAATCATCATTTTTGCTTAGCTTACAACTAGTTATCATGGGAGTATTTACTAGTTTAGAGTCTTCCATCCCAAACTTCTTTAACAACTCTTTCACATACTTAGATTGAGAAATGAAGATACCTTTATCTGATTGATTTATTTGTAGACCTTCATTGCCTCCAAAAATAATGTCATCAACAAAGACTGCAATGATTAGGATTTGTTCATTATTGATCTTGAAATAGAGATTGCTATCGGTAGTACCCTTGCTGAACCCTAACTATATCAGATACTTATCCAACCTAGCATACCAGGCCCTGGGGGCTTGTTTTAATCCATACAATGCCTTCTTCAATCTGCATACCATGTCACCCTGATCTGATGACTGGAATCCTTCTAGTTGTTCAATATAGACTTCTTCTTCCAATTCTCCATTCAATAATGCAGACTTCACATCCATCTAATATACCTTAAAGTCTTTGTAGGCTACAAATGCCAAAAACATTCTTATAGCTTCAATCCTTGCCATTGGTGCAAAAGTTTCCTCAAAATCTATTCCTTCAAGTTGAGAGTATCCTTTGCATACCAACCTTGCTTTGTTTCTTACCACTTCACCATTCTCATTCATCTTGTTTCTGAAGACCCACTTGGTGCTAATTACATTTTTATCTATTGGTCTAGGAACAAGATCCCAAGTCTAATTCTTCTTTATCTGCATCAGTTCTTCTTTCATATCCTTTACCAAATTCTCATCATTGCAAGCTTCATTCACAGTCTTAGGTTCAATCTTGGAAATCAGACAGAAATTTACTTGTTCTTCTATAGCTCTTCTTCTAGTCAGGATTCCTTTGCTCTTATCTCCTATGATTTGATCTTTAGAATGATTAAGTTTTACATACCTTGGTGTCTTGGTAACACTTTCTGGAGCTTGTTCCTCTTCATTTGAACTATATTCACGCTGCACCACTTCTTTGCTTGTTGAAACATCTGGTCCATCTTCTTCACATCCACTTGGTTCTGAACGCTTCTCCTTACTTTCATCAACTTTGACATTTGTACTCTCAACAATCTTATTCATCCTTTTATTGTAGCACTGATAGGCCTTGCTCTTGGTGGAGTAACCAAGGAAGATTCCTACATCACATCTAGCATCAAACTTGCCTAGATCTTCTTCTCTTTTGATATAGCATTTTCTACCAAAAACTTTGAGATATTTCACAGTAGAAACTTTACCATACCGCAATTCATAAGGAGTCTTAGAACTGTTACCTTTGACTTGGACTCTGTTTACAATGTATACAACAGTGTGAATTGCCTCTCTCCAATAT
The DNA here is from genome assembly GCA_027924645.1 of Cunninghamia lanceolata. NCBI lineage: Eukaryota > Viridiplantae > Streptophyta > Pinopsida > Cupressales > Cupressaceae > Cunninghamia > Cunninghamia lanceolata. Next base: position 16,083,189 of record BSBN01000001.1, read on the forward strand.
ACTTTCGGAAGATCAGCTTCCTTCATCATGGTTCTAGCAGCTTCTTGAACTATTTTTTTTTCCTTTCAACAACTCCATTTTGTTGTGGAGTTCTAGGTACAAATAATTGTCTCTTTATCCCATGTTCTTTGCAAAAGAAATTGAAAGCATTTGATGTAAACTCTCCTCCTCTGTTAGACCTCAAACATTTGATCTTCAAATCCATCTCATTTTCAACCATTGTCTTAAATGCCTTGAACTTATCTAGAGCTTTTGCTTTTTCCTTCAAAAAGGTAACCCAAGTCATTCTAGAATAATCATCAATAAGCAACATGAAGTACTTGTCTCCTTGTAGACTTCTTACTCTGGTAGGTCCACATAAATCTGTATGCACTAGTTCCAGTAGTCCATCAACTGATTTGTCCTTGCTTTTGAAACTTGTTCTTGTTTGTTTCCCAAATTGACACTCCTTGCAAATAGGATTAGCAGGCTTCACAAGCTTAGGCAAATCTCTAACAGCCTGTGTAGTACTTATCTTCATAATGTTATCAAAATTGATGTGACACAGCTTTCCATGCCATAGCTAACTTTCATCAGTCTGAGCCAACAAATAATAGTTATCAGTTCCTTTCAAGTGATAGATATTACCTCTGGTCTTCTTACCAATTGCAATGACTGTTCCAGAGCTTTCATTGATCTTGCATCCATTGTCCTTGAAGCTTAAATCATAAGCTTTGTCACACATATGACCCACACTCAAAAGATTGTGCTTTAATCCTTTCACATACAAGGCATCTTCAATATTATGCTTTCCATCAAAAGAAATAGATCATTTTCCACAAATCTTACCAATTGTATCATCTCCAAACCTAACCAGTCCACCATCATATCTTTCCAAACTCACAAACTTACTTTTGTCACCAGTCATGTGATGAGAGCAGCCGCTATCAATAACCCATTCATCTTTGTCTTCAACAACCTGAGAAACCAAGGCACTTTCCACTAGTTTTTATTTCTTCACACAACTAGCATGATTAGTAGACACGGGTTCTTCCTTAATAGCAATAAACAAGCATTCATTACCAAAAGTACTAGCATTATCTAGTTCACCATTATTTGATATTCCTTCATCATCATCAAAATCTTCAACATAATAACATTTCTTTTAGATCCTAGGCCTGTTCTCACACCTTTTTCTATTTCTTTCAATTCTTTCAGGGCATCTGGAAACAAAGTGGCCTACTTTACCACAGGAGAAGCATTTAAAAGGTAATTTACCTTTAAACTTACCAGATCCTCTTTGCAATCTGTAAATAGAGTTGGCTTTAATTTCATCAAACTCATCATCAGATTCTACCTTGTACTTTTTTGATATGGAGGTTTTCCCAGAAATGCTAGCTTTGAAGGCAGTCTCAACTTTTGGCAGGGCATCACCAAACTCTCTCATTTCAAAGGTAGTAAGCTTACCAAGTAACTGATCTCTGTTAATAGTTTTTACTTGCATAAATTCTTCAATTGCATCTACCTTGTGACTGTAGGACTTTGGTAGTGATCTGAGAATTTTCATCACAACTTCTTTATCACTGAGAGTTCCCCCCATATCTTTTATGCCAATGACAAGTTCATCAACTCTTTGCATAAAGGCTATTATGTTTTCATCTTCAAACCCTTATATTTTACTTTTAGACTTTGTAGCTTGGCCTCCTTCACAAAATCATCTCCTTCATACAGATTTTTCAACTTCTCCCATACCTCATTTGCAGTTTCAAGATCCACAACTTTTGTCAACACTGAGTCACTTAAGGAACTTAACAGAGCATCTTTTGCTTTGACATCCACCTTATATTCTTTGATTTCATCTTCAGTCATCAAACCATTTTGAGGCATGGTGTATTTTTCTTCTGCAGCTTTCCATACTTTGTAACCAAGACAAAGAAGATGGCTTTTCATTCGTACCTTGCAAAGAGCATAATTCGTCCCATCAAAATGCAGTGCTTCCTTCTTATAAGACATTTTGGATCTTCCTCAAGCTGTTAGACTTTCTTCAGAGGAACCTTGCTCTAATATCAATTGTTGAAATGCGTTGGATAGCTGAGAGGGGGGGTGAATTAGTTGTCCCAAAAACTCAACCACTTCTACACTTTAAACATTAACCACTTGTCCACAGTTATTATGATTAAACAATGAATGCATGAAATCATAAACTTAAACATAGATGCAACATCAAACACAAGAGACACTAGTTTTTTATATGGAAAACCCCAATGTGGGGAAAAACCATGGAGAGGATTAACTCTCAATATATATTGCAATCTTTGAAAAATGATGTTCAAGCTTGGTCACTCCATGGGCCTAGAACATGCTAGCTCACTGCCATGAAGTATAGCTAGGTCTAGCAGGCTCACTGCCTCAACCCTAAACCTAGAAAGATTACAATGAGGGCTGTTAAACCCTACTGGAGGATCACTATTAGGCTCACTACCATGATCAGCATCTTCTTCATATTTGAGATTAATACATTGAAGTACAATAGTTCCTATGATCTGCTCTGCCTTTTCACTTCTTTCCTTATCTTCACATATTTGCTCAAGGACATCTTTTCCATGACTCAATTACAAGTATTTATACACTTCATCAACCTTAGAATGATCGTTAAGGTTGGCATTGCAATCATCAACCATTGGAACAATCCTCAAGGTCAGCATTACAAACATTTACAAAATAGGTCTTGACCTAATTCAAAATTACTCTAAGGAAATGTAGTATAGATGTGTGTGGATCATGTCACACCTTAGCTGGGACTCAAACATGATCTTCCATGCCACAACACACTTCTATAATCTTCAAGAGATCTCTGCAATCACTGGAATTAACCAAGTTGGCTAAGACTGGTTATACGCTATGTTATCTAGGAATAATCTTCAAACATGATCTCAATTCCTTAATGTGGACCAATGTCAAGGCAGGAACATGATCAAGAGGCATCCACAAGCATGTTGACATCACCAGGAGAAACCGCACAAACTGAAACCACTTTATCCATGAGATTCTTCACACCGGAGCACATGAACTTCATTGTCTTTGATTGTCATAAAAGAAAGATAGCTTGTGGACCACCAAAACATGAACCATTGCAATTGTAGGTACTTATCATCATCCTAGACTTCCCTCTAGAACCATAGAGCAAAATACTTCAATGTGGAGGAATGCGGAGCAAAATACTTTCTCTCTAGCACTAGTGAATAAACAGAAAAAGTAGGTTTTACTCTGGTGAATGTAACTCACTCAATTCTTCATACCAGAGACTCAAACTCAGGATTTAGCATCTTTAGACATGTCTCTAAATAAATTCCAATCCGTAGACCAAGATCTTCAATATCCAAGAAATGCGGAGCAGTAATCTGGACTGTTCTTCAGTATGCAACTCACTACCTTCACTGTGGTTCACTGTTTCCTTTCTGATTCTTCCAGAGGGGCTAATTTTCTCAATATCCTCAACATATAAGGCTTCTAACTAAATAACAAAATAGGATACAGCTGACACCAATGACAACAAGGATATGTTGATATCAATGACAACACCGATTAGGCACATACTTGCAACATGTCTCTTACAAGCATAGTGAGAATCTAAAACAATTCTTTGAGAGAAAACCACAAAAAAGAAAAACAACAAAGGTGGAACACAAACACAAAGAGGTACATACACATAAGGGAAAAAACACTTACAATTAGTGGAAAGAGGGCACAAAGACATTAAAAAGTATGGCTATAACAAAATTTGAACATAAATGTAGGTCAAACCTTGCAAAGAAGATCCATGATGCTAAGCCATGGACAAACTATTACATACCACTTGCCTCTATCAAAGACAAGATAAATGAAGGAGATGATCTCCCTCAAATTGAAATTGTACTGACCACCCAGCTATGACAAATGATATCTTTTACCTACATGCATCAATATGTGAACAATTCCCATTAATTGAAGGCTAACTCCACCATCAATATTACTACTATAGGGAAAATATAAATAATATATTCATGACCTATTCCACACCATACCATGCATGTTAATAGTAAAAGGGGGTGAAATACTAAAGGCCATGTCATCATCAAAAGAATTGAAACACATGGAGTACAGTAAACTTCAATCATTGACAGATGTAATGTTGTCATACTTGCTAACCTCCTTATGTGAATCAAGGAAAAACGAGAACACCACCAATTCACATGGGAAATAAAAGTGTACCTAAATGTACTACTAATCTATACAAAGAAAATCTTCTTCCTACAAGTCAAACTAAAACATTTCAAGATCTGGCAAACCTTCAAGTTGAATTGCAACATGTTGATATTCAACTTAGCATATGTGCTACTTCTCAACACCATTTTCACTTGTATGCTAGACCTGCATAAAGGATTCTATTTTAGGCACAACACTATCATCCATAGCATTTGAAACATGAACTTCAAAAAGGAAAGATTCATAATCACAATGTTCACATCAAACTCTTGGGTTATAGGCAGCCAACATAAATCACTTTCACATGTGTTGATATAGTCTTCAATATATGAATCATAAGAATGATTCAATCTATAATTAATACCTTCAACACAACTATCAACATCATGAGACACCTCACTTGAGTGAGGAACCAAGTTCTTTAATTTGTCTCTTTATTTCTTGCTCCCTTTGGCAACTTGATGTGTCACATTCACTGCTAAAATCAAAATAATGACACATTTTGTCTTCTTCCCCATTTATTGCAACATGTTCTTATGGTCCACCTAAAGCACAATCTACATGGGGAAGACAAAAAATCTTGCACCAAAGAAATAGGCAATCATATGCATCCATATGATCACCACCTTTACAATTAACAAGGGCATGGTCTTTAAGATAGAAATCATTGTTGTGCTATCTTTGTCTCAGATTGGTTATCATTAAGTGTAGGCATATCCATGTCATTCTCATAAAGACAAACAAGAGTAGCTTCACCATCACTAACAAGAACAAATGAGAGAAAAATATCATACAAGAAACTAGTTTCTTTCTCATCTTTTACATCAAATGTCTATACACATTCAACATAATTAGTTTCATGAACTAATAGGTTTGGCTGCTCATTTGTCCACACACCTTCCTCTGTGTTCACTTTGCTACCACAAACTATAGGGTCACATACCTCATTCTCAAATTGAAGGTCATCATGCATTTTATCATTAATATCTCCAAATGATGACCTATCCAACTAAAGGTAGGTGAATATACTATCTTCATCATCTGCACTACTATCATATGATGCACCATTACCAACTTCTACCCACTTGAATACACTCTCATGTTGATCAAATGTTGTATTCACTTCATATGTTGTATCCAAATGGTTACTAATCACAACTTGTTTATTACCATTACCACTTGCATTTGAGGATAATAATTTTGCAATGTATTCATTTCTCATTCTTTCAATAGAGTCTAAGCATAGGTAAGCCTACTACACACCTATAAGCCTCAAATCTACCTACATTGAACTCAAACTAGCCTTATAGGATTCAAAGAACATGTCAATACAAGAAAGTGTGCTAGGTTTGGAAACATTTGGGATTTTTGAGAGGGTAACAACAAACCTATGGCTGAAGTCCATACTAGACTCTCCCTCTTAACTTTTGATGTTTGTCAATTCTAGGACAAGAGAAACAATGTCTAGACTAATTGCAAATTCTTCATCAAATGTAGCCATAAGGTCTTTATAATAAGAAAAGGAATGTTCTAGAAAATTATCAATCTATCTCCATGCCTTTTCACATAGAGAACCAAAAAAATCTCATCCACATGTTTTCATCTTCAAATTAATTTTTTTTCATGAATTTTGAAAATTCATCAACATGTGTGTCCCTTTCATGAATATCATACCCATCAAATGTAGGCATCTAGTTGAAGACCTTGGATGTCATGACTTGCATTTCATAATTTCAACCCAAGAGAGGTTTAGTTGTTTGTAAGTGGTGTCTATGGGAATGATATGGGACTAAATAACTTGGTTTCTAGTGGTGACAGGGTGAGCATTGAATTGTAACCTAGACTCAAGAAGCTTAATATGATTTTTAATTTTAGTTCCTTTCCTAATAAGCTCATTGAGATTATGCTTAGATGCTCGTAACTCTAGGCATGGGTTTCCATAAGATGCAGAGCTCCTTGAATAGAAAGAATAAGCAACACTATAATTTGGCCGATAGGCCATTCTATATGTGCACACATCTTGTAACTGCCAAAAATTTGGTAGTGTAATACCCCCCCTCGTCGTTGGCTTGTGATAGCAGTGGTTCTGCACTACTCTCTGTCAATTGGAGACAGTTGCTAGTTGTTCATTGCATTGATCCAGTTCCTAGTCAATTGATTAGTAGGTTATGATTTATGAACTATGTTTGATTGATAAAGTTTAGACAGGTGTTATGAGTTTATGATGGTACTGCTATTATTTCAGTTATGATGCGAATTAGTATCATCATGTGTCATTTGACTTGTGGTATTTGAATTTAGATAGAAGTTGTTATGATTTTGTTTCAAGAGCAGAGACGATGCAGTATTACTCGCTTCGAGTACCCTACTACGCCGCGACTCTCTGACTCTCTGTATGTAGACATATATGAACTTGATCGTATACAACCAATTGTTTGATGCAAGCTGTAGGTACTGAACCTCGACTCCACCTGATATAGCAGGTTCGAGTGGGTAATTACACCAATGGGTATCAGTGATGGGAGATGACACGAGGTCTATTCCACTAGGTCGGTCCTCATCTTCTGTTGTGGTTTCGAGTCGTGTTGTGTCGCTTGATCTCGAGTCGTGTTGTGTTGCTGGGTACTTGCTTGGTTCTTGCCTCAAGATTGTTGGTCGCCATGTGTTGGGGAAGTATTGTCCAGTTTTGTTGAGTTGTGCCTTTGTGTAATTGGTAATATTTTCATGGAATAATAATGCTTTCTTTATGTTTTTTGGATAATACTTGCTTGGCATAGAATTGGGATTGATACCTTGGCTAATTTTATAATAGTCTAGAATTAATTATCTACCTTGCAAGAGTAGTTGTTTCTTGAGAGTAATTGATTCCTTGGTTGGATTTTAAAAAAATAGACTAGAGTTAATTATCTGTTGTCCAAGAGCATTTATGTCATAAGTTTGGAGTTATGGGTTATTAAATTTATTATTTGGTACAGAATAATCTTGATATGTGAAATAAATGCCGTGAGTTGTCAATTTGAAGTTGGGAGATTTGAATCTCTATTATTAGTAAATTGTTGAAATTCTCGGAGGAGTGGGATGCAGAATGCAGAGAAACGGATGCATGTCTGCATTTATTTTATGAGCTGAACCATTTTTATATGGGAAAAAAAAAATTCTATTCGGGGGGAGTTGGAAAGAAAACAAAGAGATAGGGGAGAAGAACAGAGAATTGGGTTGCAGGAGTTGAAAAAATTGGGAGGCGGGACTGGAATCTAGGTATGTGATTTGTCTCTCTCTGTAAAAATTTGCAATGGTTGTAGCTGTAATTTAAAATTTATCGCTGCATGTTTTGTGGGTGAAACTTGCATATTTCTGTAATTCAGAATGTGATTACCTCTGTGGCTTGATATGTCTCCAAGATGTATTCTTCTGGGTTAGCTTTTGCCTAGTTTCCTTGTTAAAATTATGTGTCATCATCTGTAACCCTGTAATGCATTTTTAATCCTGTGAAAAGATGACTCAATGTAAACTCTTACCAATTTCTTGTCCCTGTCGTTCTTGTTAGAGGTGAAATATTTAGAAGAAGTGAATTGGCCTTTTCCTACAACCTGTTAATGCTTACAACCTTGTATTTGGTCCTCGTATTATTCATACTACCTTTTCTCCTTGGATTTCCTACTTCTTTCTGAGTAAACCACCCAAAGAGTTTGTGCCTCCAACACTACTTCCTCTAGGAAGCTTCCATGCATTCATGTCTAGGTTTTCAACCAAACCTTGAGAAGTTCTTCACGCTACCTTCACATCTGCTTTAAAGATTCTTGATGGCTGTAAGACACCGTTTATTTCATCATATGCATTGGAATTTAAACTCTGCCTGAAGCAAATTGGAAAGAAGTGAGTCTGGTGCTTAGTAATTTTCTTAAGGCTAGGAAAGTTTGAATTCTTATAGAAGTTTCTATTCTTTTATCTGTCATAAGGCTTGCCATTCTCTCTTCTTTTCGCTGTCACTGTTGTTAGGTTTTGGTTTAACATAAGGGCATGCTTCGTTTATCATGGGTTTAGTTGTGGCTTTTAGCAACTTTACTTACCTAATTGTGTTTGGTGTAGTGAACGTTTTCAGTCTCCTTTTGTGTTCAGACCGCGAGCTATGTCATATAACATGTGATATTAGTTTGACAGTTGTCGCCGGCAGCATGGTGTTCTTTGTGACTTCTGTCGCATGCATTAAATCTACCGTTGTTATAGTGCAGTTGTAGTCGGCTCCTTAGCATTGTGTTTAGGGGTATAAGGTCTTTGTTAGGCTCTAAGTTGGTGCCTCGAAGGGGAAAATCACTTTTGCTTAGTGTTGTTTTAGAATCTGCTGTTGCGGGAGCACTGAGTTTGGTCGGTAGCTATATTATGGTATACGTTAGTCGCTTCTTTTTACCGTGTAGCCGCTTTTGACCCATAGAAGTCATATACGGTGTTACTGAGTTATGTGCAGTATTAGTCGCGGTTGGTTTGTGCATCGTTGCTTTATTTTTGGCTCTAGTCGCTCTTTTTCTGCCGCCGTCGATGTTAATAGAAGGTTTAGTCAACGTTATAGAGGAACGTAATTCGAAAGGCTTGTGTAGATTCGTTGATGAGTGGGTTCGAAGGGTGTCACATTCAAATAGAAAGAAATGTGTTTACTTTCCTTATATTTGCTTAATTGGCAATACTCTTTGGTAGCTAGTTAGTTAGAGATTCAATGTTTTGATTTGAAGTCGATAGTGGGATAGGTTAGGATATAATTTTGAGTATTGAAATTGTTAGATGTGTGATAGAAAAGTAAGGTTACAATGTTGCTTTCGAAATTGTAATTCGTAGAATGTTGCATGGGATGTGATCGGCCCTGCGAAATGTTTACATTGCCTAGGAATTGTAGTATTAGAAGGTAAAGTTAAGAGTGATTCTAGTTGTTTGTAAAGAAATTATAGCTAGTTTTGATTGGTCAGTAACTTTTGAAAATGTTTATGAATTAGTTTTTTTTGTTTTCTATTGTTGTTTTACCATAAAATTACCTTCTCTCTAATCTCTTGAGTCATAATCATACATAGTTTATTTAATATATATATATATTTACTTATGCCTATTTCTTGAGATAGGGAGCAAGCTTAGGTTAAGTTATAATGGGAAATGCTTGAGTAATAGCGAACTAATATTCTTAAGTTTCGTAATATGGATTAGATATAATAAAGAATTTATTTTCTTATGTTTTACAGTTTGAAATAGATAGCAATTTATGGTTAATAAATTCTTGGTTATATTTACATAAGTGTTCATAGTCGAAATATTTATAACCTTGTATTACAGTATATTGGCAAAACTCTTTTCTAATTTCAATAAAGAACTATTTTCCTTGTTTTAGTCATGATTATTAATATTTCATAAGTGAATTGTAATATTTGTAGACAATGAACTAGGTCATTAGTTTCACAATAGTATTAGAATGGGATTAGTATATCTAAAGTCTTTAAAATAGATAGCAATTTATGGTTAATAAATTCTTGGTTATATTTACATAAGTGTTCATAGTCGAAATATTTATAACCTTGTATTACAGTATATTGGCAAAACTCTTTTCTAATTTCAATAAAGAACTATTTTCCTTGTTTTAGTCATGATTATTAATATTTCATAAGTGAATTGTAATCTTTGTAGACAATGAACTAGGTCATTAGTTTCACAATAGTATTAGAATGGGATTAGTATATCTAAAGTCTTTAAATAGAATGATTGTGGTTAGGTGGATAGAATTCATTCTAATGTGAAATTTTAATGGCAGACTTAATCTTCTTAATCTCATTATCCTGCATTGTTTACTTTTGTTGTAATTCAAAACATAAGATACATATGTATTGATAGATAGTAAGATCATATTGTCTTTAAGATGCTATAGTTGTTTTGTTGTGAAATTGTAATTGTCTATCGGATGATGGTATTTTATGTTCTTAAGGAGATATATATTGTGGTTAAAATTGTTCATTAGTAATTGAGATAGTTAAATGAGTTGGGAAGGAGTATATTTGTGTTTGAAGATATTTTCATGTCAATGGTAATTCGTTTTTATGGATGTTGGCAGTAGGTAAAGGTAATGGATGTTACGCTTTTAGTGATGTTAATAGATTCATTAATTTACAGTTGAGCTACTTGAAAATTGTAGTTGGTTTAAGTTAATGGAGTGGTATGCTCTTGGTAACATATGATTAGTGTTGTAACTTGTTTTAAGGGTAGTCATTCCAAGGTAGTTAGGAAAAGATGATATTTGGTAGTTGTTAAAAGATGAAATAGGAAGATGTACTTTCTTATGGTTGTTATTATTAAGAATTAAATATGTATGTGTGGTTGTTGTTGATAAGAAGTTTATGTCTTGTGTTGGTAGGGATCAATACTTTTATATGCTAGAATATTCCTTATCAATGAGTATATTTCCTATCTCTTTCATTTGGAGGTTGACGTCCTTATCATGTCTAAATGTTGCTTTTTTATCCTCGCGTTCCTTGGGAAAGGAATAAATTTTGTTGTGAAAGTGCTTTTAGTAGTTGTTGGAAGTTTTAGATAAGTATGTTATGTTCATAAGCAAATGTTTTCTAGTGACTCATGTTTATAATTGAATCATAGAGGGTTATAGTCGTTCGTTTCAAAATTTGCATTGTCTAATAGAAGCTAGAGATTCATGATGATAAGAAGATAAGTTTGTGGATTAAGTTGTTATTAGAAGTTGAGATAGTCTCTTAAGTTGCCTTCTTGTTTGAATAAGGAGTTCATCGATTTTCTGATGTTTGAATGCCTCCATGTTGTATCTTCGCGTTTGTGTTGGATCCTTGTGTCTATTTTGGGGATGAGTTGTGTCTATGTGTGTTTTCTTGTAAAGACGATACATTGTCAAATATGAATTTTAGTCATGTGGTCAAGTTGTATTGTCCAAGGCCTATGATGTTTATGGGTTATTTCAGTTAATAAGGTATTATGGCTCTTGTTCATGTAAGGGAAAACCTTGCAATATAACGGAAGGGATGATGCAATTGGCCTAAGCTCATTTCCTAGTTTGAGTCTTTTGTTGCAAACAAGTGTCAAGTGTTAACCCTTGGTTTCCATTTTGGTTGAGGAACTTCTTTGTGATATGGTGTCTGTGTACCTAACTCTAGAGGGGTAGTTCTTGGCTTTGGTTCAAATTATGGCATTGGGTTATCTGGATTTTTGCTTCTTGCAATGATTGGGGAATGGTCTCTTGAGTACAATACTTGGTTCTTAATGGTTTTGCTTCATTTTAAAGAGATTATGGATTTCTTGTTATGGCCTAGTGAAAGGCATATGTTATGGCCCAGATCTGATTTGTGACTTTTATACCTATATGTTGTGGTATGTATATTTGACCCAAGAACGCTAAGGGAGTGGCTTTCATGGTGGGGCCGGTGCCTAGTGAGAGGACGCCTGGGTAACCCCATGGAAGTTGTAATCATGTGGAAAAAAACTTAATAACTTAATCAAGAGGGTTGGGATATTAAAACACTTAACAAGATAAGTAAGAGACCTCACTCATGCCTGCAGTGCTAGTTCAGGCTAAGGATGAGATGAGAAGGCCGTGGTTGGCAAAATCAACTTCCTTGTCCTCATAAAAGGAATGTTGATTCCGCATGTGTCACCCTATGGGGCCAGTACCTAGAGAGAGGCTGCCAGGGTAACCATAGATGGGGGCCGGCTTCTGGGGATAGATAGCCTGGGTAACCCATGTTAGGACCATGCGATGACACTCTCCTTATGCAGTTCTATTGTTTTTTGATGGTACCTCTGGAGTGATGTCTTGTCTTGTGCAGTTTGGTTGCTATGGTCAGTTGTGTCAAGCCTGTTGCCGTTTGGTTATTTTTGATGAGTTCTTTGGCTTGGTGGAATCCTCGTCATTATCTCCTAGCTCGGAGGGGTGGGCCTTAGGGTTCCACATGGTTGGGTGGTAAGAGCTATCCATTGGTCCTTTTGGAGATGCGATTCGAGTTCTGCACAGAGGTGTTCCAGTTCCAGTTTGCTTTCCTCCTTCAGAGTTGTTGTATGCTTTCTTATTTATTCAATTGTAAACCGACACGATCGGTCTTGTAATCTTGTAGTGTAATTTTGTAAATAGACTATCTTGCAATGATAAGTTGATCTTTCTGTAGCAATAGTAATTGATTATCTCTTATGTGGTTTTTACTTTATAATCCCTAATGCAGTTATGTTTCCCTAGATGAGTTAGAAGTGCATTTTTCTTTATGTTGTGATATCGTTGGTTACTGCTATTGCATTTACTTGCTTTAAAAATATATATATATATATTTAGTTCTGTAATGTTGCACTTTTAGTCTTACACTCTAGGGTTGCATGACGGGGCATTACAAGCAGTCCTAAATTTTTGGTCGTCCAAAAATTTAAAAAAATTGGTTGTCCATATAAAACATGGGATTTAAAAAAAATGAAATGCTTGAATTTCCAACTTCAGCGATTCGGAGCTCTTCCCATGTTTCTCTGTAACCGTCTTATCCTACTCTGGGAAGAACCAGTTTCTTTTCGATCTCTCTCGAAACCTCCTTTGGGATTTATAAATTTATCTTCCTGTCTTTCATTTAGGAAGCGTTACAAAGAAGAATTGAATGCCTTTAGCATTGCTCAAAGTGTGAATAAATCTAGAGGAATTAGGAGGGAGGGAGGTTTAGGCATGTAGCCCATGAGCAAAAAAAATCCAATGCAGCATCACTTTCAATGTATTGAATTTCAGTGTGCATTTTCTAGATGGTGGATTCATTGTTGTGTATACAGGGCATTAACAAGCATGTTGTTAACATAGATGGCTTAATGGCACTCAACATTGCCAGGGAAAACACTGAGCACCATGAATCTCACAAGATAATTGCAATTATGTGTAATTTATTCTTCCAAGCATAGGCCTTTCATGTAAAATGCTCCAAAGGAGTATGGATATGTAACATCCTACAATTTGGGGAAATCTCAGTTCCAAGTGCAGGGCCTGATCAGGTTTTGATTAAAGTTTGCACAGCTTCTCTCAATCCTGTGGATTAGAAGATATGCCAATATGACATCCTGCACAGTGTGATGCCCCGTTTCCTGTATACTCAATTAAACCTGTTCATTTATGGTTTAAATTTTGTTTTAGAGTTCATTAATTAGAAGTACATAAAATATTCCTTTTTTATTGTTGATAATTTTTAAAATTAAATTTGTTATCACAGATGGTGTGAACAGCCCAGTGATCTAGCTGGCAAAACATGTGTTTGAAGCTTTTAGAATTGTTTCCACTCCTGGCACGGGAAAAGTGGAGTTTGTGAAAATCTTGGGGCAGATTTGGTGGTGGATTATACAACGCAGAGCTATGAGCAAGTAAGATGAGAAATTTGATTTCATTTTTGACACCATTGGTGACTTTCCAAATTATTTACAATATTAGTAATAGTGTTAGCAATGGAGAATGTGTAGGATTATCAAATGCTTTACCAAAATTTGGTAGTCATCGTTGTCCAAAAATTTAAAAAAAATGGTCATCCTTCAGTTTTCCAAACTTTAAAAAAATTGGTCGTCCGTGGTAAATATTTATTTCTCTATTCGTAGTGCTCAGTGCACATTATGTTTGAAAAAGAAAAGAAATCAGTATAAAATAGAGATGTGTGACTAAAGAGACAAGTGGCAGTTGTTCATGGTGGCGGTTTCCTTTTCTTTAGCTCCTCGATTCAACTTCTTCTTGCCCTCTCAGCGCCTTTTATCTCCCAATCTTTTCCAAGATTTGCCTTTATTTACACCCTAGCATCAGTCGATTACTTTGATCATTTTTTGGAATGCCAGAGATCATGGAAGATTTATTGCATGATTTATTGCTTGATTTCTTGTAACGCCAGAGATCATGGAAGATTTATTGCCTGATTTCTTGTAACACTAGAGATCATGGAAGATTTATTGTCTGCGCCCTTCTAACACATCACTTTGTCTACCCTCAACTATAAATTGAGTCCACTCCTGTGATTTCTATTTTACACAGTAGAACGAGAAGGAAAAAGAAAATACGGGCGTGTATATCTCAGATTAACCAGAAATTAGAGTGTTTATGTATAGGATTTCATTGATAACTAGCGATTGGAATCAACACATGTATAAGTGCCCAGTCATATTCAGGGGCAAAATAGATACCTAACCCAACCAGTCTCAGATTCACCACAGCATATTAGTCATTTTAAAGATACCACCGCCATATCTGAACCATTTCATGATTGATATTACAAGGAGAGGTGAAAGCAGCGCGTTAGGTTAGACCGAGCCACTACAGTCTTGTATATATGTCACTCAATAATTTGCACTAATATTAAAATATGATGTTGATATTTGGTAATGAGTCCTTAGTAATTACTCTTCAGTAATTACTCTTTCTTTGGCAATCAGAGTATTGTGATTTTGTAAGAATTGTCATTCAACATTACACGCTATGTTTAAAGATTGAAGGTGAAATTTTATGTTTGAAACTCTATCTCAAACCTGGAAGGTCAGTTGTAATTGATGTGTTGACTCTTGGAAATTCAAATTGATATAATAATTATTCAGATATGTTGTTACTTATTCTATATGTCGTAAACTATTGTGGGAAATGCTATTTTATGCATAGATATTCATGTCAGAATTCATACCAGCACATTTCAATGCACTATTGATTTCAATTGTGAGTTGGTCTTGACTATTAATCATGTAAAGTTGTCTACATCTAGAAGAAGAATGATAAAAAAACTTATATGAAAATATGTGGCATCAACTAGTAAACCTTGGTAAAAGTTGACACTTTGCAAAATTGTTTCATCGCGTGCCTTGGCAATATAACTTATAACCTTTTATCTATTTAGATATTAACATCAACCTGCTAATATATTTTTTGAATATACTTTCTTGGTATACTACAAGTGTTAGTCAAGCTTACAACTAACAAGCTTACATTGACTCTTTGGCATTTGGCAGTTGAATCATAGACTTAGGCCCATAAGACCATTGGCTTGTGGCTCAACCATTGGATTAAAGTACATTAAAAAAAACAAAATAAGGGTTTAGTGTGAAGACATTGAAAGTTTTTGGTTAGTTTAGGGAATAAATGTATATGCAATGTGTATGTGTCCTTCCAATTTGTTTTCTATTTAGATATAAGTGTTTTCTAACTTATAGTTAAATTTTAGATTTCATTTAAATATAGTTATAATTTAAGTTATATTTAATTTAGAAAAGTGATCTTTAATTCTATTTAATTTAAATTATATTAAAATTATATTTTATTTTAATTAAAAAGTTAATTTATTTTGTTATTTTTTAAATTGTTTAATTTTCATTTTAGTGCAAACAATTTTGAAATTGTTTTGGAGTGTAGAAAGAAGTCAAAGGTAAATCTTTTTTGTTAATTTTAATTTAATATTTATTTATATTAAACTTCTTTACTACATTTTTTTCTTATATTTCTTTTTTTTTTGAAAAATTAGTATAAATTTAAGTTAATTTTATTTTTAAATTAACATAAATTTAGGTTAATTTGAATTAATTTAATTTTTAATTTAGATTTTATAAAAAAATTCATTTTGAATTTAAATTTTTCTTTTTTTTTTAATAAAATTTAAATTAAATTTGTTTAATATTTAGATATGGATCATTGAAATGTATTTGAACATACACAAACACACTCCACATAAAGTGATAGTTTAAGTACATTCATACACAACAGCAAATGAAAATGAATGTCACGGTACTTTCAAACATATACACACAATGCCTAACAAAGTTAGTTTAAACTCACACACACACACACATGCACTTCAAACAAAGTGAATGCCAAAATTAACTTTTCACACACACATACTTCAAACAAAGTGAATGCTAAAATTAACTTTTCACACACACACACACACACACACACACACCAGACAAAGTGAATGACAAAATTTCCTTTTCACACACAACCTATGCACTTCAAACAAAATGAATGCCAAAATTTTCTTTTCACACGCACATGCACATCCACTTCAAACAAAGTGAATGCCAAATTTAAATTTTCACACACACACACACAATGCACAAAGTGAATGCCAACATTCATTCACACACACAGTGAGTGCCAAAGTTAACTTTCAAAACCACACACATAATGAAAGCCAAATTTAGTTCAAACACACAAAATGAATATCGTTGAAGTTTTAACGTATTTTTGTACATATCCTTCACATAAAGTGAACATCAAAGTATTTTTGTTAGGGTTAGGGTTCAAAAACACACACATATCCACATTAGACAAAGTGTCAAAATTAACTTTTCACACACACACATAGAGGGAATGCACAGTAAATGCCAAAGTTAACTTTCAAAGCCATAGACACATAATGAATGTCAAAGTTAGTTCAAACACACACACACGCATGCACTTCAAACAAAGTGAAGGACAAAATTAACTTTTCACACACACACACACACACACACACACACATATCCATTTAGACAAAGTGTGCCAAAATTAACTTTTCACACACACACATAGACGTGCATTTACATAGAGTGAATGCCAACATTCATTCACAAATTTATTAAGATTATTGTTAGGGTTAGGGTTAGGATTAGAATCAAGGTTAGCATTAGAGTTAGGGTTAAGTTTAGGGTTAAAATTAAAAATAGGGTTAGGGTTAAATTTATAGTTAGGATTAGGATTAGAATTATGGTTAGTGCTAGGGATAGAATAATTAGGGTTAGGTTTAGGGTTAGGCTTAGGGTTAGAATTAGGATATCTCAAATTTTGTAAGATGCAAGAATGGTATCATAAATCTACATTGTAGAGTTCATGTAAGAAAATTTACAACATTCATCAAACACATGTTTCTAAGGCATACTTCAAAAGGTATTATTTTAATAAGAGAGTTGAATTGTAAGTATTTTCCTCCATCCTTTTAAAATTATGCTTTAGAATTAAAATGATCAACTAATCAAATCATGATGATACATTACAAAGAATAGTTACACTATTCGTATCAAAATGACCAAATCATGCAAAGAAAGTTACATTGTGCATATCAAAATATAAATATATACTGTTTGGTGATAGGCCTAGAAATAATTGTGCCTATCGGCCATTTGATAGCACCTTTGGTGCTTTTACTAGTATATAAGATCATGCTTTAGGATTTAACTGTGTGTGTGTTTTTGCATCAACATTATGGATCATACTCCATGATCCATCATCAGGAGAAAGAGCAAGAGAAGAGAAAGTGAGATAATTTGTAGAACAAGGAAGTTAAAAAGATAAGAGGGTGGTGCGGGAACCAAGGATTCTAAGTAGGAACAAACAAAAGGAAACAAACAAATAAGAACATAGAACTAACACCCTAGTTCTAAAAGTTGAAACAAATCTAAAAATATATCAAGAGAGATGAAATTAAAATAAGTAAACACATGAATAAAAAAGAAAAAAGAAAAACACCAAAAAATATAAATAAATCAAAGGAAGAAAAAATATACAATAATAAATAAGTAGAAGATAACAATGAGGGAAAAGATGAGAAAAAAGAAAAGAAAGACAAAAGACAAAATAAAAAGGATAAATAAAAAGAACAATACATTAAAACCAAGAGAATAAATGAATATAAAAGAAGAAACTATCCAAATCTATAAAACAAGAATCACAGAGAAGAGGGCAAAAAACAAAAAGACAATAAGAAAAAGATCTAAACAAGAGTAAATAAAGAGGAGAAGAAGATGAAAATGATGAAATCAAAAAGGAAAATAAATGAGAGAAGAACAACAAGACAAGAACAAATGAATTTAAAAACCTAAATAAAAGAGAAATTCTAAAAGCATCAAAATAAATAAAAAGCAACAATCTATGAGACAACAAGAAGTAAGAAAGAATAAGATACAAATAGAGAAAGAGCAAGAAAAATAACTAAAATGAAGAACATTGAAACAAAGAGCAACAAGAAATAAAAATAAGAAGACAAAAAATGCCAAATGAAATCAATGGAGGAAACACCAACAACTAAGAACCAGACTAGAGGAATGAATGAGAAAAAGGGGGAGAAAGGAAGTGAAAGAAGAACCAACTAGCCAAAGAAAGACCGAAGAGGACATATGAAACTTAAAAGGGGGGGGGGTGGGGGAAACCACAAACTAAGAAAACATGAGACTCACAAGACCAAGACCTAGAAAAGTGAAGAGTTGGAGGGGGCTGAAAAGGAGGGGTGGGTGAAGGGAGAGAGATACAACCCAAGGATGACCAGTGGGAAGAGAAAAGGAGGACAGAGGGACCAAGGAACAATGGCCAGGGTAGGGATAGAAGAGAGGGAGGGAGGAGAGCCAGAGAAAAACAAAGGGGGACAAGAAAGAAAAGAGTGGTGGGAAGAGAGGAATGGGGAACAGGAGCAGGAGAAGACGAGAGGAGGAGGAAAGCATCAGGAAGAACGTCGAGAGCAATTTCTGATGCGGGAAAGTAGGGGGATCCAAGAAAAACTAAGACCCCATCCTTCGTCACGATTGAGGTTGGACGGGTTGTTGCTAATTTCTATGGCTTCCTTGAGTTTCCTCTTGAAGTAGTTGTCTTCACTGGCCAAGATTTGGGTGTCCTCTAAGCAAATATGGTGTTTGGTTAAGGAAGAGTGCTCTGCTAGTGTAGATTTATACATTATGGACTGTGGAAATTTGATGTCTAACACTATAATAGTCAAAGTCATCAGCTCCAATGTAATTTCTAGGGTCTAAAACATAAGAAGATTCATATGAATAATCATTATCATACCTAGAATCTATGACTAGGACATACTACTATGCAGGGAAAAAAATTGAGGTATTACAAATCATGTCTTTTTACCATGAAAAAAATTGTCTCAAAAGGGAGGGAGAAAAAACCATGTGTAGCTTTTTTACCAACTACTGCAAACTTGAAATGTGTTCTTGAAACACCAATAGAAAATAAATTGTATTAGTGACAAACTTCTTTCATGATAGTAAATTTGCCACCTCTTTCAAAAGAGGAATACCTTGAAGCACATTGGATCTCCAAGGAAACAAATTAATTATGGGTTTAGCTCACTAGTAGAGTCTTCAATTAACTTCAATCCTGTCATGCCCACATTTCCCATGTCCACATTTGTCATGTGGTCATGACACGAAATATCAAAAAAAAATTTGCATGTCCCTAGAAACCCCCTCGCACGCATCTAAGTGCTTGATGGCAATACGCATAGGGCGTAAACATGTCAATCATATTCAGGGAAGTGTGTCTACCTACGTGCTCCCCTGCATGATGAAAGCTGACTAGGGGGTTTGCGACGCGATGTGCGCCGCTTCTAGGGTTAGAACGGATTTGATTCGAACCCTAAGTTTCCTAGGTGAAAGAGGTGATTTCGACTGATTTGAAACCAAGCCCTAACTCTAATGCATAAATGAAAATTGAATAATAATAACGCATCAAATGGTAAGATGGTCGCATGATAAAATGGAGTGATTAATGAAAGCCGTAAAAATGTCATAAAAATAAAACCCTTAAATTTGGGAAAAATTTGACAGCATAACGCATTTTCCATAATTGAAATAAAAATTTTAAAAGAAAAAACTCCAAAAAGAAATTAAAGCAAAAATTAAAATAATTAAACATAAGGAAAATTAAATAAATTTCCAAGGTTAAAATAAATTGATCACACAATAAAATTATAAAATTTGAAATAAACTAAAATAAATGACCACAAAATAAGGACTCAATACTTAAGTCCATTAATAAATATAATCTCGACAATTACATTTATTAATTAACTCAATTTAAAATTAATTAAAAAGAGGATAATTTAAAATATCCCCTCAAGGACAAAATTGATTAAATAAAAATTAAATTCAATTAAAAAGGCTTCCAAACACATAAAATTACAACGCACTAGGATTAAAAATAAATGCCCCAAAACAATTAACTTACAAAGGGCAAACACTTCCCAATAAAAATAAAATCAACCCATTCACTACAAAAATAAATTTCCAAAAGAAATTAAAACCAAACCCCAAAATAAAAATTAAAACACTAAAGTGATGCACAAAGAAAATCAATAATTCCAAAATGACCCAAGGGCAAAAGAGAGGGAAAATAAATTCTCGTGCACAAGGGAAAATAAAAAGGAATCAATTTAAATAACAAAACTAAAATCCTCACATTCCACTCAACCCTATTTCATTATTCTATTGTTTTCTACAAGAGTTTGCCCTAACATAATTTTATTATATCCTTATGGAAAACCCTATCTTTTTCTTTTGTTTTCACTTCTCCTTTGTTTTTTTCCTCTTTTTTTTCCTTCTTGCCTCCATTCTTTGTTGCAGGTTGAAAGCTTCTTCAACAATTGCGTGACAACCATGGAGATGCCTCACGGAGGTATAATTTGTGCATAAAAATTGTAGGGCTCCATTCATTTTTTTTTTATTAAATATATATGTTTATATATATACATTGTTATGTATATATATATATATATATATAAATCTGTGGTTGTAAGCTGATACACAGGAAGAAATATATATATATATTACATATTATAATATTTTAAAACTGATAGGAAAGAATGGCAAGGAGACCTTGCAGGTCACAGTGGCAGAATTGAGAGTGGAGGCCGTCGGCCGTTTGCTACCATTGCCACTGCTATAGCGAATGGTATGAGGGGAGGGTCGCTGTGGAAGGGTTTGAAGGAGGGTAAGGGATGTGGGGAGGGGGGTGTGGGTGGGGGCTTGGCCCCCTCCCCACCCCCGCGTGGACAGTAAAGAGGATTGTATGGTGGGCGGCGGCCATGGTCGCCGTCCCCATACTTAGTATTTTTTTTTGTTTCCTTTCAAAAACATAGACCGTAATAACTTTAGGGTTCAACCATCTATTCTGATTTAAAATGCTTTAATACAGTTTGTCTATTATTACATTTTAAACAATACAGTTTGTTTAATATATATGTATATATATCTGTGTGTATATATATATATAGACAAAGATAGATATACATATATACACACACAGATAGATATACAGATTTTAAACAATACAGTTTGTTTAATATACTTATATATATATATATATATATATATATATATATATATATATATATATATATATATATATATATATATATATATATATATATATATATATATATATATATATATATATAAACAATCTTTTAATGGGATGAGATAACTAGATTTGTGACATAAATTAAACCAATAGAATATACTTGTTTTCTTGCAAATAATTAAAACAGAAATATCTTCCTTTTTTTTTTGCAAAAATAACACAACAACTAATTATTTCTTTCCTTCTCCTTTTAACATCATATAAGTTGCAACATAATACTATTCTTTTGACATAACAGAAAATATACAATACCATTTTGACATTTCTTGAGAATAAGATGTGCTTACACATCAATTTTCTTATATTTCTAAAAACTCATTTCAAGGGCTACTTTAGCATTTACACTTCTTTTCTTTTCAAATGGTAAATACAAAAGATCATTTCTGTCATACTTTCAACAACACATGTGCACAAACAACAAAAAGATAAACATGTATTTTCATTGCATACAAAGCAACAATGCATATTTTCTTTTCCACATAGCATACAACTAAAACTTCAACAGCAACACATAAGATAGTAATAAATTTGACAATAATTACATTATGGCCTCTAAGGCCATGGCTCACAACAACCAACTAAAAGTAGTGACAAACACCAAAAATGGACTTCACCAAGCTCCATTTTCTTCAACTATAAACTTGCAATAAACAACACAACAATGGGGAACCAAGCCACGAAGGAATGCCCTCCTCCCTACCATAGACCTGCTAGTGGGTCACCCCCAAGCTAGGGAGGTAGGATTCACACAGTTTTTGCACTCACACACCACAACAATCAAGTTTTCCAAACACACAAAGATTCACTCCCATGGATTTGTACATACAAAACTCAATAAATTGAGTTTGGAGGGGGTAGGGGAGTGGACCCCTCAACTCAAGAGGTCACCCCAAGAACTCCAACTAAAAATCACAAAAATCCCAAGGCCTCAAGCCAAACAAATTTTCCACCATACTCAAGAATCACTATGGCACTCATGCCAAAATCAAAATACTCCCAAACTCAATATGATGCCCTCAAGGCTAAAATTAGTGCAACACTAGGGAGCTGACCTCGAGGAGGTTCACTCTCCCCTACCCCAACTAGTTGAGCCTTTCTTCCAAATGGAGGTGCTCTCACCACACCCATCCCACACAAAAATAGAAAGAAAAATAACACACATAACTAATCAAACACATACACAAAAAACTACATAAGCAAAAAGGGAAATGACCAAAGCCATGGAGCTTACCTTTAAAAGCCCTAAAATGGAAGCACGTTTGATGAAGGGCTCCAAGCTTCCCCAAAAATTTCTCTAACTCTCCAAATTTCTCTAACACTCTCCAACCTCGAAGAATAGAAGAAAATTTCAAAAAACGAACCCCACACTCCTCTCCAAGAGGAGATAATATAGACCTTCCAATTTGGTGTATGAATTATTTCGATTCCAAGAAATTAATAATGAAATGATTAATTTATTGCCTTGGCAATGGCACCATTTTGTTGGGTCCTAAAACCATAGTTTGTTAATGCTAGAGTATATTCTTACCTTCAAGGCCAGGGGTTGCCATCAAGAGGGTAAAACAAGGGCTCATTAAAAGATTATGGATGGTTAAAATCCAATTTACGAGTGCATAATCTCTCCTGCACTTTGAGCTTAGCTAAACTCAAGAGGGTCTTCCTAGAGGTATTCATAAATAGGATTAAAAACAACAATAGATTAAACAGGGTGAAGGTTTGTATTTGTATCTAGAGTATGCTTGACCCCTAAAATTGTCACTATGTCACAGACTAACCAACCACACTCAAAACCTCTTATTAAGTTGATGAAAGCATCATTGCAAGAAATGCAAGATGAAGGTATACACATGATTTACTAGGATGGACACTTGAAATGGTTTTCTAAAGATATTTCCTTGGAGATAGTGTTGAATCATGAAGTGCATACAAACTAAAATCTAATCCTAAACTATTGGTTGAAGATGTTCTTTTGAAGAAATATGATTGACGATCACTCCCAATAATAGTACCTATCCAATGGGAAATATAGTCACAATTTAAGAGGAAAGCAATGGACTGAAAACACAACAAGAACTAATCCAAACACATATGTGCATTAGAGATATGATATCAAATAACAAAGCATGCTTAATAATCCATCACTATATTGTAGAAATCCATATGAAATGAAAAAATGACCATCACAAAGGATTTGTAATGAATTAGAATACCATCACATTCATCAAATTTGCATTACAAGCACACTAGAAAATGTGGTGAGAGGAAAACTAAAGTAGAGTTTGAAGTTTTCCCTAAAGATTTACAAATAATCGTGGAGACACCCAGTAATAGATATCATTTGTAAAAAATTACAACTTTGGTATGCTTTACAATCATGTTGCCTTCCTGGAAAACTATCATGCCCACATTTTACACATGGACATGAAAACTAAACTAACGAAGATTTCATAAAACCCAACACAATTTAACACACTTGTGCACTACACATGTGCTCATTTAATGTATGCATACAATGTCGTTGCATGTGCAATGTATGTTCGACACACCACACTAATGTGGGGAGCTATAAATCAAGGTGAGGGTAGTACGAAACTCCTTTTGTACCCATTCAATATTGAGGTTAACCTAATTAGGGCTTGGCAATGCGACATGCGATGCTATGAGGGGAGTGCCCATTCTGAGGTGACAAACCCCTAAGGTTCCTAGATGTTGTAGAAATACAATCTCACCTTAAGGCCAAGACCTAACACCTAAACCAAAGTTCCAAACCTAACTAATTAAAATGTAGAAATGTAATACTTTTAACTAATCATTAATTTCTCTAAAGTAGATCCATAAAATTACGACATTTTAAATAAACTAATAACATCCAAAGGATCAAGGTAATTGACTTGAATAATTAAATAATTTAAATGGAACCATCTTGCATTTGGAATACAACTCAAAATTGATATTTAAATAATTGCAGGAAATATATACCTTTTAAAACAAAACCGTGTATGAATTATTTTGATTCCAAGAAATTAATAAAGAAATACGTTCTAACACTAGCAAATTTAATCAACAACTTCATTGGAATTAACATGGTCTAATTATTTTAAATAATCCACTAGAGGTTAACAAATCAAATTACTAAGCCATAAATTAATTCAAGCTATAGAATAATTCAAAAGGAATTAATAATCCCTAAGTGGAATTAATTAATTATAACATTAGGTTTAGCCACTAATTCATTAGGTCATCTCAAGCCCTAGAAAAATAATTATAAAGTTGGGTTAAAGCCTCATAATGTTCATTTTCTTTGCAGGATGGAGAGAGAATCGAGTTTCAAGAAATCACTTCTCAAGGAGAAGTTTATTTCTCCAAGTTTTCTAATCTTGTCTAATATTGTTTTCTAACATGTTTTCCATAATTTCTCTAACAATATTTTGATCTGGTTTTCTAAATCTTTCTCAAAGTTTTTTATTTTCTAATAGTTCCATATTTGATTTTCTAGTTTTCCCTCCTAATTTGTTTTGGATGTGAGGAAAATCTATATTTTGTTCTCTTATTTATAAATACATATGTTATATAAAGAAATATATATAATATTAAATATTGTTTATAAAAATAGCTCTTTGTATTTTTTTCAATAAAATACAGAACTATTGAAAAACACACAGAGATATGTATATACACTTATACATGTATATATGTATATATAAGTATCAACTCATAAAATATTGCAAGGGCCAAATTAAATAAACAGTTGTAAAATAAAAAAAATGAAGCATATATCATAATGCAAGTTGAAATCAACATTTAACATAGGTTTGAAAAATATAACACAGAGGATATTTGGTGTATTTCTTTTGGTGCTGCGTAGGTGAAAGCCCTAGGTTCGTGCCCTGTATGCAGGCACGAGACCCTATAGGGTTCCAGCTTGCATAAAGGTCAGCGCTCCTGCAGAGGTGGGGGGAGCCGAATCCCCCACCATACAACACCTTCAAAGGTGCTATGGGGTGGAGTCTTCAACCCCTCCCCACTACCCTCTACTACCTCCATGAAGGCGCACAAGGGCAGCGCCCCTCAATCTTTTTTAAAAAGACTTCAAACCTAAATTTTGGTTTTGATTACCCTATTTTGATTTGTTATTCTTACAGTACTAAAGTATTATCATTTATCTAACATTATTTATTTATATCTATTTATATATGTATATAGATATATATAAATAATATAAATAATATTTCTTCTCTGTTTAAAAATAGAGAATAAAAAACCCAGAAACCTATTTAAAACATAATCTCCTCATTTCTATATACATATATATATAGATTCTATTGAATATAAAACATATATACATTTTTTTTCTTATTTAAAGCTTCTAAAGAGTAATATTTTCTCAAAGCACACTAAGGACATTATTTTTCTTTTCTTGCTTGAGTAAATCTAAGATAGAGGAAAAGAGAGAGAAGACATTATAAATATCTTTCAAATAATTATAAATCAAGAAGTATTTTCTCTTTTCCATAGTGAAATCACAAGATGATAAAACAATAAATAATAGACATTTTATTCTTTCTTTTCCACAATAGTAAACAATCATTTAACCAAATACATACACAAAAAATATCCTTAACCAAGGAGTTTTTAAACAACTTTCTCGACCCTTCCCACATACAAAGAGCATTCTAGCTCTAGAATTTTAGATAGTATTTCAAATCAAAAGGTCTCTTAAAACACTAAACCAACTATCTCAAGGGAGACTCTCCTTATCTTTTTCCTCTTTGACAATCTTCATGCAAAAAGGATACCAACCATAACTATGATAGGGTTAGGGCAGATCGGAGCAATAAACACTAAGAATTATATGTAGATTAAATAACCCAAATATAACAATGAGGAATAACACAAAAGAGATCAACACATAAATTTAATGCGGTTCACCCAATATGGGCTACATCCACAAAAACTCAGCCATCCAATGATTTTATTATCTAGTGCAAAATATATTACAATCTCACAAATACATCGCTGTAACATACATCCCAGTAGCTTATAACAAGCCCTTTTATAAGCTTCTAGAATTAGGGTTTTGCAATGTCATTTTTCTTTTGGCGGTTAAGAAAAATTAACAACCGACTATGATCGTGCAAAAAAGAGGGAATTTTTTTTTTGGGGGGTTGCACCCCCGAACCCTGGCGAGGATACATAACTAGTGTGTAGTACATGCATGATCAGTCACCACATACCAACAATCTCCCACTTGGAGACTAATCAAGCTCCACACCAAACAATCTCCCAATTGGAGACTGATCCTGGACAACACAGTTGCCCTTGCAGCTCCCACTGGATTACAGGCCTGGCTGGTTTCTTATGTCCACTATTATCAGTCATGATGGCCAACGAAAACTGATGAGGAAATTAGTTTATCCCATGTAATTGCCTTTGTGAACATATCTGCAAGATTCTGACTTGTGTGAATTTTCTCTAGCTTCAACTACCCATCCTCCAAAACTGACCGGATGAAGTGGCATCTGAGCTGTATGTGCTTAGTTTTTTAATGCAAAGATGAATTCTTAGCAAGATGAATGGCACTCTGGCTATCAGTGTACAAAGGGCTATCTTCTTGTCATTGCCCCAATTCCTCTAGAAAATGTTGTAACCAAATCATCTCCTTGCTAGCTTATGTAGCAGCAACATACTTAGCTTTAGTGGTTGAAAGTGCAACAACCTTTTGTAGTCTTGAAATCCAACTGACTGCAGTACCTCCTATAGTAAAAACATACCCTGTAGTACTCTTTCTTCTATCAATATCACCCACTAGATCAAAGTCAACATATCCTTTTAGAGAAGAATTTGTTCCTCCAAAACATAGTTTCTTTGAAGTAGTACCTCTCAAATATCAGAGAATCCATTTTATAGCATTCCAATGTTCCATTCCTAGATTGCTCAAATACCTGATCACAACTCCCACTGCATGTGCAATATCTGGCCTTATGCATACCATTGCATACATCAAGCTGCCAACTGCTGATGCATATGGTATCTTAGACATTTTATCTTCCTCCTCTTGTGTCTTTGGACACATCTCCTTAGTCAACTTAAAATGACTAGGCAAAGGTGTACTAACTGCTTTTGCATCCTGCATGTTAAACCTTTTCAACACCTTCTCTACATACTCACTTTGGGACAAAAATAATTTTCTATTTGTCCTATCCCGTGTGATCCTCATACCAAGGATTTGTTTTGCTACACCCAAATCCTTCATAGCAAATGAATTTGCTAATTTTTGCTTAAGTTCATTAATATGCTGCATGTTGGACCCAGCAACAAGCATGTCATCAACATAAAGCAATAGGATAATATAGTTGTCATTACCCCATTTCTTGAAATAAACACAATAATCAAAATGACATCTTTTTTAACCTTGTTCAGCCATAAAACTATCAAATTTCAAATACCATTGCCGAGGTGCTTGCTTTAGGCCATATAAACTCTTCTTTAACCTACACACAAAATCCTCCTTACCCTTGACCTCATATCTCTATGGTTGTTGCATGTATATTTTCTCTTCCAAATCCCCATGGAGAAATGTTGTTTTCACATCTAGTTGTTCAAGATACAAGTCTTCCGTAGCCACGAGACTTAGAATAGTTCTAATAGAAGTTATCTTTACAACTGAAGAAAATGTTTCATCAAAATCTATACCTTTTTTCTATGCACAACCTTTTACCACGAGTCTGGCCTTATATCTTTTCTTGCCTCCATCTTCTTCCTTCAACCTGTAAACCCATTTATTTGGCAATTCTCTTTTACCTGCAGGCAATTGAACTAAGTCCCAAGTCTAATTCTGCAGCAATGAATCTATTTCCTCTTTCATGCCTAACTCTCACTGCTTTTTGGTATCTACCTGCATTGCTTCTTCATAACCTTCAGGTTCACCAGAATCAATTAATAATATAGAATATAATGATGGAGAAAATCTTTTAGGAGGTCTAGTTATCCTTGTAGAACATCTAACACTTGCAGAAGTCTGTGGGATAACTTGTTGCTGAGCATCAGGTACCACTGGTATTTTATTTTCTGGAATCTCATCCAGCACCACATATTCCTTTTTGGCCTATTCATGCTTCTTTTCCTATAGCTGATCCTTATACATGACCTCATTGAATATAACATCTCTGCTCCTAATGATTTTATGATTCTCATAATCCCATAACTGATAACCAAATTCATCTACTCCATATCCAATGAAGGTACATTTTTTAGACTTAGCCTCAAGCTTGGTTCTATTTTCAATATCAACATGGACAAAAGCTTCACAACCAAAGGTTTTCAGAAATGAATAGTTTACCTTTTTGCACATCCATGCCTCCTCTGGAATGCCACCATCCAAAGGATTTGAAGATCCCCTGTTTATTAAATAAACAACAGTATGTACAACTTCTATCCAAAAGTGTAAGGGTAGTCCAACATGCAATCTCATGCTCCTTGCATGCTCCATAATGGTCCTATTCATCCTCTCAGACACACCATTTTCTTGTGGGGTTCTAGGAACTATTTTCTACCTATGGATTCCATTATATGAACATTAATTCTCAAATTCTCTGCTGCAATACCTACCTCCATTATCAGATCTGAGACACTTTAACTTTTTTCCTGTCTCATTCTCAACCAAAGCTTTCCACTTTTTAAAAGTTTCAAATACTTTTGATTTTTGTTTTAGGAAATACACCCATGTTTTCCTAGTTGCATCATCAATAAAACTAACATAATAGCAAGAACCACCAAGAGAAGATACCTGAGGTGGTCCCCATACATCTGAATGCACAAGCTCTAATTTCTCACTCTTCTTCTCTTTCCCAACTTTGAGAAATCAGACTCTTTTCTATTTTCCATAAACACAATTTTTGTAGAACTCCAAGTCAATCTGTGTCAGACCTGGAAGCAACTTTCTAGAGTGAAGGATCTTCATCCCTTTCTCACTCATGTGTCCAAGTCTATGGTGCCACAATTCTATTTCTGTCCCTACAGCAAGTGTTATAAATATCTCAGTAGCAACTATTTCTATACCAGCTAAGGTAGAATAAGTATTACCAGTACACAAATACAATGTGCCTACCTTTTCACCTTTAGCTACTACTAATGCACCTTTAGTGGCCTTCCAGATTTTGTTTGAAAAGGTAACTATGCAGCCTTCACTACCTAGTTGTCCTGCAAAAATTAAATTCCTTCTCAAATTTGGAACATGCCTTACCTCCTGTAGCAACCATTCATTTCCATTCTACAACTTGATTTTTATCTTTCCTTTTCCAACAATCTGAAAGGGTTCATCATCACCCAAATATACCTGTCCAAAATCACCTTGAATATAATCTACAAAATATTTCCTATGGGGTGTGGCATGAAATGAATCCCCTAAATCTATTATCCAAGAATCATTAGCATTGTATAAACACAAAATTAAAGCATCCTGTAATTTATTGCTTGCAACATTAGCTTCCTTACTATCATCATGTTGTCCATCTCCTTGTTTGCCCTTTCAAGACCAACAATCCTTTTTCCAGTGTCCTGGCTTTCCACAATGCCAACAATACATTCTTCCTCTGGATTTAGATCTACCTTTCTTCGACTTCCCTTGTGACTTCCCATGATTTGTAGGGCTTTTCCCTCTTTCCTTTGTTCTTCCCCTATTCTCTACAGTCAAAGCATTACTAGATGTTGAAGTCTCACCTGTGCTTTTCTGTCGCATTTCCTTGCTAAGGATAACACCAACAACATCATCAAATTTCAAAGTATTTGAACCAGAGATAGAGTTACTTACAGCCATTACCAAGCTATTCCAACTTCTGGAAAAGAACATAAAACTAAGAGAGCCCTCACCTCTTCATCAAATTTCACTTTTATAGAAGTTAACTGACTAGTAATCGTATTAAACTCATTTAAATGATCTAATACAGATCCACCTTCAATCATTTTTAGATTAAACAAATGCTTCATGAGAAATACCTTATTTGAGGCTAAGGGTTTTTCATACAATTTAGCCAAAGCTTTCATCAGTTCATCTGTTGTCTTCACTTCTGTTATATTGAACACCACATATGGTGCCAAGCACAATTGAATGGGTCCCAGTGCCTTTCTGTCTAGAAGATTCCAATCCTCATCAGTCATTGTTGTTAGTTTCTTGGATATTCCTTCCAATGGCCTCCATAAATCCTTTTGATAGAGATAATCATCCATCTGCATCTTCCATAATTGATAGTTCTACCCATTGAATTTATCTACCTTCAATTTACCCTCATCTACCATTGCTCCCACTTAACCATGAGACTCCCACTCAACCATGAGACCTTCCTGTAGATGACAATCAAACACAACCTGCTCTGATACCAGTTGTTAGGGTTAGGGTAGATCAGAGCAATAAACACTAACAATTATATGCAGATTAAATAACCCAAATATAACAATGAGGAATAACACAAAAGAGATCAACACATAAATTTAACGTGGTTCACCTAATATGGGCTACATCTACAGAAACTTAGTCATCCAATGATTTTATTATCCAGTGCAAAATAGATTACAATCTCGCGAATACATTGTTGTAACATACATCCCAACCACTTATAACAAGCCCTTTAGAAGATTCTAGAATTAGGGTTTTACAATGTCATTTTTCTTTTGTTGGTTAACAAAAATTAACAACCGACTCTGATCATGCAAAAAGAGGGAACCTCGATGAGGATACATAACTAGTGTACAGTACTTGCATGATCAATCACCACATACCAACAAACTAGGCTAATGGAGGGCTCACCGCCCAACCATAGGCTTGCTTTCAAGCCACCCTCAAGCTATGAGGCCTTCAAGGTAACCTTGGCTTCACACACTCACAACAAGGGAACCATTTCAAAACACACCAAACACTCCCAACCCAAAGAGACTCACATAAACCAAACCCATTGCATGGATTTATAGGGGGAGAGAGTGGACATCACTCCTACAAGGGGGAAAAAATACATATGTAACTTACAATAAAACCTCTTTCATAACACAATGCCAAACACCATAGGCTTCTCTTGCTATCACTTCACATACTTATAACTCTGAAATAACTAAGGTACTCTTGCCTATAAAATATGATACCCAAAAAACCAAGAACAAGGCATACTTGCCTACCCACTCCTCTCAATGAGTGGTCTTCTCCCGAGGAGGTTCACACCTCTCTCAAGACCTCACACAAGGCATTCTCTCACACATGGAGAGACCACACCATTCACAACCCTTACCCTTAACACAAAAGAACAATAACCAAAGATGCAACACAACATGCATTCACAAGCATTAAAGAGAAAACAATAAGAGTATATACCATACAAATAAAGCTTAAAAATCTTGAGAGCCTACCTCTCAAGCTTCCCAAATAATGATGAAGAATGTAGGATCCCTTCCAATATTCCAACTTCAAGTTCTCCTTCAAACTCTTGCAACAAATCTTTCTCTCCAAATGCAAAACCCTCCAAATCCAAAATTGACAAAAAGCCCTTTTCTCTCCCTAAAGAGGGAGATAAATAGTGTTATAAAATTCAATCCCTTTAATCGGGAGGTGACACTTCTCACCTTCCCATTCACCCTCAAGGGTACATCTCCCCACAAATGCTCTCAAAAATGTGTGACACTGGGGAGTGGGAAATACTTGGGATCTCTTCCCATGAAAGTCTTACATTGTGTGCTCACACATGTGAGGCTTTGGGATTATCCTAAGCCCATACATGAATGTTGGAGAGTGGCAATTGGATGCTGACAAGTCACCCACCCCTCTTCCCAAAACCCTAATCCCATCACCCTCTTCCCAAGGCATTTTGAGAGGATCAAATCTTGGTCAAGACCAAATATTTGTGGTCCAAAAGATACCTATACCATAGGTACCTGACCTAGGACCCTAAAAATAATAAAATAAACAAGAAAGGGACCATATGACACCTTTTTAGAAGCCCTTTAAACACATTCAAAATTGAACAAGGATGACAACACATCATCCTAAGACAACCTTATAACACTTAAACCATTTAAATTTACAAAAGACTCAACACATATAATCATTTGAAAATCAAACAAGACCTTAGTCCACCTTAGGGACTAGGTTAGGTGTCACAGGGTTAAATCACAAGGGTTACTTGAGAGACCTCCAAATTTCCATTGGCCATGGAAATACTTGCACACTCCAATGCACACATCAATATATCCAACACATAAATAGCCAAAGCAACTTAAATTGAAATAACACACAAAGTCACACAACAACCAAGTGTTCACATTATGAAATTATATAATCAATTTCACACATTAAGACATATGTTCATAATTCAATTCAATTCATAACTCAATTCTTATCAACATCATGAGCCTAATAATATACTCATAGATATAACATATCAATTTCACTTAGATCACTAGAATTCATTTTCAATCATAATTGAAATAATCAAAAGGGTAAGGAATTCATCTATCATGTATAATTAGAATATAACATAATCAATTGTAATACAATTCAATTAAGCTAATGGATCATACCCAAACACAATTGAGAAACATTTGATATATACAATCAAGACATGTATCTATCATTCATAATTTGAATAATAGCACAACTATATTCTAATAAAATCTTCATCTACTATGCAATTAAATTAACTATTCTAATCCAACCTCAATAACTAATATCGTCTAAAAAGAATCATAAGTCCATATACAATATCCAAAATCTAGGTGTACCAACACATAATCAAGTCTAATAGTGCAAATAAATATGCCACACAAGGGTGGGACTCACAAAAATGAAATTTACATGAGTTGGATCGGTAAATAAATTGTGGTAAATGTAGATGTCTGGAAGTGGAGAAAATGATCAACCCTTATTACAACTCACAACTAGCTATTTATACATCTTTAATTCATACCCAAATAGCTAGGAAAAACCCTAAAAATCACTAGTAATCTATAGCAATAACTCTTGTGGATGTAATAGATCTCTAGAAATTTGCCTTGAGCCCCGTACAAAACAAATTGAAAGAAGTAGGAATAAATTCCCACCCAAAATGGGTGGTTACAATATTTATATCAATCATCAATGAAAAATTAGGGATGTTGAGGCATATAGAAGTAGTTGAAGTGATTAACAATGCTTTTGCACCCTTTAGCTACTTATGAAAATCCATACTATTTGCTTTCATTCTAGCATCCATTTTTCATTATCTTCAGTTTGTCAATAGATTGGGCTTGTTATGAACCTTGTTGATGGCTCAACTAGTTCAAGAACCTTTGAACTCACTAACATTCTATTCTTCTTCCCTTTTGTTAGAGGTTCAATAACATTTTGAACCATGTCAAAAGCTCGATAAGTTTAAGAGCATTTTAACTCATTGACATCTCTTTTCTCTCCTCTTCCCCATCTTTTACTTCTTCCTTCATCAACCTTTTGAATATTCTTTGAATTGTTGGAGCTTTGGGGTTCTTGAATGTCTTGAAACATTAGCATTCCTTTCTTCGTCCTCTTTAACTAAAATTGTGACATTATGTTGATGAGTTTGCAAACTTTTGAACTCACGAACATCCCTTTCCCTTGAAAATTTATAATTCTTGAGTCAGTAACTTTAGATAAGTTTGAACCTTGTTGGAGATTTAAGAGGTTATTGAACCTCCAAAAATGCCAACACTTCTAGGAAACACTAATAAAAATGCCCAAACTTGGGATTTTTTAGGCTTTTACAAGTTTTAGCACATAATCCAGACAAAGGAGGAAACCAAAAACACAATGTAGGTAAAATGGGACAAAACTCACAAAATTGGCAGACTTAGATAAATTTTATAATTTTAAGGTTGGGTCCCAACATCTCCAAGAATCATGGAGAGGGTAACTTGGATTCTCCACATGAGGAAGAAAGATAAATATTTAGTTATTAATCTCTCGATGACTTGTAAAAAGTGTTGTAAGGTGGCATTGAATAAGGAGGGCATGGAATTTGTCTTGTTCTACTTGTCTTTATAGGAAGAGTATCTATGATAACTATAATAGATTCCTATGACAACATGTAAGAGTAGTTATGATAATATGTAAGACTACCATTTGACTGGTATGATGACTATGATAAGTTATGGAAGAATCCTTACAAGAAGGGAGTTACACACTATATCAACAGATTCCATATGTGTGGGGCAAGTTGAAATTTGTTCCCTCACATATGTGAGCTATGTTTGGACTTGAATGGGAATTTTGGGCATCTAAAATAAATCCATGGTTTTAGCACATGGTTTACCATATCATTTATGGTATCTTGTATTGTATTTTCTTATATATTTATACCTTTGAATATTGGTTTGTAAGTTTTGTAAGTTGTTGTGTTATGCTATTGGGATGATACTAGACTAAAAGGGTAAGTTGTGTTGATGTACTTTTGTTTGAAGATTAATAAAATCTTGCACTTTCTTTGGTGGTGGGTTTTTTCACCTAAAAGAGTTTTCTCACATATATTGGTGTTCTTGTGGTCTGTATGTTTCTATATTCTATTGTGTTATTTCCATTTCCATTCATGTTCTATCAATGTTAATGAATTTGTAAGCACTAAGGAAAAATAGTTTTACTATATTTTTACCCAAATTATCAACATTTGGTATCAAAGCTTGGTTGGCTTGATTAGAAAGAGGGACAACTCTTTTGGAGTTTTGTTGGGTTTTTTGTTATAGTGGGATATTTTTTTGTGCATTTCAGATTTTGGTGATAGAGATCATGGCTAGCACATCCCATACAAAGATCTAGAAGTTCAATGGCACAAGCTATGAAATTTGGAAGCTGAAGATGGGGGATGTTTTGGAAGAAAGGGATCAAAGGATAAAAGTTAGAAATGAGAGAAAAACTAAAGGTATATCAGATGTACAGACTAGGTAAGGTTTGAAAAGAAAGCATGAGGTACTATAAGGTTATGTCTTTCTAATTCTCTTCTTTTGAATATTTCTAATGAAACTACCACATTTCAAATGTGGAAGTGAATAGGTGAAATATATCAAATAAAAATTCTCGTTAACAAATTATATCTTATATCATGTGATCTCATCCTTGATTCTAGGATCAAAGAAGTGGAAGGATGCCCTTGTGGGTGCTGCTCAAGGTGGTAGTACTGGCGGGTTGAGTTTCTAGGTTCTTTCTGAGGGCGAGGAAGGAAAGGCACTTAAACTGCTGGATCAGACCATCCTGAGGGTGGTGGGGTCTATGGAGAACACTCTAGTTGGGAAGTTCTTTTCTTATCGACCCAACATTAACTTGGTCAGAAGATGGGTGGCAACCAAGTGGATCTTGAAGGGGAGTATCTCGGCTAGCATAATGTCAGGTGGGATGTTCCTTTTCAAATTCACCTCTCAGGAGGATCTACTATTGGTCCTTTTTGGTGGCCCATGGATTTATGGGAAGCACTCACTTTCTCTATTCAAATGGAAACCTGGATTCAATCCTAAAGTTGATCTCAACCAATATGCTCCGGTCTGGGTCAGACTTCTTAGCCTTCTGCTAGAATATTGGGATGAAGAAATATTTGCCTGGATTGGCAACTCCTTTGGGGACTATGTGACAATTGATAAGGTCACCAAGGCTAAGGTGAGATTGGTTTATGCCAGATTCTGTGTGAAAGTCAATATCCTCAAAACCCTCCCTACTTCCATTATCCTTGAATCCAAATTTGGGAGATGGAACTAGAGTATTCTTTATGAGAACTCAAGGGTCTTTTGTCAGAATTGTATGAAACTAGGACATGTCTTCACCTAGTACCGAGCACCTAAGCAACCCCACCTTTGAAGGAGGAGCTAGAGAAAATGAAAGAAAGTCCTAAGGATTACCCTTTTAAAGATGATATTCTTAACCTTGTTGACTTCCCCTTGGTTTCCCCTAAGAAGGTTGTCGAGGTGGAAGCTTCTAATGGGGGAGATCAAGAGACTAGTGGGGAGGTGCAAGGTCAAGTGTAAAATGTGGTTTGTGACTCCCAAGAGATGGGTCCCACTGTCCAGACTGAAGAACCAAGTGGAAGGTTTGGGGATAGGGAGGATGGAGAGATTTTCCAGACCTCTAACACCCCTGTGAAAGGGGTTGTTAAGCTCAAGGAGAATGATTAGGCCAATCTATTTAGCAGTCCCAAACAAAGGATAGGTGGTATGAAGATGGGGGTAAGTATTTTGGAGAATAACTTCTCCCTATCTTCAGGAGTGGGCACCAACAAAAATATGGAGGACTCTGAGGGATGGTCCGCTATGAGGAAGAAGGGGAAGGGCCCCAACAGAAAGATAATGGATGTTGGAGGGGAGCACAACAAAGGAAGACCCTGGCACATGCAAATAGATAGCGGGAGGTTGCAAGGGAAATAGCCAATGGAAGGCAGACCACCTTAGTGGTTCCTCCTAGGTAGACAAAGAAATGAGGATAATCTCATGGAATATTCAAGGGCTAAATAGCCCTCATAAATAGTTGCTTGTTAAGAATTGTATCTATGATAATAAGGTTTATATTATTTTGTTGCAGGAAGTTAAAATGTCTGAGGATAATTTCAAATTGGCTGTCAAAAATATCTGGCCTAATGCTAACTTTGCCAAAAGTGAAGCTCAGGGGGCCTCAGGGGGCATTATCACCTTGTAGAATCAAAATCTATAGGGATCAGTGGTCTCCTATTCCAGGTATTGTCTTGAAGTCTCTTTCTTCTATAAAAAGTATTCATGGTCCCTTGTCAATGTCTATGCTATGAATTCCCACTAGGGGAGGAAAGAGGTCTAGGATTACTTGTCTGACAAGATCAAGCTATCAAAGAGGACTCATTTGATGATAGCAGGGGACTTGAACTCCCCTCTACCCCTCTGAAAAGATGAGTGGCCTCGCTGATTATTCTGATAGCATGGCTGACCTGGCTAAATTCTTGAGCAATGCCAGCCTTATGGACATTGAACTTGTTGGCCAATCCTTCACCTAGTCTAATAGAAGGCAAGGGAAACATCTTATCCATGTTAAGCTTGACAAAGTGGTGCAAGGGCACTAGGAACCTCATAATCATACTTTATGTCATTTTTAGTTTTTGGTTGTTTTAGTGTTTTGGAGTCTAATAAGGTCATTTATGACCATTTGAGAACATAAGGGGTCATTAGGAGTCTTTGAGAATCAATTTTTATGTGTTGAATAAAATATTCTAAAACACACCTTGCACATTCTTATAAAAGTACATTAGGGTGAAAGTTTGAAGAGAGATTAGTTAATGATTGGTTGGGCAGTTGCTCTAGGGTGAAAAAAATATGTAAAGGAGTGTTTCACATGTGCAAGAGGTTGTTAAAGCTTGTTGAAGCATTTGGGAATGAAAAGACTCTGTTTTCTTGTTGTTTTAACTATTTTTTTAGAAAACTGATTGTTATTCACGTGATTGTACAATTGTATGACCTTGAAACTGACTGGAAAAGTTGGAGGGAGATCATACCTTTCTAATGCAACTGGTTCGAGCATTTTTTGTTAAATTTTGTGCATTTTATAGCATTTTTTGTAAAAACTACCATAAATAACCAGTGAGTAAATAAATGGCATAAATTGGCCTTCCACGCATGGAAACATCACCACAATGGGTGGAAAGGTCTACAATAATGTAATTTATCATATTCCATCCATGTAGGGTCCCATGATGAAGTTTTTACATGCTTTTGGAAGGGTTTAGGTCTGATATGTTGTATGTATTAGTCTGTGAAGACATTGAATGATAGTTTGGAGGTCACCAATGCAATTTTTTATCTTTTTGTGATTGGAGAAGGTGTTGGGAGTGTGTGGAAGGGTCCTACAGACCTGATCAAGGGGTTGTTAGTCTCTGATAGCAATTATTTGACAAAATGTTTTGACTGTCCTAAAGTGGACTGTGTATGACAGTGAAATTATGCCTAATTGGAAGATAGATAATCAATTTTTGCCCTATTCTGTACAAAGTAACCCTAGCCCATTTTGACATATGTTTAATAAGAGCCAAAAGGGTATCCCAAACAAGTCTCATATGTTTAGTATCAGGTCTACAATGAAAGTTATGGTTAAAAAGGTCATTTTGAAAGGCTACTAGGTTTTAGGGGTAATATGTTAAGAATGTACCAAAGTTGCAGGATTGCATTGGTTGTATTGAAGCCTTGCTTGAAGTGTGAGTTGGATTAGTCAAGTTGAGTCAAGTTTTACCCCTGCTCTGCATCATTGGTATCAGAGCCAAATTAGAGGGAAAGGTTGAATTGAAGACAAGGAAAGATGCCTCCAAGAGCAAATCCACTTTCTAGAGAAGTGAGGGAGATAAAGGAGAACTTTAAAAGAGAGATGAGGGAGATGAGGGTCATCTTTGAAGCTAGACTTGCAGTAGTTGAAACTAGTCAAAAAAGAGGAGTGGTCATAGGAGATTTGAGTGACTCAAAAAGAGAAGAAGAAGAAGAAGGAATAGATGAAGCCAACACACACCAGGAAGAACCTCAGGGAGAGAGAGATGTTGATGACATGAGAATGGAATTATTGCTAAAGGCATTCAAGGGGGAAGGTTCCAAAGTAAAGATGGAACTATTAGTGTATGGAGGAAGTCTAAATAGTGAGGAACTTCTTGATTGGATAGGGGAACTAGACAAGTATTTTGAATTTGAAGATGTGCCTGAAGAACAACAAGTGAAGTTGGCAAGAACAAAGTGGAAGGGTCATGTATCCCTTTGGTGGGACTATGTGCAAAATGAGAGAAGGAAGAAGGGCAAATCCAAAATCACCTCTTGGAACAGAATGGTTGCAAAGTTGAAAGGTAAATTTCTACCTAGTGATTATGCCACTCAATTGCATAGGCAATTACAAAATTTGAGACAAAAAGACATGGATGTAAAGACATATACAAAGGAGTTCTATAAACTAATCATTAGATCAGGCCATATGGAGGATGAAGTTGACAAAGTTGCAAGGTATTTGAATGGGCTAAAGTATAGCCTACTAGATGAATTAAGTCTCACAAGTCTAAGAACAATAGAAGAATGCTATTAGTTGGCCATGAAGGCTGAAGACAAGTTGAGAAGGAGATAAGAAAAGAAAAGTAGAGGTAGGGGAAGGACAAGTTTTAGAGGAAGAGGATCATTTTCAGATTCAAGATAGTCACATGAGAGTCAAGGAGAGACAAGTAATTCTCAAGAACAAGTCTCAGAATCAAGGGGTAGTTTTAGGGGCAAAAGATCAGATTTTAGGGGCAGATTTGGGAGTAGAGAAGGAACAAGTGGCTTCACTGGAAAGTGTTATAAATGTAACAAGTTTGCTGGCCATCAAGCATGGGAATGCACTGAAGAATAGTCCACTACTTTAGTTAGAAATGAAAGGAGGAATCAAATTGCACAAGGTGAGGATAATGAAAGTGTCAATTCTCCATCATACAATGCTGAACTAGAAGTTGAGGAGTCTTTACTGATGAGAAGAACCTTGATTAAAGTGCCCATGGAGAAGGAACCACCTCAAAGAAAGTCACTCTTCAGGACTACATGCAAAAGCCAAGGTAAATGTTGTAAATTTGTCATTAATTCTGGTAGTACTGATAACTTGGTTTCTATTGAAATGGTAGATAAGTTGAAACTAAAAAGGTTACCCCATGCCACTCCATATAAGGTATCATGGTTAAACAAAGGGCAACAAGTATTAGTTAATGAGCAATGTTGGGTAGAATTCCAAATAGGGGGATATAAGGACAAAGTGTTGTGTGATGTCATTCCAATGGATGTTTGACATATGTTGCTTGGTAGACGATGACAATATGATAGGAAGGCAGTCCATGATGGTAGGAAAAACACCTATGTCATAGAGAAGGGTGGGGTCTCGTATACTCTAACCCAGGCTTTGAAAGAGGAAAGCCAAGAACAACAAGTAGGATCTAGTGTGATGTTGGTAGGAGGGAAGGAGTTCATTACACCCATGAAAGAAGAGGAAATGGGCTTTGCAAACATAACCAGACCTAGGACTGTTATGACAATAGTTAAGTTGGATGAGTTGCCTTTAGAAATCTAAAATTTGCTCAAGGAACATGCTGATATAGTGGTAGATGACATCCCAAAGAGAGGTATCAGTCGTCATATAAATTTTCTAGAATGGGAAGGCAACCCTTTCAATTTAGATGAAGATGCTAAGTGTTTGCAATTAGAATATGAAAATGCAACCCAAGTTACCTTTCAGTTGGTTAATTAGTTTGGTGAATGTAATCTAATTCAAGATGGGGTTAAGTGGCTCAATCCCAAGTTAGAGGTTCAATTTTCTATTTTACAGACTGATATGAACAAAGAAAAGGAGAAGGCCAATCATTGTGCAAATCCAATGGAAAAGGCAACATTAAACATTTCAGATTTGGGAGATAAAGTTTTTGTTGTTGATTCTCAGGCCAATCCCCTTCAATCAACAATTAACATGTTGACAGGATCACTGAATGAGTGTGGAAGACATAACATAGTTGTAATGCAGGGGACTCTTCAAAATATGAGAAGTCATGGCATTGAAGAAGCAGGGAGAACTAAACCTTTTCTATTTTCCATTGAGGATGAAGAACATGCACATCAATTGTACACATTACAAAAGAAGATATTGGAAGTTATACATGCTTTGCTTCTTTTGGAAGAAGACAACAAAACTGATCAAGATTCTATGCTTGTTGCTATAATGACTAGGGGTAGAAAGAGGAGACAAAATGCTTCCATTGAGATTTCATTTTCATCATTAAGGAATACATTATTAAACTCCAATTAGTTGGCAAAGGAGCAGATGCAACAATATTGCAAGGGACAGTTGGAGGTGCAGCTCATACAGCAGGATCAAGGAAGCATAACCTTTTGGATAGGGATTCTTAGTTGAATGACAAGTGGCAGAGGAATGAGAGACTTAAAGTCAAAATAAAACAAGGTGTTGGAGGAGAGCAAATTGCTATTTCCATACATGAAATTCATCAACAAGGAAGGGAGCAGCTACAAAGTAGAATTAGCAAATGCAAGCAAAGGGCAGATGTGAGAAAATGAGAAGTTGATGTCATGGTTGAAGATTTGGTTTCTGATTTGTACCCTTTCAAAGGGGATGTTGTTGTAGGTGATGAAATAGGTTCATCTTCACTCTCAAATATTGATTGGGTCAAGGACCTTCCACCTAGCAGGCCCATGGAGTTGGAGTGCATTATAGATACCAAAGAACTTGAAAAGACAAGGAAAAAGACCTATCTCCACTACTTAGTCAAATGGAGGGGCCTGACCATTGAAGGTGCCACATGGATGAATTAAGAAGACATTATCAAGCATGGATATACTATTACAGACCTGCACTCAAGTGGGACTTGAGTTTTCTTCCCCTTGGGTGTATCGTGTAGGGGCACCAGGAACCTCATAAGCATACTTTTTGTCATTTTTAGTTTTTGGTTGTTTAAGTGTTTTGGAGTCTATTAAGGTCATTTATGACCATTTGAGAACATAAGGGGTCATTAGGAGTCTTTGAGAATTATTTTTGATGTTTTGAATAAAATATTGTAAAACACACCTTGCACATTCTTATAAAAGTGCATTAGGGTGAAAGTTTGAAGAGAGATTAGTTAATGATTGGTTGGGCAATTGCTCTAGGGTGAAGAAACTATGGTAAGGAGTGTTTCACATATGCAAGAGGTTGTCTAAGGTTGTTGAAGCATTTTGGAATGAAAAAACTCTATTTTCTTATTGTTTTAATTATTTTTGGTCAAAAAACTGATTGTTATTCGCGTGATTGTACGGACTGTATGGACTGTATGGACCTAAAACCAACTTGGAAAGTTGGAGGCAATCATACCTCTCTAATGCAACTAGTTTGAGCAAATTTTGTTAAGTTTTGTGCATTTTATAGCATTTTTTGTAAAAACTGCCATAAACCCTACCTAGGGTAACCAGTGAGTAAGTAAATGGCATAAATTGGCCTTCCACTCGTGGAAACATCACCACAATGGATGGAAAGGTCTGCAATAATGTAATGTATCATATTCCACCCATGCAGGGTCCCATGAAGAAGTTTGCACATGCTTTTGGAAGGGTTTAGGTCTGATATGTTGTATGTATTAGACTGTGAAGACATTAAATGACAGTTTGGAGGTCACCAATGCAATTTTTGATCTTTTTGTGATTGGAGAAGGTGTTGGGAGTGTGTGGAAGGATCCTATAGACCTGGTCAAGGGGTTGGTAGTCTCTGATAACAATTATTTGACAAAAGTTTTTGACTGTCCTAAAGTGGGCTGTGTATGACAGTGAAATTAGGCCTAATTGGAAGAGGGACAGTCAATTGTTGCCCTATTCCGTACATAGTAACCCTAGCCCATTTTGATATATGTTTAATAAGAGCCAAAAGGGTATCCCAAACAGGTCTCATATGTTTAGTATTAGTTTACAATGAAATTTATAGTCAAAAAGGTCATTTTGAAAGGCTACTAGGTTTTAGGGGTAATATGTTAAGAATGTACCAAAGTTGCAGGATTGCATTGGTTGTATTGAAGCCTTGATTTAAGTGTGAGTTGGATTAGTCAAGTTGAGTCAAGTTTTACCCCTACTCTGCATCATAGAGTCTTAATATCCTCCAATTGGACCATTGCTAACCTGGTTAGTTTGGTTGCCCTCCCCCATGTGGGTTTGGACCACAATCCTTTACTTTTAAATTGGCAGGAGTAGAACATCAAAGGACCCTGATGTAGGTGGTTCATCCTAACTTTAGAAATTGCCTAATTGAGTGGTGGAAAATCCCTATGCACAGACCAACCATGTACAGACTAGTTCATAAACTTGTTAATGTGAGAAATAAAATTAGGGGGTGGAATAAGTATACCTTTGGGAATGTTTTGGTCAGGAAGAAGAATATTGTGGGTCAGCTATTGGAGGTTTAGGCTAGAATGGAATAGAGTGATAATTCAGAGGAGCTCCCGACTCTGGACAAATCCCTATCCAAGGAATGGTTGATGACCCTGAAGGAGGAGGAGTTATATTGGAAGAAGAAGTCCAAGGTTCAATGGCTGAGGGAGGGGGATAGGAATACATCCTTCTTCCATCATTCCATGCTATGGCACAGGAAGAGAAATACCATCAGTACACTTTTAGATGAGAATGGGGCTGTGGTTGAGGAAGATGAAGAGCTGGGGAAGCTAGCTTCCAACTATTTTCAGTCCCTCCTAGTAGCCCATCCTACTAACCTCCTCTTATGTCGTAAAATGTCCCCCTAGGACTTTTACCTCCTAAGTTTAGCTCTTAGGTCCCCTTAGTTTAATCATGCATGTGTAAATCTTGTCCAGGAGCAAATTCCCTTGAAACCCATGTCAAATGGGGCTTAGGGGTCCACTTCAATGCTTAATCAAGACCAAAAATAGGCCTCTGGATTTGGGTGCCTGTGCCCTAGTCCAAACCTATTTTGTTGAAAGCCAAATTTAAATTGT
The DNA here is from genome assembly GCA_027924645.1 of Cunninghamia lanceolata. NCBI lineage: Eukaryota > Viridiplantae > Streptophyta > Pinopsida > Cupressales > Cupressaceae > Cunninghamia > Cunninghamia lanceolata. The sequence goes on from BSBN01000001.1 coordinate 16,127,013, forward strand.
CAGAAAAGTGACTGTTAAAAGGTTTCCCTTTGTTGGCATTTTCAATTTGAATTATGAATGTTAGCAGGAATGCATATATAAACATGTTTAGGACTTCATTTTACTCCTAGTGAGCAAAGGTGAACTTATGATTATCAAGCAAAGAGTATTCAAGGCATTCATTTTGTTGTGTTTGTATATGTTTGTTGCAGATTTGGCTTCATCAACTCATTTCCTCATGATTTGAAGGCACTTCAACTCTGTGAGAGTTTACACCTACTAAGGTGATATCTTATTATGTTTTTATCAATCTATCTTATCATTTGATTTTATCTCTATCCACCAAGGACATGTACTCTATCTAACAATGGTGTTGGAAGGCTTGAATGCCATTTTGAGGCTTGACCGAGCCAAGATCCTAAACACCACAACCCCCAACCCAGGTTATAGGTGCAGAATCTTGCAGAGAGGAGTTGAAGGAGATCAAAGCAAAGGATAAAGATTTGGGATCTAAAGAAAACTGCAAAGAAAATTTCTTTCTGGACAAGGGCACCTACCACTATGTCCTGATTGCCGTTGTCGAAAACTCTAAAGTAGGTTGCAGATTTCATCACCTTATAGTTCCAAATCCACAAAAAAAGTTGCCTATTGGACTAGGGTACCCGCCCCAGTGTCCCTGAAGTTTCTGTTGTCTGGAATCTGAGTCCTGGTATATTTCTAATCTGCATTTAGTGCCTTCCTGTGCGATCATTTGTAACGTTTCATCTATTTGTTTACGATTTTATATAATTGGAGTTTAAGGATTAATCAGATTAGGGTTTAACAAATTATCAACATATTCCATCTTTCCTTATCATTGCAAAGTGATACCAAACTTGTAGCTAAGTCCTCTTGCAAGAGAAGTGACTGAACTTGGTTTATGTCCTTGAATAATTATATGTGAAAGGCGGGTTTGATTAAATCTATCTAAAACACTACCTCAACCTCATCATCAACCCCACTTTTCCTATATAACACCTCCCCTCTCAAGAGAATAAAGCTCTTCTCAACTCCATTCCTGCTCTCCTGTCTGAGGAAGACAGTAGTCTCTTGACTAAACTGGTCATGAAGGAGGAAGTCTGGGTGGTAGTCTTTTCTATGGGGGCATTCAAAGCCCTGGGACTTGATGGTTTTCCCCCAGCCTTTTTCCAAACCTTCTGGGATGTGATTGGGAAAGACGTCACTAATGTAGCTAAGGATTTCTTCAGAACTGGTAGGCTTCTACGGTAATTGAACAACACTTTTATATCTCTAATTCCTAAGAAAATGGAACCCAACTCCATGACTAATTTCAGACCTATCAGCCTATGTAACATTGTCTACAAGATTTTCACTAAGCTCCTGGTCTTCAGACTGCAACCTCTCTTGGATAAGCTTATTGCTACCAACCAGAAAGGTTTTATCCCGGGTAGGCAAATCCTTGATGCGGCCTTTACAACTCATGAAATCATACACTCTATCTCTAAGAGCAACACCCCAGGTATGATTTTCAAACTAGACATTTATAAGGCTTATGATAGGGTCAATTGGGATTTTTTGTTCAATGTTCTCAAGAGATTTAGATTCCAAGATTGGGTGATCAACTTGGTGAAAGAATGTGTCTCCATGGTTAGATTTTTTGTTCTGGTCAACGGTTCCCCGCATGGATTTTTCTCCTCTGGAAGGGGTCTCAAGCAAGAGGACCCTCTTTCACCTTATCTCTTCATCTTGCTAGCTAAGGTTTTGGGTAGAAATGCTTGTAGATTATTAGGAAATGGAGCCCTTCATGGTATTAAACCTGCTTCCACAGCCTAGGTGTCAGTCATACAACAATTTGTGGATGACACTATCTTTTTTGAGATTGCTTCCGTGGTGGAGGCGAGGAGGTGGAAAGGTCTTCTCAAAGAGTATGAATCAGCTTCAGGATAGAGTATCAATTTTGAAAAGAGCCACATCTATTTTCTGAACACCCCGGAGATGCTGCAACTAAAAATCAAGAGTCCTTGGTTGCTCTAGTGCTTGTTTACCGGCCACCTACCTTGGACTCCCTCTCACAACCACTAAAGTTTCCTTTGAGTATTGGAACTTGATCATTGAAAGAATGCAGAGGAAGATGGCAGGCTAGAAAGTCTCATTGTTGAGTCGAGAAGGGAAATTTCAACTTCTTAAAGCCTCTCTCCAAGGCATCCCTACTTATTTTCTTAGTTTGTTTAAAATTTTGAAATGTGTTGCTAAGAGGATAGAGAAGATACAAAAGAAGTTTCTTTGGTTGGGGGTTGAGGAGAAAAGGAGAATTGCTCTTGTTGGCTAGGAGAAAGTTTACACTCCCATGACTCAAGGTGGATTAGGATTAAGAAGAATTCACCTTATGAACAAAGCCCTTATGGATAAGATTGGTTGGAATCTGATCCAAGGAAATAAGGATTGGGGAGATATCATGAATGCTAAATATCTTAGTAGAGATCGGGGTTGTAGATTGCTTTCTGATCAAGGCCTGCCTAAAGGTTCTATTATTTGGAATAGGACCTGTTGGTGCCTAGATGGATATTCAGGTTTCAAGCAATTAATTTTGCAAGCACCTTCCCAAAAAATCCAAAAAATTCTAAGTCTTTCGGCCTTTGCAGTTGAAAAGTGTAAAAAATTCAGTTGCATGCGTGTATCTTTGTATATACATGTATGTTTGTATGTACAAATGCATTATGCATTGGCAGGCCCAAAGAGTGTTCAATCGGCCTTCAAAAAAGTGAAAAAATTGATTGTATGCATTATGAATGCATATCAGGTTTCTATATGCAATGGGGAATCTGTCACAGATTTCAGGAATATTCTCTGCTTGTATATGTGGGGTTGCATGTATATTTGTGTTGTATGTCTAGACATGCAACGGGTAGATACAATGGTAACATGCAAAGAGAATATACAAGGGGCTGACATGCATTCGCTACAGTGAAAAAGGGTTTGTATGTGCAAGATGCAAGTGCAATATACATTCGCCACATACAACGGAAAGGTACATTGGCCAATGCATGAAAACATACGAAGGAAAAAATGTACAGGGCCGATATACATTTGGTGGGACCCACAGGTATACAAAGGAGATTGTATGTGTTCGACATACAATGGCGACATACAAAGCGGAATGTATATCGGGTAGATGCACAAGTAGCAAGTAAAGAAAAGATACAAGGGCTGTGGCCCACAAATTGTATGTATATGCAAATGTATGTTTGCATAAACAAGGCGAACATACAAGGGAGTGACATACAAGCCGGACCCAATCCAAAAGTTAAATTTGGTGAATTCAGCACTGGCATCCGCGGCTTGCATGTATATGGCATTTGTATATGCCGATATACAAAGAATGAAGATACAAGTGCCAGATTTCAAAGTGATTGCAATTTGTTTTATAATGATTTGAGATCCGCATTGTATGTATATTGCATATCATATATATACAATATACAAGGAGATATGCAAAAGAAAATGTACAAGGCGGGACTCGAATGCGATTTCAATTTGTTCTATAAAATTTGGGGTCCGCGCTTTGTATGCAGGCAGTTGTTTGTATATGCATGTTCTTTTTTATATACAAGGGTGAAAGGGACAAAATGCATGTTGCGATGGCAGAAAAGTCAGTGATGGAAGCATAGGGTGCCTACGTGGCACATTCTTATTGGCTGGTGACTTTTCAAGGTGATGTGAGGCCGTAGATTTTGGCGATAGGGAGGAAATCGACGGTCAGTTTTAAACTTTCAAGCAGCGAAGGTATATCACTATATATGCAGCTGTTTTCAAGCGGGAAAGTTTCTAAGCATGCAACTGCTGCACTTCCAAAGGCCACGGGTTGGTATGCCATTAATGGCTATTTGCAGAGAGGCATGGGTCGATGATTGACGGGTCACCCACCATTTTTTAATGGAAAACCTTTAGGCAGCTACACAGTTCCTAATCTCACCTGCTCCCTTCCTTCTCTTTGCCTGGAACATTGAATGATTTTGGGTGCCATTCTTATGGTGCATTGTATCTAGTAGTTTCTGGCAGATTTTTGAAATGCCATGTAATCATTGCTAGGTACACAGTCTTGCTATAAAATGCAAACTGTGTTACTCATTTGGGTTGTTGAAGACTTGGGCATTTTTGGGGGAAAAATAATGAAAGACAGAGCATTTTCCTGGTTGTTTTATCTCTGTTGGAGTTTATGAGTTGCATTTGAGTGCACCTTGCACATATGTTCAATTTCTTATCATTGTATATGAAAAATGCATTATTGCATGTGTTTATCTGTCTGTCTCCATGCGTTGTATGCATTCTCTTCTTTTGAATCTGGTTGCTAAGGGTTTCTCAGATTCGAGGGTATATATTTTTGTATCACATGCTTAATCCTTAACTTCCATTCAAGGAGTGGATTAAATTGTTTTAGGTTGAGTATGGAGAAGGTTGTATGTCAACTGGGATATTTGTAAGTAGAGACAGTTAAATACTTATCCTTGGGTGGTGTTTGTAAGGCATATACCAGTCCTAACCCCTTGAAACTTGAATGCCAGTTGCAAGCCATTCTCTTGTATACATCTAGTTGATTCCTTGCCCTGAGATAGGCACCGCTCTACTTCTGGATTAGTAGTTATGATCCAAAACCCCCCTGTCTTGCATCCAAAACATCAAAACAAACCATTTCATAATTCCCACCTATTAGTTGTAGGAGTAGAAATAGGACCCCTGCATACTCTCATCCTCAACCAGTTAGATATGCCCAAGAATGATGCCAACCTTGTGATTTATCATGCAAATCTTAGTCCATGCATGAGGGTATTCTGCCTGTTTTGAAAAGCTAAATCTTTGTGTCATTGGGCAAGTCAAGTTTAAATCTTTAGCTAATAGGGATACCCCCCTTGGTGCAGCAAAACTAGAAGTGAAGGGGAGGCAGCTCACGCAACCTCCCATATTACTTGGCCGAATCTGCCTGTGCATTGGAACTGGCAAACCCTCTGCTGATTCGGAAGGAAAACTAATAGGACCCTTAAAACTAGGGGGCTTCATCACAAAGGAGTCAGGTGGAAAATTGGAAATGGTAGGAGTGTTATTTTTTAGGAGGATAGATGGCTAAAGGACCTACCTCTCAGGGAGCTTGATTATGGTAGGATTATTGATAGAGCTAATAGGTTCTTTGGGAGAAAAGTGGTTGATTACATTAGTGGACATGGGCTCATTAGAAACTGGAAAGGCCTTATAGATTGTGTTTTGAAGCATAATAAGGATAAATAGGTTGCACTCTAGTTGCAAAGGGAATTGAACTATTTTAGGCTCTTTTTACTTCCTAAGCAGGATTAGATGGTGTGGGACAGAGACAACAAGGGCTTGTTTACTATGAAGAGTGCCTATGGTCTATTGTTAGACCTGGGGGAGGACAGTTTGTGGGGTAAAGTTTAGTTGCCTAAACTTATACCCAAAATTAATTTCTTTTGGTGGACCCTTATTCATAATAAGATTCTGACCTTAGACAACTTGAAAAAGAGAGGGTTTCAATTACCTAATAGGTGTGTCCTTTGTGGTGAATAAGAGGAGACTATCACCCACCTCCTTTTGTTTTGCAACTTCTTGTCGAAGGTGTGGAGTCTTATTCTACAATGACTGAATGTGTCTTGGGTTTCCAATGATAGTGTGGTTGCTCTTGTTAGATCTTGGAGACCTCCCTTTTAGCTCACATTCCCTGTGTCTAAGGAATTATGGAATCAAATTCTCCCTCATCTTGCATGGAATTTATGGAAGGAATGCAACAACAGAATCTTCAGAGAGAAATTTAGAACTCCTATGGAGGTTTTCCAGGCCTTTTCTAAACTGCTTGTAAAAACATCAACTCCTGCAAGTTCAAAGTTGCTGAGAATCCTCAAGGGCATGAGGACCAAAATTTGTGTCAACAGTGGGCTGTTAATTTGAGAATATGTCATATTGACAACTCCAAGAAGATTGCTAGGGCTAGAACTTACTGTGCTCCGCCACAAAAGGGCTAGTTCAAGCTAAATTTTGATGGGGCAGCCAAGGGGAATCCTAAAGAGGCCAGTGTAGGAGGCATAATTAGGTCTAAATCAGGAATGTTTGTGGCTGCCTACACTAGGGGGCTGGGTATTAAGAGAAACAATGAGGTTGAGGCGTTAGAAATGCTTTGGGGTATTAAGATTGCTCTTTCTATGAATATCAAACATCTGCATGTGGAGGGAGATTCACAACTAATTGTCAATGCGACTTTGGGGTCAACTAGTCTGGGCTAGAATTTGTCTGATATAGTGGGAGATATTTGACTACTCCTTAATGGTTTAGAAGATTACAAAGTTTCACACATTTACAGGGAAGGTAATGTCGTGGTGGATGCCATGGCCAACCTTGGGATTAATAAAAATGGTTGGCGATGCTAGAGGCTTTCCTCAAATCTGCCTCGTAGAATTCAACTCCTTATTAAAAAAGATGGATGTAAGTCTCATTGTCCTTAATATTGTTTGTGGTGAGTGCTTTGGTGGGAGGGGTGGGCTCCCTTTCCTTTTCATATTTTGGATATGGAGTAAGGAATATCCTAGTATGAGGGAGGGTGACAAGATTCGAAATGAGGATAGAGTCATTGGATTTCAAATCCATCATGGCAGGAATAACATCGACATAATTCAAATCCATCGAGGTAGGGATAATGAAGTGGACTGGTAGATGTTGACTCGAAGGAGGATTGATGACTGGATGTTGTGTTTGCATGAGACCTCGTGGAGAGGTGAGTGGATGATAGGCTGGCAAGGCTGTAATTATTCTCTTTCCATCCCTGTCCTCGTTGATGGTTACTCTAGCAAGAGGTGATGAGTGCATGTCTTTTCAGAGGAGGTGAACCAAGGTGGCAAGGACTTTGCATATCACTTGAATAATTACCTCAAATTTAATTTGGAGTTTTCTAGCCTTTTGATGAGACGAGATTGCACAAGGGACATTATTTATCCTTATGTTCATTCTGGATGGTATTCTATGTTGGCAAGAGACACTTCTAGGCATGTCAGGTGTTAGCATTGATGGAAACTAAATCTATCTTACACATCCACATTGTATCATTTGATCATACCGGAAGTCAAATTGCAGATTTGTCTAAGTTTAGATAGACAGGAATAAAGCATATGATAGGGTTCAACATTTTGGTCCACATTTCTCCACAGGTTATCATATTGTGTTGCAGATCTAAGGGAATATTAAGGGATGTTAGGACTACCTAAATCCAAGGTTTTACCCTCCAATGATGAAGGGATTGAAAGCTACAAGCATCTGAGTATCAAGTTTTGGTTAGACAGTTCAGTCTGGTGAAGAACAGGCTGATCTAGTGTTTGATCCTTGTGAGGATTAAGAGAAGTGGTTGGTTGAGTAATTTATGAGATCCAGTGGTATTGGATGACATGTGTGGTGACTTGAAGACATAGTTTTTGGTCCGCATTGATGTTTGTGCATGGATTCAGCTGACAGAATAGTGATCTTGAAAAAGTTTCTAAGTTTTTCTTGAGGCTGACTACAGTTGATGAAATTTCATGTTGCGTATATATATGATCAATGGGTTCAAACATTTGGAAGTATGGATGTACGAATATGAGGTGATAGGTGTGAAGTGTGGGAGTATCAAGTGCGAAGCAAGAAAATCTAAGTTGTGGATCATAGCAGAATAGTGAAATAGGGCAGTAAGAGATGAAGTGTGTGAAGTTAGTATATTGAGCTTAACCGAAACTGTAATCTTGCATTGTTAAATTCTATTCTTTAGTTCAAGTATTTCAATGAACTCTTGTAATTGATATTGTAGGCAGTGAGCCTCCTTTGAGCAGTGAGCTCTGGGCAGTGTGCCTGAAGGCATGTGCCTTCCCATTTGTAATACTTTTAACAGAGTATAAAATCTTGTGGGTTAACCCCCACCGTGGTTTTTCCCTTAACCAAGTTTCCACATAAAAATCCTGGTGTTCATGTGTGATGATCTTGTTGTTGTTGTTCTTAAGTTCATGCTTCTTTCTTTTGAATGTATGTGGTAAATTAATAAAGGAACATAATAATAAGTTTTGCAGAACACTGATTCACCCCCCCTCTCAGTGTTCCTTAATTTCAACAATTGGTATCAAAGCAAGGTTCCTGGGAAGAAGTTTAATATCTTGAGGAAGATCTGGAAAGATGTTTCAATGGGTTCATTTAGGTATTCTGATGGCATCAATGAACAAATTCAAGTTGCTTTAGAAGATCTTGATTAGTCCAGAGCAAATGTCAAAGAACTACAAGAGAACCTTAAAGATGCTGAGGATTTCATTGAGACCTTGAAAGGGCAATTGAGCAAATCTATGGAAACGAGGAAGGAGTTGCTTCAATAGTTAGCAAATCAGAAGGAAGACAATGACATGGATGAGGCTCTGAAGGAGAAGACAAAGGAATGTGAGAAGCTAGCAAAAGAAGTTGTTGTCCTAAAACATGAGATGGAATCCGGGGTGATGAGGCTAACCAAGGAAATCAAGGAAGGGAAGAAGACTGAAGAAAACTTGAATCAGTCTCTAAAAGAAAGAATAGAAGAGTGCTACAAATTAGATAGAATAATTGGCCATCTAGAGTCTGATCTACAAGAATCCAGGTATAATGAGGAACAACTTGAAAGGCAAATTATCATTCTCAAACATGACCTAGAAGTTGCAAATGAATACAAAGAAAAGTTCAAGATAAGTTCAGCTAAACTTGAGGTGCTACTTGATAGTCAGAAGAAGGCAGATGATAAGTATGGTCTAGGATATGAGAAAGGTGAAAGCTCTGGATCCGATCAAAGAAATCCTAAATCAAGGAATCAGAGAAATAGACCTAGACAACCTTTGGTCAAACAACCTAATGCTCAAAGGCATCCATCTTTCAATGGAAATTGTTTCAATTGAAATAAGTTTGGTCATAGAGCTACTCAATGTAGAAGTAGAGTGAATCAAAGTGGTACATCCTTCTCCATTCAATGCTTCAATTGTAAAAGGTATGGTCATAGATCCAATGAATGCAGAAGTATGATGATGAATAACTCTAATAGTAAAGGAAATGTCAATTCTTTCAATGGCAAATGTTTTGCATGCAATAGATTTGGACACATGGCTAATCAATGTAGATCAAGAGGAAACTAAGTAAATGAGCAAAGAAATGTTGTGTGCTTTAATAGCAACAGATCCGGTCATATTGCAAGATTCTGCAGAAGTAGAAATAATGATAGAAAAGGTCCTATAAACAGAAACTAGGATGTGCAAAGACAAGATAAAGGCAAGGGCAAAGTAGATGTGAATAAGATCCAGAATGAAATGAATAAAACATGGGTGAAGAAAGGTGAAATGAATGATGGTGATGGGTCCGCACCAGAATCCGGTGCTAATAATTCCTCCAAGAATTGAAATAAGAGCTCTGGCTCAGGGGGAGCTGCATTGAAAATCTAATTCCCCCTACCAGTAAGTGGGTGCATGAATCTGGCATGATGAATGAAGATAAAGAAGCCTACTATAGATCTGTTGAAGCAAATTTTGGAAGAAACGAAGCTAATGTGATTGATTGTGGAGTAGTTGAAGATTGACTATATTCAAAAATAGTGTAACCAGATGAATTAGGGCAAATCATTTATTACAATGGTGAATTAGGTTTTGTGGAGCATAAAAGGTCATTCAGTCAACATTTGAATCACTTTGCATTCGAAGAGAACAAGGAGAAGAGTGCATGAGCTGAGATCTCAAAGATTTGGAGTACAAAAAGTGAATTTGACAGCTAACCCTAATCCCATGGCGAAACAAGGTATTCTCTGTAAAGCTCTTTGAATTTGCAATTTCTAGATATGGCCACTCCGTTAGTTGTTGACATCACCGAAAGGCCTCGATCGAAATTCAAAAGGCATCCACACAAATCTGTAGAGGTCAATTCGTTAGGTGCCCTTTCTAATGTTCTACATGGTGTGTTGCATGTAGAAGATATTAGGGCTTACATTCATGCTAGCATAGATGAGTTTGGTGATTTGAAGTTACTAGATTTGTTTAAGAATCACCTGAGGGGTAAAATTTATGGACTTAAACCTAAGCATAAGGCACTCCAAGAAAAACATTTCATTTAGTTTATTGGGTTCCTATCCTTCGATGACAACGAGTGGGTCCAGTATGTACTGAGTCAGATGCATGATGAATTTATGTGGTTGATGAAACCCTTTAAGATCACTAAGGATGCCATGAAGGTCATAATAGGATTGAACTCATCTGGTGGATTATCGATACTAAAATCAGTGAAGAATCAAACTATAACTGAAGCTACCGGAGCAAGGTTGATAAGAGGGCAATGACAATAAATGATATAACTGATCTGGATGTCAAATTTACATCTATGGTGATTGGGTATAAGATATACCACTCCAGTAGGGAAAACTCAGTGTTCGGTACAACCATTTATGCTGCTTATCAGATGTTAAGAGAAAATGTTGACTATGACTTGTGTGAGCTACTACAAAACCAGCTAATGGAGAATCTGAACAAGATCAAGAAGGATAAGAAGAATACATTCAAGTATAGAACGTTGGTCTTATGCTTGTTCTTTTATTTCATGAATGAGTTGCCAGGGATGAAAAGCCTGTGTTGGACCAGTGACAAGCCTGTTGCCATACAAATAAGAGAGCACTTGCACAATATTGGTGACTCCAATGCCCAAAGGACTGCTCTTTGGGGATATTTCAAGAATTTTTAGAATATGATGCAATCAAGGGAAAGAATCCCTAAGTCTATGGTGGAAAAGTACAAGGATACAATTTGTTTCATGGTGGAAATAGATCAATGCTTGATAGAAGCAGTTGAACCAAGGACTGTATGGATCATGCCCATGGGGTATGAAGTTGATGAACAAATACTAGAAATGTATGCTCAACACCTTCTGAGAAAACTAAAAGATACCTTAGTTGAGTGATTTGGTACATATGATGAGCTTAATTTCAAACTACATGTTGAGCTTCGAAGACCTAAATCTAAGAGAAAGATCCAAAGGCAAGTTGAAATGTATACAGAAAGTATTGGAATAACCAAAGACTGTGAGACAAAACAGGGAAAGGATAGAGAAAGGTGAGAAGGAGAAGTAGGACAGGGAACAGGGAAGTGTTCTGGTAGAATCCTCTTCTAAGTCAAGGACTACTAGGAGTTCTGGTTCAACCTTCGGTGCATCACCTTCTCCTATTGTAGAGAAATTCAAAGAAAAATCTACCGGTAAGGAAGGAAAAAGGACAAAAGTAATGTGCAAAAGGTCATATGTTAGTGTAGAGAAGGAGGATGAAGAAGAGACTGAGTCAGATGGTGAGGTTAAAGAGTTGAAGGCCTCAGGCACTAAGGTTTCTAAAGTGTCTAAGGAGAATTCCTCCAGAAGCATAAAGTCAAAGAAAGTAGAAGCATCAAGGGTTGCCAAAGACAAGCCCTTCGGAAGCATAAGGGTGAGTAAAAGACAAAAAACTGAGACTCATGTTGGAAAATCCACCTTATCAGTTGAAGATATTGTGAATGCAGTAACTGTTCATGGGAATTTGAAGTCCATAACCAAATATTATGACAACTTTGATAATGTCAACAAGAAAATTTTGGAGGATGCTACTGTTAAGTACTTGAATACATTCAACAGATCACTTGTGGAAATTTTGTTAGAAATCCCTAAGAGTCTAAGTGACATTTTGGAGATGAGAAAAGAAGCTACTAAAGTAAAGGATTTGGAGCTAAGAGAACATGTGTTGTCCAGACTGTGTCCGGCAATCTCTAGGAAGGAAGAAAATCAAATTTTCAAAGAAGTTAAAGATGAATTCAAAAGAAAGAAAAGAATGACTAAGCTAATGATTGGATACATTGATGAAGTGGTTAAAGAAACAGAACAAATTCTAAGGAAAGCCTTGGACAAGAATAAGTTTTATGTGGTCACTTAAGAACCTATTCATGTTGATGATACATCCATTCTGAATAATGAAAAGTTGAAGAAAAATGAGCAACAAGCTGAGGTAGATGATTTCTCTATTCTGGAAGAAGAAATATTGAATAAAGGAGATGAAGAGATGATGAAGGAAAATAATGTTGATTGTGCAAAGGATACTCAAATTCCTCCAGATTAATCTGGTGAAGAAAATACAGAGATGAATATAGAAATAAATGCTCCTACTGAAGGTGATTCTGAGAAGAATAAAGAGCAGAAAGCAGAAGAAGTTAAGGACAAGGAAGATAAAGAAGAAGAAACTGATGATGGAATTGATTCCTCCATTCAGGATGTTAAGGAATTTGATAAAAATGATAATAATGCTATTGCTAAGGATACACAAAATCCCCCAGAAAAGATTGCAAAAGACATTTTTGATAAAGATAAAAAGAAGGATGCCTCTGTAGATGATGCAGAGAGAGCAAAAGCAAAGAAAAAGAATGAAAATGATAAGCAAGACAATGTGGTTGATTCTGGAAAGGGAGAAGATGCATGCCCTAAAGAGCATAAAACAGAAACATCATGTTGGGCAAAAGACACTGTAGAAGCAGTGAAAGAAATTTTGGAGAAAGATAAACAAGTTGTAGAAGATCCAGATATAATACAAGGTCCAATCAATTTTGATACTCTATCACCAGTATAGAAGATGAAGTTGGCCTCTTTTGCTCAAGCTAAGGCCAGAGAGGAAATCTTGAAGTTCCATATAGAAGACAATGAGTTGCTTGGTCTTTGTTAGCCTCGTTTTCAACTTGGCAAATTTTAAACTTTTACAACAAGAGTTCTATGTTGAGTCACCCCTAGTCACAAATTCTCTCATTATCTTAAAGCATTAAATAAGTTCTCAATTTTGAAAGAGAATCGCCCATCATTCCAGTTTCAGATTCCAGAGTTGTCACGAGCAGATTGACAATTTTTATGAAAACAATTAAATATCAAGATTTGTGATAGATAGGGAAAAATCCTTTTTGTGGTGGTCTTTGCAACTCTATTTCACCTGATGTAGCAAAATTTGTAGATCAAGATGCCTCACGGTTTGGGAGATTTTAAACTTTCAAATTTTCGTCAGTAATTTCTGAAAATAATTAAAACAGGAGTTTTATGGTGGCTGGAGTGAAATGGCTTTACAAGGGATCTCATGGCACTATTACAGATAATGTGGCAAGATTTTGCAAGAAAATACTACACCAGTCAAAAGTTATGCACCTTTCGCCATCTTCATGCTTGGAGATCAATCATGCGATTTTCTCCGAGTAACGTTAAGCAACATAATCAATTCCAAAAGTTTTTGGCATTCATGAAGTTATCAGTCTCCAACAATGCTGATGAGAAGATAGGTTTACTTGTGTCATCAGGAAATATGAACTTCATAAGTGTTATGCTTCACACACTGTCAAGGAAGTGGTTAGTTTTGCTATCAAAAGGTGTTTTAAAAACTATTGTCAGCCAATTGAATAAGTTTTGAAATTAGTCTTCACCGTTGAAGAAGGGAGTTTTATTCTCATCAACTCATTTAATAAGTTTTAAAAGTTTCACTTTCTCCTGATAGGCTTTTGAAATTGTGCATGCAAATGTTACTACCATGTCCCCATACACCAAACAAAGAAAGAAGTGTATTTTATTCTCAAAGCTTATGATAGCTTTCAAAAATGCCATCAACCATCGATGAAGGGAAGTTTTGAAAGTTTCAAAGTCGTGGACAAAGAAAGCTTTATCATCGGTGAAAGCACATAGTTTTAAAAGTTCCTAATATCTTTGATGAGTTTTCAAACAGGCTCAAAATGCTGATGAAAGGAGATAATATCTTATATTTTATTAGGTAATCTATATAGTTTCACAAGTGTTGTTAAAAGCCTTTCAAAAGGTTATATTTTAGATATACAACTTGGTTTTAAAACTTTCATTCACTGTCGATTGAAGTTTTGAAAATACCTAAAATCTTCGACAAAGGAGACTCACGCCTTGTTATTGGGGGTTTGAAATAGTTTTGAAAGTTCTATTTATTCCCGATGAAGTTTTGAAATCATCCTTAATCATCGATAAAGACAAGAGAAATGATGATGTGTCAAAACAATGTAAAGAAGCTTCTTTATATTGTTGTAACTGTTTTAAAACTAATTTGTGAATGATATCAAGAAATAGATAACCTTCGCTAGCATTCACGCGGCTAGAAAATGAAAAGATGTTATAGTTAGAAATGCTTTGGTGGATGTGTAAAGAAAAATATAGAGAAGCTATGTGAACTATTCAAAATCATTAAACGTGGTCTTATGGACTGCAATGTTTATAGGATATTCACAAAGTGGTTTTATTGAAAATGTTGCAAAATCTTTTAAACGAATGGAGTTGGCAGGTGCAAAATCATTATGGGTATGGTGCTGCTCTTCTTCTGGATGGATATCACATGGGAGTGTTGAAACAACGTTAAAAACCTTTTATTATGCATGTTTGCAAAATGTGAAGCATAGACAAGACTAGTGAAATGTTTTGCAAAATGCCTCAAAAAGGCATGGTCTCTCAGAAAAACCACCATGTCTGCAAAATGTGGAAGTATGAACAACGCATGTGAATTATTTTAATTATAAGATATATATATATAAAGTGGATTTGTTGTAAAGGTTTTTAGAATCTTTCAAGCAAATGCAATTTGCAGGAGTAAAGCGAGTTCAATAATCTATACCAGCTTCATCCTAGCCTGTGCTAAACTTTGAAGAAGGGTTTTATATCAGATATTATCATTAGAAATGCTTTGGCAGATTCATGTGCATAAACTCTAGCGAAATGTCTCAAAGAGATGTAATCTCATGGAATGCAATGGCGCATGATATGTACAAAATGGATTTGTTACAAAAAGGAGGAAGTTTAAAAACTCTTAATCAAACACAATCGGCAGGAGTAAAGCCGCAATCCACAACATTTGCCAGCATTCTCCTTATTCTAATTGAATGTTGCAGTTGTAAGTGCCATCATGGAAAGCATAGACTAGGCAATGAACTATTTGAAAAAATGACGCAGAGAAATGCGGTTTCACGAACCTCAATGGTGGGGTATATGAACAAAATGTAAACAGATCGAAGTTGTTCTAAAAAGAGATTTCATCACCTACACCAAACACACCGGCAAGAAGAATGAGACACATTAATGAATAGAATATGTGTTTTATTTTTAATCATTCCAGTCGACTTTCTATGTTGTATGGATTGTGAAAAGTTCAATAGACTATTGTTGATTTATTGCATGTGAAGTCTAGAAGAAGACTCTTAATCTGGTTTTTGGGTATTTTTCATCTGTTGAGCATTCCCGTGTACTAAGTCAATTTGGAATTAACTCAACTTGCAGATTTCACCACCATGTTTGGGTTCATTTTGGTTTTCCCAAAAGCATTGTATTAAATCGAGATCCAAGGTTTCTAGGGAAGATTTGGTGTTCAAATAGATGAGTAAATTGAGTCTGCTCAAAGTTATCGATGAACGATCATTCAAATTCAATGGTGGTGTGCCATGGAGGTTATGTGAGTTTCATATTTGATTCACCAATTTCTAGAGATTGTTCCATCTTGATAGCTTTAGAGCACAACAAGGAAATACATGAATAGATAATCAACAGTGGAGTTTTGTCTAATGTCTTTGTAACAAGTGCCTTTGTACACGTGTCCACCAAATGCACAAAAGAAATGTGCTCTCCTAGAGCACAATGATTGAATCATATGTAATACATGGCTTTGCTAGAAATGCCCTTGAGCTCTTCCAACAAATAAGTGGGCAGGTTTTATATGCACAAACACAGGAGTCTAAGATTCAGGTATTCAGAGGGTTTGTCAAGATCTGGTGAGATTTGATTGTCAAAATGGAGTAGATGGAGATGGAAAGAACTTAGCAAAAGTTACAACTCGAAAGTTCCAAGTTTCATGTTACCTTTTTGTAAAAGTGACTTATGTCACATGTTATAATTGAGAGTTAGAAAATGAGCTTTGCTTTCAAAAAAGTTAGGTAAAATCTAACTAAAATAAAGCTTATTTTTGAATTATTGCATTTCAAAAAGATAGTTAGGGTAGTTACAAGGTAGTTATCAAGTGGTTACCAAATGTAAGCCTATATATACAAGGCTATTTCAAATGTAAAAGGGGACTTTTTACAAGGGGGGAAAAACTTTGAGAACTACTTAGAGAGATTATATGAAGACTTTTTGGCTTGACACTATGTATAGAAGAGTATTTGGAATTGTATAATTTCAAGGAGATAATGAAGAATGATTTTGGATCGTATGTTCTAAATGTATTCATGTGTTGTCATTGCTGATTTCTTGTATGTTAAATCAGTAATCCTTCTATGTGATTGTGCAAACCATTGGTATTTTATGTGATTGATGTAATGAATAACATTCATATCTTGGTATCTTGGTTTGAATGTGTTGAAGTGGCATATCTTTTTGTATGTTGAGGTTTATCATCTCTCTTTCATTGTCATTGCACATCAAAACATATTTTCTGTTAAAACCCCTTTGTAATTTGTCATATCCATTATGAAATCTCACCTGATATTCATATGTCTATTGTTGGGATTTCTGTTAGTTATTTTCCTCTAGTTTTGTCTTTTCTCCTTTTTGTACTTTTATCTTAAAAGTACACAAAAAACCATAAATACCCCCATCATACGAGGGATCTACCCCTCTCAAACGTAGAGGAAGTTTGTTGCTTTATCGTGATCTCTCCAACTATTTCTCAGTTCATCATTGCTTCCTAGGCAAAACAGAGTCATTCTTGAAAATTCATTCGCAGCGACAAATCTGTTTACCAACAAATTTTTGGTGACTCTACTGGGGAATGAAGAAGTGAATTCAAAAGTATTTCCCCAGAAAATAAGTTGGTGACTCTATCTGAAAGAATCCTAGAAAATGGTTTGGTATCAAAGAACCTAGAGGCATAACTTGTAGTTTCCTGAATCAAACAGTGACAGTGATGATGAAGATTATCCTTTTGCTGCATCCTCTATTCAACAAAATCAAGTTGTTGATGATCTTAAGCAAGTAGAGTTTTTGAAGAGTTTCTATGGTGGTTTGTAACTTGCTTCTAATCAGGTTCATCCTTCTTTGCTTCAAACATTGCAGAAGATTGAACAAACAGATGGGAAGGAGACTCATTTTCTTGCTCGTGATCATAAGCCCTTATCGGAGGAGATTCATGCATCAAAAGATAAAATAAACTATTTTGAGATATGTCATTCGCATGATGAAGAGGCAAAGGTTTTTCTTGCAAATGAACCTGTATTGAATGAAACATCTTCTAGTCAAAGGTGTGAAAGAGACTCATCGGAACTTGCATGCAATAATGAAGAAGAAATCTTTCCAAATGACACCATGTCCTCAGTTTCTTTGGAGAATGTTACTCCTCTTGTGATAGCTTTCTTTGGTTTCACAACTACAACCTCTGAGAAAGATTTCCCTGACATGATTAATGTTCAAGGGAGTGTAGAAGAAATTTTAGACCAAAGTATGAATAAAGAGTATGAAGATGAGTCACAAAATGCTTTCTTGACATGCATGTGACCTGAGCAAGAGGAGAATGATGATGAAATAGTATTGCAAGAACTCTCTTATGAGGTTTCCATCCTAGATGGGCATCTCAACACTCCTGATGATGACTTTCCTTGTGAATCTGCCGAAGAAGAATACTCAACTATTGAAACTAAAGGTACTACTCAAGATGAAGCATTGAGTACTCCTCCAAATGTGCAACAAGATCATAAGGATAATAGTTGTGAATCTGCACAAAGAAAGGTTAGAAATGAATTGGTTCCTAAATATATTTGTTTAAGTGATTTCATTATACATCCCAATCCTTTATCTACATATAATAATATTGAAGAAGGCAGTGAGAGTAGTGTTTATAGTAGTGATAGAGGAAGCCAGATTTCTAATGTTTGTGACAATATGCATGAAATTGAAAATATTCAAAGGATTGACAAAGAGCTACATGTTTTAACTCCTCCTTCACTACATCCAAGGGAGGAAAATATTATTTTTTCTTCATCAACTATACAAGAGGATTTTTAGGAGAATAAAGTGCATAGTGTAGTTTCATCACTTTCTCTTCCTCATGTGCAATCCTTCGATAAAACATGTCTTGAGTTAGTAATGATGAAGAAGGAGGAATTTTCATTTGCAGAAGATGATTCAATGATAAAGGAGGACATTACTCATAAGAAAGATCAGTCGCAGAGTATTGAGTTTTCTTCATTTCTTACTTCACATGAAGGATGTTTGGTTCGTGATTTAGTTTTCTTTGATTCAAGTTATCAAAAGAATCTTCAGATAGATAAAATTGGTATGCTCGACATGATGCTAGAAGATATGATCAACACTACATAGGGCAATACCAATGTGATTCAAAAGGACTCAAAAATTTATGATTAGAAATGGTTGTTTGGTGTACTATTCAAGGAGTCCTCACATTTCATGTATTTCATTTTTCTCACCATCCTAAAATGTCTACTGAGTCTGCAGGTGCCTCATCCATGCACATCTTTTTTTCATATAGGTGCCTATTTTTCTCAACCTGTCAATGGTTTTACATGATCAACTTGAAGCAGTTTTGAGGTAGGAGTCACCTACCATGTACATAGGTTAATTAGGAGTTTTTGTTGTGTCTATCTTGTTTTAATTTCTATTGGTTTTCATCTTTTGCCTTGTCTCTGTGTGTCTTTGTCATTTGTCCTTTTGTCTTTCTTGAGTCTCCTTGTGCTCCTGGTACACCATGTTACCTCCTGATTCTATAGCCCTATGGATTTAAGGCATTGGTCATTTCCAAAATTCTGGGTTCATCCTACATCTGCAAGGTCCTTGTCCCCAGTTAGAGCTAGCTGTTAGCCTCGTTTTCAACTTGCCAAATTTTAAACTTTTGCAACAAGAGTCCTATGTTGAGTCACCCCTAGTCACAAGTTATCTCATTATCTTAAAGCATTAAATAAGTTCTTGAATCTGAAAGAGAATCACCCATCATTCCAGTTTCAGATTCTAGAGTTGTCATGAGTAGATTGACAATTTTTATGAAAATAATTAAATATCAAGATTTGTGATAGATGGGGAAAAATCCTTTTTGTGGTGGTGTTTGTAACTCTATTTCACTTGATGTAGCAAAATTTGTAGATCAAGATGCCTCATGGTTTTGGAGATTTTAAACTTTCAAATTTTTGTCAGCAATTTGCGAAAACAATTAAACAGGAGTTTTATGGTGGCTAGAGTGAAATGACTTTACAGGGGATCTCATGGAACTATTATGGATAACGTGGCAAGATTTTGCAAGAAAATACTACACCAGTCAAAAGTTATGCACCTTTTGCCATCTTCACACTTAGAGATCAATCATGTGATTTTCTCCGAGTAACGTTAAGCAACGTAATCAATTTCAAAAAATTTTGGCATTCGTGAAGTTATCAGTCTCCAACAATGCTGATGAGAAGAGAGGTTTACTTGTGTCATTAGGAAATATGAACTTCATAAGTGTTATGCTTCACACACTGTCAAGGAAGTGGTTAGTTCTGCTATCAAAAGGTGTTTTAAAAACTATTGTTAGCCAATTGAATAAGTTTTAAAATTAGTCTTCACCGCTGAAGAAGGGAGTTTTATTCCAATCAACTCATTCAATAAGTTTTAAAAGTTTCACTTTCTCCTAATAGGCTTTTGAAATTGTGCATGCAAATGTTACTACCACCTACCCATACACCAAACAAAGAAAGAAGTGTATTTTATTCTCGGAGGTTATGATTACTTTCAAAAATGCCATCAACCATCGATGAAGGGAAGTTTTGAAAGTTTCAAAATAGCGGACAAAGAAAGCTTTACCATCGATTAAAGCACATAGTTTTAAAAGTTCCTAATATCTTTGATGAGTTTTAAAATAGGCTCAAAATGCTGATGAAAGGAGATTTTGTCTTATATTTTATCGAGTAATCTAAATAGTTTCACAAGTGTTGTCAAAAGCCTTTCAAAAGGTTATATTTCAGATATACAACTTGGTTTTAAAACTTTCGTTCACTGCCGATTTTAGTTTTGAAAGTACCTAAAATCTCTAACAAAGGAGACTCATGCCTTGTTATCAGGGGTTTGAAATAGTTTTGAAAGTTCTATTTATTCCTGACGAAGTTTTGAAATCATCCTCAATCACCGATGGAGACAAGAGAAATGATGACGTGTCAAAACAATGTGAAGAAGCTTCTTTATACAGTTGCAACTATTTTAAAACTAATTTGTGAATGATATCAAGAAACAGATAACCTTCGCTAGCTTCACGCGGATGGAAAATGAAAAGATGTTATAGTTTGAAATGCTCTGGTGGATGTGTAAAGCAAAATATAGAGAAGTTATGTGAACTGTTCGAAATCATGAAATGTGGTCTTATGGACTGCAATGTTTACAGGATATTCACAAAGTGGTTTTATCGAAAACATTGCAGAATCTTTTAAATGAATGCAGTTGGCAAGTGCAAAATCATTATGGGTATGGTGCTGCTCTTCTTCTGGATGGATATGGCATGGGAGTGCCAAAACAACGTTAAAAACCTTCTATTATGCATGTTTGCAAAATGTGAAGCGTCGACAAGACCAGTGAAATGTTTTACAAAATGCCTCAAAAAGGCATGGTCTCTCAAAAAAATTGCCATGTCTGCAAAATGTGGAAGTATGAACAACGCATGTGAATTGTTTTAATTATAAGCTATATATAAAGCAGATTTGTTGTAAAGGTTTTTAGAATTTTTCAAGCAAATGCAATTTGTAGGAGTAAAGCGAGTTCAATAATCTATACCAGCTTCATCCTAGCCCCTGCTAAACTTTGAAGAAGGGTTTTATATCAGATATTATCATTGGAAATGCTCTAGCAGATTTATGTGCATAAACTCTAGCAAAATGTCTCAAAGAGATGTAATCTCATGGAATGCAATGGCGCAAGATATCTACAAAATAAATTTGTTACAAAAAGGAAGAAGTTTAAAAACTCTTAATCAAGCGCAATTGGTGGGAGTAAAGCCGCAATCCACAACATTTTCCAGCATTCTCCTTATTCTGATTGAATGTTGCAGTTGTTAGTGCCATCATGGACATATATGCATAGCATGGAAAGCATAGACTAGGCAATGAACTGTTTGACAAAATGACACAAAGAAACGCAGTTTCATGAACCTCAATGGTGGGGTATATGAACAACATGTAAACAGATCAGAGTTGTTCTAAAAAGATATTTCATCACCTACACCAAACACACTGGCAAGAAGAATGAGATACATTAATGAATAGAAGATGTGTTTTGTTTTTAATCATTCCAATCGACTTTCTATGTTGTATGGATTGTGAAAAGTTCAATAGACTATTGTTGATTTATCACATGTGAAGTCTAGAAGAAGACTCTTAATCTGGTTTTTGGGTATTTTTCATATGTTGGGCATTCCCGTGTGCTAAGTCAATCTAGAATTAACTCAACTTGCATATTTCACCACCATGTTTGGGTTCATTTTGGTTTACCTAAAAGCATTGTATTAAATCAAGATCCAAGGTTTCTAGGGAAGATTTGGTGTTCAAACCAATGAGAAAATTGAGTCTGCTCAAAGTTACCGATGAACGATCATTCAAATTCAATGGTGGTGTGCCATGGAGGTTATGTGAGTTTCATGTTTGATTCACCAATTTCTAGAGCTTGTTCCATCTTGATAGCTTTAGAGCACAACAAGGAAATACATGAATAGATAATCAAGAGTGGAGTTTTGTCTAATGTCTTTGTAATAAGTGCCTTTGTACACATGTGTCCACCAAACGCACAAAAGAAATGTGTTCTCCTAGAGAACAATGATTGAATCATATGTAATACATGGCTTTGCAAGAAATGCCCGTGCACTCTTCAAACAAATAAGTGGGCAGGTTTTATATGCGCAGACACAGGAGTCTAAGATTTGGGTATTCATAGGGTTTGTCAAGATTTGGTGAGGTTTGATTGTCAAAATGGAGTAGATGATGATGGAAAGAACTTAGCAAAAGTTACAACTCGAAAGTTCCAAGTTTCATGTTACCTTTTTGTAAAAGTGACTTATGTCACATGTTATAATTGAGAGTTAGAAAATGAGCTTTATTTTCAGAAAAGTTAGGTAAAATCTAACTAAAATAAAGCTTATTTTTAAATTATTGTATTTCAAAAAGATAGTTAGGGTAGTAACAAGGTAGTTATCAGGTGGTTACCAAATGTAAGCTTATATATACAAGGCTATTTCAAATGTAAAAGGGGACTTTTTACAAGGGGGAAAAACTTTGAGAACTACTCAGAGAGATTATATGAAGACTTTTTGGCTTGACACTATGTATAGAAGAGTTTTTGGAATTGTATAATTTCAAGGAGATAATGAATAATGCTTTTGGATTGTATGTTCTAAATGTATTCATGTGTTGTCATTGCTGATTTCTCGTATGTTAAATCAGTAATCCTTCTATGTGATTGTGCAAATCATTGGTATTTTATGTGATTGATGTAATGAATAACATTCATATCTTGGTATCTTGGTTTGAACGTGTTGAAGTGGCATATCTTTTTGTATGTTGAGGTTTATCATCTCTCTTTCATTGTCATTGCACATCAAAACATATTTTCTGTTAAAACCCCTTTGTAATTTGTCATATCCATTATGAAATCTCGCCTGATATTCGTATGTCTATTGTTGGGATTTTTATTAGTTATTTTCCTCTAGTTTTGTCTTTTCTCCTTTTTGTACTTTTAGCTTAAAAGTACACAAAAAACCACAAATACCCCCATCATACAAGGGAGTTGTCCCTCTCAAACGCAGAGGAAGATCATTGCTCTATCATGATCTCTCCAACTGTTGGTCAGTTCATAGTTGCTTTCTGGTCGAAACAGAGTCATTCTTGAGAATTCATTCACAGCGACAAATCTATTTACCAACAGTCTTGCATCTGGCATCTTGGAGAAAATCATGCCTACATTTTAGAAGGATTCATCAGCATCCCCCTATAGTTAGTTGAAGAGTCTGATAAACTCTGTAAGTACTCATTTTGAATCTTTTGAGAAGTCAACAGAAGATAAAGTCTAGAATGAATTTAATGAGAAGAGGTTTGCTGAATTAAAGAGAATAATTAGTTATGATAGAGTAGTTCTTGATATTAGTGTAAAAAGTATTCAAAATTCCCTCATTGAAGGAGGAGATGTGTACAAATTTTGTTTATCTCAGCCAAAAGTTGTAGAGGATATTGAGAAGACAATAAAGGAGTCTGAGCCAAAATTGTCAAATGTATCTCAATCCTTTGATCCTTTGACAGTATCTGCGGTGAGTCAAGAATGTCAAGTAATTAGCTTGATTGATGAAATAAAGAAATTGGTGAAAGAAAAAGAAAATATTGTGACAAGGATGTGTGAACTCCGGGGACTGATTTCCCCTAAGTTAGAAACAATGTTCAATGCATTGACAGAAGCTCAAGTTGCTGCTCTGACAAGTGATCCCACTGGTCTACAGAAGTCAGAGTCACAGGCATTTTTATTCAGTGGTCATATTTTAGTATTAGATAGCATGAAGAAAAGATGGGACAGTGAATTGGCACTATTAAAAAACATTTTTGGTGATGTGTTTAAGTTCATGTAGACAAGACATAAGGATTGTTTGTATATATGCGCCCATGTACATAGAGTTTTTGTGTGAATTTTTGGATCTGGACCTTGACCTTTGCCATTGATGTCAAAGGGAGAGTGGTAAGCAGTGAAAAATGAGGAATTCATCTAAGGGGGTGCATTGGAAATCACAAGTGTACATAGAAAGGGGGAGCTATTCTAACACTTAGTCATTTTTCACTAAGTGTTGCCATCAATGCCAAAGGGGGAGATTGTTGGCAAGAGACACTGCTAGGCATGTTAGGTGTTGTCATTGATGGCAACTGAATCTATCTTACACATCCACATTGTATCATTTGATCATACCAGAAGTTAGATTGCAGATTTGTCTAAGTCCGAATAGAAAGGAACAGAGCATATGACATGGTTCAGCATTTTGGTCTGCATTTCTCCATAGGTTATCATATTGTGCTATAGATATGAGGGAATGTTAAGGGATGTAAGGACTACCTAAATCCAAATTTTAAACCTTCGGTGATGAAGGGATTGAAAGCTACAAGCATCTGAGTATCAGGTTTTGGTTAGACAGTTCAGTCCAATGAAGAACAGGCCGACTTGGTGTTTGATCCTTGTGCAGATTAAGAGAAGTGATTGGTTGAGTAATTTATGAGATCTAGTGGTATTGGCTGACATGTGTGGTGACTTGAACTCATAGGTTTTGGTTTGCATTGATGTTTGTGCATGGATTCAGCCGACAGAACAATGATCTTGAAAAGTTTCTAAGTTTTTCTTGAGGCTAACTACAGTTGATGAAATTTCATGTTGCGTATATAAATGATCAATGGGTTCAAGCATTTGGAAGTATGGATGTGCAAATATGAGGCAATAGGTGTGAAGTGTGAGAGTATCAAGTGCAAAGCAAGAAGATCTAAGCTGCGAATCATGGCAGAACAGTGAAATAGGGCAGTAAGAGATGAAGTGTGTGAAGTCAGTATATTGAGCTTAACCAAAACTATAATCTTGCATTGTTAGATACTATTCTTTAGTTCAAATATTATAGTGAACTCTTGTAATTGATCTTGTAGGCAGTGAGCCTCTTTTGAGCAGTGACCTTTGGGCAATGTGCCTGAAGGTATGTGCCTTCCCATTTGTAATACTTTTAATAGAGTATAAAATCTTGTGGGTTAACCCCCACCATAGTTTTTCCCTTAACCAGGTTTCCACGTAAAAATCCTAGTGTTCATGTGTGATGATCTTGTTGTTGCTATTCTTAAGTTCATGCTTCTTTCTTTTGAATGTATGTGATAAATTAATAAAGGAACATAATAATAAGTTTTGCAGAACACTAATTCACCCCCCCTCTCAATGTTCCTTAATTTCAACAATCCTACTCACAAAAGTTGCCTTTACGATTTTCTCTTGTCTTGGCTACTTAACGAATTGTAGACGATAAGAATGAGTGGTGATATTGTCAAAATTGAGCCAACCTCCCCTGAAGAGTTCAGGAAGAATCCAATAGTGTGGCACACCATTCAAGAAGGTGAAGTGGCCTCCTTCTTGGAAGCCATGATAGGCTATGATGAGAACTTGTCCAGGCAATTCACCGACTCTTGGGACAATAACAAGCAGGTATGTGTGGGAGGCATTGGCTTTGAAGTTTCAGAGGAGATAATAGGGCAAGAAGCACAACAAGAGGAGTAAGGTGTTGGATCCTAAAAACATGGGGCTATTCTTTAAAGAGGGGGAAGCGACTGTCAAGCTCCATGGAGGATTTGAGAGGGAGAAGCTACTTGCTCTGTGGGGTCAAGTCTACCTCATGATAATAAAATACTTTACGCTAGAGGGGCATTTTAAGGTATTTTATCATTACCACTTTGCCTTGCTCAATCATTTTAGGAATAGGCTAGAACTTAGCTTTCCCTTCTTTCTGCTTTTGTCCCTTGAGAATTCCATTTGGTATGTCAAAGAGATTCAGGCTAAGAACCCTAACTACCCATCTATGCCACTCCACCAAGGGCTCATCCTTAGGTTTTACCATTTCCATCTGGTGTTGTGCCTGCCCAAGCAAATTAAAGTCAGTCTCTTGGATGATTCTCCTTTAGCCCCGACCTCTTCTGCTAATGGTAAGGGTAGAAAAGTTGCTGGGACCCCCAAAACCTTGACACCTAGAAGCCTTAAAAGGGGACCCAGAATTGTGGAAACCCAAGAAATTTCTCCTGCGGGGACCCCTATTCTAGAGTCTAAGTCTAAAACGCCCAAGAATACCAACAAGAAACACATTTCCCCTACCCTAGAGATTGATAAGGGACCGGGAGGCCGAGGAGGAAGAGGGTACTCCACAACATAAGAAGGCTAAAATTGGGAGGGTGGAGTTTTTGAGGGATGAGGAGACTTCAAAATTCATTGACCTCAAGATTGATTCCAAATAGGGAGAGGAAGGGGAGTTGGGTGTTGTTGTTGTGGCTACTAAAAATGTTGCTCATGGTGTTCAGTGGTCAAGTTGAATTATTGGTATTCCCTCCACCAATCCACAAGGAATGGATATTTTTGGATAATCTAAGTTTGTGGAAGATATGCTTGGGGAAGGGGAAGATGAGACTCCCATAGAGTTGATCCACGAAGATGAAGGAGCCAGTCATTTTCTAGATTTGAACCTACCATACTTGGATGATGAAGAGGAAGAAATGGAGGAAGATTAGGAGCTGAGGAAGGAAGATGGCTACTCTCTGTGTGGAAATATTGTGGAGGAGATGGCTGAGCTTAAAACTAGGATTGATAAACTCTAGAAAAAATGGCAGGTGATGTCAGAATTTGTGGCTAAGTCTCTCCATCGTGCGGTGTCTATATTCTCGGTGGTTAAAGAATTTGATGATAAGGTCAAAGGTTCTGGGGTGGACAGTTTGGGTGATTACAAAGACATAGTTAAATTCTTGTCTAAGTATGGGATTTCTAATAATCCCTAGTTGGTCCTTTGTTGGTCTTTAGTTTTTGTTGTTTTTGATTAGTGCTCATTTTTTGTCAGTTCTCTACTATTTGGGTGTTGTTTATGTGTTGTATCTGGCTCGTTTAAGGCCTAGTTTTTCCCTGTGGGCTGCTTTGTAAAGGGTTTTGGACCCTCTTCTCTATTTGAACTAATCAAAAACAAATTATATCTTAAAATTAAATTATATTGATTAAAAATGAAGGAAACTTTGTTTTAGAACACTTCAATGCATTCAATTTAATCTTGAGTTAGTTATAGTTTATCGATTTTAATATTGAGGAAGAGTATAAATATAATTTGCTACTCTACTTATTACTTGATTCTTGGGAGAATTTAATTATTTCTCTTAATGATTATACTATATATCTAAAATTGGATGCCCTTATTGCTACCTTTCTTATAGAGGAGATATAGAGAAAGTTAAATGATAATAGTTCAAATGAGGCATTAAAGATGAGTAAGACCCAAGGAAAAAGGTGGTGCTAAGAAAAGAAGGGGTAAGGATAAGTAGATAAAGATAGATCTAAATCTAAGGGCAAATCTAAAAAAGGATTGAGATGTTGAAACTATGGTAAGAAGGGCCATCTCAAGAAAGAATTTAGAAATAGAAAAAAGAATGATGATTCATTTATAGATAAATCCTTAGATGAAGATGGAAGTGATGTCTTATTTGTTTCAACTAAATTTCCTTATGATGACTATTGGTTAATATATTCAAGTTCATCCAACCATATGACTCTTTATAAAGAGTGCTTCTTAGCATACAAAGCATATGATGTTTGGGAGATTTTCATAAAGGATAATAATACACACAAGATAGTGGGTTGGGGAGAGGTAAAACTAGTTTATTAGTTATGGGAGAATGAAAACACATTCACCAATGTATTACATATCCAAGGTCTACCAAGAAATCTAGTTTCTATTTCTTAAAGGAATGATTATGAGGTGCATTTAAATAATAGGAAGAGTGTCATGCCCATAGGCATTGTGCTTTTCTCTTCATCTCATTTGGCATTTTTATGTTACATGATACTTTTGTTGTGATATTTTATAATGTAGATTGGTGATCACTAGTCGATACCAATGTTCGATCTAGTTTCTCAATGTGTATATTTGATCTATGATACTTTTATATAGATATATGTATATGCATGTTTATATTTATTGGAGTTTCAGCTTCATAGTTTTCATTTAAATAATATGTTGGGTGGGTAGATTAGATTTCCTTCAGTATTATTATTTTAAATGATTAATTGCATCTTGATCGTATTGCTAGAATACTTGATTTAATTGAAATGTGCATATTAAATGGCTAATATTTATTTGTGTAATTATATCATTTGCTTTAGCTATTATTATGTATTGGACATATGTGTGTAATGTTTGATTGAGTGTATAGGAGAATTATAGGATATTGACCAATGGTTGATATGTGCAGAATGTCGACATGGATATCACTTAGTCACCTCATCTTAGTCATTTCCCTGATGTAAAAACCCATGAAAACCTCATCTAAATCGATTGCAATTTTGAATCCATTGTGATAGACCTATAAAATGTCTTCTTGGGTGTATTTAATTATTGCTTGCATGATTGTGTGTGTGCACTTGGTATGTGCAAAATGATTATTAGTGGCATTGAAATCATTAATTTTATGTTGTTTATTCCTAGTGTAGGTGAAAAACATTTAAATGATTTATTTGGTTTGAGAAGGTATTTTATTTCAAAGGCATTTATTTTAATTGTTTGGTGATTGGAAATAGATTTAATTTCTATTATTAGAAATATCTAATTTTTGGATTATTGTTTTAAGTGAATTAGCTTTGGGAGAATCAAGAAAAGGTTTTAGCTTAATCCTAATTAGGTGAATATAATGAAAAAGGGCCTTGTATTTTCATTTCCATTATGCATTGTTGAGTTTGGAGAGCAAATAAAAGGAGAAAAACACATTTCAAACCCTCCTTTGAAGAAAATTAAATTTATCTTGCTTAGACTTGCTTGGATTGGGTTGTTATTTGAAGAAGAATTGTTTGGCAAGGGAATTTGAATCCATTGAGGTAATTTATTTCATGTTTAAATTTGAATTTGGAATTTTATTTAAAATTTTGAGTTGTAAAAATTTTAACTTTTAAAAATTAATTTTTCTACCAAAGTCATGTCAAAATTATCAAAAATGCAATTTGAGTTGAAAAGTGTGTTGTTGCATAGTAAAGGAAGAAAAGGGTATGGTTACATTTTTAGTTCTTGTATTTCTTGGAAATGGTGAAAATTAAGTGAATTTCTATGTTTTACCTTGTCAAATTATGCCAAAATATTTATGTGTTTTAGAAAGTATGTTGTTGGGCAAATTCAGGTCAAGAGGGTATTTTTAGATTTTTGAATTTCTTCATTATTCAAAAAATGAAATTTGGACATGAATTTTGGGAAGGATTCTCCAAGATCTATCAATGGTGAACCTTAGAGATTTGTGAAAATATTTTAATTTATTTTATTAGTTTTTGAAAATTCTAAATAGTGTATATTGTGTGGAATGATGGATTATCACATAGATTAAATTTTATATGTGCATTGGGAAGCATGTTTTCAGGGAAAATTACTCTTTACTCTTTTCCTTGTTTTTGGGTTCCTTGGAGAAGGTTAACCTTGATTTGTGTGGGATACAGAGATATCCATAGGATTATTGAGGTGGTTAGTTACCCAACTTGTTGGACAAGGTTGGATGCAAGGAGTATGCTGAAGTAGTGCCCCTTGAGCTTGTTTAATGTGTATCTAAGAGTGATTGACATTCACCTTGAGTCTCTTATGTGTGAGTGGTGGACATACATCTTGAGGCTCTTATATGTGGGTGGTGGACGTACACTTTGAGGCTCTTATGTGTGAGTGGTGGACGTGCATCTTGAGGCTCTTATCTAAGAGTGGTGGCATCCTTCCTTGAGTCTCCTATGAGAGTGGTGGGAATCCTTCCTTGAGGCCCCTATGAGAGTGGTGGTTTCCTTACTTGAGGCTCCTATGAGAGTGGTGACATCCTTGAGACACTTCTTGTATGAGTTTTATGTCTTATGGTGTATTGATTATTGTGTGTGTGCCATATGTTTCCTTTTGTGCTTGTTATGGTGTGAGTAGCTGCATGTGTGTTATGAGCATTGATTGGTGTGAGTGTTAGCTTTTAGTGGTGTGTGTGTAAATCCATCTTGTGACTCTTATATGAGTGATGGTGTTTGAGTCTCTTGTACTTGAGTGAGTGTGACCTCGATCTCACTTCTTAATAGGATTTTGGGCAATCTCTTTACAATAGTCCTTGGGGTCTTTATCTAGTGTTTATTTATTACCCTTAACCATTTCTCAAGATCATCCTTCCAATATTTCCTTTCTATCTTCATTGTCAACTCTACATACTCCTCATGATCAAGAATCTCTAGAATGTCCTCAATATACTTTTCCATCAATAGCAACACTTCCTCATTTAAGGAATTCAATATTCACCCCCTCTCAAGGTCATATTGTTCTATGCATGTCATCACTAATTCAATACATTAGATTGAGGTTTGGAAATCAACTACTTAAACAAATCCACTTGCAAGAACACACCTACCTAGTGTGTTTTTGTAATCTTTGTTTATTAGGTTGCAAGAAATTCCTTTATGTTAATGTTCCCTAAGTTTGTGTCAGAGATTTGGGAAACCTAATAATCAATCTTGGAAGGGGGTGTGACCCCTTTGAATTCATACTTCATTTTTTTATTTGAGTGGTATGTATACATGAAGTGGACTTAGTGGGATATAGGAGATCATATCAAGTTTACAAACTAAATGAAAGAGATAGTACTATTTTAGAGTGGTTGTGTAGTAAGAAATCTCACAATGAAAGTTTAGAGTGCATAGGTAGTTAAAAACCCTACATTCTTATACCTTGGCAGACTTTTTAAGGTTTTGTGTAGTTATGTAGGAACTAGAAGACTACATGGAAATTCTAAATCCCTACTTAAGAAAATCTTATAAGGCTTTCAAAGTTTTTGTGTAGTTGTGCAAAATCTACAAAAGGGTAGGAAAACTCCACTTTCCCACAAAAGGGACTTTACTTGACTTCTAGAGGTTACAAGTATCTTCAAAGATTGTGAAATGACATAGAAAATTGAAATCCACTTAATATAAAAGACTTCAAAAAACCAAGAAATGCAAGCAACTATGTAAAAAATACAAGGTTACTTGAAATATATGCTTCCCCATAAAATAAACTTGTTAGACTTTCAAAGTTCTTGTGTCTCTTTGACAAGAAATGAAAATGTGTGGGGCCTTTATTTCTTCACTCTCAAGGATTTAATAGACCTTCCCCATAAAATAAACTTGTTAGACGTTCATAGTTCTTGTGTCTATTTGACAAGAAATGAAAATGTGTGTGGGGCCTTTATTTTTCCACTCTCAAGGATTTACTAGACCTTTGAAGTGTTAAAGTAGCTTAAGAACCTTTTGGCTACAATTTGGGTTAAAAACTCTACCTAATTAATATATATTTAAACCCTAATATAGCATGAATTAAAAAATTTGTCATTGACAAGAATGGAAAAATATGCATGCAACAAGAGATTTGAGCTCCAAGCAAGGGTTTGGTAGGAAAAAGTGAAGTAGTGGGGGAGGAATTAGGTCAATAAGCTCAAAAGAATAATTTGGATAAATGAGATACATAAAAGGAGTCAATATAAACTTTGAAAATGAGTTTGTGGGTGTATTCAAAGTGTATTACATGTTCAAAAATCAATGCAATGTATTTTGTTATGTTTTGATAGAAATACAGGGGTATCATGTAGTTTTACAAAAAGTTACCAAACTACATGCAAACTATAGATACTCACCTTTTAAATGATTCTCAAGGTTTTAGAGATTTCAAGTAGTTATGTCACAACTATGAACCTACACAAGATCTCTAGTTTTTCACTATTTATACTTTGGTGAACTTTCAAACTTTTGATGTAGTTGTGTAGTGACTATAAGCTTGC
Source organism: Cunninghamia lanceolata (assembly GCA_027924645.1). Lineage (NCBI taxonomy): Eukaryota > Viridiplantae > Streptophyta > Pinopsida > Cupressales > Cupressaceae > Cunninghamia > Cunninghamia lanceolata. The sequence goes on from BSBN01000001.1 coordinate 16,158,563, forward strand.
ATGGAAAGTCCAAATTCCTATAAAATAGAATTTAGATGTAGTCTTGTAGTAACTATCAAACTACTTTAAGACTATGGATCCCCAATAAATTAGTGAAAATTAAAGTTTTGAACTTCACTGTAGTTTTGCATGAAACTACATAGCTACATTGATACTCTACATATTTGATTTGCATTCATTTTGGAACCTTGAATTAGAGATATTTTCTAATCAAAATCACACCTATTCACCTGAGACCATAAATACTTTGACACATGAATTTTAATTTTAATTGCCTACAATTTATACTTGACTTTAGGACTTCACAAACATGACTCAGTTGACTTGGGCAATACTGACCAACATTATACGAACACATAGAGGACTTAAAAATTTTTAAGTACATAGTCAAAATTTTAGGACATCATAAAAATTAGAGTTTTAAACATACAACCAACATAATTAGCACACTAACAAACCATTTTGACATTTACAATGTCTCTATCCATGTTTCTACACTAGTGTAATAGTGTCCACAATGATACTCTCCCTCACTAGAGATGAACCTCAAACAAAATAGATAAAGTTAAATGATACATTAATCAACATGATATATACATATAAAATTAGCATTGTATGCAACATATAAGATTAAGAGAAAGGAATATCAACTCACTAGATCAAGAGTATACTTTCTAATTATGCCAAAAATTAACATGGATGTAATAATTCATAATAATATAGACTAACACCCAAAAAATCATGATACATTAGATATTAATAGTGCTTCCAAGTCAAAGTAGAATTATTGCATTCAAAAATATTAATTATTTTAAATGGTCCAAAAATGGGATATTACAACTCTCATAATTATAAATATTCAAATTCCAAAAGTTCTTGCCCCTTTTCACTAGCCATTCTAAGTTGACTAAGCACATGTTTGCATGATTTACTATTGTCTATATATTTAAAGGTGTTTAATTACACTCATTATTATCATCAAAAAACATATAATATCATTTTTATTTACAATAGGAGCATACTATGAATAATTAGATTGGAGTATCTAAAAAGAACCTCATTCTGTATCACACCATCCTAGAGCATTTACATGGTTAATATTTGTTGTATTTGATCATTCACCTAAGTTTTTTGGTGGGTGACCTAGGAGAACATGTCCCCTTGCAACGTACTGATAGTTCTCCAAGTGTATTTATAAATACAACTAGTCTTAGATATTAGAAAAAGAGTAGAGCAAACAAATACCAAATAGGCAAGTCAACTACAAAGCTGAGGTACACATTGAGCAAGATCAAATCTACATTTAGAGGCCAAATGTATGGATAGAGGAAAGACCTAAACCCATGGACTCAACTCAAAAAAGCATAAATCTTACACATAAGTTGAGGAGTTACATAGTCATAGAGGCACCAACTTTAGATCATAAATAGTTCAAATTCTAGAGTCTACATCAAGTTCATACATCTTCAATCATAGAGATAAGTATCCTCATTTGGTTTACATTTACTTTCCTAGAAAAACATTTAATTAAAAATTACATTAGCCCACATCTATCAAATTATTATTATTTTTTATCGGCAAAAGGTGCAAGCACCTCAAAAGATATATGTATTAAGATTAGGAAAATTACAATATGATACTCGAAAAGGGAATAGTATCCAAGTATGAGCCCATATGAGGAGGGCAATATAGAAACATAATATTGATAACTAGCAACTGAAAGTATACAATATACAACTAACTATATCAAAGAAAAAAACACCTTCACTACACACTACACAGGGGGTTCCAACACATTCAGATCAGCCACCAAGAAGCCTTGTTGATTGCCATTTTCATCATCTACACTTGCATGTTCTCCATCACCACTATCATCATCAGGTGGGTGTGGGTGGTGGTTGAGAAGGAGAGACAATGCTTGGAACACCTCCTCCACCTTGTCAACTTGATCAGCACCAAGCTCATTAAAATGAGACTAAAGTGAGCTCTCAATGGTAACATTACAGTTGTTTTACAAACCATGCTTAATGGCATTAAAAACATAATTAACTGTTGGGTTCCTCTGAATGTCTTGGTGTGTAAAAAATCCACCCACAAGAGCATGACCATGAAACAAGACATACCAAATTATTAGTCAAGGTTAATTTATGCTTATGTGTTTTTATTCTATTAGATTAACATAGATTGAGCTTAAGGAAAGTTTATTTTCCTTTACAATTAGATACTTTTACATACATAAATAGTTATTGGAAAGGATATATTAAAGAAAAAAATATACATGTATCAATCTAATTGAAGTTATGTTACTTTTTAGGTTATAATATAATGATTTATATGGGATATTTCTCTATAAATGACCCTAGTTCAAATTCTTAAATAACATCAAAAATAATATTTGAACTCTTTAATCTTAATAACATGGTACATACTCTTACAATCTTATAATTCTTATAATATTGTAATTGTGAAATTTTCCATACTTGTGTCATTTCCCATTTAATTTTGTTCCCATTTTGAGGAAATGTTTTGATACATGTACATATCAAAAAATGGCACAATCTTTTGTGAACTTGGGCTCATTCCCCTAGACTTTACCCATTCCTATACACACACATTCCCACATATTTATCCCCATCTTATCTTTATATGCACATCCCCCCAATACATTCATCTTGTCTATGAAACTATCACACCTATCCTTACACCTACATAGCTATAGCAATTATACACCTAAATATGACCATTTCCCACCTAGGGCCATTTTTGCAATCATAGGATCAACCTTGTGATTACAAACTTGGCCTATGCCTTTATAAAATTCAAATTCAAAATTTATTCAATTAGCTCCCTTTATTTTCTCACCCTAAGTGGACTAAGCACGTGTTTTGTGAAATTTGATGCTCTGTGCTAATATTTAAAGACATTTAATTGCATTCATTTCACCTCCATACATAATTGACTATCCTCTCATTATATAACATTTAAAGGAGAAATCAATAGAGAAATGTTCCTATGTGATGAATTAATAGGAGTAACAAATATGCATACATCATCTTAGGGCCCTTGTTTTCTACCTTTGAACCTTTGTCACATTTCTAAGGGTTGACCTAGGAGAACATGTCTCCTTGCAATACAATGGTAGCCCTTTAAAAGTATTTCTAAATACCACTAGTCCTCAAATATCAATAAATAGTAAAGAAAAGAAATATTATTTGGATGACAAATAGAGTGGAATTCCACATTGCACAAGTTTGAATCTAGACATAGAGAATTAATATATGAATATGGAATTGATCCCAAATGGAGCATAAATTTAGCATAGTTCCAAAGGCATTTCACTAATAGAGAGGCACCATATCCAGAATAGTTATAATCTAGATTCCCATATTTCATAAAAATCATTCATCATCGAGTCTAGAGATAAGTGTCATCATTCTTCTTTGCATTACTTTCTTAAAATAGTTGTTGTAATAATATATTTTCTCATTCATGTCTATAATTAGTCAATATAGGCTTATTTATGATTATGTGTATGTATTTTATTAGATTATCCTAGGTTAACCAAAAGGAAAGTTTATTTTCCTTTACACTTTGGTGAATCCATTTGATCTTACACAACCTAGCTTTCCCTAGGGTTTGTCCTATTCATTAGGGTTTTCAAATCTATACTTTTCTACCTTTACATCTTATTTTCAAATATAATCTTCCTTTTCAATTTTTTTCTTCATTGTCTTCATAGTGTTACATCTATTTTCTATTATTTTTGAGATTTGTTGAGACATCTATTTTTCCCACCCTACCCACTCTTGGCTACCTCACTATGGTCTCATTTTAAAATCTAATATACCATTGATATTTCTAAGTTTTTACTTTATTCAAGTGATTTACATTGTTTTATCATTTACATATTCTCCCCCTTACCAAGATCACCTCTTATGTCACAACACTTTATGATGATACATATTTTATAGCCTATATTATTGTAACCTATCTACTAATTCATCCCTATATACACTTGAGTTGATTAAAGGTTATATTGAGTTGATTATGATATGATGTATTTGTAGGATGGATGTATGCCTTTCTAGATTACATGTCCTCATTGGTCATCATATGTTGCCTTAGCTATGATCTCCATTGTTGGATTTGATGCTTCACCTTGAGTGTGCAGGATATATATGGGTGTTTGACCAAAGAAAGGATATGGAGAAGAATGAAATGGATTCACTTGACCTTCTCACCAACCTAGTCCTTACAGTAGAGTTAGTGACCTTATAACTTTTGTGTCATGCTTAACCCATCCTATTTGGTTGTGAATAAAAGGATATTCCCTATCTTTACCTAGTTTTCCACTAATCTAAATCATTGGTGATTTTGGATCCTTGTGTTGTGGATGAACTCACAAAGTGGTTGTTTCCTTTGTGTGTTTTCATTTAACTTGAGTTCACTTGCATTTTATTGAGTTTTCAAAATGCTTGTTTTAGATTGTTTGTGGAATAATCCTAAATGCATTGTTGAAAAGTTAGTTATTTAATTTCCTTAATGTTAAGGTCTTATACATTTAATATTGTGTAAATAATTTGGAAATGTTAAAAGTTATAATAAATTATTGAAAAATATGCATTAGTTAATTTGTGAATTTACTATGTTAGTCATTTAAAAGAATTGTCAATATGCATTTGAAATAAAATGTCAAGTGAAAGATATTTTTGAAAATATCTAATTTTGAAATATCCTCTTTTGAAATAGTTTGTGAGGTGTGAAAAATAAAAATTTTTAGTTTGGGGATTTTAGGGAATTCTAGAATGAAAAGAAAAAAGGAAAGCCTTTTATTTGCATTCATTCTTTTTGGCTCTATTTTTTCTCTCCTTGTGGGTATGTATACTTGCTTTGGAGGATTCAATGGTTATTTCTTGTGGATTTCTAAACTAGTGGAGAGAATGGATCTTGAATCTTGAATTGTGTGTGTGTGGGATAAAAAAGGATCTCCTCCAATTTGTAATAATTGCATTAAAAAGACAAAGGTATTCCTCCTTTGATTTCATGCAATTGCTTGTTGAATCATGATTTTGACCATGCCCACACTAGGTGGTTGCATATGGTCTATCATTCCTTAGGATGAATTGAAACTTGAATTCTTAGAATAGATGCATAGAATTTATTTTATGTTATGTATTTATTTTTGAGAAATTCAAAACAGTCTCATTAGGATAGCAAAATTTCTCCAAAAAATTATGTGATTGCATATTTGTGGTGTTGGGTAGATTTAGAACAAAAGGTTATTGTTAGAACATTGATTGGATGTTTTTCTAGTTTTCTTGAAAAACATAAAATGGCCCAAAAACCATTCAAAAATTCTCACAAAAAAATGTGTGGCAAAAGAGTGTGATCTCCAGCCTATTTAGAGCAAGAGGGCATAATTTGATTTTGGAATTATGAACTTTTTAATTATGGTGAAAATTTAGTGAATAGTGAAAAGTTTGAAGCTTCCATTAATCGTGATTGAGCTTTTTGCATGTTTCTTGAAATTGTAAAAATGTGAGTTTTAGATTTTAAGGCATATAAAAAATATTTACGAAATGTCTCCTGTTGGAAATGGGATTTCCTACCTTTTGGATATGGGTGTCATGTTTTTTGGCCTCATTTTCTGTACCATGATCTTTTGGGTCTTTTGGGGCATTTTGAGCTAGGATTAAACCCTAGAGTTACAAGAAGAGGGCCTGAATGCATTGTGATGTCAATCTATGTCCTTATCTAGTAGTCTTCTCCTGTTGTTCATTGAGTAGTTGTACCTAATTATGTATGTGATTCTCTTGCATGAGTGTTGTTGGATTATCATACTCATTGATTTGTGTTGGTGGTTGTCACCATTCTCTTGTGTGTTATTGGTTGTTGATTACCATACTTCTTGTGCACCACTATTTAATAATAATTACAATGTATATACTTATTGGATGATGATGTTGTGCCTTATTTTTATGCCATGACCATTTGGTGTAAATGTTTATTTAGCATGTATTAACAAATGAATTTTAATATGGTTTTGGAGTGATTTTCTTCTTTCCTTAATTTCATTGAAATGAAATGAGTAGTGTTGATGGATAGTAAAGGATAATATTTATTGTATTGAAGGATTGATGCTCTTTGTATTAGCATATTCATTTCTCCTACTTTTGCTTGGGTCATGAGTACCCAGGTGATGATTTATGCATTAGACCCTTGATGTGCGTGTACTCAAGTGTGGTTGTGCATTGAATTACTAATGTATTATTTATCCTTGAATTATGCATTGGACCCTTGATGTGCATGTATTAAAGTGGGGTTTTCCATTGAATTCTATTAGATTGTTGTTATACATTAGATAGTGTGTGAAACCCATGTGTACCCATGGTGTAGATTATTAGTGTCTTAGTTGAGACCCTAGTTTTTTGTGTTTTTGGTCATGCTATAAGTGTATCCATGATCTTCTCTCCCCATAGCTCGAGGGTTGCCTAGAGTGGCATTGGCATCTATTGCACTTAATGATGGTAGTTGGTTGGGAGGTGGGTATCATTCCCTATTGGTCCTCTTTTGGAAGATCACTTGGGAGCTTGGAGAGTTCTCAATTTGGTATATTTTCCATCTTGTATTTATGCCTTGAGTTATGTAAAGGTTGTAATCATGTTTTCATATGTATTGAATCTTGTATTTGATCCCAGTTTATGCCCATCTTTGTATTCTTTGGATGTGGGGTTGTAATTGTAATAATTATTGTGTTTCATATTTTGGTAGAAAATGCATGTGTAGGCAGGTAATTTTATTTAAGCATCATAGATTTTACTATTCAGGCATTTGTAAAAAGTGCTTAAGTGATATTTTATTTCATAGATGTGTTGTAGATTTTAATTGAAACTCCATGGTGTTGTTGATGTCCATACAACTCTTATTTCTATAAAGTTATTATCATTGTGTTATATCATTGTAGCATGATTGATAGGCTTCTTCTCATGCATTGAATAGTTGAATCCAATCTTATTTAGAAAGAAATTATTTTGGTGAATTAAGCATTAATCTGTATTATCAAAATGAAATGAGATTCTTTATTGTATCATGTCCTTTCATAGTTATGATGCATGGAAAGTTAGGCTCTAAATCATGTTTTAATAACATGTTAGAGTAGGCTTGTTAGCCATGTGAAGGTAAGCAATTTGAAGTTGATCTATGTAATGATGAATCTTGGTGTTTGAATTGTTAGGAAAGGTGTCTCAACCTTGCAATTACAAAAGGTTTCTATTCTTCCTAATTTTGGTCTTTTCAAATACCCTTTATCTTGAAGAATGGTTTAGAACTTTCAAAGTTTCTAAAATGGGCTAAAAATGGCAAGGCTTTCTATTTTTAGTAACTCTACATTTGAGTACGAATGGACCCATAATTTTCCCAAAAGGTGTGGAACTACCAAGTAAACATCTTGGGTGAGTTTCAACTCAAGATCATATTTGGATTGCAAGTTATTAAAGTTTCTATTTTTTGAAACTCCTGAAAAAGTTTCAAACTCAGATTTGAGGCACTTAGAGGTCCCTAAATTCCCTGAGAGTTGTTGCACCCAATGAAGAAGTTATAGTGTGATAGATATCTTCACGAGCTTTCCAACACATCGAATAGTTCGTCAATCGAACACTCAGATCAAAAGTTATGGCCTTCGGAAGTCGGGCCTCCTATTTTGGGAAATGTGAAAACATGTAGACTTAAAAGAGATGTAAAGGGGAGAGTTACACATGTTGGTGTGTGATTTGGCACATCACAAGGCATCTTTGATTGGAGATAATTTGGGTGCCACTTTTGGGTGGTTTTGGCTCATGGTTTTGTAATTACCACTGATAATTTATTGTATTGTATCTCCTATATATCAGGAGCTTGAGATGGAGGTTGTGTGTAAGAGTCTTATAGATGTTGAGTTTCCTCCAAATCTCTAGTTGGATATACTCTTGTGAAATCTTTCTCTGCAAGTATATTGTAATCTTCTTGATTCCTGAATAATATATTGAGTGGCTTTGGAGTGTGGGGTTTTTCTCTTGAAAGGGTTTCCCCACATAATTACTATGTTGTGGCATGATTGCTATTTGTGTTTATTTATGTAACTATTGTAAAGATCTGAAAAATTTTGCATATCCCTCCCCTCAAGATTAGTGTAGGGAGTTGTTCTGCTACCTTAGCTTCCTTACAAGTGGTATCAGAGCTTGATGACCTTTGGTTTCAGTTTTGGGTTGTTAGGTTTTTTGAACTAATCCAATTTTGAGTGGGAGCTTGTGCAGAAGATACTTTGTGATCTTGTTGTAGGGATTTTTAAATGGTGAGCACATCAAGGAGAATAGAGGTAGAAAATTTTTCTAGTAATAATTTTGAGATGTGGAAGCTGAAGATGGAGGAATTGTTAATTGATCAAGATCTATGGAATGCTATTGATGAAAATGTTTCAAGGCCCACAGATGCTACTTTAACTATTGAATATGATGTTATGGACCATAAAACCAAGGTTCTAATCAGATTGTGCTTAACAGACTTTGTTTTAATCAATGTCCATGAAGATCCCTCTGCAAAGAAACTATGGAAGAAACTCGGTGAGATATATCAAGCCAAATCTTTAGTGAACAAGATTTTCTTGAGGAAGAAATTGTAGTCCTTGAGAATGGAAGAGGGTGGATGAATTGTAGACCACCTAGAAGTATTCAATATGTTGGTGGCTCAATTGGCATTAGTTGGTGTAAAAATGGATGAGGAGGAGAGATGTTAGATCCTTCTTTGTTCCTTGCATGATTCGTGAGATTCTCTTTTTGTGGCAATTGGGAGTACTTCTATTGTCTTGAAAGTTAAAGATGTTGTGGGTTCTTTGTTTTCTGAAGAAATGACGAGGAAGGTATCCATTGGTGCCAAAGAAGTCCTAAGTGTTCGTGGAAGGCCCAAAGAAAAAGGCAAGAAGAGAAAGAAAGCGTGACAAATCCAAGTCCAAAGGGAGATCCAAATCTCCTAGAAAGTCTAAAGTTATTTGCTAGAATTGCGATAAGCCTGGACACTTCCATAAGGAGTGTAAAGAAGAAAAAGAAGAAGAAAAAGAAGAAATTTGATTCTGATTATGAGTCTGAGAAGGAAGATTGTGATGCGTTCATTGCAACTTTGGCCAGTCGTGCAGGTAATGATGTATGGTTAATTGAATCAGGTGCATCTTTCCATATGACCCCTAATAGAGATTGGTTTTTTGAATGTGAAGAATTTGATGGAGGTATGGTGTACTTGGGTGATGATTCTCATTTAATTATTGTCAGTCGTGGTAAAGTTAAAATTAGATTTCCTGATAGTAGAATAAAAAGGATTAATGGTGTGTTGCATATCCTTGGATTAGCACGAAATTTATTATCTATGAGCAAACTAATAGATGTGGGTGTGCAGGTAGTCTTTTCTGATTTAGGACATGCAAGATGGTAAGAGGTGCTATGATGATTGTGAGAGGTGTTAGATTTGGCACATTGTATAAGCTTGATGAATGCACTGTTGAGTGCAATAGTACTTCTGTGAAAAGCAAATATGTGACTACTTCATTGGAAAAGGAGAGGGTTTCATTTTCAATGGATGGTCGTGGCTTCTAGGTACCTAAGGGTGCTCTTTCTTCTAAATCAAAATTTCCTAAAGAGAAAACTATGTTATGGCACCAAAGATTAGGCCACATAGGAGAAAAGGGTCTAAGGACCTTGAAAAATAAAAACCTTGTTGAAGTGTTGACTAATTATAACCTTGACTTTGATTTCTGTGAGCATTGCATTTATGATAAACAAAACCATGTTTAGTTTTACTCGAGTTCTCCTAAATCTTGTGGTATTCATTTTGATGTGTTTGGTCTTGTAGATGTTCCTTCCATTGAGAAAACCACATATTATGTTTCATTTATTGATGATTATAGCAAAAGGACATGGGTATATTTTCTAAAGAATAAATCTAAAGTATTTAGTCGATTTAAATAATTTAAAGCAATGGTTGAGTTGCAAACTAGAAAGAAAATAAAATGTTTGAGGACTAACAATGGCGGTGAATTTTCTCTAATGATTTTGATAGATTCTGTAAAGATTGTGGCATTCACAGACAAAAGACAACTTCGTATTCTCCATAGCAGAATGGAGTTGCAGAAAGAATGAACAGGACACTGATGGAGAAGGCTAGGAATATTCTTAGTGGTGCTAGTCTAGAATAAAGGTTTTTGGTTGAAGCTATTGCTACTAATTGCTACCTAATTAACAGGTCTCCTACATCATCTCTTGTTGATAAAATGCCTATGGATGTGTGGTCAAGGCACAAGCCTTCACTGAGACATCTTAGATTTTTTAGTTGCGAGGCATATGTACATGTGCCAAAGGAGAAGCAAACAAAGTTGGAGAACAAGGATGTGAAATTTATCTTCATCGGGTATAGTTATGGTGTGAAACGATACAAGATTTGGGACCTTGTTGCACAGAAGGTAATATATAGTCGAAGTGTTATTTTTAGAGAAACTAAGCCTTCTTTTGTTACATTGCAGCCAAAACAAAGTGAACAGAAAGATGTGATTCAACTTCCTTCTATGCCTAAGAAAGTTGAATCGAGGCACCTAGATAGACACGAAGTTGAGGAGAGCTCATCTAGCTCTAAATCTTCAGAAGAGGAGGAAGAACCTCCAACTCAACTTGTTCGAAGGTCTACAAGGCATAGACAACCACCTGAAAGGTACTCACTTGATAACTAGAGATGTATTTTTCTTTGAATACTAACATAGATGAACCTTGATCTATAGAAGAGGCATTATGTATGAATGATGCAGAGTCTTGGAAGATTGCTATGGACATGAAGAAATGGTAGCTTTGAAAAAGAATGATACATGGGACCTAGTGCCATTGCCTGAAGGATGAAAACCTGTTGGTTGCAAATGGGTGTTCAAGAAAAAGATTGGTTCAGATGGAGGTATTGAGAAGTACAAAGTATGGTTGGTTGCGAAAGGTTACTCTCAAGTTGAGGGTGTTGATTACAGTGAGATATTTTCTCCTGTTGCAAAAATGACATCCATTAGATTCTTTCTATCTATTGTTGTTGCTTATGATCTAGAGGTTGAGAAAATGGATCTAAAAATGGCTTTCCTTTATGGTGATTTGGAGGAGGATATTTATATGACATAGGCAGAGATCTACATGGTGAGAGGTAAAAGTAATTTGGTTTGTAAATTAAAGAAATCTTTGTATGGCCTCAAACAAAGTCCTAGGATGTGGTACCAGAAATTTGATACATATGTGTTGAGTTTGGGTTTTGAGTTTTCTAAATTTGATCATTGTATTTATTATAAATCTGATGGTGATGTTTCCTATTTATTGCGTTATATGTTGATGATATGTTATTTATTAGTAAAGGGAAAGGAATGATTTCATAACTAAAGTCTCAAATTGTAGCTAAATTTGAAATGAAAGATCTTGGTGCAGCTAAACACATTCTTGGGATGGAAATAAGAAGAGATAGAGTGAACAGAAAGCTATGGCTTGGCCAGAGTAAGTATGTCAATTTAGTTTTACAAAGGTTTAACATGCAGGATTATAGACCATTATGTGTTCCTTTTAAAGTTGGAACAAAGTTATCTACTTCATAATGTCCAACATCCCCATCAGAGATGGAAGACATGAGAAGAGTGTCTTACTAGAATGTAGATGGAAGTTTGATGTATGGTATGGTCTGTACTAGACCAGACATTACCCAAGCAGTGGGAGTTCTTTCCAAATATATGTCTAATCTTGGTAGAGTTCATTGGGATGTAGTTAGAAGAGTCTTCAAATATTTGTGAGGTACCTCAGAGTATTCCTTGTGTTATCATGGTAATTTGATAAGAGACATGCATTGCATTGATATTAATGGTTATGTGGATTCAGACTAGGCAGGTGATGTTGATAGTAGATGATCCACCAGTGTTTATGTGTTTACTTTATTTGGTGGTGAAATTAGTTGGACGAGTAAGTGACAAGCTGTGGTTTCTTTGTCCACTATGAAAGTTGAGTATATGGCAGCTACTCATGCTTGTAAAGAAGCCATTTAGCTTAAGAGACTGTGTTTAGATATCAGAATAAAACAAGGTACGGTGACAGCTTATTGTGACAGTCAGCGTGTGATATGCCTAGCTCAGAACCCAACATTTCATGCCAGGACCAAGCACATTGATGTACATTATCATTTTGTTAGAGATATGGTCGTGAATTGTAGGGTGAAGCTAGTTAAGGTAGAGACTTTGATGAATGTTGCAGATTCATTAACTAAGCATGTGAACACAAAGAAGTTCAGATGGTGTTCAGAGTCTATGGGCCTCTTGGCCCATAGTAATTAAATCATGGTGTTGATACTCCCTTTGCTCTTGCAAGGTGTTTGACAAGTGGGAGAATGTTAGGAAAGGTGTCTCAACCTTGCAACTATAAAAGGTTTTTGTTCTTCCTAATTCTGGTCTTTTTAAATACCCTTTATCTTGAAGAATGGTTTAGAACTTCCAAAGTTTCCAAAATGGTCTAAAAATGGCAGAGATTACTATTTTTAGTAATTATACATTTAAGCATGGATGGACCCAGAAATTTCCCAAAAGGTGTGGAACTGCCAAGTAAACATCTTGGGTGAGTTTCGACTCAAGATCATACCTAGATTGCAAGATATTAAAGTTTTCATTTTTTGAAACTCTTGGAAAAGTTTCAAACTCAAATTTGAGGCACTTAGAGGTCCCTAAATGCCCTGAAAGTTGTCATAACCAGTGAAGCAGGTTATAGTGTGATAGATCTTTCATGATATTTCTAACACATCAAACAGTTCGTTAATCAGACACCCAGATCAAAAGTTATGAACTACAGAAATTGGGCCTCCCATTTTGGGAAATGTGAAAACGTGTTGGACACTTAAAAGAGTTGTAAAGGGGAGAGTTACACATGTTGGTGTATGATTTGGCACATCACAAGGTATCTTTGATTGGAGATAATGTGGGTGCCACTTTTGGGTGGTTTTGGCTCATGGTTTTGTAATTACCGTTGATGGTTTACTATATTGTATCCCCTATATATCATAATCTTGAGATGGAGGTTGTGTATAAGAGTCTTATAGATGTTGAGTTGCCTTTGGATCTCTGGTTGGATATACTCCAGTGAAATCTTGCTCTGAAAGTATATTGTAATCTTCTTGATTCTTCAATAATATATTGAGTGACTTTGGAGTGTGGAGTTTTTCTCCCGAAATGGTTTCCCCACGTAATTACAGTGTTGTGGCATGATTGCTATTTGTGTTTATTTCTGTAGCTGTTGTAAAGATCTAAAAAGTTCTACATATCCCTCCCCTCAAGATTAGTGTAGGAAGTTGTTCTTCTACCTTATCTTCCTTACATGAATTCAATGTTGTTGGATCCTATTAATTAAACTTAGAACCATCCATGTTTGGGATGAGATTCATTTCATGGTAATACATGTATGTTTTTATTTGAGTAAGTATTTTATTATCATCTTATAAGGGATTTAACATGTTTGGGCAATCCTATTTATGAGATGTATAGGCTTAATTTTCTTATGAAGTTATTGCGATCTTCAAGCTATGTTTTATTTATTATTTGAATGTTATGAGTAGATATAATCAATGATATGATGTTGTGTAGTCAACAGTATGCTTGTTTCATTTCATGTATGATGTAAATGCTTATGAATTTATGTTATTCTTTGAACATTGCTATGATTGTGGAGTAAAATCATTAGTTTATTTTTTGCATTCAACTCTTGGGAAGAGTTAAGACCCGCCATGTATGCTTGTGTTGTAAATGAGGTAAATAGGTATGCTAGTGAATAATAGCATTTTGGACCTTAAAATGAATCCTTTGATTTATGTGAATTTTATGTATGTTGTTGAACCTAGAGTTCAAGTAAATGTTTGGTTCAAACCATTTTTAAATGGCACTTGATTTGAGGTTGTTATGCCTTGTTTAAAGTCTATCTCGTTATAGGCTTGTTAGGGCCTAGCTCTACCCTTGTCTTGGTTTACATGACCTCATTTCTTCCCTTGAGGTTCCTTGCAAGTATAGATTCTATTATGTTGGAATGTGTGCCTTTGTGTGAAAGCATCTAGTTGATTGTTCAATTAGTTGAGGCTTTGTATATTCCAATTGACATACCTCTTGAGGAGGTAATCCTAGTGTTTAGATGTTGATTCCACCTCTTTGAGTATGATGGTTGAGTTGTTTTAGGATGTGGAATGAATTGGTGTGTCTCTTTTGTTCCAATCCTTGTGTCCACAAGAGATCTAGATTGTGGACTAGTGTCCAATCCTTAGAGGAAACTATACCCTCTCATATGAGTGTCATGGTGACTTTGTCACAAGACATGGTTAAGTCTTTCATTTGTGTTGTCATGTTTGGTGCATTAGCATTGCATACCTTGAGTGTTGTTGTGTCTGTCATGGTATCTCAAGTGCATAGGCATGTAATTTAACTTGTTGATGTTGCATTTACATCACAAAAAATTGTTCATCCATGTTTTGATCATTAATGTCTTGGGTGAAATCTTGGGGAATTACAAGGAGCCTAGTGTTGTGTGACTAATAGGTACACATGTTTCACATTCACTTACATATGATATTAAGGTTCCCTATTCCATTCCTAGTGATACACTTGTTGATTTGGGATTGTCTATATATGATGATTACTCTAGTAATGAGATTTACAATGATTGTACTTCTTCAATCACTAGTGATATGCCCATAAATGATACATATTTTTCACCTTCACATGAGGTTTCTTGTTTATCTTTCCTATCTTGTGGCTCATGGTCTATTAATAATTTGTTTAGTGATGAGCATAGTGATAGTTCTTTATATTCTCATGATGAAGATTATGACTCATTATGTCATGATTATTTGTCACCTCACACATATTCTACTGGCCTTTCCTTAATAAATGCCATGGATTTCTCTATGCATCATGATGATATACAAATTTTTTATAAAGACCCACATGTTGATCCTCTCAAGTTTTCCTTAGATATATCTTTGATTTATTTTAGATCACATTATTTTACACCTATTATTAAACAAACACATGACCTAGACATGCATAAGGACAAGGAACAACATTGTGATAATATGCCGTTATTTGATAACACATCTCCCACTATTACACATGATATGAAAACACATATGGATATGGGATGTGTTAAGAATCATATTTTATTTTATGAAAATTACCTCATTAGTTAAATGGATCATTTAAAAAGGTGTGTTAATTATTATAAGAACAACCTTAAATAGAAATGTCTTATTAGACCAAGGTTACAAATTCTTTTGGTAAATGGCACTTTGACTTGTCCTACAAAAAGTGTATTTGTGGCACCTTGTTTCACAAAGTATGATGGTAAAAGTGATCCATTATGAAATTTACAATACTTCCAAGTTATATGCTACCCTTATTTTCATTAGGATATATTTATTGCTAAGGTGTTCCCATAAAGTTTGAGTGGTTATGACCTTACATGGTTTTATTCATTACCACATGATTTATCACTTCCTTTGAGGCCTTGGCTAGTGCTTTCATGAAACATTTTAATTACACTATTGAACCTAAGACATTCATCTCTCAACTCATGTAATTCAAACAAAAGGAACAAGAACCAATTAAAGATTACATTTTCATATTTCAATATTTGGCTAATGATATGTTGTCTCCATTATGCAATGGTGAACTTCAACATATATTTATGGATGGTTTGCTTACAATAGTTTAAATCTAATTATTTCTTATGCCTATAGTATGTAAATTTGAGAGTGCCTTATCAAAAGATTCCCTTTTATGTCAATGTATTTATGGCACTTCCCCCTTTTTCCATGGGCCAACAGTATTATCACATTTAGAAAATAGGGGCAAGGAGGATGCACCTACTAATATTCATGACAATCATGATGCAATTTGTAAACCAAATCCTTTTAGAGAATTTTCTACATTGTAAGAGCCTCCACATATTGTATTGGAACAACTATTGCAACATAATATTATTCCTATACCTTCAGTTAAGCCAATGGATATGTCGAAGCTTACACCACACAAGGCTTAGTTCTTTTGTTCCTACCATCACACATATGGACATTGTATACATAGATTCATGGAATTCAAACATAATGTCCAAGATCTTATAGATAAACAGGAGATGAGTATTAAGCATCTCATGAACCCAAAACCCCCACACTTGATGAGGTTAATCATATGAAAGAAAATTATGTGTATCAAGAGATTTGTCCCAATTCACCCCATGTTGAGGTTACACATGAAATACAAGGAAAACCACTAAATGTTCAACAAGAGACATATGAAATTTAAAAATCAAACAAAGAAGAGGAAGAAACACAAAGCCATGAAGACAAACTTGATGTTTTTTTGGAATGATGATGATATTTTAGATGAATATAATCATGATCACTTGACTTAAAAGGATGAATCTCCTAAGTTTTTTTAATGATTTGTGAGCATCACTATGGTGTATATATCCATATATACCTATAGATTGGAATTCACCTTTTACCCTTTTTATTTCCTATGTGCTTTCTCATTTAGGGATTTTTTATTATGCCTTATTTATATTTCTTTTCACTCCAATTTCACCTTCTATATTTGTTTTCCATGATTATTTTCCCCCCACTTTTGGGGCTATTTTTGTTTTTCCATTTTCCTTCATTATTTTCATCATCTTTATGTGATGAAGAGGGTAAATCATAAAACACACAACAACAAAAATTACACATAGAAAATAGGAAAGTTCTTTTATTGATTTTGATAACACATTAGATTACAGAAACTCAAATACAATCAGAGGATGAATCCTCCACAGGCTGCAACACATTATAGCTTCCTATCTCCAGACTCGGGAACCTTCTACCTTCTGTAGCCCCAAATCTACTAGGGTTTCTATTTTCCCTGCCTTTTCTTGACTCTACACTTTCCCCCTTATCTCTACTGCTTCCAAGGGTTCCCAAAAATGGTCATAAATAGCCCTTTTGGTGGCCTCCAGCCAAAAATTCAAAATTTGCAACTCCCTCCAAAAATAGGTCAACTTATGGGAAGCATAACTTTTGATCTGGGTGTCCAATTGACGAACCATTTGAAGCGCCGAAAAGCACGCGAAGTGAACTACGACACCAGAAATCCATAAATAGATTTCCATAAACATTTTTGGGCATTATGGGACGTTTAAGTGCCTCATATCTGATTTCAGAACTTTTCCAAGAACCTCACAAAATTCAAACTTTAATATCTTGAAATCCAGACATGATCTTGAGCTGAAATTTACCAAGAATACTTATTTGACTATTCTGAAGCTTTGGGGAAATTTAGGGCTCAACCGCTTCTCTAATATAGACCTACTAAAAATAGCAAATTATGGTATTCTTAGCCCTGTTGGAAACTTTGAAGGTTTTGAATCATTATTCAAGTAAATGGGTATCTGAAAACACAAATTTTGAAAAGAAATGAAAACAAAGTCATCAATTTTGAATCAACATTGTTTTTGGGTGATGCAAGATTGCCCTTACACCTCTGGATGCTCTTGCATCATTATGCCTAAGATTTATTTACCTTTGCCTTTTCTTTTATTTCCCACTTGGGTTGCTTGATTGTTTTTTCTTATCTTTTGTCTCTTATTCTATTATACTTTTATGTCCTTGCCTCTTTTCCATGTTGTTTTCCCATGTTTGCTTCTTTCTTCTCATTATATACTTATGCTTGTTCCTTAGTCTTTGATTGCTACCTATTTTCTATTGATCTCATATTTTTATAGCTTGCTTGTTGGAGCTTACATATTGAACCTATATTAATTCATAATCATACTTTCTAGAGTTACTTATTAATCCTTCCTTGATATATCATGCTTCTTAGAGCTTAAACATTGAGGTTATATTGATATATAATACTTTCTAGAGTTACTTATTGATCCTACTTTGCTATATTATGCTTCTTAGGGTTTACGCATTAAGCCTATATTTATACATCACACTTAGAGCTTACATTTTAATCTTACATTAATATATATCATAGTTTTAGAGTTACCCTTACTTTGGGGGGCTGCATACCTTCTCCCATCACATGTTAAGCTTCCATAGTTGACACATCTTTACATTAGGGGTAGCATTCCTTCTCCTTACATCCTAGGCTTTCATAGCCATAATTTTCACATTGGGTGTATCATGTCTTCTCGCATGACATGTTTTACCATGTGTTCCTTATATAGTGAGGGCACTATGCCTTCCCCCACACATTACATTTTTCTACCTACATCTACTAAAGACTTATCACCTTATATACACCATTGTGTGCTCATGCACTTGGATGCCACATTAGGGGCATATGCTGCCCTAGTGAACTACATACTTACATGGGTGTTTTTGGACATTAAGGGTTGTATCACCAATTCATAATGACTATGTTAGGGGAAACCTTACTAGCCTTGATTCTATCCCCATCCAACATATGCTTATCATGCATTGTCATAGGTAGATGTTACACATGCTTACATCATAATGTATCCTTTATTGCTAGTACTTTACATGATTCCATGCTTCCATGCTTATCTATAGATTATATTTACTTTCATGTATAGTTTTCCCTCTCCTTCAAATCCTTGCATCCTATGGATACAACCAATTATTTAGGGGCATATACTATCACTAGCATTCCTATGTTGAGCTCTTAGGTAGTGAAAGGTGCTAGAGAGGGCCATCTCCATGACCAAATGGAGCATTATCACATGATATACATTGCACCCCATGTGCCTTGTCATCCCATGGTCACTAATCCAAACACACCACTATCATCTTTTGGACAAGTGGAATTTCCTAACTTTACTAATTTCCTTTTGTTCCTATTAAGTAAGCTCCTAGTTTGTACTTGTTTTTCATTTGTGAGAGATAAGCTACTCATGGCATATGTTTCCTCTATTTTCTAGTTTCTATGGAGAATGCATACTAAAGGACACACTTACATGATGGCACCTTGTAGGATCCATTACTTTACATGTACCTCCTTTCATATCCTTTTAAGTTTGAATATTTACTTTACATGCATGTTTGTAAGTGCCACATATTTTGAGATGCATGATCATTTTAGGATTCACATGCACCTCAAAGTAAGGGTAAAATGTAATGGTGAAACTTGTATACCCATGTCATTTTCATTATAGTTTTGTGCCCATTTTGAGGAAGTGTCTTATACATGTACATATTGACAAATGATGTACACGTGTGAAGCTAGGGTCATTCCCCTAGCCTTTACCCATCTATACACACATAAATTCCTACATACTTAGCACCCACCTCATCTTTATATGCACATAATCTAATACATTCATCAAATTATTCACTCATTATCACACCTATCTATACACCTAGACCTAGATATAATTATTATACACTTGTATATGACCATTTTCCAACCCAAGGTAATTTTTGTTGTTGTAGCATCCTCCATGGTTGTAGACTTGATACTTACCTTTCTAAAATTTAAATTCAAAGTTTGGCTAACTGGCCCCCTTTATTTTCCTACCCTGAGCTAACTAAGTCAAGTTTTGTGAAATTTTATGTTATTTGGCAGTATCTACAGAAATTTAATTGCATTCATTTCACATCTATAAATATTTGACTATCCTCTCTCATTCTAGAGCATTTAAAGGAGTAATCAATAGAGAAACATCTAGATTTGGTGTATAAAAAGGAATAAAAAATTTGCATACATCATCTTAGGGCCATTGCCTATTGACTTTGAACCCTTGTACATATTTTAGGGGGTTGACCTAGGAAAGCACATCTCCTTGTAATGCAAAAACAAACCTTTTGAATGTATTTTTAACTACTACTAGCCCTCAAATATCAAGAAAGAGCATAGTAGACAAAGATCATTCAAGCAACAAACAAAGTAGATTTCCACATTAAACACATGGTGGAATTTGGATGCAAAGGATGAATCCATGACCACAAACTTGACCCAAACTTGTGAACTTGATCCTAGACAAAGCATCTAGATTCAGTACAAGTCCAAAGGCATTTATTGATAGAGAAAAACCATTTCTAGATCAAATATCATCTAGATTTTTAGATTGCATTTTAATAATTCATCATTAAGTTTAGAGCTAAGTGACATCATCCTTCTTCAGATTTACTTTCTTAAAATAGTTGCAATTATCAAATTAATTTATCCCTTCCACCATCATTAATTAATCTAGGTTAATTTGTGTTGATTTGTAAGCATTTAATTAACTAGTGTACATTAACATAAAGGAAAGTTCATTTTCCTTTACAAATATATAAAAAATACCATTTAATTTTTTAAATAATATGTAATCAATTTTGTGGGCGGAAGGGTGGGCATCCTTCCACACAATGGGTGTGGAAGGTCCGGGGTCTTGGTTTGCCAGCCAAGCTGGCTAGGTGGCAGCTTCAAAGGCATATGGAACAAACAATGGCGGTAGGTTTGTGGAAGATCCGAGGTGTTTGGGCAGGGATTTTGCCTAGGTGGCAAGTGACTTGGAAGGAAGGGAGTTGATGTGACAAGGGTGATAGAATTTTAATGAAGTGTTAGTCTTGGCTTGCATAAATATAATAGTATGTCATCATTGCAAGGAGCGCTACCCTTAATTCTACAAATGTCCCCAAACGAGTTTTACTTTGGAAGATTCGAGAAGTTAGCATTGTTTAAATAGAGAATTCTAGTGCAGGGTAATTCACTTTTATCAGTGTCTTTCAATTTCAATGGCAGGTGGGTCTGGTTATAGTATGATGGTATCAACGAAAGGTCTGGTTTGCTTGGGAATGGATACACCCATTCAGGTGGAGAGTGCAGTTAGACAACTTGCCTTCAAGAGTCCGGTGACTGATCACAGACTCAAGAGGATTCTACGTTTAAATGATGATTTCATTATGTTGGTTGTGAAGGTTATCTTGGGTAAAAATTTTTGGAGGAGACTGAATTCTACGGAGTTGACACCTCCATTGTGTCCCAATTTTTAGCCTCTATACTGGACATAGGCATTTCGAAGGAGAGAGTTGTTCTTTTGGTAAGGCAAATTTTCATCAGCAATTTGCTCGTGGGATTGGAGGATATAGTCAAGGCAGCTGAGCTAGGAGTTGGTATTCCCAGGCCTACAGATTCTCGTATGTTAGAGGACGATGAGGCGGTGGTTTGTTATTATCCCTTCTTGCTCGATCCTAAAGGATTGCCGCTCATTGTGCACAGAGAACAAGTTGTGGCGGGGGTGGATTTTCTGTTGAAGCTTCTGTAGATTGAACCGCACGATGGCTCCTTTGATTGTATAGAGGACTTCAGGGCAAGGGCGGCAAATGTAGGTTTTGAGTAACAACCAGTAAGGGAGAAGGATTTCTTAGGTTTAGGTTTATTCGGATGCAATTATCTCCATTATGGTTTAAGTTTCAATTCGGCGGGTGTCTAGGGTATGTGGTCTGTTCAGGGTTTTGTTCTCTCCCCTGTAGGACTAAATTAGTTTTCAAATTTTGATGGCCGATAGGCCAAATTTTTGGCATTGTAACTCTAGGAAGTTTACAAGCGTTGCATGGCCAATTTTCATCTTAATGGTGACCCTACGAGGTCAATAAGCCACCAGATTAGAAAGACTAGGAGACAACTGCAAGCAATATGTAGTCAGATATGTAATTTTCTCATTTTCAAATCAATATAAACTATACTCTTACGAATAAAAAAAAATATATATGTATCAATTTTATAATTTTAATAGGGGTATAAAATATAGGTATTTATATTTTTAATATTAATTGTGTTGAGAGACATAACTACAATGACAATAAGGGAGGGATTGTAATGGCATGAGTGTATTCACAAAAACCCCTTAACATAAATTTAACAAGCATTTACAAATCAAATTTATAATTTTTTTAAGTGAAAGTGACCATGGGAGTCACTCATTGATATAAAAGAGAAAATAAACAAAAATCAAAACCTTTGTTGCCTCAAAGAGGGATAGGCAAAGCATGGTGTGAGTGTTAGCTCTCAAGGGCTTTAGCAACAAGATGAGATATACATTTAATTCTCTCAATCAAAGAAAAGAAGGGAATGTCTAAAATCACGTAGTTGTTGTTGTTGGAGCTTTCATCCACATTCTTATCTTTTTTTTCCCTACCTTCACCTTCTTCTCCTACTTCTTTTGACTACCATGGATGGTAGCATTCCTTAGGAGAAACTAGATTGCACACACAATGTCTCTAACCTTCTCCTAAAACTGCCCCCAATAGCTTTCCTTGTTCTTTTAGCACCTTGTGAAAATCTCCCAAATTTCCACCAACCAAACCAAACCTAGTTGCAAAGAGGATGTTGTTTGCCTCACGTAATGTCTACAATAGGGATAGAGGAAATTCTCCACCTACATCAACCACCCCTTTGCTTGTGCCATACACATCAAGGACCTCCTTTAGTTTCTTTGGAGGAATATAAATCTCATTGATATGTTTTTGCTACCACCACAACCATCTCCTTGTCCCTAGGAAGTCCATCAAGTTTGAAAGGAAAATGGTAACTGTGAAAGAAAAACTATTTAGAGCAAACATTTATTTTTTAAATATAAAGACATCAAAATTTTAAAATCTATATTGATGCTTATAAATGAAACTCTTAAAAACTAATATGTAAGTATATAATATATAATATTTAATACACTTTTTACAGTAAAAATAAAACAAAAAATATGAAAATTATGAATAATAGTTTTTCCAAAAGTAAAATTAAAAGTTATATACAAAAATAAAATAAGTATATTACCAAAAAATAACTCTTTAAATAAAAACAAAGTAAACAATGTATATAAAATAAAATAATTCTTATATAAAAATTAAAAAGTATGTGTCTATACATGTATGTACTAAATAAAACTAGCACTTGCAGCCACAGGCGGTTCAAGGAATAGGAACAACCAACAACTTTAGAAAATCTTTCTGCGTGAGACAAAACCCTGTGAACTAATAATTCTAATAGTAAATAAAAGTATTCTAAAGTAAAATAAAATAACTCTTAAATAAATTAATAAATTATTTTTAAATAGATATATTTAAGATAAAAAAAATTAATTACATAGATAAAAATAATTAATCTATAATTATAAAAGTAAAATTACTTTTAAATAATGTTTAAAATATCTATTCTAATTATAACTCTTAAAATAAAATCATAAGCATAAGAAAATATTAAAAGCGTCAAACCTACGCGTCGCTTCACGCGCAGTAACGAGAATTGCCACTTTTACATTTTGTGTAACACGTGGGGTCCACCTTACGTACAATTCTTGTCGAAACGGAACGGAACGGAATTTTGTCGCTTGGCGATAATATATAATTTAAGCTGAATACCCCACCATTCTCTATGATTTATTCATGTTGCTAGATGAAATTCCGACAGCTTGGGACCCACCTTATATTAATTTTAATTATTTTATTTTATTTTATTTTTATATTGAAGAAGGGGAGACTTGAACTCAGCACCATTTAGGTCCCTACAACAAGGCTTTGTTGTTAAACTAATTGTCTTTTGATTTGATATGTAATTTGTTTTGGAATGTACAAGATTATTTTAAGTTTTCTTAAACAAATTAAATGTTATTCTGAAATCAAGAATAGAAATGCCATAGCATTCATTAAGGGATTTTTTTATATTGGTAAGAAGGGATTTTTTTACCATGGAGGTTATAAGGAGACCTCTTCCTTTAACACAACATTCACTTTATTTCAACATAGTCAACTTTTAATTATTTTACAAGTAGTATGTTTTACATTAATCAACTTAGAAGCCGGAGTGGATGTCTAAGAGTCACCACGTGGAATCCCACCTTTAGATGTCACTATGGGGGTTTAAACTTGGATCTCTATCTTGAGAACCTTATGGCATTTCCATTTGAGCACAACCCCTTTGACTTTACTAAGCGATTTGTTTTAACGGGTCAAAAAATTTATTTAGTGTTTGACATGTTTTTAATTAATTAAATTATATTATGGGATTATGCCTAAGTTAAACCTTGGACATTTAAAAAAATTGTAATAGAAAAAAATGCATTCTCGATGTATTTATCCATTTCATTTTGTGTCTAGTTTGGGGCAATGTCTTAATGTATTTATATAGTTACAAATGACATATTTTTGTGTATAGTTGTGTCCGCGTACTTACCCTTGCTTGCACCTAGCTTTATACTCATTGTTTATCCCTATGTGTATGTGCACACAATCCTAGTTTAATTGGTTTACCCCTTTGACTTTACTAAGGAATTTGTTTTAACAGGTCAAAAAAAAAAATTAGTGTTTGAGGTGTTTTTAATTAATTAAAGAATATTATGGGATTATGCCTAAGTTAAACTTTGGACATTTAAAAAAAAATTGTTATGGCAAAAAATGCATTCTCGATGTATTTATCCATTTCGTTTTGTGTCTAGCTTGGAGCAATGTCTTAATGTATTTATATAGTTACAAATGAAATATTTTTGTGTATAGTTTGGTCTGCGTACTTACCCTTGCTTGCACCTAGCTTTATACTCATTGTTTGTCCCTATGCTTATGTGCACACAATCCTAGTCTAATTGGTTTGTCTATCTGATTCTGATCACTAATCCTATCCTATTGAGCACAGATCCAACCTAGCTCTTTGATCCAAGTGATGTCCCTAGGTGCAAAGTTGTCCTTGTAACCACAATCTTGATCTAGTTAAATAGAAAAATCAAAATCAAGCATTTAGGCAACTAGCGACATCTTACACTTTGGTCCTAGGTTGACTTTGCACAAATATTTACACTTTGGTGTCATGTTTATGTATAAAAAGACATTCATTGCATTCACTTCAATGATCTAAAATCATGCATTCAATTGCTTGTATTGCATATGAATCAAATAATTATCACATTCAAGAGAACAATCATTCGAATCTGATCATGTGTGAATCCTAACACGTGAATCACCTAACAATCAACCTAGAATTCATGTGCATGTTTGAAGCTTGTTGTCTATCAAGTTATTTTTAAATAGTACCAACATGACTAGAAAACCCTAAGAGTGATAGAAAATATCATTATCTATTAGTTCATTTTTCAAAGAAATCCACAGGGCAACACCCAAAGATCATCATAGGTCAAGTTCATAGCAATAAAGTGAATTCATAGGTGTGAACTGATCTAAAACCATGAAGACAACTTAACACAAAACATTGAAGAATATTCTAATTCTCATCCATACACATAACTATCTAGAACATTTCCATGTTCCTTGAGGCACATCAGTCTTGCTATCTTTATCCATTGGCATACAATCTTTAGTCATACGGCTAAGTATTCTCTCTCCTCATTAATTACTATATGTGGCCCATGATTATGCTTGTCTAATATTGTTTAATTTGACCCATTATATTTTAATCGATCTACATCTCACATTTAATCCTTAAGTTAATGTATATTTAATTGTGTTTATTTACCTAATTAGCCTAAGAAGGCTTATTTTTCCTTTTCATTTTAGTGACCCTGACAAACTTTCCCAACCTTGAGACTCAAATTAGGTTTTTAGATTTGCATTTATTATTTATCATTTTCTCATGATATTCATTGATACATCTATATCCTAAGGTTTGGTGTTGCCTTGCCTATTTTATCTTTGCCCTTCTTACCCACCCTAGTTTGGCATTAGGGTTTGCTTTTCATACATATATCAGATCTAATTTGGGACTAGTATTTGGTGGATTATCTAATTATACATTCCTTTGATGTCATTTGATTCCTTCTTCTAGGGTTTGTACACTCTTATTGCATATCTTTTGTAAACCCTAGGTGCTCAAATAGAGACTTCTTGTTTACACTATGGATTATCATACTCCTCTATCCCTAGCCTCTCTTCATGGCACCCTTAATGATTTTGATATCTTAAAACATTTTGTGATATGTGACCCCATTGTGCTTGAGATACTTATGGCATTTTATCAAACTATTGGAATCACATTAAATATCGAAGTATTACATGATTGTTTATGTTTTTATTCATCTTTTTATGGATCTTCGTTTACTATGTTTCCTTCTTTGGTACATAATTTTACTTCACTTCTTCATGATCATCATAGCTTACCTCCTTCTTGTATGGAGAGTCATAGTCTTGTGTATGTTCCTCATGACATTATACCTATTTTGCATGATATACCTATAGATGATGATGTAGTGTATACTTGTGATGACGTTGCTTATGCTTCTTCCTGTTTCATATCTTATAGTAAGCCCAATGATGATCATATGGTAGTGATTATCTACCTTGTAAGACATGCATTGATGAGAATCTTACCTCCTACTCAATGTGACTCTATTAAATTTCATAATGATATTTCTCTCACATGCCATGATATTATCTATTGTGTCATCTTCAAATATTAGATGTTTGTTTATTTGGGACTACATATTTATGATGATTACCCTAGTTTTGTACATTTTATTGATTCTTTATATATGTCATGACATAGAGCTATGTCCATTTGATATGCCACACTCTTCTATATATGATGATGGGCTTTATCATGCTAATGCCTCTCATATGTCTCACAGTTCCTTGTGCCTTGACGATGATACATTATCTCATCATATTGACACTCCATTGCTTCAACATGATGATATTACATGTCTTAGTGAGGAGTTACTACATCATGATTATGATAGTTCTATAGATGCTTTTTTTCATGTGAAATATTTGGTACTTGCTAATTATATGCATATAGATTATGGCCTCTTATTGATGAGCAAGTTTAGATTGTACATATGTGGTAAATCTTTAAAATGGCTTGATTTATCTGACTTGCTCTATACTTCAATTTTTCGATTTGGCTCATTCTTTCATTGACTATTTCTCTAGACCTAGTTCACATAAGAGTAGCATTGACCTAGCAATTATCTATAATGATTTATCTTTCTATCCATGTACTACATATTCTTCTTATCATAAAGATGAATATTCAAAACATAGAGTCATTGCATTCCAACATAAAATTCAAGAATTTATAGACAAAGGGAAGATACATATTGAGGTCACACATAAAATAAAAGACAAGTCATTTCACATGAGAGATGAATTCATTGCCTAGATATCACTCTTACTTTTCTTCCATTTATCATTTGTCTTTAGTACTATTCACTTTTCATATTTACTTCTTATTTTAGGATCCCTTTATCTTTTTTGTGTCTATTCCCCCACTTGGGGGGCATGTATTCTTTGTTTGATATTCATGTTTACTTCAAATCCATTTACCTCACTTGGCATGCATGTTTGATTTCTTTTATCACTTGATTATTTCACAATTTATCCTTCCCTTTTTACATGATTGATCTCTTATTTTCATCATATTTTTGCATTCCTCTTTTCTATCCTTTTAATCCTTTCACTTGTCTTTTTGACCCCTTTTATCTTTCATCTTTTTTATCCTTTGTCATTTTTATTCATTTTTTTCCATACACTTACATTGATTATGTCTAGCTATCATGAGCCCTCTATATATGATCCATGTATCACATTATCTTATCATATCTATGTTTTATGTCTTATTATCGTTTCATCTAGCTATTATGAGCTTCTATGTTCTACTATTGCAATATCTTCCTACTATAGAGAATTGCTTTTTTGATCTCACATTGCTACATCTTTCTACATCTTAGAGCACTCATATGATGATCCTATATTTCTATATCTCATGATCACATTGTTCCATCTTCCTCTCATATCACTATGTCCTACATGATCCTCTTACATTGTTATATCTTACATCTCATGATCTTATATTGCTATATCTAATTTGAGAGCTCATCATTGATCCCTTATACATGCTTATACTGGGGGACATCATGTTAACTTCTCTTGTCTATAAGAGATAGTATTGATATATTCTTTGTGTTGGGGCATCATGTTATTCCCTCATTCTCTATTGAGCTTACATTGTCACATATTTTGAGTGTTCCTATTTACATTGAGCTTATACTATCATATCACATGCCTTTATCCTATCATTTATTGCATCTATATTGCTATATCACTTTGATCATATCTTGATCCTACACATTTCAATTTCATGATCATATCTATTGTCACACTTTATCATATTGATACTATATTGGGGGACATTAGGCTTTCCACCATATCATATTGAACTTTATAAACATACTTGATTATCTAGATCATTATCACTTATCTTATGATCACACTTTCTAAATCTAAGGAATTGCCCCATTATCAAGCTTAATGCCATTAATCCTTTGATCCTATTGGGATTCATGTTTTTATCAAGCTTCATGCCATTGATCCTACCCTATGTGTGCTCATGCTCATGGATGCCACATTGAGCCTTTTATTATACCTTCGTAGGTGTTCTTGGCCATAAAGGGTTGCATCACCACTATCTTGATCCTATTTATCCTATTGATCCAACCCCATGTATGCTCATGTTTATGAATGTCACATTAGGGCCTTTATTTGTACTTCCATAGGTATTTTTGGCCACTAAGGGCCACATCACCATTATTTTTCTCATGCTAGGGGCAATGATCTTATCTTATATTCTCTCTATTCCAAAACTATGCTTCTCACAATGTACTCTTCTAGCTATGATTTCCATATTTTAATGCTTGGATGATTATAGTGTTGCAAGGTGTGGCCCTTGGTCTCCTTGTTCAGCATTGCGCTATGGTGGTTTGTGACAAGGGCTTAACCGCCTCCTGTGCTTGTTAAGTCAAGTGGTTGTATCGGGCATTAATAGGTCGATCTTTTGGTGCAACGACAACTAACAGTTGGTATCAGAGCCGAGGTCATGGGTTCAAACCCCGCGCTTGCGTTGGGGGGAGATTGTTGCAAGGTGTGGCCCTTGGTCTCCTTGTTCAGCGTTGTGCTGTGGTGGTTTGTGACAAGGGCTTAACCACCTCCCGTGCTTGTTAAGTCAAGTGGTTGTATCGGGCATTAATAGGTCGATCATTTGGTGCAATGGCAACTAACATATAGTAGTTATGTGCTTATCAGTTTTATTGATTTCTCACATGATTATGATTATCTCATGATGCATTCTATTATCACTCTATTCTTATATGTGGATGATCCCACAATACTGTGTCCCACTTTTTGGCCAAAGTAGGACATTGAAATCAGCATTTTAAACCAAAATTCCACTTTCTGACACCTATAGCAACTAAACCTTTAGGAATTTGAAGATTATGTGAATTAGTGACTTTTGAGATTTCATGTGCAGATTCTAAATGTATAAAAAAAAATTTAAGAAATAATTTGTGGATTTTTTTACGTAACTTTTCATAGCTTATTTTTTTAATAATTGACAACATTTTTAGATAGTGAAGTTCATACCATACAACATAACTGTTTTTTTATAGAAAGGATAAAATTATAATTTTTTAAACATGGGTTTGCAACACCAACATATAGTGCGTAGATATTTTTTCATTTTTTTTTTTTGCATATTTTTTTAATTAATTTTTGAAGTGAGATTAATTATAATTCAGACATAGGTTTATACCATACAACATAAGTTTTTATGTATGTATCCAAAATAAATTCTTCTTTTTTTTTAAACAAGGACATCAATACCTAGTACACAAATATTTTAAATAAAAAAAATTCTCTATTTTTTTTAATTTTTCCACATGTGTGGAATAGAGACCTTGATGTTCGATGAAAAACCTACGCTCACTAGAAAATAGAAAAGAAATATAAAATCAAATGTGTAAGGCCTGTTTATTTCACTTCCCTATTTTGATCATTTCATATGACAGTTGGAGACATTTTAGACATTTAGAGAATATTGATTTCCATTATGCAGATTAAGACTATATCTCTTGATTTTGGATTAGCTTTGATTAGTTATGTGGTGATTTCATTAGATTCCATTTTGATGCTCTTATGATACTAGACATGTGAGATACATTTGATGATATATTATTGATGTTGATTATGAGCTCATTATATGGATTGGGTATTTGATTCTGATTCTGAGATAGAATATATAGAAAATGCAATTATAAATCTTAATTATGATGTGAGTTGTTTAATGTTGTGTATGAATTATGCGATGACATGATTATTACATTTTGTTGCTTCGGCTATGATATATCTATGTTGGATTGACCATTTGATCGAGTGCGTAGGTGATTTTCCAGGCCACGAAAAATCAGAGGCAGATCTCACACTTCTGTGTTTCCCTTGTTAAGTTGATCCATTCCCAAGAGGGATAAGGATCATGTTTGATTGAATGATGTTTCCATGAATGCTTGAATTTTATAATTGGCATAGTTCAACCCCTTTTATTTGATTTAATTGATGTGTTGTAAAACTTGTGATTTAATTCACACCATTTGGTGTTCTCTTTATTTTTGGGCCATTTAAAGTGATTTTACACCTCCTTATGTGTTTATTGGAGTTCCAAACTTACCCTAGGTGGTACCCCTAGGGTCTAGGGTCCATTTGGACTTACTAAACCCTAGGGTAACTCCCATCACCCTAAACTTGGGTTTAGTAAAAGTGAGGAAAATTCAAAATGGCTAAGGGTGGGAGATGAGTCATGCCTTGGAAAAGGCACATCTCCCTTCCCAAGGCTTGGGGATTCCTCCACTTTGAAGACTTGGGGAGTCATCAAGACCCCCAAGTGTGTGGAACCTTCCTCCAAGACTCTCACACATGTGTGAGAACATCTTGGAGTGAAGGGGCTCTCTTGAGGAGTAAGGTGATGACATGTGTCATCCCTTATCCTCATGGAGCCATGGGGAGAGATGCCACCTCTCCACTTTTTCTCTCACATGTGTGGGAGCACAAGTGGAGAGGATGAGGGTTTGAATGGATAAGAGGGTGACACTTGTCACCCTCACATTCCTTCTCCCTTGCAAGTGGCATGAGATGAGGAAGGAGAAGGTGACATGTGTCACCTTCTCATTCCTTAGGGCCCAGATTTGAGACCTATTTTATCTCCTCTTGGAGAGGAGTTGGGGGTTCTTGCTTTTTGGAAATTTTTCTATCTTTGGAGGTTTTTGGAAAGGAGTTAGAGGAACTTGGAGGATTGGAGGCTTGGAGAAAGCTTGTGGGCTCTTCTTCAACTTGCATCCATTGTTGGGCTCTTAAGGTAAGCCCTATAGCATTAGCCATTCCTTATGCTTGTTTCATCTTGCTTGTGTGCTTGAAATTTTGTGTTGGGTGTTATTTTCTTTTGTGTGGGTTTTGGGTGTTGGTAAGAGCCTCTCCATTTCAAGAAAATGCTCAACTTGTATGGGATGGGGGAGAGTGAACCTCCTTGAGGCACCTCCTAGTATTGGTTTATTTATGGCCTTGAGGGCATTATTTGGAGTATGGGATTATTTTGGTTGGCATGAGTGCTATGGTGATTTTTGTGTTTCATGGAGATATTATTTTTGGCTTGAGGCCTTGTGGTGTTGAGACTATGAGTTTTGGAGTGACCTCTTGAGTCGAGGGGTCCACTCCCCTACCCCTCCAAACTCATTTTTATGAGTTTTGTATTGTGCATAAACCTTGGGTGATTTTGTGTTGCATTGTGATTTTTGTTGTGGAATGTTTAAAACCCGTGTGAGATCTACCTCCTAGCTCGAGGGTGACCCACTAGCAGGTCTATGGTAGGGAGGAGGGCAGTTTTCGTGGCTTGGCTTTCCTCTCCTTGTGTTGAAATTTATTGCAGGTTATGTTGGTGGTTTTGGAGCCATGGAGAATGGCCATTGTGGCCTTATTTTCATTTTCATGATGGCTGTTTTGTGAGCCATGGCGTTGGAGGCCTTATTGTATTTGGTGGAAAAATATAATACTCTCCATTGTATAGTGTGTTGAAATGATTTTAAATGAGTAATGTATCTTATTGTGATTTTTGAATGGTTTATTAGGTTTCTGTTTGAGTTTATGATGTTATGGAAATCTTGTCAAATGTAAAATATTTCTATGCTGTTATTTCAAACTACAAAAAAGAAAAAAGATGCATTAGGTTGCTATCCATATTTTTATTTATATGCAAGAATAGAAAAAGAAAGGAAATAGTTAAACTAGATGTTTTATGATTCTAGAAAATTATAATTTCTGTGCTATATAATAATGCTGTTAGAAAAAAATACATATAGTGAGGAAATTAATGTAACTGCTATATTTACCTTGCTGTAAAAAAAAGAGTTAGTTCCTAAAAGCTCATAACTATTAGATTTTAAGTTAGTTAAATTTTCCGTTATTGTGTAAATTTGTATTATATATATACACATATTATTTTAGTATTCTAATCTTGCTATTTTTTTAAATTTAAATGACTGTGTATATATATATTTATATATTTCTGTTAAAAATATACTGTTAAAGCTATTGTTGAAATTATGTAAGCTATGTCTATACACACACACACATATATACATTTATATATTTTTAATTTAATTATTGAAATTTATTGTTTGTGGACCTTTATTATTTGAGTTTAGTTATTTATTAGTTTTATTTATTTTGATTATTTGGGTGGTTAATCTTTACAAGGTTATTTAAGTAAATTGAAATTAATCTTTTTAATTATTTTTTTTCTCCTAAATGATTTGAGGGAGACTCTTTTAAAATATTTACTTCAAATGTTAAAAATGCATTATGCTGCTAAAATTTTTCGAGACTTAGGGCAGTTAATTTAAATGAAATTCCCTTAACATTAGTTAACATTTATTTTATCTTGCAATTATTATTTTAACGAAGGCATATTTTTTAATATGTTTCCTTGCTCTAGAATTAAGGTTGGATTTCGACTCCTATCGGAATCATGTCACTCACCTAGGAAACTTAGGGTTCAGGTCCATTTGATCCTAACCCTAGTAGCGATGCTACTCGCGTTGCATAACCCCCTAGTCGGCTATCATCACACAGGGGATTGCGTATGTAAACATTCTTCCCCAAGTTTGATTGACATGTTTATGCATTATGTGTATTGCCACCAAGCATGCTGACACGTGCGAGGGGGTTTCTAGGGACATGTGGAATTTTTTTTTGATATTTCACGTCATGACCACATGACAAATGTGGACATGACACATGTGTTGCGTGTCATGACCGCATGGGAAATGTGGGCATGACATTTGGTATCAAAGTGCAAGTTTAAACACTGGGCTTGTTTGGGCACATTATATTTTCTGCAACTTCGATTGATTTGTGAATACCTTGTTCTTGTAGGATGCCTCCCTGATGAGTTAGGCAAGCGCATTCACATTGCACCAAGTCTGTAGAGGTGCATAGTGACTCATCAGTTGAGGGTCAGTGACTGCCGGCACTGCAGGCACCACAGGCACCACCCGCACCTGATATTGGGCCACAGATCTTACAGGTGTTATAGACAATGCTAGATAGGTTACCACCAGCCGCAGTCAAGCCGCGCATCGAGCCACTTGTCGAGCCCCACGTT
Organism: Cunninghamia lanceolata; assembly: GCA_027924645.1. Taxonomy (NCBI): domain Eukaryota; kingdom Viridiplantae; phylum Streptophyta; class Pinopsida; order Cupressales; family Cupressaceae; genus Cunninghamia; species Cunninghamia lanceolata. Next base: position 16,192,026 of record BSBN01000001.1, read on the forward strand.
GATCCATGAGAGGAGCCATGTATGGAGCCACGAGCTAAGTCATGTGTGGAACCCTACGTCGAGCCGCAAGAGGCACCACATGTGGAGCCTTATGTTGAGATACTTGATATTATAGCAAAGGAGGTTGGATCGACTTACAGAGCTCATAGCAGGAGCCCTTCGCATCATGCTAGGCATGAGGAGGCGGTGACAGTAGAGTAGATTTTTCACAGGCCTTATGATTTTGGTGTAGATGAGCCTATCCAAGGGCACACAGACTGAGGAGACCCTATCAGGGATTTGCTAAGGCTGAATCCACCTACATTCACCAGGACCATAGAGGGAGTTGAAGCTGAGGATCGGCTTACAGAGCTCGTAGCAGGAGCCCTCCGCATCATGCTAGGTGTGAGGAGGCGATGACAGTAGAGTAGATTTTTCACAGGCCTTATGATTTTGGTGTAGATGAGCCTATCCGAGGGCACACAAATCAAGGAGACCCTATCAGGGATTTGTTGAGGCTGGATCCACCTACATTCATCGGGACCATAGAGGGAGCTGAATTTGAGGCTTAGATTATCAGCTTAGACAAGTGCTTTGCATTGCATCCTTACGAGGGCAACATGAAGGCATGCGTGGCGGTCCACCTATTGAGAGACGCAACAATGACTTACTGGCACACTGAGGAGTGCAAGAGCTGCTTATCATTGGATACACTTTCTTGGGATACATTCATTGAGCTCTTTAATGCGTGATACCTATCAAACCACTACAGGTAGTGTCGTATTGACGAGTTCCATGATTTACAACAGCGAGGGCTTACTGTAGCATAGTATGAGGGCAGGTTCACAGAGTTGTCACATTATGAGAAGTATCTCCATGATGAGAAACTTTAGGTTCACAAGTTTATCAGAGGTTTGAATCATGGGATAGCAGGGCTTGAGAATTTGAGTGAGGCTGCCGAGAAGGCATACATTGCTGAGGAGATATAGAGATGAGGACAGAGTTCATGCCCTTAGTTTCAGGATCGTGGACAGCAGCAACAATAGAGTTACTGTAGACCACCACCACCTCAGAGAGGAGTATTTAGTTCTGCATCATTACCTCCTAGACCTCCATAGTAGCAACAGCAGCAGTAGTAGAGATCTAGGCCACAACAAAGGGCACATGGGGCTCATAATTGAGGTTGGTAGAAGCAAGGCCCGCATAGGGATCAGAGACAAAAGGGACTACTTGCGGGAGCCGCGAGATCACAACAGTCTTATAGGGGTTCACAAGGGTCCACAGGTTGATCTGGATAGCAACAGTCAGGTAGGACTCAGTCTAGACAGGTACATGCTTAGGTCCCATGCTATGTTTGTGGTGGAGCGAGACATCTAGCTAGAGAGTGCCCATAGGGCTTTATAGCAGGAGGACAACCTCATGCAGGAGGATCAGAGCAGATGGTTGAAGATGTGGGTAGGTCCCACCGTATGTTCGCAGCGGGTGATAACCGCCAGGATGATTGTTAGGCATCAGTTATCGAGACCTCAGGTATGATTGGGGATGTCCCCATTGCTATTTTATTTGACTCTGGCACTACTGATTCATTCATATCTCCATCATTAGTGGAGCGTTGCAGGCCAGTGGCCTCTAGGTAGGGCGATAGATGGGAGGTTGAGTTCGCCACAGGGGCCAAGATGGCAGTAGATGCCTTAGTCCATGACTGTGAGATATCTTTAGGGCCCTTTACTACATTATGTGACCTTAGGGTTATGCCTTTAGGATCCTATGGTGTGGTTTTAGGCATGGACTAGCTTGCAGCTCATAGAGCCAAGTTGGATTGTCGTTGAAAGGCGATTAACTGCTTAGACGATCATGGTATGTCAGTTGAGATAGTGGACATTCATAAGCCCACAACAATTCATATGATATCCGCTCAGCAGCTTAAGCGCTACATGCGGAAGGGATGCCAGATGTTTGCCATCACTGTTAGTGACAGATTTGAGGACGATCCTGAGGCATCATTAGATGACCATCCCATCTTGAGAGAGTTTGCCAATGTGTTTCCACCAGAGTTACCAGGGATGCCACCTTGTCGAGAGGTAGACTTTCATATTGATCTAGTGCCAAGTGTCGAGCCAGTGTCTCGTACACCCTACAGGACGACCACTCATGAGCTCACGAAGCTCAAGTTGCAATTAGAGGACTTTCTTGAGAAGGGGCATATCTGACCTAGCATTTCACCTTGGGGCACACTAGTCATCTTCATGAAGAAGAAGGATGGGTCTCTTTGTCTGTGCATGGATTATAGGCAGCTAAATAAGGTGACGATGAAGAAGCGTTATCCTCTGTCTAGGATTAACAATCTCTTTGATCAGATGCAGGGAGCTAGGTTATTCTCTAAGATAGACCTGAAGTTTGGTTACCACCAGTTGCACATCACAGAGGCGGACATCCATAAGACTGCCTTCCGGACTCGTTATGGCCACTATGAGTTCACTGTGGTACCCTTCGGCTTGATGAACGCCCTTGCTGTGTTCATGATGTTGGCAAGAGACACTGTGTGGCTTCATGAGTGTTGTCATTGATGGCAACAAAGTCCATCCCACACATCCACAGGACATGGTGTGTATCTACTGGAAGTTAGATTGAAGAGTATTTTGGTCTGATGACCAAGAACAAAGCATGCAGCAAAGTCTGACAATCAGGTCTGGATCTCTCAGAGGAAGTATCTTTGTAAAGTGCAGACTTAGGGAAGTCAAGAGGAGTACCATGACTAATATATTCTAGAGTTTGAGCCTCCGGTGATGATAGAATGAAAAGATATAAGCACCTGAGTGTTGGGTTCCTGTTTGGCAGAGTAGACTAAGGAAGACCTGATCGGCAGAGCATCAAACCTTAATCCGGATGGGATATTGATGGTGGTCAAGCTTCTTGAGGTATCATTCATGAGTGGCTGACATTATTGATGACTTCTATAAGCATCTATTTGATACGCATCACTTGGTAAGCAAAGATTTAGCCGACCAACCAAAGTATGGAAAGATATTAAGTATTCCAGATGCTGACTAGAAAGTTGATGAAATCCTTGGTGTGGATATATATACCAAATTGATTTCGGTATGAAGGTGTGTGTGGTGTATTGTATTGTGCAAAGAAAAGCAGAGACAAGTGTGGAATCAGTAATACAGGTCTGGTATGTGACAAGATAGCAACACCAAAGAAGAGGAAGAATGAAGTGCAGTAGATCAGTGTATTGAGCCTAACCAAAACTAAACCTTAGCATATGTGGATGCTTCTCATTAGTTCAAGTATCTTTCATTGTAACTTATAGACAGTGAGTCTCTTGTAGGCAGTGAGCCCTAATTGACAAGTGCCATTCTTGTATTTCTATTCTTCTAACAGAGAATACATTCTTGGGTTAGTCACCCTGTGGTTTTTCCCTTAACAGGGTTTTTCACATCAAAATCTTTGTGTTATGTGTATTGATTTTGTTTCTGCTTTCATGGTTATGGATGCTTATTTGTTTTGATGCTGCACTAGTTGTTAAAGAAGAGCAGAAAGTTAAATTAACTTAGATAACTAATTCACCCCCCACTCTCAGTTATCAACAATTGGTATCAGAGCTAAGTTCCTCCAAACAGAGCCTAACAGCTTGAAGAAGATCTGGGAATCTCAATGGATATGTATGGTATGAGGGAACAACTTCAGTCTGCCCTAGATGATCTTAAACAGTCTCACTCTGAAGCAAATAACTTAAGGGAAAGACTCAAACAAGCTGATGATTTCATAAATGAACTTAAGGAGAAACTGAGTATCTCTATGTAAAAGAGAAAGGAACTACTTTAGCAATTAGCAAGTTAGAATGAAGCCAATGATGCAAATGAAGATCTGAATGAGAAGAACAAATTATGTGAGAAGCTATCAAAAGAGGTCAATATGATAAGACATGAAATGGAATCAGGGGTTATGAAATTCACCCAAGAAATTGAAGAGAAGAGAAAAACTGAAGATAATCTGAAACAATCTCTCAAAGAGAAATCAGAAGACTACCACAAAATGGATAGAATAATCAGGCATTTGGAATCTGATCTGGAAGAAGCTAGAGATAATGAAGAACAAATTGAAAATCAAATTGACACTCTAAAAAGAGATCTTCAAACAACAAATGAATACAAAGAGAAATTTAAGATAAGCTCTGCTCAGCTTGAAGCTTTTCTTGAAAGCCAAAAGAGAGTAGATGACAAGCAAGGCTTGGGGTATGAGAAAGGTGAAAGCTTTGGATCCGATCAGAAGAACTCTGGATCAGGAAATCCAAGGAATAGGCCTAGAAGACCTCCGGTAAGGCAACCTAATGCTCAAAGATATCCATCCTTCAATGGATACTACCACAATTGCAATAACTTTGGTCATAAAGCAAATCAGTGCAGAAGAAGAATGAATCAGACTAATTCATCCTTCTTCATACAGTGTTTTAATTGCAAAAGGTTTGGTCACAAATCTCATGAGTGTAAAAATACGCAAATGAACAATTCATTCAATGGTAGATGCTTTGCATGCAATAGAATGGGACATATGGCTAATCAATGTAGATCAAGAGGATATCAGTCAAATATGCAAAGAAATGTTGTTTGCTACAATTGCAATAGATCCGGTCTTACTACCAAATTTTGTAGAAGTAAGAATCAGGACAAAAAGGGTCCGGTGCATCATAATCAAAACCAAGACAAAGGAAAAGGAAAAGTAGATGCGGATGAAATTCAAAGGGAGATGAACAAGATTTGGGTAAAGAGGAGTACAGAAAATGTTGGGGATGGATCCGCACCAGAATCTGGTGTTGATATTCCTTTTGAAAACTAAATAGATGAGCTCTAGCTCAGGGGGGGTCTCAAAAGAAAACAAGTTCCCCCAGCCAGTCAATTGGTGCCTAAAATTGTCACATGGAAAGTTGCAGATTAAAGGGTTCTTAGAGAAACATCTAAATGAGCCTTGGTAAAGATATGGAAGATCTGCAAGAAGTTTAGAAGAGGTTAATCTTCCTAGATTGATCTGGTTTAACAGTCATCTGGTAAGAACAGGATTCTCACAGTTAGATCTAGTATGACTCAAATTTAAGGTATCTTGGTCAGTGGATAAGTGGAATGATTTGGGAAAGATAGATAGACAGCTAATAGTGCATATCAGTGATCCAGAAAGATCTCTCTCAGAACAAGGAAAACAAGGCAACCAGAATAACTTAGGTTGTGCATTTATTGCAAAATAGAATTAGGGTTTGTGTAGAAATAAAAGGGTTCTTTGGTTCATCATTTGCACATTTGCATTCGAAAAGAAAAGAGAAGGAGCTCTGCAACAAGTTATCTCAATCCTCTCAAAGATCAAACTGCAGAAGTCGATTCATCCAAGCAACTCGATCCGGCTCATATCGTGAACCCTAGAAGCGTAAGAGGTATTTTCCACTCTTGAAATCTCTCTCTGAATCTTTGAAAGATGGCTACTTCGAATGTTGTGAAGATTATTGATAGGTTGCGCCCTAAATTCAAGAAACATCCCTATAAATCCCTAGAAGTTGATCCCCTAGGCGCATTTTCAAGTATTTCGCATGGGGTTTTGCATGTAAAAGATGTTAGGGCATATATTCATGCAAACATTGAGGAATTTGGAGAATCCAAGCTAATAGATATCTATCACAATTAGTTAATAGATGATGCTTTTGAACTCAAACCTCAGTACAAGGCTATCCGGGACAAGCATTTTGGACATTGTATCCATTTCCCCTGTTTTGCAAAAGATGAATGGGTCCGGTATGTTTTGAGCAGAGTGCATGACAACTTCATGTGGTTGAATAGACCATTTAAGATCACAAAAGATGCTATTAGGGTGGTAACCAGTTTGCATTCATCTAGAGGGTTACCTATTCTCAAATTGGTCAAAAACCAAACTGTGAGTGAGGTTATCAGATCAAAATTTGACAAGAGAGCAATGACAATAGAAGATATCACTGATCCGGATATCAAGTTTGCATCCATGATAATTGGTTACAAGATATATCACTCCAGTAAGGAAAATTCAATACTCAGAACTGTAATTTACACTGCTTATCAAATGCTAAGAGATAATGCTGACTATGATCTTTGTGAGCTTCTCTTGAATCAACTGTTGGAGAACTTGCAGAAAATTAAGAAGGATAAAAAGAATTCATTCAAGTATGGTGGCTTGATACTTTGCCTATTCTTCTATTATATGAATGAGCTACCCGGAACTAGTGGTTGGATATGGCAAAATAACATACCAGTAGCCATATAAATCAGAGATTATTTGCATGGAATTGGTGATGCCAAGGCACATAATACAACACTCTGGGGCTACTTCAAGAATTTTTAGAGTATGATGCAAGCTAGAGAAAGAATCCCTCAATCATTAGTTGAGAAGTACAAGGATATAGTGTGCTTTATGGTGGACACTGATCAATGCTTGATGGAGGCAGTGGAACCTAGAATAGTTTGGATCATGCCAATGGCGTATGAAGTTGATGAGAAAATCCTAGAGCTACACATCCAACACCTGCTGAGTCAACCCAAGGATCCTAAGGTAGAAAGGTTTGGAACCTACCAAGAGCTGAGTGTAAAAGTTCATGTTGAACTTAGACAACCAGAGATCAAGAGAAAAGTAAGAAGGGAAGTAGAAGAATTTGCCAAGAGGCATGGAATATCAAAAGAGGTAGTTGATGCCAACAAAGAGAAGATGGAAAGGGAAGAGGCAGAGAAACAAGATGCAGAAAAGGAAAGTGATTCGGTACAAGCCCCTTCCTAGACTAGATCCTCCAAGAGCTCTGCACCTGCCACCTCTAAGAGCCAAAAGGCATCAAAACCGGAAGCCCAGACATCTGGAAAGGGAGAGAAAAGAACAAAGAAAAAGGCAACAAGATCCTATACAAGTCAGAAGGATGATGAATAAACTAAAACCGATGAGGAAGTCAAGAAAATGAAGAAGAAGAAAACATCCAGTGAACCCTCTGCCGGTCAAGACAAGGAAGAGAAGGCAGAAGAATTTGTTGAAAAGCCTACTCTTCGCATTGATGATATAATCAAATCAGTCACTGTGGATGGGAACTTGAAACCAATAACTAAGTTTTATGATGATTATAGTGAAACTGATCAGAAGATCCTGCAAGAAGCTACAGTCAGGTATTTAAACATCTACAACAAAGCATTCATTGAAATTATATCTCTGATTCCTAAAAGTCTAGAAAAGGAACTTGAAATAAGAAAGAACAATGCCATGGCAAAAGACCTAGAAATCCGGGAGTAGATTGCTATCCAACTTTATCCCTCCATCACTCCAAAGCAAATAAACATGGTCTTCAAAGATTGCAAGGATGAGTTCTGGAGCAAAGCTAGAATGAATCAGCTTATGCTTGGAGAAACTAACAAAGTGGCAAAAGAAACAGAAGATATCCTCCGGAATGCTTTTAAAAGATTCAATCTTCCTGTTATAGAGGACTTAGGTGATGAACCCTCTACCATGGATGACAAAGGAGAATCTACTGAGATAGTTGTAGAAGAGACAAAGGAAGGTGAGGAGAAAACTGAGAATCTAGATTCCTCTGTTCAGGAAGAGGAAGTCCTTAAAGAAACAAATATCTCTCATCTGGTTTCCCCTACAGACTCCGGATCTAAAGGAGAAGAAAGAATAGAGGAGCAAACCAGTCAAGAAAAAGAAGTAAAGGAAAGGGAAAAAGACCAAACAGAGAAGACCCCAGGAGACAGTTCTGAGACTACAGAAGGGAAGAAGACTCTGTCTCTGGCAAGAGACACTACAGAAACTGTCAAAGATTTCCTGACCAAAGAGATGATGGAATTTGATGAACCAGAACTACTTCAAGGACCATTCAACTTTGATTTCCTCTCCCCGGTTCAAACCATGAAGATAGCATCCTTTACTCAAGCAAAGGCAAAAGAAAAACTTCTAAAGTCTCACATGGAAGACTGTGAGCTCATAGAAACTGCATCCAGTGTATTGGAGAAGATCATGCCATCCTTTTAGAAGGATCTCTCGGCCTCCTCATCCAGTAATCTAAAATCTCTTGTAAATTCTATTCATACACATTTTGATTCCTTAGAGTAGAAGAAAAGGTCCGGAAGGAGTTTTTGGGAAAGAGATTCTCTGAAATACAAGGACTAATAACAAATGATAGAAGAAATTTGGATATTGGAATAAAGAGCCTAGAGAATGCTCTTAAAGATGGTGGTGATCTATACAAATTTTGTCTATCTTGGTCCACCGTAACAACAGACATCACCAAGAAAGTGAAAGAACAAGAGAGCAAACTATCAAGTTTATCTCAAGGTTTTGATCCTCTCACTTCTTCCATAATCAATCAAGAGTGTCAGACTATTGTAGTCATAAATGATATAAAGAAGCTTGAGAAGGAGAAGAAAAATAGAATAAGCAGGTTAAGTGAACTTAGAGGGATAATTATCCCTAAATTAAAGGCCATGCATGAGGCCCTATCTGACGCTCAGACCATAGCCCGGACCAGTGATCTGACAGATCTAAAGAGGGCAAAAGCTTTTGCATTCCTATTGAGTGGTCACATCTCAATTTTAGACAGGATGAAGCACAATTGGGCAATAGAATTTGTCTAGTTGAAGGCAACTTTTGCAGATTTAATTCAGTATATGTAAGTAAAACATGTATATATGTTTATGCGACCAAGTATAGACTATTTTTTTAAGGAAATTTTGGTGTGTGGACCCTACCCTTTGCCATTGATGTCAAAGGGGGAGTGAGGAGCAGTGAAAAATGTGGAATCTAGCTAAGGGGGAGCTCCAGTAAAGTGTACATTAGAATAGAGCATCAGTAAAGGGGGAGTGTAGTGTGACACTTAGTCATTTTTCACTAAGTGTTGCCATCAATGCCAAAGGGGGAGATTGTTGGCAAGAGACACTGTGTGGCTTCATGAGTGTTGTCATTGATGGAAACAAAGTCCATCCCACACATCCACAGGACATGGTGTGTATCTACCAGAAGTTAGATTGAAGAGTATTTTAGTCTGGTGACCAAGAACAGAGCATGCATCAAGGTTTGACAATCAGGTCCGGATCTCTTAGAGGAAGTATCTTTGTAAAGTGCGGACTTGGGTAGTCAAGAGGAGTACCATGACTAATATATTCTAGAGTTTGAGCCTCTGGTGATGATAGAATGAAAAAATATAAGCACTTGAGTGTTGGGTTCCTGTTTGGCAGAGTAGACTGAGGAAGACCTGACCGACAGAGCATTAGACCTTAATCTGGATGGGATATTGATGGTGGCCAAGCTTCTTGAGGTATCATTCATGAGTGGCCGACATTATTGATGACTTCTATAAGCATCTCTTTGATACGCATCACTTGGTAAGCAAAGATTCAGCCGACCAACCAAAGTTTGGAAAGATATTAAGTATTCCGGATGCCGACTAGAAAGTTGATGAAATCCTTGGTGCAGATATATATACCAGATTGATTTTGGTATGAAGGTGTGTGTGGTGTATTGTATTATGTGAAGAAAAGTAGAGACAAGTGTGGAAGCAGTAATAAAGGGCTGGTATGTGACAGGACAGCAGCACCAAAGAAGAGGAAGAATGAAGTGCAGTAGATCAATGTATTGAGCCTAACCGGAACTGAACCTCAGCATATGTGGATGCTTCTCACAATTCAAGTATCTTTCATTGTAACTGGTAGACAGTGAGTCTCTTGTAGGCAGTGAGCCTCTTGTGAGCAGTGTGCTCGGGTAGTGAGCCCTAATTGGCAAGTGCCATTCTCGTATTTCTATTCTTCTAACAGAGAATACATTCTTGGGTTAGTCACCCCGTGGTTTTTCCCTTAACAGGGTTCTCTACGTCAAAATATTTGTGTTACGTGTATTGATTTTGTTTCTGCTTTCATGGTTATGGATGCTTATTTGTTTTGATGCTGCACTAGTTGTTAAAGAACAAAAAGTTATATTATCTTAGATAATTGGTTCACCCCCCCTCTGAGTTATCAACACACGAGTTTCATGAACGGGGTGTTTCGTACCTACTTAGATCGGTTCATGATTATTTTCCTTGATGATATATTAATCTATTCGTAGACTGAGGAGGAGCATGAGGAGCACCTACATCAGGTTTTACAGTGCTTGAGGGAGCAGAATCTTTATGGCAACTTGGTGAAGTGTGCATTTTTCAGGACAAAGGTGCAGTATTTGGGGCACATCCTATCTAGCGATGGTACCTCCATAGATCCATTGAAGATTAGGGCTATCATGGATTGGCCAACACCCACCAGTGTGATAGACGTCAGGAGTTTTATGGGGTTAGTTGGTTATTACCGTAGATTCATTGAGAGCTTCTCTCAGATAGTGCACCCCATCACTTCCCTTCAGCGGAAAGGGAAGAGTTTTACTTGGAATGAGCAGTGCAAGAGGGCCTTTGGGGTCCTCAAGGAGCATCTTACCAGCACTCCCATCTTAGCAATTCCTGATCTAACAGTAGATTTTATGGTTTGCACTGATGCATCACTTGAGGGTTTGGGAGCTGCACTCATGCAGGGTGGTAGAGTGATCACGTATGAGTCGCAAAAGCTCAAGACCCATGAGCTGAACTACCCCACTCATGATTTAGATCTCGGAGCATTGGTTCATGCTCTAGTTCATTGGAGACATTTCCTATTGGGTCATTGCTTTGAGCTTCATTCAGATCATCACAACCTTCAGTACATATTCACACAGCTGAATCTAAATGCCCTTCAGTGGCGTTGGATGGAGTTTCTTTGCGAGTATGACTTTGATGTCCATTACATCAAAGGGAAGGAGAACATGGTTGCTAACACATTGAGTCAGAGGCACCACGAGATCCTGACCTTGACTTTGAGTGTGGACTTGAGGGGACGCATTATTCAACATCTGCCTGAGGATGAGTGGTTTCTTGAGGTGCAGAAGGAGATCCAGTCACAGAGGGCCCTTGTGGGCAAGTTTGTAGGATACTCCCTTGAGGCAGATGGGTTACTTCGTCATCGACAGTGCATCTATGTACCCCATGCAGGCAACCTACGTACAGTAGTGTTATCAGAGGCTCACAGAGCACCTTATGCAGCAGACCCGGGGGTGAAGAAGATGCATGCCAACCTACGACAGTTGTACCATTGGGCAGGTATGAGACGAGATATTGCAGAGTTTGTTGCTCTATGCCTTGAGTGCTGAGTGCTAGAGGGTCAAGGCCAAGCATCAGCATCCAACGGGTCTTTTATACCCTCACGAGATACCAGAGTGGAAATGGGACACCATTTCCATGGATTTCATTGTTGGTCTTCCTATGTCTTCTCGCCGCCATGACGCCATCATGGTGACAGTTGACAAGTTGACCAAGATGGCACATTTCTCACCTATACGCACGACATACAATGCACTAGCAGTGGCGAGAGTATTCTTGGACAATATTGTGAGATTACATGGGGTACCTCGCCACATCATTTCTGACAGGGACTCAGTGTTCACATCAGCCTTTTGGAGTGCTTTACAGTAGGCGTTGGGGACCTAGCTCAACTTTAGTTTCGCTTATCACCCTGAGACAGATGATCAAACAGAGAGGGTGAATCAGATGTTGGAGGATATGCTCCGTATGTATGTTATGGACCACTAGTCTAGATGGGAGGAGTATCTGTATCTAGTTGAGGTTGCCTACAATAATGGGCATCACAACTCATTGGATATGCCTCCTTATCAGGCTTTGTATGGCAGACCTTGCAGGACACCATTGAGTTGGGATCGAATAGAGGACAGAGTTGCCATTGGTCCAGAGTTGGTTTAGGATATGGAGCAGCAGGTCACACTAATTAGGCAGAGACTTCAGGAGGCATAGGATAGATAGAAGAAGTATGTTGATGCTAAGAGACTAGATTGGAGCTTCTTAGTTGGTGACTTAGTGTTCCTGAGAGTGCAGCCACACAAGAGTCCAATCCATTATGGAAAGGGCTCTAAGATTGCACCACAGTTCATAGGACCTTTTGAGATCTTGGAGCAGATAGGACCTATAGCCTATTATCTATCATTGCCACCTAGCTTGTTGTGCATCCATAATATTTTTTATGTGTTTGTATTACGACGATATATATCTGATTTATCTCATGTATTGGATTGGAGTGCTCTATAGGTAGAGGCGGACGGGTAGTTGGCTTTGGAGCCAATTCACATATTGGCTCATCAGATGTTGGGCCTTTGAGGTCGAGAGCTGGACCAAGTTAGGGTCTAGTGGGATCGTTATGATGAGGTCACAACGACATGGGAGGATGTAGCTAGATTGAGGGCACTCTATCCTCACCTCTTTGACAACTTCCAAGAGGAAGTTTAGTCCTAGGGGGGGAGGATGTGAGGCCTATTTATTTCACTTCCCTATTTTGATCATTTTATATGACAGTTGGAGACATTTTTAGACATTTAGAGACTATTGATTTCCATTATGCAGATTCAGACTATATCTCCTGATTTTGGATTAGCTTTGATTAGTTATGTGGTGATTTGATTAGATTCCATTTTGATGCTCTTATGATGCTAGAAATGTGAGATACATTTGATGATTATTATTGATGTTGATTATGAGCTCATTATATGGATTAGGTATTTGATTCTAATTCTAAGATAGAATATATAGAAAATACAATTTTAAATCTTAATTATGATGTGATTTGTTTAATGTTGTGTATGAATTATGCAATGACATGATTATTACATTCTGTTGCTTCAGCTATGATATATCTATGTTGGATTGACCATTTGATCAAGTGCGTAGGTGATTTTCCAGGCCATGGAAAATTGGAGGCAGATCTCATACTTCTGTGTTTCCCTTGTTAAGTCGATCCATTCCCAAGAGGGATAAGGATCATGTTTGATTGAATGATGTTTTCGTGAATGCTTGAATTTTATAATTGGCCTAGTCCACCCCCTTTTATTTGATTTAATTTATGTATTGTAAAACTTGTGTTTTAATTCACACCATTTGGTGTTCTCTTTATTTTTGGGCCATTTAATGTGATTTTACACCTCCTTATGTGTTTATTGGAGTTCCAAACTTACCCTAGGTGGTACCCTAGGGTCTAGGGTCCATTTGGACTTAATAAACCCTAGGGTAACTCCCATCTAGTCACCCTAAACTTGGGTCTAGTAAAAGTGACAAAATGTTAAAATGGCTAAGGTTGGGAGATGAGTCATGTCTTGGAAAATGCCCATCTCCCTTCCCAAGGCTTAGGGATTCCTCCACCTTGAAGACTTGGGGAGTCTTCAAGACCCCCAAGTGTGTGGAACCTTCCTCCAAGACTCTCACACATGTGTGAGAGCATCTTGGAGTGAAGGGGCTCTCTTGAGGAGTAAGGTGATGACATGTCTTATCCCTTATCATCATGGAGCCATGGGGAGAGATGCCACCTCTCCACTTTTGCTCTCACGTGTTGGAGCACAAGTGGAGAGGCTGAGGGTTTGAATGGATAAGAGGGTGACACTTGTCACCCTCACATTCCTTTTCCCTTGCAAGTGGCATGAGATGAGGAAGGAGAAGGTGACATGTGTCACCTTCTCATTCCTCAGGGCCCAGATTTGAGACCTATTTTATCTCCTCTTGGAGAGGAGTTGGGGGTTCTTGCTTTTTGGAAATTTTCTATCTTTGGAGGTTTTTGGGAAGGAGTTAGAGGAACTTGGAGGATAGGAGGCTTGGAGAAAGCTTGTGGGCTCTTCTTCAACTTGCATCCATTGTTGGGCTCTTAAGGTAAGCCCTATAGCATTAGCCATTCCTTATGCTTGTTTCATCTTGTTTATGTGCTTGAAATTTTGTGTTGGGTGTTATTTTCTTTTGTATGGGTTTTGGGTGTTGGTAAGAGCCTTTCCATTTCAAGAAAATGCTCAACTTGTATGGGGTGGGGGAGAGTGAACCTCCTCAAGGTCACCTCCTGGTATTGGTTTATTTATGGCCTTGAGGGCATTATTTGGAGTATGGGATTATTTTGGTTGACATGAGTGTCATGGTGATTTTTGTGTTTCGTGGAGATATTATTTTTGGCTTGAGGCCTTGTGGTGTTGAGACTATGAGTTTTGGAGTGACCTATTGAGTTGAGGGTTCCACTCCCCTATCCCTCCAAACTCATTTCTATGAGTTTTGTATTGTGCATAAACCTTGGGTGATTTTGTGTTGCATTGTGATTTTTGTTGTGGAATGTTTAAAACCAGTGTGAGATCTACCTCCCAGCTCGGAGGTGACCCACTAGCGGGTCTATGGTAGGGAGGAGGGTGGTTTTCATGGCTTGGCTTTCCCCTCTTTGTGTTGAAATTTATTGCAAGTTATGTTGGTGGTTTTGGAGCCATCATTGTGGCCTTATTTTCATTTTCATGATGGCTATTTTGTGAGGCATGGCCTTGGAGGCCTTATTGTATTTGGTGGAAAAATATAGTACTCTCTATTGTATATTGTGTTGAAATAATTTTAAATGAGTAATGTATCTTGTTGTGATTTTGGAATGGTTTATTAGGTGGTTGTTTGAGTTTATGATGTTATGGAAATCTTGTCAAATGTAAAATATTTCTATGCTGTTATTTCAAACTACAAAAAAGAAAAAAGATGCATTAGGTTGCTATCCAGATTTTTATTTATATGCAAGAATAGAAAAAGAAAGGAAATAGTTAAACTAGACATTTTATGATTCCTAGAAAATTATAATTTATGTACTATTTAATAATATTAGAAAAAAAATACATATAGTGAAGAAATTAATGTAACTGTATATATATATAACAAAAAAAACCCGTGCATATATATTATGAGTATATACCTCTGTGTGAGGTATTTTCATGGCTGCCCAAGCCATTGAGAAGAAACCCTACCTACAACAAAACAAACAAAACAAGAGAAACAAAATGAAGGCAAACAAAAATGAAAGAAGAGAAGAGATAGGGTTAGGGCAAAACAATAAAGAAACTAATAAAATAATAGGATATTTTAGGGTTGAGTTTGAGTTGGAAAATTTGATTAAATGAATTTATTTTATTTCTCTTTTCATTTGCACGTGATTTGGGCTTTCCCTCTTCTATTATTTTGAAATCACTATATTTCTTTTGTGTGATTTTTAAGTGGGGTCCTTTTCATGTGGGAAGGAATTTTATTTATTAATTATTTTTACTAGACCTTATTGTCACTTTGGATTTTTTTTAAATTATTGTGTGGGATTTTTAATTGGGTAATGTAATTAGAATTTAAGTGGGTTCTCCTTTCCCTTTTGATTCTAATTTTTAGACTTTGTATTATTATTTTCCTAGTGGGGTTTAATTTAATTAAATTGGCAGTCCCGTTTATTAATTTAATATTGTTATTTGATTTTGTTGGGTTGGATAAAGTCATTTTAATTCCTTCTTGGAGAATTTTACTTTTGACGTTCAATTAATTTAATTATTGAAATTTATTGTTTGTGGACCTTTATTATTTGAGTTTAGTTATTTAATAGTTTTATTTATTTTGATTATTTGGGTGGTTAATCTTTACAAGGTTATTTAAGTAAATTTAATTTAATCTTTTTAATTAATTTTTTTCTCCTAAATGATTTGAGGGAGACTCTTTTTATAATATTTACTTCAAACGTTAAAAACGCATTATGCTGCCAAAATTTTCTGAGACTCAGGGCAGTTAATGTAAATGAAATTCCCTTGACATTAGTTAACAATTATTTTATTTTGCTATTATTATTTTAACGAAGGCATATTTTTTAATCTGTTTCCTTGCTCTAGAATTAAGGTTCGATTTCCACTCCTATCAGAATCATGTCACTCACCTAGGAAACTTAGGGTCCGAGTTCATTTGATCCTAACCCTAGTAGCTATGCTACTTGCGTCGCATAACCCCCTAGTCGGCTATCATCACACAGGGGATTGCGTATGTAAACATTCTTCCCCAAGTTTGATTGACATGTTTATGCCTTATGTGTATTGCCACCGAGCACGCTGACGCATGTGAGGGGGTTTCTAGGGACATGTGGAAAAGTTTTTTGATATTTCGTGTCATGACCACATGACAAATGTGGACATGACACGTGTGTTGCATGTCATGACCACATGGGAAATGTGGGCATGACAAAATGAAACATATTCAAAATCATACTTTTTGGAAAGCTTATACTAAGGCTACATATTTACAAAATAGAGTTTCTAAATGACTTCATTTGATCCCCCAAAAGGTGAAGCAAAATTGGTTTTTTGTTAGCATTTTGATAAGTGTGGAGGAGACTCCATCAAGGGTTTGATTTAAGACTAGGGGGTTATTTCTAAGGGGATTTGATCTAAGGGGGTTTTATCTAACCTGCTTCAATTAAACCACTTTAGATGGAACCCCTCAAGGCTTAAATCATTAATTTTTCTAAAAAATATGTGATTTCAGACAAAAATCAGGATGTCCCATAAGTGGGACACACATTTAATTGCTTCTATTGCATAAGAATTAGAGAACATTTATTGCATTCAAGAGAATAATCATTCAAAACTGATCATGCTCATCCTAGCACATGTGAATCACTTGGCATTCATCTTAGAATTCATGTGCATGTTTGAAGCTTTTTGTCTGTTAAGATATTTTTAAATACCATTATCTTGACAAAAAAACCCTAAGAGTGACAAAAATATCATTATCTAGTAGTCTACCTTTTCTAAGAAATTCACAAGGTAGAATCTAGAGACCATCACAATTCAAGTTTACAAAAACATAGTGATTCATAGGCATAAACTAGATCCAAAACTACAAAGATGACCCAACACAAAATATGGAAGAATATTCTAATTCTCATCTACACACACAACTATCTAGAACATTTATGGATTCCAAGGCAAATCATTCTCATTGTATAATTACCCATTGGCATACAATCTTTGATCATAAAGATAAATACTCTTTCTCTTCATTAATTGCTATTTATGGCATGATTGTGCTTACTATCTAATATTGTCTAATTTGATCCATTCAATTCCACTCCATCTACACCCCATATTTAACCCTTAGTTTAATGTGTACTCAATTGTGTTTACTTACCTAATTAGCCTAAGAGAACCTTAATTTTCCTCTCCAAAGTTATTAAGGGGATATTTGTTTTATCAAGTTAAAATATATTTAATGAGTGGATTATTTTTTGATGTGATTATGCCTGAGTTGGACCTTAATAATTATTTTAATTAATGGAACTAAGAATGAGCTTTAATATTGAAGAGGTACAAATATCTAAGGGTAAAAATACTTAAATGGATTAATCCAGGCTAATTAAATACATGTAAACAACAAATCACAATTAACTTAAATTAATCAAAGCTAGGAATTGAATTGAAATTCTATTTTTAAAAATTAATAATAAAAAGATAGGTGTACTTAGTGTTGTTATATGGAGCCTAATTAGACTCAGAGGTTAAATTTACCCCACTTTTATCGGCGCGGTTTCCCCCCAAATTATTTAACGGGGTCAAGGGGCAATGCCCCTTGTGGGGGTTTGGGGAAGCACCCCCAAGATAGGGTCAAGGGGCAGCGCCCCTTGTGGGGTCCAGGGGTAATGCCCTTGGCATGTTCCCTGTCGCGATACAGGGTAGGCTCGAGGGGCAGCGCCCCCGCAGGGGCTTGGGGGCAACACCCCCGAAACCTCCAATAATTTTTTATTATTTTACTAAGGCATTGGGAGTTATTTTTCTATTGGTCGACATAAAAAACCCTTATTTTTGTAACCGACATAAGGCTTGATAAAAGCGGCTAAGGGTTAGGGTTTCTATTGATGTATTGTAGCATTTTGCAGCAATATTGAGTTGCAAGGATTGCTAGTTGTAATTGGTTTGATTTACTAGATAATAATATTGGACTCTATTGGTGGATGTAGCCCGAGTTTGGGTGAACCACGTTAAAACTTATCTCTCACTGTTATTATTTCTGTGTATTTTCATTCCTCTATTTGATCTTTATTTGCATTTAATTGATATTTTCTGCTAGCTAACCCTAACACTTAGTTCATAATTTGATGTTAGAATATGGAATCTAAATATGTTCATAATGGATTTATTGGTGTTTAGAAAATAATTCCCTCAATATGCTCACCATCTTAGAATCAAAATAGACTACAAGTTGATCACTAGTGGCTTAGGGTCAATACCAAGAAGTGTGGATTCCTCCTCTAATGTGTGGATCTAATCTAGTAGATATTAGACTTCTGTAACCTAATTCCCTTTAGTCTTTAATATTTGAGTATGCATAAGGATGACAATATGTAAAAATACATTTAGAGAAGTTGCCAGATCACTAGGGGAAAGTTATCCTAGGTCAAACCCCTTATTAGACCAACTTTACAATCTTGAGCCAATATTTGAAGATAACATTCTCAAGCATGTAGATGGCCTAGATGAAAAATTTGATTCTAATCTATTTTTTTAATTTTGTGCTCCAAATATAATATAAAATAAATAAATAATTTAAGATTTGTAAAGTCAAACATCTCAAAGGAAACAAATGCTTTATTTATTGGATTAAAAGGTACAATCCACTAGGAAGTGGTTTAGGTATGGTTTATTCCTTCTATATTACATAATCATTGTAATTTAGCCTTTCCTAATTCTACATGTCCCTTCATCCTCTCTTGTTAAAACAATGTGGATTTGAAGCATTGGGATTTAATCTACTCTCTTCCTTGTCCAACATAGTAGCAACTTGTCCCCAATGTTGCACACCACAACATTGTTGAAGCATGAAGAAATATAAACTATTGATAATGTCTCTTTGATTTAACTTAATCCAACATAGGTTAGATTGTTCTATAGTAGCTTATACATTAAGATTCATATTGGCCTCAAACACATAAGGCCCAAATTTTAACACAAGAATAAAAAGTTTGTTTATTTATCTATATTTGACTTACATGGATTTAAGTTTTATTTATTTATAGGGAAGGGTGTTTACACCCTAGTTGCATCTAGTATTCATGTTTAGGATTTTCTTCCTTAGGTTCTTCCTCATTAAAGGAGTTTACTTTACTATCTTGAATGGAGTGGACATGTAGATATTCATCACATATCTCCTTGTCCATCTTTGGTGCATTTCATTTGTAGTTGAACCAGAAGTCTCTAACAAAAAAAGGTTTATTGGATTGTGTTTTGTTTGAGTTTCACCTGTCTTAGTTTTCCAAGAAATTTCTTCACTTTGTATCTTCAGTTAGGTTAATACAAAGGAAAAGATATCTATTTTAGATTATCATACTACTTCATCATTCTGCTAGCCTAAGAGAGATAAGTCCTCTTGAAGTTCTCTAGATTTGGTTCATACTAACTTTCTAGTTCCTCTCTTGTTCTTTCATCCTCTACCCATTTGATATTATGGCTTAAAAATGGTTAGATTTCTAGAGTTTAATAGTTTTACCATTTTTTTCATGTAGTGAGTCCTAGGTTGGGGTTGAACTTAGAGCCTTGATACCACATGTCACTGTTAGGGCAAAATGTGGATTAATCAAATGAACAATAATAAACCCAAACATCAACAGAATAATGAAAACAAGAAAGATTGAATGAAATAAGGCAATGAACAATACAGTGCAAACCTTCCCTGTTTCAAAGCTTCTATTGTTCGCCTATTACAACCATCCTTTGCTGATGAAGTAGGCCCTCAGTGAGTGCACTCTTTTAGCTGTGTTGTAGGATGTCGGTAGTAAATGGCTGTGTTGATAAATAATGCTGTGAAGTAGAGCTTCAAAGCAAATGGTGATCTCAAGTAGATTGTATTGGGGGTGCCAAAGGCGTGCTGGTGGATTTCTGCAGAGTAACAATACAAATAACCTAGATGAATAGAATGGAGGGATGAAGCTTCTTTTATAGACTCAGAAGAATGAGAATCAACGGTTGAGAAGAAGTGTGATGATCAACGGCTGAGGATGGTTGAGGAATGTGCAACTAGTAGAAATATGACAAGTGTCTCATCTCCATCATGAAAGAGGGGACTTGACAACATTGATTGGAGAGTTAACTCTTTTAACTGAACAGTTAACAAACTTGATTAGTCAGTTGGAAGAATGAATTATGGAATTGACTGAATTGATTGAGGATTTAACTCAATTGACTGGTTAGTTAACACTTTTGATTGATTAGTTAACTAACTTCTGATTTGAGAAGAAATAGGACATGTGGGTGAGGGGGAAAATAGGTAATTAAATATTTAATATATTTAATTACATGTGCAACCCGATGAGGTAGACAAGGTGAGGTGGAAAAGTGAGGTGTAAGTGTGAGGTGGATTTTTGGAATTAGAACTTAGGATAGAGGAATTTGGATTAATTAAATAATTTATGATTATTTAATTGTGTAGGACATTTAGAAGAATTTAGGGAATTTTAATTAAATAAATTAAATTTATTTAATTATGGAATAGTGAATCGATTAAATAAATTTAGAATATTTATTTAATTGGTAGAAGAACAGAATAAATATTTAGAATATTTATTTAGTTGAATTGTGTCACTTTTAGGCGTATACATTTTGCCCCTCTTTGATGCAATGCAGTTTACAGCGTTGCTTCAAAGAATAAATAGTCTGATAATGACACATGCCCCAGTTTGCCCCTAGTACAAGTTTAATGACGATAGGATGCCCCCTTGGGAGATTAGATGGGAAAAGGGCGAAAGATTCTGAGACAGACAATCTGACGAAGACGAAGGTTAGGTTTGAAGAAAATGGGCGAAGAAAGAACCGAATGGTACGCAATGCAAGATGGAATGATGACACACACAAGCAAGAAAGCAAGTATGCACAAATGACACAAGAACAAATAAGGTATTGCCCCTGTCAAGCGGTAAACCAACGATATACTGATAATGATATACGACAATGTTGTCATGGTGGGGAACGATATATCCCTAGACCAACATGGCAGGCATGTTGTCATGGCGGGGAATGATAGATCCCTAGAGCAACATGAAGGATAGTGTCTGGTTTCAGGAAATGAAGCATGTCATGTAAGACGCATGTATTGGTTTGATTTTGACAACGCAACATCCTGTATAAGACAATTGATTGATTAACTGATCGAGTTGGTTTACGACCAGACAAAGATCAAGACCCCTGATTGTGATTGGATCATTTGTGCAAGATTGACTTGACTTGATTGGTATGGATTAAGGATGGACCTTGCATTTGGATCATTGCTTAGACTGATCGGACAAGGATGAAAGATATGATGATAGATAGAAATCTGATTGATAGAAGGACTCACAAGCTTTTATTTGTATTGATACTCTGCATTGTTGGATCTTTATTGCATGGGGTATGGTATGGATGTATAAATGGATATAGGATGGATGCTTTGCTATTGGAGTGCTTTATTTCATCATTGGGTGATTTATTTTTGGTACATTTTCTGAAATGTTGTAAGTGAATACAAGCATCTAGGTATAATTGAACCGAGATGACCTGAGTACCGCTTACATGGATTTTGATTTGGCAAGTAAATACAAGCATCTAGTCATAATTGAATCTAGATGACCTGAGTACTTCTTGCGTGTCAACAAACAAGGATTACCCCCATTCATGTTAGACCTTTGATATCCTCGATGATCTTTTGCCGATCATGTCCTTAGACAAGGTATCACATTACTAAGGTAGAATCCACAGATAGCAAACAAAGAAAAATGATCATGCCCCCATCATAGCATCTCTAGCTTTTGGTATCCTTGAGTAGCATAGAAAGACATGATAACAAAAATCAAGACTCTATAACATAACCCTGATTTCAAGCCGAAAACATTCTAGCATTTAGATGTGTTTTCCTTGCTGTAATTTAGATAGAATCAGTTAGAAGACCTTGGGTATTTGCATTGCTTTAGATAGGTTAGGATGTTCATAGTCAAGATTTTTGCTTGAAGTGCGGGTTCTGCTTGTATTTGCTTGTATGGTGAGAAGATTGCACAATCCTCATTGGGGAGACGGACCCTAAGGGACTGACCTAGTGCCTCGAGGGCACATTGCTAAATGGCCTTGCCTACATGACGACGCAGAGGCAACGTAGTTCGGGAAGAACCCTGATGGACCTAAGATACGAATCAGATGAGACACGATATGGATCAGATATGGAACAGCTACGGATCGAATATGAAACAGATATGGATCAGATATGGAATAGATATGGATCATATATGGAACAGATATGGAACAACTATAGATCAGATATGGAACAAATAACACTGATGATAGAGGCCATGCTAGGCTGACACTGTGGACAGGATACAACCCCAGAATTTTGGATAGCCTTAATGCTAGATACTGATGACAAGGGAAACACCATGGATAGACAGATGGATGGGCGATAGGGGATCAATGGCAGGGTAGGTAGAAGGAAACAAGGATGTGATCTCCAAGGACTATTTCGCATAAGATAAACATGCCCCATTGTAGGTAGAATACAGAGGATTTTTCATGACAAAGCTTATGATGATAGGAGGATGAGAGGGTAATGAAGGATTTGCATGGTTTGGAGGGATAAGGTATATCAAGAGACATCTAAAACATTCGCAACATTGTGCCCCCAATCTTTATCAAGACCAAAGAAATAGAGGAAAGGAAGATTAGGCTGGATAGACTGGATAGTATAGGTAGGATAGGATAGGAAATGGTACGGAAGGAAACTGATAGAGGAAGAGTGATAGGCTGATGAGACAAGGTGACCCCAAGTGTAGGTGACATAGAAGATCAACTTACACATGACGCTTGTTTACTAGGTTTTCATCATGGTACTTATCCAAGGCACCTGTTTGCCAGATTTTCACCATTGGACGAATGGATTTTTCTTTACTTTTTTCATTGTTTCTTTTTTTTTTTTTTTTGAATAGGAGAAAGTGAATACAGAAGGGAGAGACTCAAGTATCTAGTTCCTTGAAAGGTGATAGTCCCACTAGATGGATGTTGTCGCATGGACGATGTCAAGCATTCTCACAGATGTAGGTAGGGGATTGCATGAAAGTGATATGGC
Organism: Cunninghamia lanceolata; assembly: GCA_027924645.1. Classification (NCBI taxonomy): domain Eukaryota; kingdom Viridiplantae; phylum Streptophyta; class Pinopsida; order Cupressales; family Cupressaceae; genus Cunninghamia; species Cunninghamia lanceolata. The sequence continues at coordinate 16,214,998 of BSBN01000001.1, forward strand.
GTAGGTAGATAGTGGATTACAATGCAGAATATGGAGGGAAGGCTTATGCAAAAGCATGGACCATAGGAATAGGATGAGGAAGATATGTAGGATAATAGTGGAAGGAAGGGGAGATGGAGGTATATGAAAATGTTGTGGAATGGAAGGGAATCATGACCAACGGTTGCACATACCGTGGTAAACATTGAAGCTGGTGATGGGAAAGTAGTGTAGGAAGCAACGAAGACTTTGGCTTGTGGATGAATGACTTAGGCATGTAGGGATCCACATAGACTGAGTATTTTGCTGGTTTTTGCTTGTCATGTGGGATGGAAGAATTTGAGACTTTTGGATGGAATGGGAGAAAGTGGATGGTTGAGATTCCTGAGAGGTAGATGCCTCATGTAACTTGAGGGCTTTTTGCTTAGGTACCCAAACCATTTTGTTTTTAGATAGTACCTGTGAAGGTATGGGTTTGGGTGTATGCAGCTTTTGTGCAGCTTTTGGAGTAATCATTTGTTGGATGTGGACCCACACCTTTTTTAGCTTGGCGTATAGGTGTGTGGGTGTATGCAGCTCTTGAGAAGGACACTTCTTTGATTCTTGGATTTTGTATCCTAGGTCATGAGGACTCTTAGGATTTTTGGCTTTATAGGTAGAGGCATCTAGATTTTTATTGTTGAATTCCCGTGGGATGGTGGAAGTGGAGTTGGAGTACGTTCTTTGTTTAGACAACATGTGCATTTGTTGGCCATGATTGGGATTGTTAGAAGATTCGTAGATGGATGAATAAGGTGTTGGAAAAAGTGGTGGTAAAATGTATGGAGGGATATTAGGAGTTGAAAGTAGCGGAGGTAGATTGGATGGTGGAAGGTGTATTGTCACAAGCTTTTGACAATGGTAGGATGATGGAGGTGGAATGGCGACATACGTTTTGGGGATATGATAGGGTTTGTGATAGAAAGTGGGGGATTTTAAAGGAGTGGAGGAAGTACCAACATCTAGAGATTGTTCACCTTGGGGTATGTATCCAAGGCCATATGAAGGAGGAGGAACATTGACATGGACGGGCTCCAAAATACCTTGTCCGTGAAGGCCTAAGCCTTTACCTTGATAGTTCATATGTTGGAGTATGCGGTGGACAGCGGGATTATGTGTAGGTGGAACATTAGACACAAGTTCCTTATTGGATGGAGAAGGTGAGATAGAGGATAATGGTTGCTGGTGTTCTAAGGAGGAACACTCATGAAGGAAGGCGGTAAGACCAAGAATATACAGTGGGGGATTTGGAGCATGGTCGATAATGGATGGCGGATGAGGATTACTAGTTTGATCTTCTACGCTTTCTTGGGAGGCAAGTGTCTCATCAAGGGAAGTGGAAGTCGCTGGATCTTGGATAGGACTAGATGGGGTTATCGGCTCAGGACCATCGAACACATAAAGTGGGCTCAGAGGATCATCATGGTCTACTTGATCATAGATAGGCTTGTCATCATAGATGGGATCTTGATCATAGATAGGATTTAGCATGATGGAATTAAGGTGCTCTTGTATATGTTCTTCATCAACGATAATATCTTGATCATGGAAAGGATATAGGTTATGCATGGGATGGAATTGGATTTCCTTCTCATGTATAGGTGTTGGGAGATGGATAGGATCAAGTGGCTCATGGAGAGGTTCATTATTATGGATATCATCTTGATCATGGAAAAGATACATGTTATGGATAGGTTGCAAGAAAGTGATTTGATCTGGACTTAGACTAGGGATTAATGTTTCCTCATGCATAGGATTAGACTCTTGACATACCTCTTGGGTTGCTGGAATGGAAGTGGATAGCTCTTGGATAGCTTCATGGTTGACAACATAGATGTTTGATGGACCGTGACTTTGGTTCATGGTAGGGGGTTCTTCGATAAGCTCAAGGGGTTGCGAATGACATGAAGGATTTTTGGTAAGGTCAAGGACTGGAATTTGGAGACATGGTTGACTCTCTGCTAGTAGCCCTTGGATCACATCATTGGTAGGTGTATGGATAGGTGAATGAGTGGATTTAGCTTTCTCTCTAGCTTTTCTCTGGTTGTATAAATTTGGAAAAATTCTTTCCCACCACTCATCTGATTCTTTTTTGGTCATCCATTTAGAGTTTGAGGAACTAGATGGTGGTGTTGGTGTAGAACTGGTATGCTTTGGGATATGGGTCTTAAAAGACGGTGAAGGAGGACTAGTAGATGGACTGGTATAGGATTTCCAACTTAAGGTGGTGCTTGCCTTGTCATGAGCATCATTAAGATGGGAAACAGATGTATGAGTTCAGGGCGAGGCGTAGCTAGTACTAGCATGTTTAGCTTGCAAGATTGCCATTTCTTGTTGTAAGACTTGGATTTGTTGAGAAATTGCTATACACTCTTGGGGCGAGGGACCTGAGTTTATTTGCAATTGCAGATATTGGACTTTTTGAGCAAATGCTTCTAATTGGTTTGTCATATTGATAGAAACTGGTAGAAGGCTGAAAAAGCCTACTGTTTTGGATACACAGCTTCAGAGGCACAATTTTAGAAGGTAAATGCACAATTCTGGCAAAGGATAAATGCGCAACTCTGGTTTCTTCGAATGATTTTGCAAAGTTTTTGACACATTTTTCAGTGCTTTTGGTTTCTTGGTTGCAAGTCAGTCTTTTGATCTGATTTTTCTCAATTATGGCAAGAAGACACAGCAAACACAAAGATATTTTTATGGTTTTTTTTTTTTTTGAGATTTTGTTAACTCTATTTGGACTAAGAGAAAAAAAGTAAGTACAAAATCTTAGGCTCGAAATGGATTACAAGGTTTTTTTGGCCACTAGAACAAGAGGTGTTTAATGAGGGCAACCGTTCAAGTGGTTACACATGCGGCGGCACTACTCTCTGTTATGGAGTCTCCCAGCCTCAAAGGGTTACGCCTTAGAGGGTTTTGGGGGAGGTTGGCCGTCGGTGTAACACAACAGCACTCGTTGCAAGAGGTTTTCACCTCAAGGACATTTATTTTAAGTGGATTGGTAGGGCTTGGCTTTAGCCTGTTTCCACTCAGGGTCGTTCCCACTTGGACAGGCGTGCATCCAAGGGCAGGCCCCCCTAAAGGTTAAACAAATAGAATAACAAGTCTGGCACTTTGGTCACCCAGTTAAGGGGAGAGCATAAGCCTATTGTCATTCACAAGCATAGAATACACTGGTTAATCCAACCTAGTTAAAATTAGAAAAACTAAATGGGCTACTCTACTTGTGCACTCACACAATTGTTAACTTTGCAGTGATTAGGAGATAGCAATGATTCTTTCCTTTGCAAGATAGCAATATGCTTAACTGAAAGAGATAGCCATATAGCAATGATCAATGAAACCAAGATAAAAATAATTCAGTTATCACCCTCCTAATTAGAAAATATGTGAGATTGGCATGCATGTTTTTACTTTCCTAATTAGAGTTAGATTAAAATTGTATGCAAGTTACATGAACAATGGGTTACTCCTTCCTAATTAGAACCAGATGAAAATTTGTATGCAATTGAATGAACAATGGGTTACTCCTTCCTACTTAGAACTAAATGAAAATTGTATGCAAGTTGCATGAAAAAGGTTTACTCCTTCCTAATTAGAACTAGATGGAAATTGTATGCAAGTTGTTTTACTTTCCCCCTAGTTAATCTATGATGTGTGTGTTAAGGAAAATAAAACTATCCAGCTCTCAACCCTATAGAAGATATATCAAAAGTTTCTTTTCTCTTTTCGTTGACAAGTGTTTAAGTCAAGCTACACAGATAAATCTTTAGTTTTCAAGAAAAAAAAATGCTAGATTTAAGCTTGGAAAGATAGCTGAACTTTGACTGTAAAAATAGCTAACAAAATGATAAAATCACTTGATCAAACCTGCTCCATTGTGAAGTTCACAGAATTACCTTTCCAACGAGTGTTTATTTGTGCGATTACGAGTTCGTATGCTCTTGTTATGGCAAAAAGAAAAAGATACCACCCTTATGGCATGTAGAAGAAGGTATGATGGAGGATTGTTGGATAAAACAATGCACCCTATGGAAGCACCCTTCAGACTGCTGGATAAAAGGATGCGGAAGCACCCTTCGGACCGCTAGATAAAATGATGCACCTTGTGGGAGCACCCTTCAGACCGCTAGATAAAAGGATGCACCCTGCGAAAAAGCTATTAGGATAGGTGGATAAAAGGATGCAGGAGCACCCTTCGGACCGCTGGATAAAGCGATGCACCCTGCGGAAGCACCCTTTGGACCGCTGGATAAAGCGATGCACCCTGTGGAAGCACCCTTTGGACCGCTGGATAAAAGGATGCACCCTGAAAAAAAAGCTCTTTGGACAGTTGGATAAAAAGATGCGGAAGCACCCTTTGGACCACTGGATAAAGCGATGCACCCTGTGGAAGCACCCTTTGGACCGCTGGATAAAAGGATGCACCCTCAAAAAAAATCACAGAGATTTTTTTCAATCTCTGATTTTTGTGAATTAACAGGTGATTCTAAGGTTTTCGACCCTTCTGATCACGTTGGTGATGTCAGTTTCAGCCCAGGAGGTCACCTTTTGATAGAGCCTTGCAAAACTCAATAATGGGGTTTAGAGAAACACAAATTTTTACTACAAAAATTTGTAAAAAACATAAAATTGAATGGTGGGCACCAAAAATGTTAGGGTAAAATATGGATTAATCAAATGAACAATAATAAACCCAAACATCAATAGAATAATGAAAACAAGAAAGATTGAATGAAATAAGGCAATGAACAATACAATGCAAACCTTCCCTATTTCAAAGCTTCTGTTGTTTGCCTATTACAACCGTCCTTTCCTGATGAAGTAGGCCCTCAGTGAGTGCACTCTTTTAGCTGTGTTGTAGGATGTCGGTAGTAGATGGCTGTGTTGATAAATAATGCTATGAAGAAGAGCTTCAAAGCGAATGGTGATCTCAAGTAGATTGTATTGGGGGTGCCAAAGGTGCGTTGGTGGATTTCTGCAGAGTAACAATACAAATAACCTGGATGAATAGAATGGAGGGATGAAGCTTCTTTTATAGACTCAGAAGAATGAGAATCAACGGTTGAGAAGAAGTGTGATGATCAATGACTGAGGATGGTTGAGGAATGTGCAACTAGTAGAAATATGACAAGTGTCTCATCTCCATCATGAAAGAGGGGACTTGACAACATTGATTGGAGAGTTAACTCTTTTAACTGAACAGTTAACAAACTTGATTAGTCAGTTGGAAGAATGAATTATGGAATTGACTGAATTGATTGAGGATTTAACTCAATTGACTATTTAGTTAACACTTTTGATTGATTAGTTAACTAACTTCTGATTTGAGAAGAAATAGGACATGTGGGTGAGGGGGAAAATAGGTAATTAAATATTTAATATATTTAATTACATGTGCAACCCGATGAGGTGGACAAGGTGAGGTGGAAAAGTGAGGTGTAAGTGTGAGGTGGATTTTTGGAATTAGAACTTAGGATAGAGGAATTTGGATTAATTAAATAATTTATGATTATTTAATTGTGTAGGACATTTAGAAGAATTTAGGGAATTTTAATTAAATAAATTGAATTTATTTAATTATGGAATAGTGAATCGATTAAATAAATTTAGAATATTTATTTAATTGGTAGAAAAATAGAATAAATATTTAGAATATTTATTTAGTTGAATTGTGTCATTTTTAGGCGTATACAGTCACAACCCGCTTTATTGAGACATGAAGAATAATGAATCATTGGTTTATGGCTATATATGTATTCTTAGATAATTAAACTAACCACGATCATATTTAGGGTTAAGTTTATTTGTCGAATTTCATCATATTTGTCTTAGGTACCACGATCATCATTATACATGCATATGAATGAGAGAATCAAGTTCAAACACATTAGAATATAGTGAGTGTTGAAAAGAAGGGTGATGGAACAATAGAAATAATAAATAATATAGTGTTTAAATCTAATTAAGATATGATTAAGATAATAAACTTATAAATGAAATAGTGGAGAAGCAATATAACAAATCAAAAAGCTCATAAAATGCAAACCATAACACCAAATATACATGGAGAAACCATTTTAGGAAAAAAACTACACCACCGAAGAGATAATGAGAATGCATTAACATTAAGAACAAGATTACATTGATACAATCCACTCTATCTTCTTTAGCCTATCAATATTCTAGCAACCTAACAATACTCAACTTGCATAACAATCTCCTTTTTTTCTCCCTTACAACCCCTAATACATGTGTGGATATTAATATGAACATCAAAAAGGTAGTTTTACAATATCATAGGCACCAAAACCATGGGCCAAGGAAAAAATATGAAAAAGACATAAAAATGACCAAAAAATCCCCCCAAAATTTTTTTAGGTAAAACCATCTCTTTGAATAGGTAAAACCAAAATGTTTCTTTCGTAGGGCTTTTACCAAAAAGAATATATCTAAATAATGAATGTTTCTATATTTTCAATACCATAGTTTCCTTGTTTAACAAAGTCAAAACTAATGTGGTTTAGTTGTTTAGGAGAGTGGTTTAGAGTCTAGGGTGATTAAGTTAAACAAGGGCTTTCCCATTAAACATGCAAACATAATAAGTACCACATCTAGTGCCATGTATAGATACCATTACCAATATCACTAAAGCATACAAAATTATGACTTACTTAAAACAACGTTTTCCAAGCGAGGTACTAACTACATGACCATGTCTGGCCATCAACACCAAGTGGGTAATCGATGAGTCAATGATGATTGAGTGTCTAGTGACCAAAAAATATGAAACATAAACAATGTGACCTACACAACACTAGTTACCTTATTTTCTACCCAAATTACATTTCTTATCTATGAAATCCTCCTCCTTGTGATATTCTCCCTCCAATCAAGGATATACTACCTAACAAACATAGGTCAACAAATGATTCAATTAGTAAATCATTGCATAACTAAAATCAATTAATAAATCATTTATAACATAGCAACAATTAGACCAATTTAAATTTATCTTAATATAGAAACACATTAGATTAATTGTAAGCTAAATTAACACAAATTAATCATAAAAAGGTTTATATCATTGTAAGATTTGACAATGAAAGCCACCCAAGACAAAATACTAGAGACAAACACAAATAGATTAGAAGATCAATAGAATGCATTAAGCATGATCAATGTGTATAAGATGTAAAAGAGATTCTCAACAATAAGCTACAAGTGGGTATATAGGATACACCACCAAGAGATGTGAATGTACAACCAACGTGGGATAAAGGAGATGTCAACATGTGTCCACAACATCTCCACCAAATAAGGAAGTACCAGTCACATGTGAAACCTACCCAAGTAGATACCTACCTAAGCAAGCTTATCCTATCCTAGGTGCAAATATGAAATAAAGTAAATAAACTAAATACAAAAAAAAAATATGCACCAACACCCCCAATAAGTCTAGCTTAGGTGGGTAGGAAAGGAAGATGAATGGGTCCCAATAAATGTGTATCCATATTATATACCCATGTACAAAATGACCCCCTCAAAGAAGTAGAGAAGGAGAAAACCCATAGTATAAAACTCCCCCAAAGAGAGGATTAAGAGAGAAGGTCTAGGTGACCCCCCCTCAAAAGAAGTGAGAAGGATAAAAACCCATGTGAGGAAAAACTCCCTCCTAGAATAGAGAGAAGAAGAGAGACCATGTATCCCCCCTTAACATGTAGTCTTCTATGTCAATGGGGGATGCTCAACACTAAACACTAAAGATGGTCTAGGATTGCCAAACAACATTTCACCCCTTAGGAAGAAATAAGAACAAAGGTGTATCTAGGATATCTTCCCATTCCTGAAAGGAATATGAGGGAAGAAAGATTATGATGTCTTTGGAAGATGCTCAAGTGTTTCCATGTTAGTGCCAAAAGGTGCCAAAATCAAATCAGGAGTCTCAAGCCTAACTTAAAAATCGACAAACTATAATGATGTGGAGATTGATGAAGAATATTGTTATCACAGAGGAAGACTGGGTCCTCAAGATTTGAAAGGTGAGAGTCCATAAATAGATGTGAAATGTCTAGTAAGTAGACCTCCCAATGGTCATGTAAACATGAAGAACCCTACTATAGAGAATCACTAGAAGCCCTTGAAGAAGCAACTTTGAACTCTAATGAAGCAAGATATGTAGGAGATGAAGTCTCAATAAATTTCATCTAGTTATATTGGTCATCCCATGATGATGTGTCCACACAAGATGTCCAAGTATAAACACATGTGGATGAATCTACCAATGCTAAAATGCAAGAGTCCTTAATTATAGATGGGGTTTAATAAGGAGGAGGAGGATTGGTATCATCCACATGTGAATGGTTCTCCAAGGAAGCATCACTCTCAAATGGAGAATCATGATCTCCATATAATTGTTGGATGATGGTACAAGTAGTTAAAGGGTATTATGTGTGCTCAATCTAATGTAGAATATCCTCAAAATTTGTTAGACATATTAGTCCATATACCATGTCATTATTGTTAAATGATGCACACTTATGCTCATAGTCACTTGGCTCAAGAACAAGTCCAAACAGATAGGGCAATAGATCCTACATAATGAAGTCATTCTCTATCCCTTTTTTCTAGGACAAATAGTTCTCTAAATTTAGCTTGACAATAGAATGATGAAATTTAATACCAAAATTCATGATGAAACCCCCAAAATGGAACTTTATATTAGTTTGTGATTACAATATCCCAAGATAAGAACCCCTTATAACTCAATTAATGAACCCTCTAGTAAAACTAATTTGACACTTTATAATTAGTGCAAGTATAATTGCCGCTAGCAAGAATTGCAAACTGAACTTGATTTCAATGCTTTACAAATGATCAAAATATGCTACAATATTGAAATTACAATTCTATATAATAGAATCAAGAGAAGCCAATAGTACCATTACGAAGTAAACAAAATTATGCACTTTAAAAAAAATTGCACCTAAAAAGGTGCTCATATGTGCCCGAACAGAGCCTTAGAAACTACTAAAATGAGAATTGTGTAGTGTCACCTATGAGAATCTACAAATTTTGGACAAACCATGAATCCAAATCAAAAATTACCTGCACCACCATGAAGAGCACAAAAATAGCCAAAATAAAAAAATGCTCTAAAAAGGAGCTTGTATGGCCTCGAATGGAGCATTTAAAGTTTAGCTGCAAAATAGAAAAATCCAACTATGAAGAGGCTTGATTAGAGGGAAGGATCCATTGATATTATCATGATGTCACCACCAAATTTGGTAGAATTCTTGCCAATCTAGTGGAAACTACCAACTGTAGAAATTGCTAGCTAGTTTGGAACCACTGCTAGATCTAGTCTAAGTTCACCAGATACTTGTAGAGAACTGCTAAGTTTGGAGGAGGTTGCTAAACTAGTAAATCCACAAAAAATCACTAAATTTAGCTATGCATTATTAGAAGGGCCACATAGCTTGTAGAGTAGGGTTTGGTTTTGAGTAAAGGGTCCCACGAAGAGGTTAAACCTTGTCACACAGGCCTTAGAGCCATGTGGGCCTGAGCCCAAAGGGCTCTCCATTATCTTTTCATAGCCAAAAAGGACATTTCTATACGAGCCCCAATAGGGGCCTGCACAAGGTACCTGTTTGGTATCTTTTACAATTTTTTTCAAAAAAAATTCAAGAAAACAAAGGTCACTTAAAATTTTTTAGTAAAACATGCCTACAAATTATTTGCACCTACCTCAAATGATGGTACTATCTATGTAATATACACAACTAGGGAATAGTCTACATAATATTCCTCCAAATGACAAACAAGGGCAAATTTTTTCTTGATGGCTCTAGGCAAAGTGCTATGATTTCAACAAAATAATAGTTTGCCTATAGGTTCTTGGGACTTCTAAATGTGATGTTAGGGTTAGATTTGACCCAAAATGCTCTGAAGATTTGGGTACCTACTAGATTTAGCATGCACCTCCCAAATTCAAACGTTTGTAGTTCTAGCCTCCAATGTCCAATTTAGATGCAACAAAAGGAAAAACTAATTTTCTTAGATGCCTTGAACTCAATGGTGGGCTAAAATTTTCTTTAAGAATTTCCCAAAGAAACATGCAATACAAATCCATAAATAGAACCCCCCTAAATTTGATCTCTTCTCAACTTTTTTGATTCTCCATATCATCCAAGGATGTAAGAGAAGAACATACATAGTATGAGAAGAAGGAAAGCCTATAGAAACTCTCTCACTCTGATATCATATAAGATTTGGATATGAAAGCCATCCAAGACAATAGACTAAAGGAAAGCACAAATAGATTAGAAGATTAATAGAATGCATTTAACATGATCAATGCGTAAAATATGCACAAAAAATGCTCAACAATGCGGTACAAGTGGGTATATATAGGATACACCACCAAGATATGTGAATGTACAACTAATATGGGATAAAGGAGATGTGGTCACATGTGTCCACAACATCTCCACCAAATAAGGAAGTACTAGTCACATGTGAAACCTACGTAAGAAAGCTTATCCTATCCTAGTGTAAATATGCAATAAAGTAAATAAACTAAATGCAAAAATAAAATATGCACCAACAATTATTACTACATATTGTTCACACATTATTCAAATACACTTTGCCAAAAATTATATAAATGTATTGATTAGAGTGAATTTGCAATTAATTCTAATTAATTTGAATATGAAATATATCAAGGTACTACAAATAAGGAGTTAAGACTAATTACGCTACTAAAATAAGTTATTGAAATTTAAATAAATAAAACAATGGTACTTATCTCTAAATTTGGTGAAGGTTTGACTATGATAGTTGTTACCAAATGATCCATCGATGTATTAGACATGTTAGATGATTGCCTTGGGACTAAGAAAATTACTTTCTAATTCTTGTTCACTTTATGTGCCTATGAAACTAAACTTTGTGCTTCTAGAATTGACCTTGCATGTGAATGTGAACCTTTCATGTGGATCAAAATGTTTAAAAATTGATGCAAAAAATCTACTTTCCTTGATGTTTGTAACCTATATCTAACAAGGGGTGGTAGTGACAGACATCATTTAGGAGTTTGTTAGACTAGGATTGTTTTCCTTTGGTCAAACCCATGTTACTAAGTCAATGGTATGAATAAATATTAGACACTATAGGAAGCCATGTAGTATGCCTAGAGTGTTGATGCAATGTCAATACTATGCTGTTGTGATTTTACAATGTGTGACTAGGAAGTTTTAGATTAATGGACTATATAGGAGTTGAACCTTAACACAACTACATCAAATCTTGTTGTTTGAAAGCAATAACCCACTAATCACTATATTTCTAGATAATTCTACTTTGTCTAGTGGAATCATATTTGGTCAATGTGGCATCATGTAGATCAACCAACCTTTATTGTTCATATGTCCATATTTGTTATTAGACATGAGGTTATAATAGTAAATGTTTATGTGAGGTTTTTTGAGTTCATGAGATCATAAATATACTTATCTTGTTTATAAATAGTGTTAGCCCAATATATCTATGGAGCATGGAAATGTCTCATAGCCCACTATCTTATCTATGAGGTATAGCATGAATGATTTCCTAGGGATAACCTCTTATTAGTGCACCATAGATTATAAATGACTGAAGGATTCCTAGGGCTACATTTAAAAAAATCTAGTGGTCTTCTTATATACTTGAGAGTACATAGAATCTTGAAACCGTATATAGATGTTTTCTAAGACTTGGGTATTGGATTTGAACTACCCCTCACATCACTAGACCCTTTGTTGTGAATCTAGCTTAGCCAGAAAGAATAGGTGTTCTAAAGATATTTTTAAAACCATTGACATGGTTTTTCTATCTAGAAACAAAATAAACTACTAGCAATGTAAAAAAATCTGTGTGATTTTGGGCAAGATGCTTAGTGCCACTAGTTGATCACTAAGATTCCAAAAGGGTGAAGTGAGATCTTACAATGGATAGTTACAAAAATCTTTAAACTTTTGATTCTACTAAAGAAAATGACCATGGAAAGAGATCTGATAGCATATGTTATGATCCTTCTTACAAAAAAATAATCAAATAATATAAATATAGAAAATTTGCAATGTAAATGAAATAAAAAGAAATATTGTATTGAAATCACACAATTACATTACATAATATCATGGGCCTCTTTAATGGATCAACCCCCTTTGAGCAATGCTTAATACAAAATATTTTTTTGATGATCTTTCCTCTTTCCTAAGCATTTTATTTACACTCATTCTACTCGAGAAATACCACTTCCCATACATGTGGGCTAATTACAATTAGAGCTTAAAGAGATAATTAAAAAGCATATGCATCTAAGATTTTATTAGTAACACCTAATACAAAAGTAAAGTGTTATAATTTGAGGGGACCCTAACATATAGTTCGTAAGGATTACGAACTATAAAATTAAGTTTTAAGAAGAAAATAGTAGAAAATGAATGCAACATGTTATGTACTTACAAATGTCTTGTTGTTTGTAGACATGAAACATTTCTACAAGTATCATTTTTTTCCTAAATTGACATTTTTAGAATGAACAAAGCATGTTGAGGAGTTAAACCAAGGTACAAAAGACACATGGAGCAATCATGTGAGATATGGAGCAAAATCATGACACCTACAACATTGTTGAAAATGACTTGTAGTAACAATTCTCAAAGGGCATCATGGGATTTTGATGCATCCATATCATTTCTAGCTAATTTCTAGCTTGGAAAACAAATCTAGGAGGTGTGCTTAGATGTAGAATGAACACTTGAGATGTTTCCTATGTAAAAGGAAGTGTTTGTTAATTAGTTGTTCTTATTATTTTTATGATATGGATGTCCTTGTGTAGTGCCTAGAAATTGGGAACAACAAAAGACTATGACTATTATTATGAATTGGTTACCTTGTAAGTTTCCCTAGAAATATGGCTTGTAAGGGGAACATACATGTAGTGTGTGTATGTGAGAAAAACCTTAGTAGAATATAGCCAAAAATAGACATTGTATGAAGTTCAGAATTAATATTGAAATAATGTTGTGATTAAGTAAGTGTTTATAATAGAGTAGTTACCTCTAGTGTAGGGAAGTGAGGAATGGTCCACTCATTGAGTTGACCTATCAATAAACCTCTAGTTTATTTCCTTTAGTTATGTGGTGTGTTAATCTAGTTAGTTAACTTGGTGCTTTACAATTGGTGTTGACTGGTATTTTCATAAGCTAATGGTTTTTTAATAAATACCCTAATATGTTTTATGACATTTCATTGTGTAATAATTTAAGCTCTAGTGTTTTAGACTTTGACATAGCATTTATAATTATTTTTGTTTGTTTATGATTACTCCTAGCATTTTCCATATTATGATTAAATGTGTTTAAGATTTACATAAAACATCGTTATTAGTCTTCCTTTTGTTGTAGATTTACCTACATTCATAATAGTTGTGATTAGATCAACTACCTATAGCTCTTATGCATATAACTTGCAAGTCTATGTCCATAGACTGACCAATATCCCACTAAACCTTACCCTTTTAAGAATCTTTTATAGCATATATTTGAGTTGCATTTTGATATGCTAAAGCCAATCACATATTGAGTAGAGGGCATAATTGATCTAATTAGTTTGAGTAAATAGGATGTTGATAGAGAGAGAGATAGGAGTATGCTTAGTGGAGATAGTTTAGATTGAGAATTTTGCGTAGAATCTATAAGCATAGGTTGTTATTTGATTAATAGATCTCCTACATCAACTCTTGTCAAAAAAACCCCTAAGAAGGATTGGTTAGGAAAGAAGCCTTTATTGAATCATATCAAGGTATTTGATTGTGAGGCATGTGTACATGTGCCTATGGAGAATAGATGCAAGTTAGAATTCAAAGTAGATAAGTGTATCTTCATCAAGTACAATGATAGTGTGAAAAGGTACAAGCTTTGGAATCTTGAAACTAGAATGATGGTGTATAGTCAAAATGTGATATTCGGGGAGATTAGATCTTCTTCTACACTATTGCAACCTAAAGTTGAGAAAGAAGTGGTGTAGGTGACACCATAGTCTAATGAGATGACACTTGAGGATAAACCATAGGTTCAAAAAGGACTTGATGAGGCTGATATTTTAGAGAGTCAAAGGATTTAGAGAAAGAAACTATAAAGGTATAGCCACCTAATTTCCATTGTATTTTTGCTTTGAGTACTAAGGATGATGGTCATAGAATTGTGAATGAGGTGATGCAGATTGTAGATAGGAAGTCCCAGAGAAAGGCCATGGTTAAGGAGATGGTTGCAGTAGATAAGAATAGTACATTGAACTTGGTGAATATTCATAAGGATATGAAATCTATTGGATACAAATGGGTTTTCAAGAAGAATTTCAGTTCAGATGACAAGATCAAGAAGTGTAAATCAAGATGTTAGAACTTGTAAATTTTACCTGATTCTGCCAATTTTATAAACCTTAAAACTAAAATCCATTGTAAAGGGTCTTAATCCTTTTCCCATTCATATCATAAAGTCAAAAAACCTTTGCTAATGTCCTCATTGGGTCATTTCCCATCACACCTATGTTGCATCCTTGTATTTCCATCTTAACATGTATATGGGTCAAATACCACATCCCTGCGAAGGTTTGTAGTCACCCCTAATAGTCCTTAGCAGGTTTGTGGGAGCTTTAGGTGTAGTTTAAGTGTTCACCACAAAACCACATTAGTTAGTGGGGGTATGTGCGAGATAGTGGTAATAAATTAACTAAGTATAAAGTAACCTGCAATAGGTGTGCCATGATGTCAAAGGTGGTGTGCAGTATAGAGGGATGGACTAAAATATGAAAAGTATGTGGTCCTGCTGCTCTGCGGGGGGTCTTCATCTATTGTGATGAGACTATGGTATAGGTTAGCATTGCATGTACTGCAATATAGAATTAATTATATGAAGAACTCTAGACCGTTTGATCTTCTTAAATCAAGGATGCACATTTAAACTCACAAGATTACCAACCATTGCATCTTTTAGCATGAGTTGGCATTAATGGTGAAGTGATTGAGTTTAGGAGCTGATATATTTGGAATTTGGTGCCATTCTGATCATTCACAGTAGCTTAGTGTGTTCAGAGACAAAGGGATTCATGGCTTGGTGTGGGCTCTGCAACTATTGTATGAATGGGTAAGTGCATCTATGCCTCTCTTCTGTCAGGTCCATAAGTGTTTTCAATTACTGGTTTCAAATAACTCTATGAATAAAAGTTTCAAACATAGTTAAATATAATTTACATAATGCCTCCTAAGAAAAGTGAGTTTGTGAGTAAAAAAGGAGAGTCCTTAGCTCCTAAAGAAAACAAGAGACCACTTTAACAATCAATCTTGGATATATTGCCGAAATTAGTTGATAAGGGTTATATGAAGTGTAATGTCAAAAAATGTTCCCTTGGGGGCTTTTCCCTCATAAGGTTTAGCTTCCGAGTCTGTAGAGTGCATTTAGGACATTTTAGTTCATATTTTAATATCCCGATGGAATGAGACCTAAGTCCCATGGAAAATAGGACCTAGGAGGACCCCTTGAGTTGTACCCTACCTAAAATAGAGGGGGGGGACTTGGGTTCCTGCACCCTAGTCCTGCCCTATTTTGGGGCAGCCCCAATTTGTGGGTGTTAGTTAGTGACCGTTATTAGGTCCCTTTGCCGACACGGTAAGTTTGAATTTAAAATATCTTGGTGGGAGTGCTTTTAGATGCAAATATAAGCATGTGTAGGCATTCATTTGTAAACGAGATTTCAATCAGATTGTTATTGTGAACTCTAGGAATTCTCAAGGTGATTCAAGGCTTTCTATTGTGTTGCAAGAGTAGACTTGTATGTTTTGTGTTGATATTTGCAGATTTGAGCATCAATTCCTTCATGGCATGAAAAGCATCTTCCTCCATGAAAGATTCACTACAAGGTGACATAATATTGTGTTTCTATTATTGTTTCCTTTGGTTTTTGGCCTCTGCCTCACAAGGGCATGCCCTCTCTATCTGACAATGGTGTTCGAAGACTTAAGTGTCCTCCGGGATTTGACTAAGGCAAACCTCTAAACACCACAACCCCCAAACCAAGTCTTGTGATTGTAGGTTATAGGTGTCGCATTCCAGGAAAAGTGGAGTTGCAAGAAGGCTAGGAAGACATTAGGGATTCAGGATCTAAAGAAAATTTAGACAATGGAGCACTTTCAGGACTAGGGCGCTCACTCCAGTGTCCTTCGCAGACTATTTTCAGAAAACAAAAGTTACAGGGATGATCAGTGTTCGAAGGAGATCTAGATTCCTCAAAAAAGTAGGTACCTTAGACTTGGGCACCCACTCCAGTGTCCCCGACTATTCCACTTTGAGACCCCAAAAATAGGTACTCTATAATTCTGCATTTTACTCCCATCTGTATTTGCATAATTAGGGTTTTAATGGTCAACTGGACATAGGAGAAGGAAAATTTGATAATTAATTCCTTAATCCAAGTTTCCCTACATCTGAAAGTGACTCTAGGGTATGTTACTTCTTGTCATTCGACCCTAGATCCTTCAATGTATAGTGGAGAGGTGGACTTAAACATCTAAACCACAAAAGATTAACAAGATCTAATTTTCCACTAAACATTTTGGTGAACCCATGTCTTTGAACTTAAATTGCAACTTGCTGAGTGTTTGTCTATAGATTTGGTGTGATTTTATTCATTCATTTGGTCATTTAATTTATTACATTGAGAAAATTTCAAAAAAAATGAAAAATTGGAAAAATACAAAAAAATTGCATTGTTGGGCTTACTAAATTGTGTCAATTCTTCTTAAATTTTCATAATTCATGATTTTTGCATCAGATCTGATATAAACTACAGAAAAATACAAAAATTCAAAATCTTGCTTTGCATTTTCATCATTTAATTGCTAGGGTTTTGTGGAAATTTTGTCAATTTTATATAACCTAGTAATTCCAAAATCTAGGGTTTGTAGGCAAAATCTTTTATCAGATTTTTCTGCTAATTTTAGAGGCTCATTCAAATTTGCATTTGGCTGTAGTCTTTCATTTTAGTGTTAATTTGCATTTAAATTTAAATTATTTGTATTTTGCATTGAAAATTTCAACAAAAACTAGCAATTTTGGTGCATTTTCATTAAATTTGCATGGGAATTTTGCATGATTGAGCTTGAAAATCATTTTTATATTTGAGATTATTTAATTTATATCATAAATCAGACATTAAATTATTCAAATAGCTTTTTGTCCCAAGATTTCAAACCTAGGGCTTCAAAAATAATAATTTTCACTAAAATTGGCCTTATCGACTTTCTAAACTTACACCACAAGTGTGTTGTGAAAGATATTTTCACATAATTTTCTGTTATTAGGGTAATAATTTGCTTCCCCTCATAAAAATCTTCACAACACCCTTTTAACGGGCTCTTGTAGTGAAAATTTGGCAAAAAACTACACATTTTGACAATTTTTGGCCCTAGGGTTTGACCTAGTTTGCACTCCAAGCATGTTGTGATTTATGGATTGTGGTGAATTATATTATTGATATTATTTTTTGTCCCTCCTAAAAATCCTTAGAACACCTCTTTTCCTAGGTCTTGGAGTCAAAAAACCATTAAAAATAGCCTATTTTTGCTATATTTCACTAGGGTTTGACCTTACATTGCACTAAACGCATGTTGTGTTGGGTATTTTGGCACCAAGAGGCTATTATTATTGATAAAATTTTCTTTCCATCATCATTTTCCTCACAACACCCTTTGTTATCCTCTCTTGCATTGAATTTTGGTGAAAAAAGTGCCTATTTTGACATATTTTCACTATAATCGACTTGGCATTATCTTGGATTTGCATCAAGAGTGTGTTGAGAGTTATTAAACTGTTGTTTTGGACTGATATCAGTCATATAACCTGCTTCCCTCAACTGAAATCCTCATAGCATTCTTTGTTTCATTCATTCGCATTTGAAAGGCATTGAAAAATCAAGCATTTTTGGCTACTTTTGCTCTTACCTTTTTCACTAATCTGATTTGGCATTAGTTTGACCATAAAAGCATGGCCTCTAATCATAACAAAAACAATAGGTTCCCTCCTAGACCTTACATAAAATGAAAGGCCCCTAAACCCGAAATTGTCTTCACTCCTCATGATAGAACAATCGGTGATTCCGAAGGACCTCTTTACATTACCGTTCAGATAATGAGAAATAATGTGGAGGGAACTCTGATTGATCGTAATTGCATGACTAATATTGCCACTAAAAAAATCCTCTTTTTGAATCAATTAATACAAGGCCTTTATAGCCCTTCGAACCTGATGATTAAGACACATACAGGAGCTTTAAAGAAACCACTGGGTAAGATATCATTGATAGTAACTGTATTTGAAAAACATGTTGAGCAATGGTTTGATATTACTCCCGATTCTGACTCCTTTGACATAAAACTTGGAATCCCTTGGTTAAAGGTTATGAAAGCGGTTCCTTCAACTATTTATAAATGTGTTAAATTCCCTTTGAATGGACAAGTGCATGCCATTCATCAAAATACATACAAACCTTCAATTACACAACACTTCACATTGGACTACTTTTGTAACAAACATACTAGTGACAAATTAGAGCTACGAACACACTTTACATTCTTGAGCTATAGAAATTACAAAGCAAAACTATTACATCCGGTACCTAATCCTCCTATGGAAAAAGAGAAACAACCCGCATGTGAAGAGAACTTTAGACCAAAAGGACAAAGTCCCTATGCTGAGGTTCCTCCCCCGAAATCCTTACAAGGATCGGGAGACCATTATCAACAACAAAATGTTCCACTATGACAAATGAGGTTTGATCCCGGTGCTTCATCTTCTAATTTGCACAAGCCTATGAAAGATAATAGCCTTATCTTACAAAAG
Organism: Cunninghamia lanceolata; assembly: GCA_027924645.1. NCBI lineage: Eukaryota > Viridiplantae > Streptophyta > Pinopsida > Cupressales > Cupressaceae > Cunninghamia > Cunninghamia lanceolata. The sequence goes on from BSBN01000001.1 coordinate 16,233,960, forward strand.
ATAAGTGGTAAAACAAAACAAAATAGAAAAGCAAGAGAAAGAAGGAGAAGAAGACAAGAATATGCCATAAACCTTGCCTCTCAAGAAGAAAACATCGATCCTAACATTCAACTAAACAAAGACAATCCTAATAATGAACAACATGATGAACAAGATATGAATTTGGCTATGGTACCATATGTCCCACTAACCTCCATCATTAGGGAATGGGACGATGACAACGATGATTTACTTATAGACAATTTCTATCCCAGAAGGGGCCCTATAGGTAAGTATCTCTAACCCTTTATCTCTCTCATGATGTGCTTCCCCCGTGATGTGTTATGTGTTGTTTAGGCCTCCTAGGATGACCTTGGATTCTCCCGTAAGGTTTGGAATACCAGGAGACTGCCTCTGTTGTAACCTTCTTCTACTTGTATCATCATTCTTCTATATTGCCTCTCTCTGATTTCATTGTCGTGTGTTGTGTCTGACGGACATAGCATCATAGTTGGTGAGTTGGGAGCACCCTCCTATGTGACTGTCCCTAAGACACTTGTTTCTCCTCTCTTATTTATTGTTTCCCTTCCTCTAGTGTTTCCATCTAGCGGGCGGATGATGACAAACATTTATACTGATGCGGACCTAGTGTCCCTTTCAAGAGCAATAAAAAAATGGACTATAGGTCCTAATATGACGATGGGGTTGTATATTTTATCTAATGCTTGGCTAGTGGAAGCACTTGTGCTTTCTGCATAGTGAATGTTATGATGTTTCTATCGCATTTACAAACCTTAACAATACTGTTGCTCTATGCACCTTTGTTTGCCTTTGAATCTAGCCTTGGCGGTCCTCAATTCGGAGAGCTTCGTGATATAGCCCTTGGTTATCCTCGAACTCTGAATTTGTTGTATAACCTTGGCTCTTTGTGTGGTTAATCATATGCATTGATGTTGTTGTTTATCATGATGTTGTAGACACTAACATGTTTCTTGCATTGTGCATCCTGAGTTTGTTTGCAATCAATCAATCAATCATGTAAGCCCTTTGCAGAAGCGGGATATCAAGCATATCCTTTTTCTTAAGCTCTCTGCAAAGGTAGGGATGGTGTATTTCTCAGAGCATATTGCATCATCTTGTCATTTTCAAAAGTCCTCTGTGGAGGCGAGGAGCAGTTCTGTGACTAACTCAACCCTTAAGTGTGTCTTCGACGATTGTTGTGGCAAAGCCCAATCATCGGTGTGTGCCTGTAATGTGCCTGAGATGGTGATGAGTCTAGAAATAGGGAACACACCATTGCTTGTCTACCGTGTTTTCTCTGTGTCTTCAAGTGTGTGTGTTTTGGCGTGCTTATTTTGTATGGTGTGTTTGTTGCCCCATATGCATAGACCAGTGCCATTAAGTAGTGCTTCGTGCATCTTGGGAGGTTTTGCATGTATTGCGTGTGTGTTGCCCCATATACAGAGGCCAGTGCCATCAAGTAGTGCTTCCTGCATTTTGGGAGGTTTGTTTACTTTCCAGTACTTGCATTTGCATTTCATATATATGAGAAAAAGAAAAGAAAAGATATCATTTCTGTCTTCCCTGCATTAATGCGTCTTCCATGCATTGACTGTCTGCTCTGTGTTCTGGGTGACTGTAACTATCTTCTCCATGTTTTGCATGCCTATTACTATCTTCTATGTGATTGGCGTGGCTTCTCCATGCTTGGTGTGTTGTTGTGTTTGTGACCTTACTTTAATACATGTATGGGCCTCGTGTTCATACATACATTAAAGTGGGGGCTAAATGTAATGTCAGAAAATGTCCCCTTTGGGGCTTTTCCCTCATAAGGTTTAGCTTTCGGGTCTTTAGAGTGCATTTAGGACATTTTAGTTCATATTTTAGCATCCCGATGGAATGAGACCTAAGTCCCATGGCAAATAGGAGCTAGGAGGACCCCTTGAGTTGTACCCTACCTAAAATAGGGGGGAGGACTTGGGCACCCACACCCTAGTCCTACCCTATTTTGGGGCAGTCCCAATTTGCGAGTGTCAGTTAGTGACCGTTATTAGGTCCCTTTGCTAACACGGTAAGTTTGAATTTCAAATATCTTGGCGAGAGTGCTTGTAGATGCATATATAAGCATGTGTAGGCATTCATTTGTAAATGATATTTCAATTAGATTGTTATTGTGAACTCTAGGCATTCTCAAGGTGATTCAAGGCTTTCTGTTGTGTTGCAAAAGCAGACTTGTATGTTTTGTGTGTTGATATTTGTAGATTTGAGCATCAATTCCTTCATGGCATGAAGACAATCTTCCTCCATGAAAGCTTCACTACAAGGTGACATAATATTATGTTTCTATTATTGTTTCCTTTGGTTTTTAGCCTCTGCCTCACAAGGGCATGCCCTCTCTATCTGAAAACGGTGTTCAGAGACTTAAGTGTCCTCTGGGGTTTGACTGAGGCAAATCTCTAAACACCACAACCCCCAAACCAAGTCTTGTGATTGTAGGTTACAGATGTCACATCCAGGAAAAGTGGAGTTGTAGAAAGGCTGGGAAGACATCAGGGATTTAGGATCTGAAGAAAAGTCAGACAAAGGAGCACTTCCGGGGCTAGGGCACTCGCTCCAGTGTCCTCCACAGACTATTTTTAGAAAATAGAAGTTATAGGGCTGACCAACATCCGAAGGAGATCCAGATTCCCCAAAAAAGTAGGTACCTTGGACTTGGGCACCCGCTCTAGTGTCCCCGACTATTCCGCTTCGGGACCCCAAAAATAGGTACTCTCTAATTTTGCATTTTACTCCCGTCTGTAAGAGGTTTTTCTGTAATTCATTAATTTGTTATTGTATTTGCATAATTAGGGTTTTAATGGTCAATTGGACATAGGAGAAGGAAAAATTGATAATTAATTCCCTAATCCAAGTTTCCCTACATCTGAAAGTGACTCTAGGGTATGTTAGTGCTTGCCATTCGACCCTAGATCCTTCAATGTATAGTGGAGAGGTAGACTTAAACATCTAAACCACAAAAGATTAACAAGATCCAATTTTCCACTAAATAAGAAGGTGTTCAGGGATGAGGCACATGGATGTAGGGATGCTATTATTATCATTTCAGGGTGGAACTTGTTTTGGTACTTATGTGACAAGAGGAATGCTTGGGCCCTAGTTTCAAACCCTTGGACTCTTGACTTGGCAAAACTAGTTGTCCCTAATGTTTTTGTGGATGTTGAGTTCATCAAATTATTGGCACAACATTATCATGGAGTAACAAGGACTGTAAGGATGCTTGATGGGCCACCATTGGTAGTATTAACCAAATCTGCTATCATAGAGTGTTTCATGTTAAACAAAGAAGCTCTCACGAAAATTGATCTTCAAAAGAGTGAGGAGGACTATAGCAGATTGAGGAAGACTTATTGGAGTGATTAGCTTCTAATGTATATGAGGAAGGGTGCCAATAATAAAAGGATACCTGTCTCCCCATCTTGTGGTGAACCATTTTTAGTAGATGATTTTGCAATATACTTCAAGAGGACATACTTTTCCGTGTGTCAAGTGTTGGGAATAGATGCATAGGATAGGATGCCAGTCAGCCTTATGATGATGGCCATGAGGATTCAAAATTTGAAGGTGAATATTGAGTTTGATTTTGCTTTAGTAATTGAAAAGGGATTACATGAGGGATTCCTTCAAGTAAGAGAAAACAGGGCTCCCATTACCTTCAGGCATTACTCCTTATTGTGTCACTTAATATTGTATAAAAATAGAGATTGGTGGACCAAAAGAATGAACATAAGAATGCTTGATCAACAGGACAAAAGAATGCTAGTACAATGTTGGTGTTATATTTGGGACAGTAGGTGCAAGAATAGTGACTATGTAATTTTTCATGATGACTTTGTAATCAGAATTATGACCACTCTTGGTAGTATTTCACCAAGGCTATCTGCCAAAAAAAGGGAGTTGTTAAGACCTTTGGCATTAAAACCAGAAAAGGGACATTCACATAACTTTAGTGATTATTTTTTCTTTCCTGATCATACAGTAATGAGGATTTATGGATGCCCTCATCCTCCCCACATTTTGCCCAGATTTGTTCCTCCTTGTTTGGCATTTTTAGAATTCATGTGGTAGATGTTGTGGATGGAAAGGGGTGTTATGAAAAAATAGAAGAAGGGTACATTCTAACCTAACTTGATTGTGTATGGAAGGCTCACCATTGGTTCAGATACCCTTGAAGAGTTATAGGACTACTTGAAGGGTAGGTATTCTTTGAGATCTAAAGTGGAAGGGGTCTTTGACCCTGAGGGACATATGAATTTTGTAAGGCAAGTGATTCTCACCAAGAGAGGGATCACCCATGAGGTGGATTATGATGAAGATGTGATAAGGAATTGTGTCACTCCTCAAGAAGTGTTTCAAAGAAAGAGAAAATGGGAGATTTTTATGAAATTAGAGGAAGAAAGGAAGAAAGAGTACCCTAATTTTCTAGGATTCTTTATGGAAGAGGAAATTCTCTTAAGAGAATTGATTTGATGATTGATAACTTTGAAAATTTATATGATAAGTCAATCAGAAGATGTGAGAGCTATCCCATAAAGCTTACTAATCTTCCTATTAAGAAACCAAGAGAAGTTGTGATCTCTGAGCCTCCTCCTGATGCAGTTTTAGTGCAACAATTTTCACCAATTTCACCTCCAAAGCAACCAAGCTCTAAGAGAGAGAAAATTGATGATTTAACTCCCCTAGTATCATATTAAATGATAGAGGAAGTGGGGGATACAGAGGAGGTTTCTAGTGTACTAAGGCACATGAAGGATGATATTGAGGTTGATCAACCACTTGATGAACATGAGACTGAGGCTCATAAGCCTGATGCAAGGGTGGATATGTAGGTACATGGTGAATAGAAGTTGCATGAAAATGAAAGAGTAATAGCCTCTCTTAGGTTTATGGAGGATAATGAGTTTGTGAAGACTCCCAAGTTCAAATATTTTTGGATCAAGATGAAAATGAAGGAGTTTGAAGAAAGAGTTCAGATAAATAAAATGGGAACTAATGAATGCCAGCATGATCAAATTGTGGATCAGACCTTCAAGGAGCTCAGGATAAATGAAGTGAATGTTAGTCCACAAGAAGCTAGAGAAATGGTGTTGAAGAGCAATATGTTAATAATCCCTGAGATGGAATTGAAGAAAATGTTTTTGCTTGACCAAGTAAGAAATTAGGAAGATTCCATGTTAATTGTAGAATTTGATTCAAAAGAAGGAATTAGTGGCACTGGGTATAACACTAAGATTGAGACTTTGGCCTTTTGGACAAAAAAAAGAATATAGAGAAGCCAAAATTATTGGATGTAGTGCAAGAAATGAGGGGAGCCACTATGGTTAAAACACTCAAGGACACGTCTGCACTAGAGGTAGCCACCATGACAATGCATTCAACCATGTTTACTCAAGTTGTTATTAAGAGTATGGAGCTCAAGTTGGTAGAATATGAGAAGGCCCAAATTGATATAAACAAAGAAGTAAATAGGTTGTTTATGGAGAATGTAAAACTAAAACAACAATTGAAAGGAGTTGATTCCTCTCAAGGAAAGGAAATTGTGATTTATCAACCTTCCAGATCTCATGAATTTGGTCCTGACATAGTTCATATAGATCAAGTAAATGCATTAAAGTAGGACTGGGAAAAAGAGATTGAAAACTTGAAAAAACTCAATGAAGTCACTAAAGAGTAGGTGAGATGTAAAATCTGTGGTGTATTGGAAAAGGTTTTAGAGCATAGGGTCAATCTTGTTATGGATAAGATAGAAGATGTGCACGAGTGCTATGTTGCTTTGTCACAAGCATTAGAATAGATGAAGGCTCATGTCCCAATTTTAGATCCTCTGTTTAAGAAATGGAAACCTATTCATCACACTTTGGTAACATTGTGTAAAGTTTTATAGAGAAGTATGGATGCTCCAGCAGCTCTGAAGCCCATTCAGAAGATGGTGAGGATGGTTATTGATGAATTTCAGTATGTATCTGGGGAGAGTCAGAAAACTAGAACAAAAATGGAATCCTTTCATACACTCAAGCATCAATTTATACTAGAGAATCTAGGGGAAAGTGCTCGTCTCAAAGGTATTGATGATTGGAAGAAGGAATTCAATTAGATAGTTCCTAATGCAATCACTCATTTGCAAAAGGATCAAGAAGTGAATGTTCATAGTTTCAATCTGATTCTGGATGGAATAATTGCATTAGATTCAGGCTATTCCAAGTTTGTCATAGAAGTCAGAGGATTGTTGAATAAAAGGTGGAAGGATCATTTGGAAAATGTGCCACAAATTCAAGAATATAAATGGCTAAATGATTATACAGTGTTTTCGTGGGAACAATATGTAGGAGTCCAGGACAACACTGAGAGGGGGGGTGAATCAGTGTTGTATTATTTTTATAATTTTCCAAAATTGACAAATATAATTTATCAGAATTAAACTACTATTTACTTGAACAATTAATCAACAAATGATTAATCACATAAATCATATTCGGTAAATGAAGCTATGGAAGACATCAAGACATGAGATTATGACACAAGAAAATTACAGAGTGGAAAACCCTCCAGGGGTAGAAAAACCACTCAAAATGCCTCACTGGCTTAAGTAAAAACCTCACTGGTTACAATGTTTAGAAGCACCAACTTCAAGGAGCACCAACCCCTAACATATACTCAAAATCAAGAACTCAGAGGGATTCTCTGTTTCGATACAAATCATTTCTTCTTTCACATGTGTCTGTCATATGACCATACTTCTCTCATCATCTGAATTTTCTCTTCAAGAGGATATTCAAAATATATTCAACCTGGAATGCTGATCCACACAACAACACTGCATACTCTGTATGTTTCATCTTTGTCTATTTATAAAGTTGCATCAATGCACCTGAAAAATTATTGTTAATGAAAAGACTCTTGATGTTCCTCTTCTCTGCAAAATCAAATTCATCTTTTATGACCTTTCATATTTCAATCAGTGTCATGTAGGAGAAAATAAAAACTCTTTTATTTGTATCCTCTTCATATCCACCTGCAAGAAATCCTGAACCAACAAATTATATTTATATAAAATAAAATCAATTTCATCTTCTGTAAATCTTCATCTTTTTCTTTGAATATCTTCAACAATAATATTTTCAATCTTCCCTTGTAGAAAAAAATAAAATCTCTTTGATCATCTTCAAAATGGCTCTTCATATTCCTTTGAAGAAAATACATTTCCATTCCCATCATAAGATATTCTTCAACCTGTAAGAATAAAAACATATGCAAATATATTTTCTTCTGCAAGATCATCTATGATCATTATTTTTGAAATTCTTTTCTCTGCAAAATTCATCTCAAAAATATCTTAAAAAAAATCATAATGCACTTGAAAAATTTCACTCTTCACTATTCTTCATATTTTTTATTTAAAAAAAATCATCTTCTTCAAACCCTTCATCTTCTCTGCAAAAAAAATTTCTTTGTCTTCTTCAAAATATTCTTCAATCTACAACAAATGACTTTTTAAAATCCCATTTGCCAAAAATCTTCAATAAAAAAAAAATCAATCTTATCACTTCTCAAAAATATAATCTTCTCACAAAAATGTCTTCCAAAAATATTTCCAATATAATAGAATGTCTTAAAAAAAAACATTCTAAAAATAAACCCCTTAAATCCACCACATGAAATTCCTTTCATATTCTTTAAAAAAAACTTTCCCCTTTATCTTTTACTTCAGCCACAACATGAAAAAATAGATTTTCTTCATAAAAAGAAACTCTCCTTTAAAGTCTCCCAAAATCTCCTTAAAGCTCTCCTTGAAATGTGCCCCCTAGAAAATAGCACAAAAAAAACATTTTAAAAGCTCATAAAAATATTTTAAATAAAGCCATAAAATGGCTTATTCACATTCCCCTCTTAAAGCATATTTAATGCTTTTTCTTTTTTTTTAAATGTTTTATATTTAAAGCTTTATAAAAAGTCATTGGAAACCTTTTCATGCTCCCCTTTAAATAAGACTTTCTAATATAAATGATATTCCATGCCTTTTTTTTTTAAATCAAGCTCTTCATAAATTAAATAAGGATATTCAACCAAATTCAAATGGTAAATAGAATATGAAGGGGCTGGTAGGTGTCATGAATTAAAACCCTCTAGTAGGTTGCTCTAAGTAGTATAACCTGCTCTTGCAGGTCAACATTACTTTATAACATAAAGTGCATACTTTAACATTTAATCTCTTTGTATACACTTAGAGCTTATAGTTAGGATTTTAATATTTTAGGCATTTTGATAACCATTGATTCAACCATTAATAAACATTAATGCCTCACTTTGATCAAGCATGGCAAGATGAACTTTATCAGCAACCTTGTATCATAAAACATATGCATTGTATCATACTTATCCTGATTGATGATTCTAATCATGCAGTCTTGTGAATATCAAGAATGTACACAAACTGATCAAACAAGTTAGCATTTCCTGACTTAGCCATGAAGCAACATATCAACCTGAAGTATATGAACAACTTCTGTAAATACCAACACATTTTTGACATCAATGACAATCTACTTTCATCACAATAATATTTGACTCCTCCTGAAGATTAGTCTTGTCCCAGAGTATTGTGAAATGATCAAGTCTTGTGAAGAAGAAACCCTGCTAGATCCTTGGATGTTCCTCAGTTATATTTTGAGCCTTTTATGATGTTTTATTTTCATAATTATTCTCCTACACCAATTGTATTTGTGAAATATTTTGGTCAGTATAATTAGCGATAAACAAAAGATAATCAATGTAATGCAAAGTTGTTGCATCCGGGTGGGTAGTTGAAGGGTTGGAACGGTCTAAAGCTTGTCACTTTCTTCATCTACCTATAAGAAGGAAACCTTGACCATTTGGAAAAGGGGGGATTGGTTTTTGGGAAAAAAGATATACATTTTAAGAATCTTTTAAAGCAGAGTAATGGAAAGAAAGCATTAACCTAGTGCCCAAATACTAGTTTCAATTATTTTGTTTAGGTTATTCATTTAACAATTATCTGGTTGTCTCCAACTTGATGTTTTCCTTGTTATTTAAATTAGTGTATGAAGTATATATCTGGTTTATCAGAGCAATTTTATGTTTTGTGTGGTTTATTTGATTCGTTTCTTCAAGAAAAAAATTAAATTCATTTGAATAAGTCACAGTAACCTAGAAGATTCATTTGGATTAAAAAGAAGAGCTTGGTAATTAATTTCCTTGCACGTTTATGCAAGTCATAAACATCAGAGTGCTAAACAATTTGTTTTATAAGTAGTAGGAGGACACATATCAATCTATATTTCGACTCTGTTACCCAGTGGAAGAAAGGCACTGATCATTTTATCCCCAAAACAATTTCTTGTAAAAATCTATTCCATACATTTTAATTTTCAGTTGTAGGAGTAGGAGTAGTAGTTAGTTTTGTATTTTTATTGTCTATTTCAAACCCTCATGCCAGTGTGAAATAGATTGTTAGAGGATGATTTAATTGACAAAATTGTGATCACACAAGCTCTACAAATCTATATGAGGTTTTTAATCTGCTTGATTATCATTAATTAATCCCAGAAAGTTAACAATTATTGGTGATAGAGGTACATTCACCTAGGCATAGCAAAGCCTAAAGAGTAGGGAATTCTAACCATCCTGGTTAATTTCGTTCATTGGTTAGATCACTTGTTGAACCTGATCATAAAGCTTGGCATATTTTTAGGGTTTGACAAAATGTTGATTTGGGAACCAATAGATTGGCAACTCTATTGGGGAATTGCTTGTGATAAGAAAAGGATTGGAATTTGATCCCAGAACTTTGTGAAATTGAAGTTATTTCAATTTTCCTCTTTTTCAAAAAAGGAGGTGGCGACTCCTATCAAAAATCTATGTGAAATTGTTGTATGAGTGATCGATTGAATTTTAAATCAGAGAGGTTAAGTTTTAGACATTAGAGCATTACAGTTTCTCCTAACATGGATGGTAGAAGATCCTTACACCATGGAAACCTAAGTAATTCATTAAATAAAGATAGAAATAAAAAATGGTCAGAAAATAATAAGGATGGTTCGAAGCCCCCTCCTACGTCAAATGTATCTACTAATGATGAATGAGCCACTACAGATGCACCTGTAATTACTGAATTACATGAGAATCTTCAAAATGAACAAGGGAATGCCTCAGAACAACCTTTTAACATATATAATAGTCCTTTGTCTGGGAGTGGATTACATAGCAATTAAAACTTTCCACCAAGAGAATTTCACAATCTTCCTAAAAATGATAGCCTATACAGATCTGTATTCCAATTTAAACCTGATCTCCAAAATATGAAAGAATTTGAGGACCACATGGATGAAGAAGTGAGATAGGCTGAAGCGAGAAGAGATCATGAGAAAAGAATGACCCAGCAATATGCTGAAAATTCACAACATAGGCTTGGGGAGCAAACATCTCGAATGGTACACTTTACTGATGCCCATGTTGTTTCTACTTCAACAAGAGAATTGACTAATCAGGAATTAAAGCAAGAGGTAGAACAAATGCTAGCATGAGTTGAAAGACTTAAGTTGATAAGGCAAAAGGAATTATTGGTGCAAGAGTTGCTTCAGTTGAGTGCCCAACCTATTTCAAATGTGTCACAATATAGACCTGTCTGTAATCAAGTTGGATATGTGAATACAAGTGGTACTTTGACCCCACAAGTGCGCAATAGTGTAGTTGGAAATCTTGGCAATACAAGTAATGCTCATCATACACAACAAAATGTTTCTGCAACACAAGCTTCAAATCCAATAAGTATTCCAATGAATTCTCAACCTATAGAGAATGCTTATCCTTTTCCTAATGGTCAAGGAGGAGTGAGATATCAAAATCATGGATATAATCAGTATGCAGGGTATTATCAATATCAATATCATGCTCCACATCAAAATGTGCAGGGCAATATGAACCCGCCTGGAGGTGTTAACCAAAATGTGCAGCAAGGTGTGTATCAGCAACATCAACAGTAGGGACCTTAGTAATGGCAATATCAGCCTCATCAAAGACAAAATCCATTTCCAAGGGGACCTATGAATATAAACAAATTTAGACAGCTTGATTTCTTTGGTATTCAAGGATACCCAAATGCGATTGACAATAAGGCAAGAAAAGTAGTCCTAAAGTTCTCTAGAAACAATGTTGTCTTAGGGGAAGATCACATAAGGGCATTCAAAATAGTCATAGACAATTTTGATATACAAAATGAGAATGTTTATATGAAGTTGTTCATATAGTCATTAAATGAGATTACAAGAGACTAGTACAAAAACATGCTTGATGCCTCAATCAACTCTTGGGCTGAGTTCAAAAGACTATTCAAGGAGAAGTATGGGGATCATTCTGACCTAGAGTTTTCTCTACATGAGTTAACAAATATACAGAAGAGTTACAATGAATCAATTGTAGATTTCAACGCTAGATTCATGAAGTTGTTCAATAGGATTCCACCTCATTTGAAGCGTACAGATCCTATGTGCCTGGTGTTTTACCTGAATGCATTTGATCAAAAAACTAGTTATGAACTCAGAACAAGGAATCCTCCTGTCCTTACTGAGGCATTCAGAGCTACCCCAAATATTGAAAATAATAGAAAGGCCTTAGGAAAGTGGTAAAAGAGATGAGGTTAAAATATTGAAAAACCCTAAGGCCCAACAAAATAAGCAGCCAAGAGAATATGATAAGCTTGATAAGGTTTGGAATGCTGTGAAAGATTTGTCATATAAAATAGCAAGGAATGAAAAGGGATATCTTATGATAAATCTTACTAACATAGGAATGAAAGGCTAAGATTGCATGACATGCCTTACAAAACAAATTGGAAAGATGGGAGGCCCTTGGATAATGATCAGAAGCATAATTCCAATAAAGATACCCTTGATCCATTGAAGAGGCATGGAGCTAATATGATGAAAGATACTCCATGGTGTGTGCCTTGTAACTTGCCTCATTCTCCTGAGTACTGTGTAGTTGCATAATCAATTCAAGAAAGTGAAGCACCACATGATCAGGAGAGGGATGACCACACTATCAATATGCTGGCAATAAGACCTTATGGGGTAAATAAAGAATATTCATCTTCAGAGGAAGATGGATTTGAGTATGATGTAAATCACTAGAGGCATAACATTCATGTTGGTTAGCAAGAAGTATTCTCTGATCAAGAGGATGGCAGTATAGGAGATCCTCTAATTTGTGTTGTAAAATAACAATCAAGTCAAATCCAATTGAGAAGACCAACTGAGGAAGAAATAAAAGCACTCACAGTTGTTGTTGTAGCACAAGCGAGAAACAACTATAATCTCAGAAATAGAATTGTGATTTCAGATCAAGGGACACCTGGGGGTTTGTTTGTGAGGGATCAACAAGGTGATAAAAAAGCTACCTCAGAATTTCAGAAGAATGATGAAAATAGAAAGATTCATAGGATAACTCAAAAGTATGTGCCTAGAGAGGCATCAAGAGGTGATCATAATAGAATAAGAAATGATCCTAAGCAGCAAGTGATGGAAGAGAAAAAATCCACCAAAATAGATGTGAGCAAAATAGAACCAATAACAAGTATGCCTTCCTTTGACATAGCATAGGCTTTATCTTAGATTAAGATGTTAGTTCCTTTGTTGGAAATGATGAAAGTTGATGAGTATAGAAATAGTGCAATAAAATTAATTTCAAATGTGCCAAATAAGCCTAAAGGTCAAAACAAGAATAAAGATGAATTAGAAAAGAATGAGAGGTGTTTCAATAATGTCAAAGGAGAGATTATGAAGACTCCTGAGATTTACTTAGGAAGTACTCTGACAAAGAATCCATCTCAGGTTGATCCTTTCTACACCACATTATTGATAAATAACAAGTTGGTAAAAAATTGTATGATAGAGTCAGGGGCAACAATAAACATTATGCCCATGGCAGTCATGAAAGAATTGGGTTTGTGGGTTGATACCACATATGGAAAGTGCTATGCTATGGACATAGATCTTTCCTTGTCATTGGGATCATGTGGGATGTGGAGTTAAAGATGGCTTCTTATCCTAAGGGTACATATAAAACTGACATTACCGTGGTTGGTATTCCTCCATACTATGGCATGTTGTTATCAAGAAAATGGACTACTACGGTTGGAGGGGATGTTCAATTGGATTTATCATATGCACGTTCCTCAACCGTTCTCAATCATTGATCTTCTCATTCTTTCTATACCGTTGATCTTCTCTCTCTCAAGTCTATAAATTCAAATGAATAATCAATATAATAAATATCAATGATACCCAAAACTCAATGTTATAATGAACAAAAGAGATCAATCAAAACAATGAACAATACAAAGAAAACCTCTTTTAATTCGTAGCTTCCATTGATCACCTAACACAAATGATCTTATCTATGAATATGGCCCTCAGAAGGTGTACTTCCTTGCTATGATTCCAAGATGTTCAAATGGGAATTGCTATGATAGTTTCGCCATGAAGATGAGATTCATAACAATGATAGTAGTGTGTAGTAACGAGTTTGATCACAAGCAATGAAGGAATTGGTGCCAAAGGCGCACTGTAATTCCTGCAGAGTAACAATACTAAAAGCTTGGATGTTTGAAATGAAAGAAGAGGGTTGAATTTATAGACTTGAGAAAGAGAAGATCAACAATATAGAAAGAATGAGAAGATCAACAATTGAGAACGGTTGAGGAACATGCGCGAATAAGAAGACATGTGTCTTGCTATATTTTGCATGAGAGGAATGAAAGAAATAGAAGAATGAGTTAACTGAAGAGATTAATCAATTAAAAGAATAGATCAATCAGTTAAGAGAATAGAACTAGAGAATGGAAATCGCATGAGGATGAGAAGATATTTTGACTTAATTAAATATTTAGAATATTCAATTGCATGTGCATAAAGATGAATTATATTTAGAGATAACTCAATTTAGAAGAAATGGACAACTTAAATAAATATTTGATTTTATTTAAATTTAGAGAAGATATTATTGGAAGAAACAATTAAATAATTAAAATTATTTAATTTAGAATGATTTTGGAAGAATAAACAAAATATTTGATTATATTTTATTTTTAGAGACTGAGAGGATTTAAATAAATTTGATTGATTTACTTAAATTTGGAAGAATGATTTGATTTAATTAAATAATTAAGAATTATTTAATTGTTTGGAAGAATTTAATTAAATAAAGGTTTTTATTTAATTTTGACTTTTAAATATTTTGATATTTAATTAATTTAGAGGAATGTGAATCGAATAAATAAATTTGTTTATTTATTTATTGATAGAAGAATTAGAATGAAATAAATGTTAAGAATATTTATTTAAACTGAGTCGTGTCATTTTTAGGCATATACATTTTGCCCCTCTTTGATGCAATGTAGTTTACGACGTTGCTTCAAAGAAATTGATTGTTGAATAATGAGACATGCCTAGTTTGCCCCTAGTACAGGTTATGATGACAAGATGCCCCCTCAGGAGATTAGACGGGAAGAAGGCAAAAGGCCAAGAGGCAGACAATCTCACGAAGATGAAGGGAAAACTAGGTTAGCATTGAAGAAAATAGGATGCGTTTCAGAGAAACGAGAAGAAAACTAGAAGAAACAGGTGTGAGAAGTAGTCATAGTCACCAGATAGCCATATTAGGGTTTGCATGCTATATATAGGAGATGGGTCCACTAGATACTTCATTTGCACACTTGGCTTTGTTTGATTTGCTTCTGAGAGCTTAGGAGAGCATAGAGCATAGAACAGTCAGCACGAGGATGGACATTCCATGCGAGGAGCATTGCTTTGAGTGCATTCGATGATTCGACTGGCCAGCAGAGGCAGGACCCCCGATATGTATCTTGAAAAATTTCCCCTAGGGTTGATTTTGATTCCAATAAATGCTAGGAGAAAATTAGGTAGACAAATACGTTGGATCGCAGTTTCGTGCATATGACATGCGAAACTGCGCATCTGTAGTTTTGTAGCACATTTAGGATATAGGATGGTGCATATACTCAAGCTGCGCATGCATGAGTTTAGTCGTCGCATGCATAATTCTGCAGCACATTTACGGTATGAAGTGGCACATGCAACTGGGCAGTGCATTTACAGTATGGGACAACACTGTTGGCAAGAGACACATTGTAGCTTCATGAGTGTTGTCATTGATGGTAACAAAGTTCATCCCACCCATCTGCAGGACATGGTGTGCTTATACCGAAAGTCAAATTGAAGAGTGTTGTGGTCCGATGACCAAGAACAGAGTATGCAGCAAGGTCCGACAATCAGGTCTGGATCTCTCAGAGGAAGTATCTATGTAAAGTGTGGACTTGGGGAAGTCAAGAGGAGTACCTTGACTGATAGATTCTAGGGATTGAGCCTCCGGTGATGAAAGAGTGAAGAGATATAAGCACCAAAGTATTGGGTTCCTGTTTGGCAGAGTAGACAGAGGAAGAACTGACCGGCAGAGCATCAGATCTTAATCCGGATGAGACATTGATGGTGATCAACCTTCCTGCAGTATCATTCATGACTGGCCAACATGATTGATGACTTCTATAAGCATCTCCTTGATACGCATCACTTGATAAGCAAGGATTCAGCTGACAGACCAGAGTTTGGGAAAATATGGACTATTCCGGATGCCGACTAGAGAGGTGTTGAAATCATTGGTGCGGATATATATACAAGATGGATTTGGATGCGAAGGGGTGTGCGGTGTGTTGTGTGGTGCGAAGAAAAGTAGAAGAGTAGTATGGAAGCAGTAAGGCAGGTCTGGTATGTGATAGGACAGTAGCACCAAAGAAGAGAAAGAATGAAGTGCAGTAGATTAGTGTACTGAGCCTAACCAGAACTAAATTCCAGCATATGTGGATGCTTCTCATTAGTTCAAGTATCTTGTTACTCTCTTTATAACTTGTAGACAGTGAGTCTCTTGTAGGCAGTGAGCCTCTTGTGAGCAGTGTGCTCAGGCAATGAGCCCTAATTGGCAAGTGCCATTTTGTATTTCTATTCTTCTAACAAAGAATACATTCTTGGGTTAGTCACCCCGTGGTTTTTCCCTTAACAAGGTTTTCCACATCAAAATCATTGTGTTATGTGTATTGACTTTGTTTCTGCTTTCATGATTATGGATGCTTATTTGCTTTGATGTTGCACTAGTTGTTAAAGAAGAACAGAAAGTTAAATTAATTAAGATAACTGATTCACCCCCCCTCTCAGTTATCAACAATTGGTATCAGAGCCAAGTTCCTCCAAACAGAGCCTAACAACTTGAGGAAGATCTGGGAATTCAAATGGATGTGTATGGTATGAGGGAACAACTTCAGTCTTCCCTAGATGATCTTGAGCAATCTAACTCCGAAGTCAATGAATTGAAGGAAAGACTCAAACATGCTGATGATTTCATAAATGAACTAAAAGGGAAACTGAGTATCTCTATGAAAAAGAGAAAGGATCTACTTTAGCAATTGGCAAGTCAAGGTGAAGCCAATGATACAAATGAAGACCTAAAGGAGAAAACCTAGTTATGTGAAAAGTTATCAAAAGATGTCATTATGGTAAGACATGAAATGGAATCAAGAGTTATGAAATTCACTCAAGAAATTGAAGAGAAAAGAAAAACTGAAGATGATCTAAGACAATCTCTCAAGGAGAAATCAGAAGACTGCCACAAAATGGATAGAATAATCAGGCATCTAGAATCTGATCTTGAAGAAGCTAGAGATAATGAAGAACAACTTGAGAATCAGATTGACACTCTTAAAAGGGATCTTCAAATAACAAATGAATACAAAGAGAAATTCAAGATAAGCTCTGCTCAACTTGAAGTTCTTCTTCAAAGCCAAAAGAGGGTAGATGACAAGCAAGGCTTGGGGTATGAAAAAGGTGAAAGCTCCAGATCCAGTCAGAAGAACTCCAGATCAGAAAATCCAAGAAACAGGCCTAGAAGACCTCCGGTAAGGCAACCAAATGCTCAAAGATATCCTTCCTTCAATGGATACTGCCACAATTGCAATAACTTTGGTCATAAAGCAAATCAGTGTAGAAGAAGAATGAATCAGACTAATTCATCCTTCTCCAGACAGTGCTTTAATTGCAAAAGGTATGGTCACAAAACTCATGAATGCAGAAATATGCAAATGAACAATTCATTCAATGGTAGATGTTTTGCATGCAATAGAATGGGACATATGGCTAATCAATGTAGATCAAGAGGATATCAATCAAATATGCAAAGAAATGTTGTTTGCTACAATTGCAATAGATCCGGTCACATTGCCAAATTCTGTAGAAGTAAGAATCAGGACAAAAAGGGTCTGGTGCATCATAATCAAAACCAAGACAAAGGAAAAGGAAAAGTGAATGCGGATGAAATTCAAAGGGAGATGAACAAGATATGGGTGAAGAGGAGTACAGAAAATGTTGAGGATGCATCCGCACCTAAATCTGGTGCTAATATTCCTTCCAGAAACTAAATAGATGAGCTCTGGCTCAAGGGGAGTCACAAAAGAAAACAATTTCCCCTAGCCAGTCAATTGGTGCCTAAAATTGGCACATGGTAAGTTGCGGATTAAAGGGTTCTCAGAGAAGCATCTAAATAAGCCCTAGTAAATATATGGAAGATCCGCAAGAAGTTTAGAAGAGGTTAATCTTCCTAGATTGATCCAGTTCAACAGTCATCCGATAAGAAGTAGGATTTTCATAGTTAAAACTGACATGATTCAAATTTGAGAAATACTGATCTGCGGATAGATCAAATGACTAGGTAAAGGAAGATAGACTGTCATTAATCACCAAGAATAACTTTAAGTGTATCTCAATGATCCGAAAAAGATCTTTCTTAGAATAAGGAGAACAAGGTAATCGGAATGACTTAAGTTGTGCATTTATTGCAATGTAGAATTAGGGTTTGTTCAGAGATAAAAGGGTTCATTTGCTCATGATTTGCACATTTACATTAGTGAAAAAGATAAGAAGAGATCTACAAACAAGTTTGCTTCATCTCTCTCAAGGATCAATCGCAGAATTCAAGTCAACCGGTGATCATTTCAGCTCATTTCGTGAACCCTAGAAGCGCAAAAGGTATTTTCCTCTCTTGAATATCTCTTTGTAAATCTTTTGGAAGATGGCTACTCTGAATGTTGTAAAGATTACTAATAGGCCACGCTCTAAATTTAAGAAGCATCCCTACAAATCTCTAGAAGTGGATCCCTCAGGTGCATTTTCCAGCATTCTGCATGGTGTTTTGCATGTAGAAGATGTTAGGGTTTACATTCATTTGAATATTGAAGAATTTGGGGGATCTAAGCTAAGGGATATCTACCACAAGCAGTTAATAGATGATTCATTTGAACTCAAACCTCAGCACAAAGCTATCCGGGACAAACATTTTGGACATTACATCCATTTCCCTTGTTTTGCAGAAGATGAATGGGTCTGGTATGTTTTGAGCAGAGTGCATGACAACTTCATGTGGTTGAATGGACCATTCAAGATCACAAAAGATGCTATTAGGGCGGTAACCAGTTTACACTCATCCGGAGGGTTACCTATTCTCAAATCAGTCAAAAACCAAACTATGAGTGAGGCTACCGGATCAAAATTTGATAAGAGGGCAATGACAATTGAAGATATCACTGATCCGGATATCAAGTTTGCATCCATGATAATTGGTTACAAGATATATCACTCTAGCAGGGAAAATTCTGTACCCGGAACTACAATCTACACAGCTTATCAAATGCTAAAAGAAAATGCTGACTATGATCTTTGTGAGCTTCTTCTAAACCAACTTTTTGAGAATCTGCAGAAGATAAAGAAGGATAAGAAGAATTCCTTCAAATACGGTGGCTTGATACTCTATTTGTTCTTCTATTACATGAATGAGCTACCCAGATCTAGTGGCTGGATGTGGCAAAATAACAGACCTGTTGCCATACAAATTAGGGATTGTTTGCATGGACTTGGTGATGCCAAGGCACAAAACACAGCACTCTGGGGCTACTTCAAGAACTTTTAGAATATGATGCAAGCTAGAGAGAGAATCCCCCAATCTCTAGTTGAAAAGTATAAGGATACAATTTACTTTATGGTAGAAACTGATCAGTGCTTAATGGAGGCAGTGGAGCCAAGGATAGTCTGGATCATGCCAATGGGGTATGAAGTAGATGAAAAAATTGTAGAGCTACATGTTCAACACATGCTAAGTCAACCCAAGGATCCTAAGGCAGAACGATTTGGAACCTTTGAAGAGTTGAGTGTGAAGATTCATGTGGCGTTAAGACAACCAGAAATAAAAAGAAAAGTGAGGAGGGAAGTAGAAGAATTTGCCAAGAGACATGGAATTTCAAAGGAGGCACTTGATGCAAATAGAGAGAAGATGGAAAGGGCAGAGAAAGAGAAGGAAGAAGCAGAAAAAGAAAGTGCTCTGGTAGAAGCCCCCTCCCGGACCAAATCCTCTAAAAGCTCTGCACCTGCCACTGCTAAGAGCTCAAAGGCATCAAAACCAGAAGCAAAATCATCTGGTAAAGGAGAAAAGAGAACAAAGAAAAAGGCTACAAGATCATACACAAGCCTCAAAGATGATGAAGAAACAGAGACAAATGAGGAAGTAAAGAAAATGAAGAAGAAGAAGAAAACAATCGGTGAACCCTCCACCGGTCAAGACAAAGAAGAGAAGGCAGAGGAATTTGTTGAAAAACCTACTCTCCACATTGATGATATCATCAAATCAGTTACTGTGGATGGGAACTTACAACCAATGGTTGAATTTTATGATGAATATAGTGAAACTAATCAGAAGATGTTGCAAGATGCCACAGTCAGGTATCTAAACATCTACAACAAAGCATTCATTGAAATTATATCTCTGATTGCCAAATGCTTAGAGAAGGAACTTGAAATAAGGAAGAGCAATGCCCAAGCAAAAGATCTAGAAATCCGGGAGCAAATTGCTATTTAGCTCTATCCATCCATTACCCCTAAACAAATGAACATCATCTTCAAGGATTGCAAGGATGAGTTCCGGAGCAAAGCTAGAATGAATCAACTTATGCTTGGAGAAACTAACAAAGTTGCAAAGGAAACAGAAGATATCCTCCAAGATGCCTTCAAAAGATTCAACCTTTCTATTAAAGAGGACTTAGGTGATGAACCCTCTGTCATGGATGACAAAGGAGAATCTATTGAGACAGTAGCAGAAGAGGCAAAGGAGACAAGTGAAGAGAAAGCTAAGGACTTAGATTCCTCTGCTCCGGAAGAGGAAGTCCATGAAGAAGCACACATCTCTCCTCTGATTTTTCCAGCAGACTCTAGATCTAAAGGAGAAGAAAGATTAGAGGAGAAAACAAGTCAAGAAGAAGAAGTAAAGGAAAAAGAAAAAGACCAAACAGAGAAGACCCCAAGAGACAGTTCTGAGATTGCAGAAGGAAAGAAGACTCTGTCTTTAGCAAGAGACACTGCAGAAACTGTCAAAGATTTCTTGACCAAAGAGATGATGGAATTTGATGGGCCAGAATTGCTTCAAGGTCCATTCAATTTTGATTCCCTCTCCCCAGTTCAAACCATGAAGTTAGCATCATTTACTCAAGCAAAGGTAAAAGAAAAACTTCTAAAGTCTCACATGGAAGACTGTGAGCTCATAGAAACTGCATCCGGTGTATTGGAGAAGATCATGCCATCCTTCCAAAAGGATCCTTCAGCCTCCACATCCGGTAATCTAAAGTCTCTAGTAAATTCTATCCATACACATTTCAATTCCTTAGAAAAGTCAGCAGAAGAAAAGGTTCGGAAGGAGTTTTTGGAAAAGAGACTCTCTGAGGTGTAGAGTCTAATAACAAATCATATGAGAGTTATGGATATTGGGATAAAGAGCTTAGAAAATGCTCTTAAAGATGGTGGAGATATATATAAATTTTGTTTATCTTGGCCTAAAGTGACAAAGGATATTGAGAAGAAAGTAAAAGAGAAAGAGGATAAACTACTAAGTTTATCTCAAAGTTTTGATCCTCTCTCCTCTTCCATAGTAAATCAAGAGTGTCAAACTATTGCAGTCATAAATGAAATAAAGAAGCTTGAGAAGGGGAAGAAAAATAGAATAAACAGGTTAAGTGAACTTAGAGGGATCATTATCCCTAAGTTAGAGGCCATGCATGAGGCCCTATCTGATTTACAGACCACAGCCCAGACCAATGATCTGACAGATCTAAAGAGGGCATAAGCTTTTGCATTCCTGTTGAGTGGTCACATCTCAATTTTGGACAGGTGAAGAAGAGTTGGGTGACAGAAGTGGTATAGTTGAAAACCACTTTTGCAGATATAATTAAGTATATGTAAGTAAAACATGTATATATGTTTTTGCGGCCAAGCATAGATTATTTTTGGGAAATTTTGGTGTACGGACCCTACCCTTTTCCATTGATGTCAAAGGGGGAGTGAGGAGCAGTGAAAAATGTGGAATCCAACTAAGGGGGAGCTCTAGTAAAGTGTCATTTTTCACTAAGTGTTGACATCAATGCCAAAGGGGGAGATTGTTGGCAAGAGACACATTGTAGCTTCATGAGTGTCATCATTGATGGAAACAAAGTTCATCCCACCCATCCGCAGGACATGGTGTGCTCATACCGGAAGTCAGATTGAAGAGTGTTGTGGTCTGATGACCAAGAACAGAGTATGCAGCAAGGTCTGACAATCAGGTCCGAATCTCTTAGAGGAAGTATCTATGTAAAATGTGGACTTGGGGAAGTCAAGAGGAGTACCTTGACTGACAGATTCCAGGGATTGAGCCTCTGGTGATGAAAGAGTGAAGAGATATAAGCACCAAAGTATTGGGTTCCTATTTGGCAGAGTAGACAGAGGAAGAACTGACTAGCAGAGCATCAGATCTTAATCTGGATGAGACATTAATGGTGATCAAGCTTCCTGAGGTATCATTCATGACTGGCCAACATGATTGATGACTTCTATAAGCATCTCCTTGATACGCATCACTTGATAAGCAAGGATTCAGCTGATAGACCAGAGTTTGGGAAAATATGGACTATTCCGGATGCTGACTAGAAAGGTGTTGAAATCATTGGTGTAGATATATATACAAGATGGATTTGGATGCGAAGGGGTGTGTGGTGTGTTGTGTGATGTGCAGTGAGCCCTAATTGGCAAGTGCCATTTTGTATTTCTATTCTTCTAATAGAGAATACATTCTTGGGTTAGTCACCCCATGGTTTTTCCCTTAATAGGGTTTTTCACATCAAAATCATTGTGTTATGTGTATTGACTTTGTTTCTACTTTCATGATTATGGATGCTCATTTGCTTTGATGCTACACTAGTTGTTAAAGAATAACATAAAGTTAAATTAATTAAGATAACTAATTCACCCCCCTCTCAGTTATCAACAAACACATGCAGGAATTCTTACGGTGCATGCATCAGAAGTGGCACATTTTTAAGAAATGGCACATGTACCATTTGTTATGGCGCATATGATATAGATAGATAGTTTACTTAACAAAGTTGACTCAATTGGCATCATGTTTGACACGTCAATCGATAAGCTATCTCTGAGATTGCAGGAATCTAGTCAAGAGATGTAGTGTGCTGTTTTGATCAATTTGATATGTTAAGTTAGTTGATATGTTTCTATAGATATGTTGAGCATGGTACTTGTAGCTTTTAGGTTGATGCCTTGCCTTGCATGCTTGCAGGAGGATATTCGAGATACACTTCAGTCGAGGGAGCAATTCCCCATGCCGATGTTGCAGAGGCATATGCTGACTGAGATGGACCGAGAGGCACTTGGCGTGATGGGTTTGGACTACGTTTGCTTCATGCCCGAGGTTCGAGTGAACCATGGTTTGCTGACTGCAGTAGTGGAGAGGTTCCACAGTAAGGACGGGACCTTCCACTTCCCTATTGGTGAGATGACAATTACATTAGAGGATGTATACAGGATTCTCCACTTACCCATTCAGGGAGAGCTTATGGAGTACGATCCATAGTGGGATGTAGGACTTGCTGAGTGCAGGCAAGTATTCGATGACCCCAAGCTAGTTGGACAGGTCATCTCCTGGCAGGATATTCATGACTATTATGGCTACTTCCTAGGTATAGTTGCAGGACTAATCGGAGGTGTTGCATGCCCCGATAGGAGATCACACGAGTTCCCCATTGGATGGGGTTAGATCATGGAGCAGATGGTTACAAAGGGTACCTGGTATGCTTGGGGTGTCTATGTTCTAGCGCACTTATACCACGACATGCATTAGGTGGTATACCACAGGGTTGCGAGCTTATCTGTCGGTGTGTCATTTTTGTAGTTTTGGCTATGGGAGCACATAGCGATCACCAAACCGATTTGTGTTTTTGATAGACAGAGAGGAGAGTCATATAGCTATGGCTATGCAGGAGTGATTTCCCAGCATAGGCTGGGGAAGCTCAACTATTGGAGGCATGCATTAGATGGAGTAGATGTGGTCGTCTAGTGACCATATCTAGATTGTGAGCCTTGGGAGGATGAGGCGGATGAGCTGCCCTATTGTTACCAGACGCAGTGGCAGATAGGCCAGACACGATTCATTTTGGAGAGGCAGATTGTTATTCGAGTACAGAGGCAGTTTGGGAGGAGACAGGGTATACCACAGGGACAGGCTCTATTTGTGTGGACTCATGCTGAGAGGTTCAGATGGGGGCCAGTGGCATCCTATGAGGAGGCAGTGGCTGAGTTTCAGCAGATACCCTATGTTGCCTAGGATATGAGGAGGGAGATTGCAGATGCTGGGATGACCCAGGATTTTAAGGATTGGTTCGCGGCCCACCCATTTCTAAGACACTCAGAGCCTGGGGAGCTGGTACCTTGTATAGATGAGGCAGATTTAGATGAGAAGGACTAGGTTGGTAGGAGGAGGAGGAGGAGGAGAGGAGGAGGATGGGGAGGTAGCAGAGATGGTGGAGGAGGGGGAGGTGGTGGAGATGATGGAGGAGGAGGAGGTGGTGGAGATGATGGAGGCAGACCTAGACAGAGGAGGAGAGCTAGGGAGGGACCTTCCCATGCTCAGTAGGTAGTGCCACCACAAGTCGCACAGCATGCTCCACAACAGGCACAAATGCTACCACCTCAGTAGGTAGCACAGTAGTAGGCACCCTAGCCACAGGGGTAGGGACAGGCACAGGCACCTCAGGGTCTAGCACAGTCAGATGTCCAAGAGAGGGCCATACCTATGCTGAGAGGACAGGTTAGGCAGCTGCAGGCACAACTTAGGACTGTTGAGGGCCAGCAAGAGATAGACGCGAAGGTTATCGCAGGGCTCACCAGAGAGAGCTATGGCAGAGGCGCAGATATGAGTTATCCGAGTGGAGAGGGACACAACAGTGTCAGCCCTTGGTATAGATGCCACGAGTAGCTTTTTGGTTGGGTAGGTGCACCAAGCGCAGGCACAGCTAGCATAGGCACAGACATAGCTAGCACAGACACATACACAACTAGCATAGGTGCAGGCTCACTTGGCACAGGTGCAGGGGGAGCTTGCTAGAGCGTAGGCTTAGACACAATATTACTGGTGTCTATACCATGGTGTTGTGCCAGTCATTCAGAGGGCTCTGAGCTATAGGAGCCAGTCCATGGCCTCCCAGAGAGCAGGTGGATCTAGGTCAAGAGCCTCTGTGATGGGCCCACAGCAGTTTGGGGCCAGTGGAGGAGGGGATTCAGGAGACACTGTCGGTAGCAGCGGTTCATAGCAGTAGGGATAGTTGACACTTGTGTAGATTTTGGATCCTATGTGTACCTTTTTGATGGCTTAGATAGCCGAATATACTTATGTACCACTTTTGTATTTTGAGACATGTATCACCATCCTTGAGATGTATATATTGTATTTTACGTTGACTCAGAGATGGACCACTTTGATATTGTACATTTGGACACGTTTTTATGATATTTATATGATGATGCAACTATTTTGATGTCCTCTATGCTTTATGAGTTATGATGCATTTCTATTGTATGATGTGATGCACATGTTTATCTAATATAGACTTAGATGTTTACTTGATGCTATGTGATGTTATCTGATGCTATGTGTGGCTATATGGCTTAATGCAGACTTAGATGTTTTACTTGATATGCCTCTAATGTGTGTCAATGCAAATGGTATCTATATGATTATGTAATTTATGTGATGCACTTATCTATGTTTTTGATTTTTTCTTGTTTGACACTATGTGATGATTGTATATGGATGACCTGATGCACTTACTATGTATGCAACTGATTTAATCATGTAAATGACTATCTCATGTGATATGATATGCACCTATATGCTATGTTTTTGTGATGTCCAAATGTACTCTATCAACACAGAGATGACAGAATGGTAGATAGAAGATTGATTGAAAGAATGATTTGATAGAGAGATTCACAAGCTTCACTTTGATTTTGTATTGATACTCTGCATTGTTTGGATCCTTTATTGCATGGGATATGGATGTATGGATGTATAATAGATGCTTTGCTTTTGACATCTTGATGGTGCAAGTATTTTGAAGTGCTTATTTCATCATTGGGTGATTTTTTTGGTACTTTTTCTTAATGTTGTAAGTTAATACAAGCATCTAGGTATAATTGAATCGAGATGACATGAGCATTGCTTCCATGGATTTTGATTTAGCAAGTTAATACAAACATCTAGGTATAATTGAACTGAGATGACCTAAGTATTTCTTGCATAACAACAGACAAGGATTGCCCCCGTTCATGTTAGACCTTGGATGTCCTCGATGATCTTTTGTTGATCATGTCTTTAGACAAGGTGTCACATTACTAAAGTTTAATCTACAAACAACAAACAAAGAAAATAATCATGCCCCCATCATAGCATCTCTAGCTTTTGGCATCCTTGACTAGCATAGAAAGACATGATAGCAAAAATCAAGACTCTTGTATTTTAACCATGATTCCAATCCACAAAACATTTTTTGTATTTAGATGTGTTTGTTTCTTGCTATAATTTGGGTAAAATCATTTAGAATGCCTTGGGTGTTTGCTTGCTTTACTTTGGATAGGTTAATGTCTTGCGTCAAAATTTCTACTTGAAAAGAGTGGGTTTTGTTTGTGCTTGCTTGCCTGGTGAGAAGATTCCACAATCTTTATTGGTGAGACGGACCCTAAGGGACTGACCTAGTGCCTCGGGGGCTCATTGCTAAATGGCCTTGCCTACGTGATGACACAGAGGCAACGTAGTTTGGGGAAAACCCTAATGGACCTGATACCAAGGCGATAGAAAGTGGTGTGAACTTAGATAGATAGAAGGACTTAGACATGGGACGGATGGGAAAGTGGAGCGTCGGGGGCGCATAGAAATATGGCCTTGCCTATGTGATGACGTAGAGGCGTAGTTCATGGACTTGGACCATGGATGGACTATAGGATAGATGACAAGCTATGGGATGGACAGGGAAGCCTCGGGGGTGCATTGAAAATGGCCTTGCCTATGTGATGACGTAGAGGCAAAGTAGTTCACGGACTTGGACCATGGATACTAATGAGAGACACTATGCTAGGCTGACAATGTGGATAGGATATGGGACAAAACCCTGGTTGACTAGGCAACAAAGAGATAGAGTATCAAGCCATGATAGGTTATCATTAGGTTTTTATTATGGAACAGATATGAATCGAATGGGACACAAGGAAGAATGGACACAAGGTGATTGGTTTCCCAAAGATGGAGGAGTGGTTTATCATAAGTAACGCCTGTTTACCAGATTTTCACCACTTGCTTTTATTTGCACGAAAGCTAGAAAGTATGCATGATGCCTGTTTGCCAGGTTTTCATCATGATACTTATCCAAGGCGCCTGTTTGCCAAGTTTTCACCAAAAGATGATTTTTTTTTTGTATTTTTTTTATTTTTTTGTATTTTTTTGATTTTTGTATTTTTTTGTATTTTTTGATTTTTTTGTATTTTTTGTATTTTTTTATTTTTTTGTATTTTGTGCCCCCCTTACATTGGGATTCTCCTAGGTATAGAACCGGCAAAGATGCATGTTGTTGATTGGGTATTCGAACAACTCACCTTCTGATGTTGCTAATTGATATGCCCCTGATCCATAAGCAGCTACGATCACATAAGGCCCAAGCCAGTTGGGTTCAAACTTGCCTTTCTTTTCCCGATCATGTTGATTGTCGGGATTCTCCTTAAGTACTAGATCTCCAACTTTAAAGACTCTTGGGCAAACTCTGTGGTTATAGCTTCATGACATCATTTGTTGATATGCTTTGAGATGGTCAAAGGCTTTCTGTCTCCTTTCTTCTAGCAACTTTAGTTCTTGCAATCTAGAAACTTTGTATTCTTCATCTGTTATAAGACCTATTAACGACACCCTGAGAGATGGTAATTCAACCTCTATAAGGAGGATAGCTTCTGAGCCATAGACAAGGGTGTAAGGGGTAGCACCTGTGGGAGTGCATATACTAGTTCTGTAGGCCCACAAAGTGGGATTGAGTTGGATGTGCCAATCACGGCCAGCATCGTTGACTGTCTTCTTAAGGAGTTTCAAGATGGTCTTGTTGGATGCTTCTGCTTGGCCATTGCCTTGGGGGTAATAGGGTGTGGAGAAATGGTGTTGGATTTTGAATTGGTCATAGAGTTCTTGGACATCCTAGTTTTTGAAGGGTCTTCCATTATCTGTGATAATGGATGAGGGAATTCTGTATCTACAAATGAGGTAATTCAAGATAAATGAGGAGATTTGTTTACTTATGATGGTGGTGAGGCCAATGGCTTCAATCCACTTGGTAAAGTATTCAATGGCAGTTATTATGAATTTGTGGTCATTGGATGAGGGTGGATGGATCTTTCCCACAAGCTCAAGTCCCCATTGACAAAAGGGCCAAGGTGTCGTTAAAGGTCTTAACTCTTGAGCTAGTGCATGTATCAGGTTCTCATGTATCTGGCACTACTTGCACTTCTTCACAAATTGATATGAATCTGTTTCCATGTTCGGCCAGTAATAACCCAAATGCATGAGTTTCTTAGCTAAGGAAGGACCGCTAGAGTGTGTTCAACAGATCTCTTCATGTACGTCTTGTAAGGCGGTTTGGGATTCTTCTCGTTCTAAACAACGGAGTAAAGTACCATCTAGACCACGTCGATATAGGGTGTCGACAATAATGGTATAACAAGAGGTTTGGTGTATAAAGGTTCATCGTTGGTTTGAAGATAGGTCAGGTGGGAGGGTGTTGTCCTTGAGGCAAGTGTAAACCTTACCGTACCAAGGTGAATCAGATCAACTAATAGGCATATGGAATGGGTTTTAGGAAGATCATAAGCTAGTTGCTGAATTGATTCCACTAAGAACTCGTACCATGACTCATTCTCTGGTATTTTGAGAAGAGAGGCAATGGTTGCCATGGCATCTGCTACTTTATTTTCAATCTGAGGTATTTGCTCAAAAGAGATGATCACAAAGTGTTCCTTAAAGTCTTTGACCATCTACTTGTATGGGACAAGCTTCTCATCTTTGGTTTGGTAATGATCATTGACCTGATTGATCACTAGTTGAGAATCACCATAGACATGCAGCTCTTTGATTTTCCACTCTATTACCATTTTGAGGCCAATGACTAGGGCTTCATATTCAGCTATGTTGTTGGTGCCTGGGAATAATAAGTGGTAAGACTTCGGTATGGTGTCACCATGAGGAGTTACAAACAAGATTCCTGCCCCCAATCCATGGTTTGTGTAGGACCCATCAAAGTAAAGTGTCCAAGAATGTGTTGATATATTCAATAAGGATTCATCTGGAAACTCAAATTGCATTGGTGTGGTGTCCTATAGTGGTGCATCCGCTAATTGATCAGCAAGGACTTGCCCTTTGATAGCCTTTCTATCTATATACTCAATATCATATTCACTTAGGAGCCTTACCCATTTGGCTAGGTGACCTGTTAGAGCTGCTTTGCTTAGTAGGTACTTCAATGGATCTATTTTTGCAATAAGCTTGACTAGATGTGCAAGCATATAATGTCAGAATTTTTGGGAAGCAAAAACTACTGCAAGACATGATCTTTCTATCTGAGAGTATTGCAACTCATAGCCCACCAATGTGCGACTAATGTAGTAGATGACTCTTTCTTTATTTTCATAATCTTGTTGTGCTGGAAGAGCCCCAAGAGCTGTTGGTGTAGCAGATATGTATAGTAATAAAGGTTCCCCTTGTATAGGAGGAATGAGAATAGGTGGATTCATAAGATACTCTTCTAATTTGTCGAATGCCTCTTCGTATTTCTCATCCTACCTAAATGGAATGTTCTTGTGCAGGAGATGACTGAATGGTTGACACTTGTTTGCTAGTTGTGATATGAATCTATGGATTGCTTGTAGCATGCCCTGTAGAGATCTTAGTTGGGTAAGAGTCTTGGGTAGTGGCATGTCCATAATAGCCTTGACTTTGGCGGGGTCCACCTCTATTCCATTTGTCGATACAATAAAACCTAGGAGCTTGCCTGAGTTGACTCCAAACACACATTTCTTTGGGTTCAACTTGACTTTGAATTATTCTAATCTCTGAAAGACTTTCTCTAACACATCCAAGTGTGATTCTCTTGTGAGTGACTTTGCAAGGATATCATCGACATAGTCTTCCATTGTTACATGTGTATATCGAAAAATTTGGATTTATAAATAGAAATGATTCAAACAATGAAATGCAATAACCTAAACCCAAATAATTCAATACCTCGAAGATTCAAGATAAGCTTGATTGATTGATTGCTTTGTTGTGTTGGTTGCTTGATTCCGCAGCATAACATTGATAAGGATGCAAGCTAGATGGATTAAAGATGATGGATAATGGCTTGAGATGAAAATTCAGCAGAGTGAGGTTGCATGAAGAAGAATCCTGAAATTCCCCTAATCTCTTCTCTAATGTCTTCTCTAATGTCTCCTCCTAATCTTCTCTCTAATGTCCCAAATGGCTCAAAAGAGGCTTGCTTTATAGGATTGGCTTGGTTCCAATGGATGGCTAGGATCAATTAGGGCTTTAGATGAAATGGATGGATAGGATTAAGTTATGTTTCCTTGCACATCAAGAAATTGTAGTCATGTGACATGTGGCAAGGGAAGATAAAGCTTAGGTGTGCTTGTGTAGATAAATACTAAAATTAGGTCCCAATAGTTGTACATGTGAAAGATAAAAGTTGTAACATATGATTGACTGGACAAGTGTTGGAATGTGATGAAAGATGAGGGCTTAATTCAAATAAAATATTTGAATTAGTTGTGATATGAGTTGGATATTAATTAAATAAATAAGATTTATTTAATTAATTGATAAGTTGAGTAGGATGAGATAATATATGATGTGGAAATTAATTAAATAAATAAAATTTATTTAATTAATTGGGATGCGGATAGGATAAATGGGATTAAATGGGATTTTAATTAAATAAATAAAATTTATTTAATTAATTGGCTAATGGATTAGGGAAATTAGGACAAAAATGGCTTATGATGTCTAGGATAATGTTTTAACAAGGTGTTGTAGGACATAGACAAAGTTGGAACAAATTTGGGTATCTACATTTTGCCCCTCTTTGAGATGATGTTCGAGATGATGAGATTTACGTCGAGTAACATCATTTCAAAGAAGTTAAGGTATGGATAATTGATAGGGATGCTGATGATGATGATGATGGTAGAAAGGATAGGTTGGTGATGCCCCCTCGAGAGGATAGGCGGGTTGGACAAACACGGGTATGCTCTCGAAAAGAAATGGCTTGGCTACAAAAGATAAGGGAATGGATAGAAGAAATGGATGATGTGTTATGCTGCAATGAAGGTGAGCAACCATGATGTTTGATATAGCACTAGACGTTATGCACCAAGGTATAAGGACCAAGGTGACAATGTGTCTTGTGCCCCAGCATAATACAATCTTGTCTAACGTATGAGGAATAAAACTTAGAGCATGAAAGTCCTACTGCACAAAAGGTATGATATGACCTTAGATGCAAAGGATAGTGCAAAAAGCTGTTCCAACATACACAAGATATGAATATTAGCTAGAAATGATAAGGATTTGATACAAATGCAAGCTAAAATGATAACACACACAAGCAAGCAAGCAAGCATGCACAAATGATTCAAAAACAAACAAGGTATTGCCCCTGTCAAGCTGTAAACTAATGATTAATTGCTGATTGTTTTGTTGATGATAGTTAAGAGTGTTGTCATTGCGGGGAAAGCTATATCCCTAGATCAACACAAGGTTGTTTGCTGAGTTGGTTGGCTAGTTGATTGATTGATTTGGCTTACAACAAGGCTAGGATCAAGACCATGGATTGCGTTTGGATAACTTGGCTTGATTGATTAACTTGATTGGTATAGCTTAATGATGACTTGCATTTGGATCATTGCTTTGATTCTTTGGATTGAGTTGATTTGAGGAATGGATGATTTGATTGAAGGAAATGGATTGATTGAATGATAGATTGATTTGATTTCAAGTAAATGGAGTGATTTGATGGTGGGATGATATGTGGTGGATTGAGCTACTTTTGATTTGCTGAAGTGATTAGATTTGTTTTGATGGTTGGCTTGATGTGCTTTGGTTGTGATGTTGATTGGATTGTTTTGAATGATGATAGTGATGGCGTGATGATTAGAGTGTCCACTCAATCTAAGCATAAGCAAGTTTTCTCAGTGTGTTTAAAGGATGTAAAACAAACAAAGTATTGCCCTTGTCAAGTCATAAACCAATGATTGATTGTTTGATTGATGATGGATAGTGTTGCCATTGCGGGGAAATCTATATCCCTAGAGCAACACAAGGATGATGTGGGAATGTTATATCCCATTGATGATGATTGATTATGATTAATTGGGCTCATGACAAGATTAGGATCAAAACCTGTTGATTCGATTGGATAATGTTCCTTGATTGATTGGCATGCTTGATATAGATTAGTGTGACTTCGATTCAAGATCATTGCTTAGATTGATTTGATTGGAAGAAGTGATTGATTGAAATGGATGAATGAATGTTATTGATAGGAAGAATTGATGATGATGATTTTGATTTGATTTTGATTGAGTGTTGATGTGGATTGTTTTGGATTGATGATTGAATTGATCTTATTGCTTGGATTTTTTATTGGATATTTGATTTTTTTTGGATTTTTGAGAATATTTTGATTTTATTTTTGTGTGTTTTTGAATGTTTTGGGATGTCAATGGATTTACAATTTGGGTAGCCTTTTTGCTTGATACCAATGACAAGGGAAGAAAACCAAGTCTAGGTGCAAAGGATGTGGGAGGATGGATATGATGGATGGATAAAAGGATGGGCTCATAGTAAATGGGATGGAAGGCTCATGATAAATGGGTGGATAAAGGGATATGCGATATAAGAGATGGATGCTTGCCTCATGATAAATGGATAGGTAGGCTATAGTGGAAAGCTCCTGATAAATAAATGGGGATAAGCTATAAGATGGACAGCTCGTGATAAGGATACGCTATAGTGGATGGATTATAAGGGAGCTAGGATGTGATCTCCAAAGACTATGTTGCATCAGAAGAACTTGCCCCATTCTAGGTGGTAATGCTTAGGATTTTTAAATCACAAAGTTCATGACCAAGGGATGACATGATAGATTAGTTTTGATGGGATGGATAAATGGTCAATGCATAGGACTTGGTTTGGACAGAAGGTATGTCAAGAAATATCCAAACATGTTTTAACATTTTGCCCCAATGTCTTCATCAAGATCAAAGGGAGGAAAGTTGGATGAATGGGTTCAATAGGATAGGCATATTTACGTAATGGCTAAGGATGGTAGGATGGTATGGTAATGGTAGGACAGGATAGGATGGAAACTGATATAATGGAATAGATAGTTTGGAAATGGATAGGTTGGATGAGACAATGTGCCCCCAAGTGTAAGTGACATAGAAGATCAACCTACACATGATACCTGTTTGCCAGGTTTTCATCATGGTACTTATCCAAGGCGCCTGTTTGCCAGGTTTTCACCGTTGGACGAAGGGATTTCTCTTTACTATTTTGATTTTTTTTTTTTTTTTGTATTTTCTTTTTTGCTTTTAGATGGGTTGACAATTACACATGGTGCTTGTTTGCCAGGTTTTCACCATGGTAATGGATAGGAGGGACTCAAGTGTTTAGTGCTATGAAGGTTGATAGTGTCCCTTTAGAGATGGATGTCGTCGCATGGACCATGTCAAGTGTACTCATAGATGTTGATAAGGGATTGCATGGATGGGAGATGGATTAGGTGGATAGTAGATGATGAAATGGATTATGAAAGGTTCATGCAAGGATAGATGGATGGGGATAGTGGATTATGATGTGGATTATATAGGCTTATGGAATGAAGATGGATGAAAAGTTTATGCCAAAGCATGGACCATAGGAAGGTGATTGAGGAGATATGTAGGATAATGGATGGAAGATGGGGGAGGTAGTTATGTGGAGGTGCTACAAAGTGGAAGGGAACCATGACCAACGGTTGCACACACCGTGATAAACATTGAAGTTTTTGATTGGATGGTGGTGTAGGAAGCAATGGAGTTGTTTTCTTAGGAGATGGTTGATGTAAGCATTTGGGAACCCACATAGATTTAGTATTTTTCGTGATGTTGTTTTGCTTGTGGGATTTTTGAAGGGAATGGAAGTTTTGGGTGGAAATAGGCTCTTGGATGGATATAGGTGGTTGGGATTCTTGAGATGTGGATGAGGATGCCTCATTTGCTTTGCTAGCTATTTGCTTAGGAACCCAAACTATTTTTCTTTTGGGCTTTGCTTTTGGAGGTAATGGTTTGGATGGTTGCTTAGATGTGGATGAGGATGCCTCATTTGCTTTGCTAGCTATTTGCTTAGGAACCCAAACCATTTTGCTTTTGGGCTTTGCATTTGGAGGTAAGGGTTTGGATGGATACTTTGATGAACTTTGCTTTGAGTTTGATTCTTTATGTCCTAAGGTATGAAGACCTTTATGATTTTTGGTAGGATTTTTAGCTTTATAGGTAGAGGCATCAAAATTTTTGCTTTTGAATCCCATGGGGTGGGTGGAGTGGATGGAATTATTGGAAGCTTTATGCTTAAACAATGTGTGCTTTTTTTGGCCATGATTAGGGATGTAAGGATACTTGTGAATGATAGGTATGTTAGGTGTTGGAAGCAATGGTGGCAAGTTGGATGGAGGGATATTTGGAGTTGCTAAAAGTGGAGGCAAAGTGGATGGCAGAAGGTGTACAGTCACATGCTTTTGCGATTTGTATGATGATGGAGGTAGAATGGCTACATATGTTTTGGGTATATGATGTGGTTTGTGACAGAAATTGGTAGGTTTACGATGTATGAAGGGATTACCAACATCTTTAGCTTGTTTACCTTGGGGTGTGTATCCAAGGCCATATGAGCATGGAGGAACTTTGACATGGTTTGGCTCCAAAATACCTTGCTCATAAAGGGCTAGGCCTTTGCCTTGGTAGTTCATGTTTTGGAGGTTGTGATTGACTATAGGACTAGGTGTGGTTTGAACACTAGACTTGAGTTTATTATTGGATGGAGAAGGTGAAGTGGATAAAAGTTGTTGTTGTCCTAAGGAGGAACACTCATGTATAAGGGTGGATAGACCAATAGGGCATGAAGGTGGATTTGAAGTAGAATCAATAGTGGATGTGGAAGGAGGATCAGTAGGATCTTGATTAGGATTGTGTTCGCTAAGATCCAAGTTATTTGTTTGATCTTTTATGCTTACTTGGGGGACAAGTGTCTCATCATGACAAGTGGATGTTTTCTCATTATGGATAGGGCTAGATGGAAGATGACTAGGAGCAATGTGAATATTTTGCTCATGGATGGATATAAGATTATGGATAGGATCAAGATGCTCATGGACAGCTTCTTCATAGGTATCATCTTGATCATAAAGAAGGTAAATGTTATGGATGGGTTGAATTTAGATAGCTTGCTCATGAATGGTTGTTGGGAGATGGATAGGATCAAGTGGCTTATGGATGGATTCATCATTATGGCTATCATCTTGATCATGGAAAAGATACATGTTATGGATGGGTTGGATGGAAGGCATTTGATATTGAGTTGGACTAGGGCTTAATGTTTCCACATGCTTAGGATTAAACCTTTGACATACCTCTTGGGTTGCTTGAATGGGGGTAGATGACTCTTGGATAGGCTCTTGGTCAACAACATGAGAACATGATGACTTTTGAATAGGCTTGATGGCTTGTAGGTCACATGATGGGCTCAAAGGGCTAGGTATGTTAATGGAAGGCTCTTGGATAGGCTCAAGGATAGGTGGACCACATGATGGGATTATATGATTGGACATGACCTTTGGAAGTTCTTTAGTAGGGTCATGAATGGGTGCTTGACATGGAGGTAGTTTATTCCTAGCTAGTAGCCAATGGATCACATCCTTTACAAGGGTATGAGTGGATGGACAATATAATGGATGGATGA
The DNA here is from genome assembly GCA_027924645.1 of Cunninghamia lanceolata. Classification (NCBI taxonomy): domain Eukaryota; kingdom Viridiplantae; phylum Streptophyta; class Pinopsida; order Cupressales; family Cupressaceae; genus Cunninghamia; species Cunninghamia lanceolata. The sequence goes on from BSBN01000001.1 coordinate 16,269,519, forward strand.
TAAGGGTAGATGGCATTGGATTATGATTAGGATTAGATGGAGGGATAATGGAGTTTGATGGATTAGGATTTGGACTAGATGGGGGTGACACATGGGATTGGGATGATGTAGCATGATTTCCCCTTATAGGTGGGTATACCTTGTAAACAATTCAGACAAATATTGGGCATTGATTTGTATTATGGCCTTTGGTCCTATGGTATGCACAATAATCATGTTCATCATATGGACTTTCTTCGCATGGTTTGACTTCAGGAAGTTCAATGAGTTTTGCTTCAAGCATCCTTTGTAAAACTCTCTCAACCACATCCTTTGGTGAAGGATTAGAATGACATGGTGATGAAGGTAATGAAGGGCTTGGTGGTTTGGAAGGTAGAGGGATTAATGGACTACGAATGGGATCACATGGTGGTGTTGGGATAGGACTTGTTGGCTCATGTGTTGGCATGGGATTAGATGGTGGAGGCCACTCTAGATTGGTATCTCCCTTGTCAAAGGTTATTAGATCTTGCATAGGATAAATTGGACTCATTTGATTTATATACAAGGGGCCATTGGGATTTGGATATGATTCTTGTTGGAAAGGTGGATTTAGATCTATCAATGGTGCTTGGTGGTCTTGTTGAAAAGGTGTACTTGGACTTACTTGATTTATGTACAAAGAGCCATTGGGACTTGGATGTTATTCTTGTAATATCACTTGATTGCTTTGTGGATGGGCTTGGTAGTGCATTGGAACGGTGGCATGAGAGATTGAATAAGCTTGAGGTGGATATTCATAAGTTGATGTGGCATTGACTTGGTGGATAGGTGGATTAAGTTGATAGGAAGTGGATGGACATGACATGTGGCTATGAGGTGGATTAGGTTGGTATGGAGTGGCTAAGGATTGATGTACTTGTCGAGCTTGACTAGTGGCTAAAAGGTGTTGGACTTGGGCTATGAAGTGTTGTAGTTGAGGTGATTGGCTTGCGTGGGGTTGAGCTCTTTGGAGGAAGAATTGTAATATTTCAATGGCATCTTGGTTTAGGGATTGTGATCCTTGATAAAGATTTAGGAGGAATCTTTGGAATTTGACTTCTAGGTCCTCTAGTGTAGACATGTTGTCACCAAGTGTTTGTCTTAAATCCTTTTTAACAAGTGCTTGTTTAGGGATTTGGATGATGATGTGGAAGTGATTTGGCTATGAAGGGTTGGATGATGAATAGGCTATGTTTGGGATGAAAGTGATTGGGTTTGAATGTGTAGGATGACTTGTCTTTATGTGTTTGGGTGTTTAGAGCTTGATGTGGCAATATTCAAACAAATGATTATGCATATACACACATGAATCACTCATGCAAGACACATAAGCAAGTTGTTAGTTTGGAATCATGTGATGATGGTTAAGCAAGCACATGAAGACACTTCAACAAGTCCTATTCAAGGCAAGGCCACTATCACAAGGAGGTTCTAGTGAAAATCCAGGGGACCGGCACCCCACGAGCATCCAGCAAGCCACTTAAGACTTTAACTAACCCTACTAGGAGTTTTAATATACACAAAGGTACACCTCCTTTCGAGTTAGCATTGTATGGTGAGCGCTAATACCGGTTAGACTTGGCTTTCACCTTATACTCTAATTTTTATAGCAGACTGGATGAAAGTACCACTTGAGGTCGTTCCCTTAGGGTGGATACCAAGGCAGGCCTCTCTAAGGCTAAACAAAAGCAACACAAGTAAATATTTTTGATCTTCAAGTTCGTGTTGGGACGCGAGGAGAGAGCATACACATTTACTTGGTCACACTCGCATGGGGTTCATTAACCTTAGAAATTCAATGTGTGAAAGACAATGTGATAGGGAGGACTCTAGGCTACCTGCTCTGCATCCTGTAGGTGTACAAGACTGTTGACAACACTAGCCTTCCTACCAATTCAAAGTGCTAAAAAACATACTCTTTGCAGAGATGGAAAACTCTACTTCTCTGCTTGGTGTGGGACACATACATTGTCCCCACTGCTTCCCAGATACTGCCTCAATGGCACATAACTTTCTAAGCCCATTGCCCACCCTTCTCACTCTGTTCAAGGGTCTAGACTACTTGGTGCTCACTTTCCTTCTCTCTACTTTGCCACCTCTGCAAATCTATTTATCCTACTTGTCTATCTAGCCGGACTCCTCACTGAGCTCGCCTAGAACAAGCATGCATTTCTTCTAGCCGGCAATCCGACCACCCCACAAAAGAAAAACAAACAAAAATCATGGCTCTGTTTGATGATCTCCATACTATACATTGGGATTTGAAGAATCATCAAAACAGAGTCATGGTTTGCAAAAGAAAACAAAATTTCAGAAACAGAAATGACTAATCTATTTCAGAATGATAAGTGAAAACAGAACAGAATATACAAATGATCGAACTGCTGTATTTTATTTCTATTCAAAAATTCTGATTACATTCAAGTGCTTCACACACCAAAATTCACTTCTTCGATTCTTCTCCTCTCTACCCTCTCTACAGGAAGAATGTTACATTTTATATGAATTCCATGTCCATTACAGGACGGTTCAGTTACTAGACGGTTCGTATTCTAACTGCTGGTTGAATTCTGCATTTTCTTGATAGTCGGCCAGACTTACCATGATGTCTCTCCAACACATTGTATCGGCAAAACGGATGACTATCGACCTAGCCTAAGTCCCTTCCGCCGATGGACCATTTCTCTCCGACGTAACTGTTTGCGGTTTGGTTCTCGCCTATCGGCGAGACGTCAACTATCGGCAGCTTCTAAATTGCTCTTGCCGATGGCACCTTCTAAACCAACTATCGGCGTGACTTTAGCATCGGCCAAACCTTCGGTTCCTCCGCCGATGTTATTTCTCTCGCCGATGTGTTTTGCATCAAATTTACTTTCGCCAAGACTAACCCCCGTCGGTATAACTTAAAACCTATTTGCCGATATCGTCGGTCATGCCGATGCTGCTTCTATCGGTGTAACTTCACCGTTCTCCTGCCGATGTTCTATCGGCGTAACTTCACCATCCTCTTGCCGATGTGTCCCCATCGTCGAGACTCCTCCCATCAGCAACCCCGTCCATTCTCCTGCCGACAATAAATCTCATGCCGATATGCTTATGGCAACTCTCCGTCGGCCAAACATTTGGTCATCGGTAAAACTATTCCATCAGTCTCTGATATCATTAGTCTTGCCGACCATTCTATCCCGTCAGTATAACTTCCTGCTGGTATACTTCTCTGTTCGGCCAGACTAATTCACTTGGTCATCGGTGAGACACCATAGCGTCGATAGACTCCATACTTGTTATCCCGACGACGTCTCTCTTGCCGATAGACCAAAATACAATATCCTCGGTGAACCAAGATGCATCTTATGCCGATGCCACTTTCGAACACAACCGTCGGTGTAACTCTTTGCTCTCTCACCCCGATGAATTTCAAAAGTGAATAGGTATAAACTCCTTCCCGCTCTGCCCTATTTTGAAAATTCAAAACATCACAACAAAATGCAAACATATATACACATGGGCTCCAAGCCCTTGGTGCTCCTGCACCACAATGCAAGCACTTGTTTGTTTTAAAGCCTAAATCCAAATGTGATGAAAGACAATGGTTTGTTTTAGCCTAATTTTTTGATGTGAATTTGCAAACAATTGTTTGTTTTATGCCCAAAATCTAAATGTGTTTGCAAACAATGATTAGAAGATGAGAAATGAAATGATTGCACCTGGTTAATTCACTATCCAAATTGCTGTAGATGTTGATGCCAATGCTGCTCCAGCTCCTTATGATCACCTACAACATAAAAAAAAATGATATTATAATGCAGGCATAAAAAATAGGCTCATCAGGCAAGGAAAATTGTAATTTTAGATACATAGCCGAATTAGATTTGATTATTTCGATACATTTTTGTTCGAAAAATAAAAAATTAAAGAAGAGACCCCTATTAATTTTTAGAGATTTTTCCGAAAATGTAAAGAAATCAGAAAAATTCCCTGATTTGCGCCCAGAAATGCGGATTTATGAAAATAGTATAGTCGGCAAAGATCTAATTTTTTTGCACTGTAAATGACCTCCAAATTAAATCTGTAAAACATTGACCCCCATTAAAATTTTGAGTTCTTTCCAGAAATGTAAAAATTTCTAAAAAATTCATTGATTTGCGCCCAGAATTGTGATTTTATGAAAAAACATAAAAACATGATAAAACCCGCAAAAATCACGATAAACCCAAAATTTTTCTGTTGCAGCTTCCTTATATCATGGACAAACTTCTACTAAAATCTTGTAGAAAAACTCATAGCCATTTGGAAGATATGATGTAATCTTTAAAACCTAGGGTTTTGTCTAAAAAGTAGCAGATCTGCAACAAAAAGTTAATTAAACCTGCAAAACTCAACAATGGGGGTTATATGAATGTAAATTTTTACTACAAAAACCTATAAAAAACTTCAAGCGAAGTGAGTCCCACCGAGTGTGCCAAATGTATATCGAAAAATTTAGATTTATAAATAGAAATGATTCAAACAATGAAATGCAATAACCTAAACCCAAATAATTCAATACCTCGAAGATGCAAGATGAGCTTGATTGATTGATTGCTTTGTTGTGTTGGTTGCTCAATTCCATAGCATAACATTGATAAGGATGCAAGCTAGATGGATTAAAGATGATGGATAATGGCTTGAGATGAAAATTCAGCAGAGTGAGGTTGCATGAAGAAGAATCCTGAAATTCCTCTAATCTCTTCTCTAATGTCTTCTCTAATGTCTCCTCCTAATCTCCTCTCTAATGTCCCAAATGGCTCAAAAGAGGCTTGCTTTATAGGATTGGCTTGGTTCCAATGGATGGCTAGGATCAATTAGGGCTTTAGATGAAATGGATGGATAGGATTAAGTTATGTTTCCTTGCACATCAAGAAATTGTAGTCATGTGACATGTGGCAAGGGAAGATAAAGCTTAGGTGTGCTTGTGTAGATAAATACTAAAATTAGGTCCCAATAGTTGTACATGTGAAAGATAAAAGTTGTAACACATGATTGACTGGGCAAGTGTTGGAATGTGATGAAAGATGAGGGCTTAATTCAAATAAAATATTTGAATTAGTTGTGATATGAGTTATATATTAATTAAATAAATAAGATTTATTTAATTAATTGAGAAGTTGAGTAGGATGAGATAAGATATGATGTGAAAATTAATTAAATAAATAAAATTTATTTAATTAATTAGGATGAGGATAGGATAAATGGGATTATGATGATAAAATTTATTTAATTAATTGGCTAAGTAGGATGAGGATGGGATTAAATGGGATTTTAATTAAATAAATAAAATTTATTTAATTAATTGGCTCATGGATTAGGGAAATTAGGACAAAAATGGCTTATGATGTCTAGGATAATGTTTTAACAAGGTGTTGTAGGACATGGACAAAGTTGGGACAAATATGGGTATCTACAACATGCATCATATCATGAAATATGGTGGTCATAGCACGTTGATATGTGGATCATACATTCTTTAGCCCAAATGGCATGACATTCCAACAGAAAGTGCCCCATGGACAAGTAAAAGTTGTCTTATGCTGGTCTTCTAGTGCTATTCTGATCTGATTATATCCTGAGAAGCTATCCATGAGAGATAACATGGTATGCCCTGTTGTTAAGTCAACTATGATATCTATATTTGGCAACAGAAAATCATCCTTGCAGCAAGCTTTGTTTAGATCTCTAAAATCATTGCATAGTCTGACTCGGCCATCAGGTTTGGACACTGGTACTATGTTGGAAACCCATTCTGGATAGTCTATAGCTCTGATGAACCCTACATCCAGTAGTTTCTTAAGTTCTTCTTTTACAAGTAGTGCTATGTGTGGATACATCTTTCTAAGCTTCTGTTTCACTAGTTTCACTCCTAGATCTAGTGGAAGATGATGTAGAGTCAAATCTGGATCTAACCCCGACATATATATGTATGACCAAGCAAAATTGACTTTCTTTCTCTTGAAGAATGGTACAAACTTAGTCTTCTCTGGTGGGGTTAGAGACTTAGCAAAGTGAATGATCTTAGGCTGTTCCAATGTTAACAGGCTCTGTGGGTTCCACAACAATCTGAGACTTCTCCTAGTGCATGTCATTGGGAAGAGTGTCAAGCCTTCCATTGTCAAGTGCCACAGTTGGGTTTTCATCATCAGATGTGTCCTTTCTTTTTACTATTTTGGGATCTGACACTACCGCGGAGTAGTTTTCACCATCAAATCCAGTTTTTATTTTGATATTTTTGTGACTGGAAGGCTTGGCACCCTCTCCGAAATAAGCCACAGTATTAAGTTCAATAACGAAGCTAGCTTTATGATCTCCTTTGGGTAGGTGGTCCCTAAGTTTCATATAGTCAATATAGGCATCATCATTTTGGAACATATCTCGTTGCGGGGTTCCTCGTAGATCCCAGTCAATAAGCTCAGGATGCACAAGGGGGAGGGAGTCAGAGGATAGATCTGATTTGTTGATAGTTTGAATGGATATGCTAGGAGTATTGGTAGGGGGAGTGTTTGGGATGATACTTTCCTCCAAATTATTTATTGTGATAGAACTCGAACCTTCCTCGAAAGTTGTATTCTCAAGGATAGGCAAATCACACTCTAATGGCCTATGTGGTAGCATTTGTCCCTCATGGTAGGGGCTATAAGTTTGAATGGTATTAACCTCTTTATCGTCATAGGAATGCTCTGTCAGCTCATCCCACTCATATTCATTGGAATCCGTGTCACTTTTCTCTTAAAGAGTATGGATCATTTCCACAAGACAAGCATTTGCTTTAGCTTTGCTCTTATCTTTATATCCTAGACCTTTTGTAGTTCTAGCCAATGAGGATGAAGAAGGTTGGATGGGTTCTATGATTCCTTCTTTTCTTAGGCCGATGGGGCCTTGTCCTTCGTAACCCATTCTGTGTAGGATAGATTCACCTCGCCCATAGATTTCTATTGGGAGCTTAGGTGGTTCTTGTTGTATGTTTTCTTCTTCTTCTATGTAAAGCCATTGTAGGATATCTCTTTCCTCTGTTTCATCTGATAAGGTCCCCCATTTTACAAAGGGAGCTGTGGGAGGTGCAGGAGGAGTAGATGGCTTTGGAAAATGCTTGGGTTGCCCAAAGGATCTAGGAGATAAAGGCATCTTGGCTAGATTGAGGATGTTCTCAATGGAGTATCCCCCTACTCTTGTTTCTTTGATGGTAATCTTTTGCTCTTTGGGCTTGGATAAGGAATCTTCAGAGGTAGAATCATGTTGTGGGGTAGGGGATGTAGATGCTCTATTGTTTGGTATGATGCAATCAGGTTTTGAAAGGACAGAGTTGTAATGTTGAAAGGGGTCAGGGTTGCCTTGGATGGTGACTTGCTTGTCATTATGTGGGAATTATATGCATTGGTGATAAGTAGAGAGCACAACTTTCATGGCATGAATCCATGGTCTACCTAGGAGAATATTATAGGTGAGCTCCCTATCTAAGACTTGGCACACATCTTTTATTACCAGTCCCACTTGTATGGGTAATACCACTGCTCCTTTGGTAGTTCTCTCCTCTTCATCATAGGCTTTGATAGTAATCTTCTTCTTTGGATCAACTAGATTTTCAGAGAACCCCAATGTAAGGACTAGCTTCAATGTGCAAATATTTAAACCAGCTCCCCCATCAATGAGGACCCTCTTGATGCGGTGCTTGTGGATGAAGGCGACAGTATGTAGAGGGGTGTTATGAGGTTGTGACACTGAGAGGTCATCTTGTTTGGTAAATGATATGGTACTTGAGGAGGTCAGATTACCTACCATGGCCTGAAACTTCTCTTGGGCCAAGTTAGTGGGGACAGTGGTTTCCACTAAGGCTTTATCGAGAATCTCCTTGTGGAAGGAGATAGACGCAACAACTCTAGGATAGAAATGTGGGCAAGAGACTTCCGTAGTTGGTCTGTGACGCTATACTGATGAAAGTTGGACTGAGAAGGTGACAACCTTAGAGAAATGGTATTCAAGGTGACCTTACTGCTGCAGGTAATGATACTACAATCAGTTCTCTTGGGTTCTGATTGTTGGTTGGGAGTGACCACATTGATTTGTGGGACATGCTCTGATATGTAATTAATGGTATAGTCGAATAGCACACTTGCATAGTTGGCATTACTATTCCCACTACTCTGATTTTGCCTGTTGCGGTTGTTGTTGTTGTTGTATGACCTATCATGATTGAGAAGCAAATCTTTGTAAGCCACATGTGTCTCATTAGAAGTATGTTGGTGAGCACCTCCTTGATTTTGATCAAGCATGTCTTGAATAACATGTTTGAGACGGATACAATTTTTGGTTGTATGTCCTCTTCCTCTATGATACTCACAATAGTCAGTGTCTTTCCAGTAGTGAGGTTTGATTTGAGGTTCATAATCACTTGTTGGCAGTAGAGAGATTTCATTGTTGGCCAATAGCTTCCTTAATGCGAATTCTTGGGATTCACCCAGCGGTGTGAACTTTCATCTTGGATTTGAGTTGAACCATTGTCTTGGCTCCCGAGAGAATGTTTTGTTGGGTGTAGCATTGCTTGCCTCTCCTTTGAGAGTGAGTATTGGCTATTGTTTGGGAGCTACTACCTTGGCATCAACTACTCCATCATTGATGACATTTTTATTCTTAGTCCAAAACTTTGATTTGTTAGTCGTGTAGTTGGAGGTAGGTGTGTCCTTGTATAACTTGATTTGCCCCTTGGCGATCATAGCTTTTTCGATGAACAATCCCATTTCAATGACTTTTGAAAATGAAGTAGGGCATTGAATTTGTATTTGGTAGCTAAGATCAGAGTTGAGGTTATGGACAAACATCTCTATTAATTGCTTCTCAGGTACATCATATGAGCATTTGCCTGCTAGTTGTCTCCATCTTTGTAGGAAGGTGGCGAATGACTTGCCACTTTTTTGCTTGGTATTACATAAGTCAAGCATAGAGACTTTGTGTTCAATATTGTACGAGAAGTGCGTGATGAATTTGTTGACTAACTCATCAAAATTTTTGATGCCCGGTAGAAGCCATGAGAACCACTCCATGGCTTGACTACCTAGAGATCTAGGGAATAGTCTCATTAAGTAAGTCTCATTGTGAGCTACTTCCATGCATGCTACATTGAATTCCCTAATGTGATCTCTAGGGTCCCCTTTCCCTTTGTACTTGTCAAACTTAGGAACTTCAAATTGAAAGGGAAACGGTGTCATGTTCAAACTTTTATCAAAGGGGTACGGTGCAATATCTTCCAAGGAGTAGGTTTTAATGTTTGTACCCATCTTGAGATCCGTCATTTGTTGCATTAGACCCTCGATTTGTTTTCTCATTTATTCCATAGGAGTGCTTGGGTCTATGGCTTTCTTTCCTTTTTCATGATTATCCTCTATGTTTTCTTGGATTGTGCTTAGATCAAAATCGGCGGGGAGTTTACTTCCAAGATTTGCAAGATGATAAAAATACTTGTGAGGGTCCTCATGGAGCACTTTCTCCAACAAGTGTTGGAATTTTTGATCTTGGAGGGTTCCTTGATACTCTTCGTGAGAGATTTACTCATCGCTATCATGAGGGGTGATAATGTGGTTGGATGATCCGTCCATTTCAAGTTGCTTTTTGTATTGAGATCTAGTAAGAACCATGTAAGGTGACATAGGATGAGGTGGGATGAAATTAGAGATTTTGGCAAGATACTGGTGGAGACTATTGAGAATAGGATACTTACAACAAGATTTGGACAAGGGACTCTTTCGATCAATGATTCTAAGTAAGATGACTAATACAAGACGATAGCCACTAGTAAGGGTACTCGATACCTGTCTTACTGTGTAGGGACTAGTCGTGCACCAAGACCACTAGCGAAGCTCTATGACTTACTAGGGTTACTTGAATCCAAAATGATACAAAAAAGGGGCCTATGCTGATCTAATATGGGCTACTTTGACTTTGGACTAGGAAGACCTGATAGAAGGTGAATGGGATGACCAACGAAAGAGAGACTTTTGATGTGAAATGGATGGAAAAAATGACTGCAGGGTAAGATCCGATCTCGAAACTTGGAACTAGACTGAAATGGGTACCCAGAAATGATAAAAATTTTCTCTCAAAGATTGTACAAGTGCTCACTGTCACGCATGCGCTGAAATAAATGTGCTGCAGAAACTGGTAAATGCGCAGGAAGTCAGGACAGATGCACCACATTGGTAAATATCAAATGCACTGTAACAGGTAGTAAAAGCTCTGCAAGTTAGTTCAGATGCACCGCAGGTCGGCACAAATGCGCAGCAAAAGAGGACGAATGTGCCACTCTAGTTTTCTCAGTATTTTTGCAATTTTTTTGGAAATTTTCTGATGTTTTTGGTATCTTTGGTTGCAAGGTCTTTTTGATTTGATTTTATGAAATTATGGCAAGAAGACACAGTAAACACAAAGAATATTTTTATGGTTTTTTATTTTATTTTTTGTGATTTTTTGACTCTTTTTGGACTAAAAAGAAAGCAAGTACACCCTAGGTTTCAAAGGATAGTATAAAACTGAATTCTCACTATCTCTAGTGAAGCATCTTCAGGAGATGATAATCGTCCTTCCCTGCACCAGATTATAGGGGTTTTTGGTCTACTAAAACAAAGGATGAGTAATGAAGGCAACCGTTCGAGTGGTTATACATGCAGCAACACTACTCTCCATTATGGAGTCTCCCAACCTGCAAGGGTTGCACCTTGGAGGGTTTTGTGGGAGGTTAGCAGTTGGTATAACACAACTACACTCGTTGTTTTAAGCTTTCGCTCCAAACACAATTTATTTATAGTGGATTGGAAGGGCTTGGCATCTAGCCTGTTACCACTTAGGGTCATTCCTACTTGGATGAACAGTATCCAAGAGCAGGTCCCTCTAAAGGAAAAACACATGCAAAAATGATATGTCTAGCATTTTGGTCACCCAAGATAGGGGAGAGCATAGGCCTGGTATCATTCCCAAAACATAGAATACAGTGGTTCTTTTCCCCTAGTTAAAATGAGAAAAAACTAGATGAGCTATCTACTTGGGCAAGCACATAAATTTGTTAACTTTGAAGTGATAACAAGATAGCAATGGTCTAGTTTTACCAAGATAGCAATGATGTGTTCAATTTTATCCAGATAGCATGAGTTGTTAACTTTGAAGTGATGATCGAGATAGCAATGGTTCTGTTTTACCCAAATAGCAATGATGTGTTCAATTTTATCCAAATAGCACAAATTTGTTAACTTTGAAGTGATAATTGAGATATCAATGGTTTAGTTTTACCCAGATAGCAATGATGAGTTCAATTTTATCCAGATAGCAAATGATTTGTTAACTTTGAAAGATAGCAATATAGCAATGATTCAATGATATGCAAGATAGCAATGATTCAATTACCACCTTCCTAGTTAAACTATGTGAGATTTGCATGAGCATCCATTTACTTTCCCATTAGAAATCAAAGTGTGAGTTAACAAGTGCAACTATATGATTCTAAACTAGTACCTAGCCTGCAAAACAGATCAAGAGAGTTCCTGCAAAAGAGACATCAGCGTTAGCAAAACTTCAAGGAAACCCCAAAAATCACTACCTAGATCAGATGCGCAGCTTCAGAGACTGAATGCACAGAAACATAACTCAGAAGTGCTGTAGTACATATGCGCTAAGATAGAGGTCAAAAGTGCAGGAAAATAGTGTATATGCGTTGATCTGATATATGCGTCGTATCTGAGAGTAAATGCGCCGTAATAGTGTCTGTATGTGCCAAAAGGATGTATGCGCCAGAACAGACAGTATATGCGTCAGAACAGAGACTGTATGTGCCGGAGGAACGTATGCGCCGTAACAAATATCATATGCGTGTTAAGATGTGTCAGATGTGCTATTTCCTCCTGTGTACGGCTTTCTAAAACACAACTAAGTTCTGGGGTTAAATTTGGGGCTAGGCCCCACGGTGGGCGCCAAAAATGTTAAGGGAAAATTGGATTCAAATGAATAATCAATATAATAAATATCAATGATACCCAAAACTTAATGAAATAATAAACAAAAGAGATCAATCAAAACAATGAACAATACAAAGCAAACCTCCTTTAATTCGTAGCTTCCATTGATCGCTTATCACAAATGATTTTGTCTATGAATATGGCCCTCAGAAGGTGCACTTCCTTGCTATGATTCCAAGATGTTCAAATGGGAATGGCTATGATAGTTTTGCCATGAAGATGAGCTTCACAACAATGATAGTAGTGTGTAGTAACGAGTTTGATCACAAGCAATGAAGGAATTGGTGCCAAAGGCGCGCTGTAATTCCTGCAGAGTAACAATACTAAAAGCTTGGATGTTTGAAATGAAAGAAGAGGGTTGAATTTATAGACTTGAGAAAGAGAAGATCAATAGTATAGAAAGAATGAGAAGATCAACGATTGAGAACGGTTGAGGAACGTGTGCGAATAAGAAGAAGACATGTGTCTTGCTATATTTTGCATGAGAGGAATTAAAGAAATAGAAGAATGAGTTAACTGAAGAGATTAATCAATTAAAAGAATAGATCAATCAATTAAGAGAATAGAACTAGAGAATGGAAGTTGCATGAGGATGAGAAGATATTTTGAATCAATTAAATATTTAGAATATTCAATTGCATGTGCACAAGGATGAATTATATTTAGAGATAACTCAATTTAGAAGAAATGGACAACTTAAATAAATATTTGATTTTATTTAAATTTAGAGAAGATATTATTGGAAGAAACAATTAAATAATTGAAATTATTTAATTTAGAATGATTTTGGAAGAATAAACAAAATATTTGATTATATTTTATTTTTAGAGACTGAGAGGATTTAAATAAATTTGATTGATTTACTTAAATTTGGAAGAATGATTTGATTTAAATAAATAATTAAGAATTATTTAATTGTTTGGAAGAATTTAATTAAATAAAGGTTTTTATTTAATTTTGACTTTTAAATATTTTGATATTTAATTAATTTAGAGGAATGTGAATCGAATAAATAAATTTGTTTATTTATTTATTGATAGAAGAATTAGAATGAAATAAATATTAAGAATATTTATTTAGACCGAGTCATGTCATTTTTAGGCATATACAAATACCACATATGGAAAGTGCTATGCTATGAACAATAGATCTTGCCCTGTCATTGGGATCATATGGGATGTGGAGTTAAAGATGGCTTCTTATCCTAAGGCTACATATAAAATTGACATTACCATGGTTGATATTCCTCCATACTATGGCATGTTGTTATCAAGACAATGGACTGCTACGGTTGGAGGGAATGCTCAATTGGATTTATCATATGCAACTATACATGTTAATGGAAATGATGTTAAGTTGTATAGAGAGTCACGGTCTGAACAAGTGGTAGAATATTTTGATCCCAACCAGATGAATTGCTTCTATGATGTAGATTTGGGAAGTTTAAGGATTGAGCATTCACAACCTTAGTTACAGAATAGTGATCCAATCATCAATACAATTCAATTAGATAAATCCAGATGGTATTTGGAAAATGTACTTTGATGGCGCCTGCAACAAAGAAGGTAATGGAGCTGGTGTGGTTTTCATTGCACCTAGTGGTAGGACATTTAAGTACTCATTCCTGCTATCATTTGAGTGTACTAATAACATAGCAGAGTATGAGGCATTGCTGCTAGGCCTTAATATCGCCATTAAATATGGAATCAAGTTACTGACTATATATGGAGACTCAAAACTGATTGTTTCACAAGTTAGATGCCTCGAAGAATAAGAGGCTCAAATAGTATAAACATGCTGTATGGGATACTGTGGAGCTTTTTGACGCATTTTCCATTGATTGGATAGAGAGGTCAAAGAACCTGATGGCAGATTTTCTTGCAAACATTGATTTGAAAAGTGATGATCTTACATTAGCAAGCATCTCAGAAGTAGAATTTAAAACTAGACCTTTTGTCCTTGACAATGTGTATAGCTGGCAAGTGTTTAATGATGATGATGATTTGATAAAATTTCTTTAGTGTATAGACCAGTATGAGTCCCAAGAGATAGATTTTAATGCTTTTGTTGAAGAAGTGGATGGTAAAGACACTGTCTTTGGTCAAGAGGTTGTACAACTATAAACAAATAAAATCCCAAAAGGCTTGGTAGCTCTTGAGCAATTCTTTGATGGGAATGATAGGTCTATCTTAAAGCAGGCACTAGCCAATCAAGAAGATCTTGAGGAAGTAAATCTTGGGACTGAGATTGCTCCAAAGAAGGTATACATAGGTAAGAAAATTAGCCCAAAGTCAGGGAGATGCTCATAACTCTGTTGAGGAAGTATAAACACGTATTTGCATTGTCATATGAGGACCTAAAATCTTATAGAGAAGATTTGTTTCAACATGATATTCCATTAAAATCAGATGCTAAACCCTTCAGGCAAAAGCAGAGACCTATAAACCCTATACTGGCACCAAAAATACAAGAGGAACTATTGAAGCTTAGGGAGGCTAGCATAATCAAACCTATCAAACATTCATTTTGGGTTTCAAATTTGGTACCAGTGAGGAAGAAGAATGGTGATATAAGGTTGTGTGTAGACTTCTGTAACTTGAATGTTCCATCATTGAAGGATAATTATCCACTTCCTAGCATGGAGGCAATGTTGCAAAGAGTAACAGGATGTGAGTTGCTATCCATGATGGATGGATTTTCTAGTTATAATTAAGTCAAGGTCAAAGAATCAGAGCAATATAAGACTGCCTTTACTACACCATGGGGTACTTATGTATATTTGAAAATGCCTTTTGGTCTTACAAATGTTGGTGCTACTTTCCAAATGGCTATGGATGTGGCTTTTGCAGATCTGATCAACATCATAATGGTTGTTTACCAAGATGATCTAACTGCATACTCAAAGAAGGTAGAAGATCACTACATGCACTTAGAGAAGGTATTTGTCAAGGCACTTGAGTATGGTATATCTTTGAACCCTAAAAATGTCACTTTGCTGTAACTAAAGGTAAATTACCGAGGCACATAGTTTCTAAAGAAGGGGTAAGAATTGATTCAGAGAGAGTTATACCCACTGATAGGATCCCTATTCCCAAAGCAGTGAAGGCTATTCAATCCTTTTTTGGGCAAATAAACTTTGTTAGAAGATTTATCTCTAACTTTTCTGAGATTGTGAAACCTATTTCAAAAATGCTAAAGAAGGGATCAAAGATTGATTGGACATCTAAGGCCATTGAAGCATTTATATCAATAAAAAGGGCAATCAAGGAAGCTCCTATTTTGAAATCTCCAGATTTCAGCAAACCATTTTAGATTTTCTCTTTTTCATCTTTCCATACTATTGTTGTTGTTATGTTGCAAAAGAATGAAGAAGGGTACGAGCAACCAATTTCATTTTTCAGTAAATCACTCCAGGGAGCTGAATTGAAATATGATGCTATAGAAAAACAAGCTTACGCACTTGTGAAAGCAGTAAAGGCATTTAGGCCTTACTTAGTAGGAGCACAAGTGATTGCTTATGTACCAAATACAATAGTTAAGGATGTCTTTGTGCAAATAGAGGTCACAGGAAGAAGATGCAGATGCATAAATAAAATTCAGGAGTTCAATATTGATATCCATATCACAAAACTTGTAAGAGGACATGGATTGACAAGGTTAATGGCTAAATATAATCTAGAAGCTACACAAGTGTGTGATGCTGAGGTAGAAGAGGGTCTGATATCCAACATTGAATGCACACCTTGGTATACAAATGTGGTTCATTACCTCAAATACATGCAATGCCCTGATGGTATGAATGATAACCAAAAAAGGACATTGAAGCTCTAGGCATCAAGGTATGTCTTTATGAATGGTGATTTATTTTGGAAGGACAAGGATGGTATTCTATTGTTGTGTCTAGATGAAGGACAGGCAAAAAGGACTTTGAAGGAGATGCATGAAGGTGTATGTGGATGGCATTTTTCAGCCAAAACTATTGCACATAAAATACGAAGAGTAGGTTACTATTGACTAAAAATCTGTGTTGATGCTCACAAGTATATAAGAAAATGTGAGGCCTGCCAGAAGTTCTTTGGTAAATTGAAGTATCAAGGAGCCCTGCCTTTGAGGCCTATGCAGATTGAAGCACCCTTTTATCAATGGGGTATTGACTTCATAGGTGAAATAACAGACAAATGAAGTGGAGGACATAGGTGGATTCTTGTTGCCACAAACTACTTCACTAAATGGATTGAAGCAATCCCAACCAAACAGGCTACTAGTAAAGTAGTGATCAATTTCTTGTTGGAAAATATCATTACTAGGTTTGGGGTTCCTATCAGGATAATCACAGATAATGGGATGTGTTTTAGGTTTGATGAGCTTAAGAAATTATGTGAGTCTTATGGCATAGTGATCTCATATGCTTCTCCATATCACCCTCAAGCTAATGGTCAAGTTGAATCTAGTAATAAGAGTATTATGAAAATAATCAAAAGAATGCTTGACAACAACAAAAAGGCTTGGGATTCAAAACTAAAGTTAGCATTATGGGCTGACAAGATCACAATGAAGAAGGCTACTAGGAAATCTCCTTTTGAATTAGTTTATGGAGCTCAAGCCAAGATACCAATGCATAATCTTCTGCCAGTTTACAAATTCATTTTGCAAGAATACATGGGCATACTTGAGCCTATGGAGGAAAGGATGGAACAATTAGAAGAGTTGGATGAGATTAGAACTTAGGAACAAAAATAAAATGAGAAAATGTAGCTACAAATGAAATATTTATTTGACAAGAAGGCTAAGGATAGAAAGTTTCAGATTGATGATATGGTTCTCATGTGGAATGCTCACAGTCAAGATAAAGGAAAACATAGCAAGTTTGAAACTCTATGGTTGGGTCCATTTGTCATCACATGAAAATGTGGAGAAGACTCATATTATTTGCAGGATATGGTGGGTGAAGATCAGGAATTGCCAGTGCATGGAAATTTTTTGAAACACTTCTTTTCTTGAAGATCATTTCCATGCATAGTAGTTTAGGTCTTCCCACTTTGGTTTCCTTTATGTCTATTAGGTTTTTGTGTTTTTGGTCTGCATCCCAGAGATTATTTCTAGATTCTTGCAATGTCTGATAGCCATTCATCCACAACTGGAGCCACTGTTGGAACTTGTAAAATTTACCTGATGCTGCCAGTTTTATAAACCTTAAAACTGAAATCCATTGTAAAGGGTCTTAATCCTTTTTTCATTCATATCCTAAAGTCGCAAAACCTTTTCTAATGTCCTCATTGGCTCATTTCCCATCACACCTATGTTGCATCCTTGTATTTCCATCTTGACATGTATATGGATCAAATACCGCATCCCCATGGAGGTTTGTAGTCACCCCTAATAGTCCTTAGTGGGTTTGCGGGAGCTTGAGGTACATTATAAGTGTTCACCGCAATACTACATCAGTCAGTGGGGGTATGTACGGGATAGCAGTAAGAAATTAACTAAGTATAAAGTAACCTATAGCCCCACGATTGGTGTGCCGTGATGTCAAAGGTGGTGTGTAGTATAGCGGGATGGACTAAAATATGAAAAGTATGTGGTCTCGCTACCTCACGAGGGGTCTTGATCTATTGTAATGGGACTGCGGTATAGGTTGGCAGTGCATTTACTGCAAATATAGAATTAATTATATGAAGAAATCTAGACCATTCGATCTTCTTATATCAAGGATGCACATTTAAACTCACACAAGATGATCGACCATTGCATCTTTCAGCATGAGTTGGCATTAATGGTGAAGTGATTAAGTTCAGGAGCTGATATATTTCAAATTTGGTGCCATTTCAATCATTCATAGTAGCTCAGTGTGTTCAGAGATGAAGGGATTCGAGGCTTGGTGTGGGCTTTGCAACTATTGTATGAATGGGTAGGTACATATGTTCCTCTCTTCTATCAAGTCCATAAGTGTTTTCAATTACTGGTTTCAAATAACTCTATGACCAAAAGTTTCAAACCCTAGTTAAGTATAATTTACATAATGCCTCCTAAGAAAAGTGAGTCTGTGAGTAAAAAAGAAGAGTCCTTAGCTCCTAAAGAAAACAAGAGACCACTTTAGCAATCAATCTTGGATATATTTCTGAAATCAATTGATAAGGGTTATAAGAAGGTGCTCAAGGATGAGGCAAATGGATGTAGGGATGTTGTTATTCCCATTTTAGGGTGGAACTTGTTTTGGTACTTCTGTGACAAAAGGAATGCTCAGGCCCCAGTTTCAAACCCTTGGACTCTTGACTTGGCAAAGCTAGTTGTCCCTAATATTTTTGTGGATGTTAAGTTCATCAAATTATTGCCACAACATTATCATGGAGTAACAAGACTATAAGGACACCTGATGGGTCAACATTGGTAGTATTAACCAAATCTGCTATCATAGAGTGTTTCATGCTAAACAAATAAGCTCTCACCAAAATTGATCTTCAAAAGAGTGAGGAGGACTATAGAAGATTGAGGAAGACTTATCAGAGTGATGAGCTTCCAATGTATATGAGGAAGGGTGCCAATAACAAAAGGATACCTGTCTCCCCATCTTGTGGTGAACCATTTTCAGTCGATGATTTTGCAGTATACTTCAAGAGGACATACTTTGCCTTGTGTTAAGTGTTAGGAATAGATGCATAGGATAGGATGCCAATCAATCTTATGATGATGGCCATGATGATTCAAAATTTGGAGGTGACTATTGAGTTTGATTTTGCTTCAGTAATTGAAAAGGGATTACATGAGGGATTCCTTCAAGTAAGAGAAAACAAGGATCCCATTACCTTCAGGCATTACTCCTTATTATGCTACTTAATCTTGTATCAAAACAGAGATCGGTGGACCCAAAGAATGAACATAAGAATGATTGATCAATAGGGCAAAAGAATGCTAGTACAATGTTGGTGTTATATTTGGGACAGTAGGTGCAAGAATAGTGACTGTAATTTTTCATGATGACTTTGTAATGAGAATTATGGCCACTCTTGGTAGTATTTCACCAAGGCTACCTGCTAAAATAAGCGAATTGTTAACACCTTTGGCATTAAAACTAGAAAAGGGACATACACATAACTTTGGTGATTGGTTTTTCTTGCCTGATCATACAATAATAAGGATTTATGGATGCCCTCAACCTCCCCACATTTTGCCCAAATTTGTTCCTCCTTGTTTGGTATTTTTAGAATTCATGTGGTAGATGTTCTGGATGGAAAGGGATGTTATGAAAAAATAGAAGAAGGGTACATTATTACCTGACTTGACTATGTATGGAGGGCTCTCCATTGGTTTAGATACCCTTGAAGAGTTGCATAATTACATGAAGGGCAAGTATTCTTTGAGATCTAAAGTGGAAAGGGTCTTTGACCCTAAGGGACATATGAATTTCGTAAGGCAAGTGATTCTCACCAAGAGAGGGATCACCCATGAGGTTGATTATGATGAAGATGTGATAAGGAATTGTGTCACTCCTCAATAAGTGTTTCAAAGAAAGAGGAAATGGGAGATTTTGATGAATTTAGAGGAAGAAAGGAAGAAAGAGGACCCTGATTTCCTAAGATTCTTTATAGAAGAGGGAAATTCTCTTAAGAGAATTGATTTGATGATTGATAACTTTGAAAAGTTATATGATAAGTCAATCAAAAGACATGAGAGCCAACCCACAAAGATTACTAAGCTTCCTATTAAGAAACCATGAGAAGTTGTGATCTCTGAGCCTCCTCCTGATGTAGTTTCAGTGCAAAAAATTTCACTAATTTCACCTCCAGAGCAACCAAGCTCTAATAGACAGAAAATTGATGATTTAACTCCCCTAGTATCATATGAAATGATAGAGGAAGTGGGGGATATCGAGGAGGTTGCTAGTGTGCTAAGGCACATGAAGGATGATATTGAGGTTGATCAACCACTTGTTGAACATGAGACTGAGGCTCATAAGCCTGATGCAAGGGTGGATATGTAGGTACATGGTGAATAAGAGTTGCATGAAGATGAAAATGTAATAGACTCTCTTAGGTTTATGGAGGATGATGAGTTTGTGAAGACTCCTGAGTTCAAAGATTTTTGGATCAAGATGAAAATGAAGGAATTTGAAGAAAGAGTTTAGATAAAAAAATAATAACTGATGAATCCCAGCATGATCAAATTGAGGATCAAACCTTCAAGGAGCTCAGGATCAATGAAGTGAATGTTAGTCCACATGAAGCTAGAGAAATGGTGTTGAAGAGCAATATGTTAATCATCCTTGGGATGGAATTGAAGAAAATGTTTTTGCTTGACCAAGTAAGAAATTAAGAAGATTCCATGTTAATTGCAAAATTTGATTCAAAAGAAGGAATTAGTGGCATTGGGTATAACCCTAAGATTGAAACTTTAGCCTTTTGGGCAAAACAAAAGAATATAGAGAAGCCAAAATTATTGGATGTAGTGCAAGAAATGAGGGGAGCCGCTATGGTTAAAACACTCAAGGACACTTCTGCACTGGAGGCAGCCACCATGACAATGCATTCAGCCATGTTTACTCAAGTTGTTAAGAGTATGGAGTTTAAGTTGGTAGAATATGAGAAGGCCCAAATTGATATAAATGAAGAAGTAAATAGGTTGTTTATGGAGAATGTAAAACTAAAACAACAATTAAAAGGAGTTGATTACTCTCAAGGCAAGGAAATTGTGATTTATCAACCTTCCACATCTCATGATTTTGGTGCTAACACAGTTCCTGTATATCAAGTAAATGCATTAAAGCAGGACTGGGAAAAAGAGATTGAAAACTTGAAAAAACTCAATGAAGTCACTAAAGAGGGGGCGAGATGTCAAATCTTTGGTGTATTGGAAAAGGTTTTAGAGCATAGAGTCAAGCTTGTTATGGATAAGATAGAAGATGTGCACGAGTGCTATGTTGCTTTGTCACAAGCATTAGAACAAATGAAGGCTCATGTCCCAATTTTAGATCCTTTGTTTAAGAAATGGCAATCTATTCATCACACTTTGGTAACATTGTGTAAAGGTTTACAGAGAAGTCTGGATGCTCCGGCGGCTCTAAATCCCACTGAGAAGATGGTGAAGATGGTTATTGATGAATTTTAGTATATATCTGGGGAGAGTCAGAAAATCAGAACAAAAATGGAATCCTTTCATACACTCAAGCTTCAATTTATACCAGAGATTCTAGGGGAAAGTTCTCATCTCAAAGGTCTTGATGATTGGAAGAAGGAATTCGATCAGATAGTTCCTAATGTAATCACTCATTTGCAAAAGGATCAAGAAGTGAATGTTCATAGTTTCAATCTGATTCTGGATGAAATAGTTGCATTAGATTCAGGCAATTCCAAGTTTGTCATAGAAGTTGGAGGATTGTTGAATAAAAGGTGGAAGCATCATTTGGAAAATGTGTCGTAAATTCAAGAATATAAATGGCCAAATTATTATACAGTGTTTTAGTGGGAATAGGAATATTTGACTCCTAAAGATTAGTCTTGTCCCAGAGTATTGTGAAATGATCACGTTTTGTGAAAAAGAAACCTTGCTAGATCCTTGGATGTGCCTCAGTTATATTTTGAGCCTTTTTTGATGTTTTATTTTCATAATTATTCTCCTACACCAATTGTATTTGTGTAATATTTTGGTCGGTGTAATTAGCAATAAACAAAAGATAATCAATGTAATGCAAAGTTGTTGTTGCATCCAGGTGGGTAGTTGAAGGGTTGTAACAGTCTGAAGCTTGTCACTTCCTTCATCTACCTATAAGAAGGAAACCATGACCATTTGGAAAAGGGGGGGATTTGTTTTTGGGAAAAAAGCTATACATTGTAAGAATCTTTTGAAGCAGAGTAATGGAAAGAAAGCATTAACCTGGTGCCTAAATACTGGTTTCAATTGTTTTGTTGAGGTTATTGGTAACAATTATCTAGTTGTCTCCAACTTGATGTTTTTCTTGTTATTTAAATCAGGGTATCAAGTATATATCTAGTTTATCAAAGCAAATTTACATTTTGTGTGGTTTATTTGATTGGTTTCTTCAAGAAAGAATTAAATTCATTTGAATAAGTCACAGTAACCTGGAAGATTCATTTGGATTAAAAAGAAGAGCCTAGTAATTAATTTCCTTGCACGCTTATGCAAGTCATAAACATTAGAGTGCTAAACAATTTGAATTATAACCAGTAGGAGGACACATATCAATCTATATTTTGACTCTGTTACCCACTGGAAGAAAGGCACCAATCATTTTATCCCTAAAATAATTTCTTGTTAAAATATGTTCCATACATTTTAATTTTCAGTTGTAGGAGTAGGAGTAGCAGTTAGTTTTGTATTTTTATTGTCTATTTCAAACCCTCATGCCAATGTGAAATAGATTGTTAGAGGATGATTTAATTGACAAAATTGTGATCACACAAACTCTACAAATCTATATGAGGTTTTTAATTTGCTTGATTAGCAATAGTTAATCCCTGAAAGTTAACAATTATTGGTGATAGAGGTACACCCACCTAGGCATAGCAGAGCCTAAAGAGCAGGGAATTCTAACCATCCTAGTTAATTTCGTTCATTGGCTAGATCACTTGTTGAACCTAATCATAAAGCTTGGCATACTTTTAGGGTTTGACAAACTATTGATTTGGGAACCAACACAAGGTTAGTAGCTAAAGGATATTCTTAGGTTGAGAGAATTGATTTTGGTGAGATCTTCTTTCCTATTGTGAATCTTACATATATAATATTTCTATTATATGTTGCTACTATGTTTAACATTGAGGTTGGATAAACAGATGTTAAGACAACTTTTTTGCATGGAGATTTGGAGGAGATCTGCATTTCATAGTTAGGGCATTTTGTAGTGAAGGGTAATGATGACATAGTTTGAATGTTGGTGAAATATCTCTATTGTCTTAAATAGTTCCCCTAGATGCGGTATCAAAATGTTGATTTTTTTTTAAAGTTAGGATTTGTTAGAACTAAATCATATCACTATGCTTATTATAAGTGGATGGGTTTTTAGTTTATTATTATAATTATTTATGTTGATGACATGTTGTTGATCAGTAACAGCAAGGAGATGATTAGAGATTTGAAATCTCAATTCTCATTATAGTTTGACATGAAGGATTTGGGGGTAGCTAATTTCATCTTAGGGATAGAGATCATGAGAGATAAAGTTGACAAAAAAAATTGGATTAGCCAGAAGAAGTTTGTTAACTCTATTTTGTAGTAGTTCAATGTGTAGGATTGTAAACTAATGAGTGTTCCCATTCATGTGGGAACAAAAATTTTAGTGGGATAGAGGACATGATCCATGCCCCCTCTGTGAGTGCATTTAGTAGTCCTATATACACTATGGTTTGCACTAGACTAGACATTGCCCAAGCAATGGGAATCCTATGTAAATATACGTCGAATCCAAGTAAAAAGAACTAGACTATAATAAAGAGGGTCTTCATGTATCTCAAAGACACATAAAAGTGTTTAGTTTCCTACCAAGGAGGACATACATTGAGTATAATATTAGATATATAGGGGTTTATGTATTTTGATTGGGTTGTTGATATAGATAGTAGGAGGTCTACCAATGGGTATGTTTTTACCTTGTTTAGTAGTATGATTAGTTGGATGAGAAAATAGTAGGTTGTGGTTTCTCTTTTGACTATAGAGGTAGAGTGCATGGCAACTACTCATGCATGTAAGGAGATAGTCTAAATTTGAATATTGTGTTTGGACATTAGGTTGAAGTAAAATACAATGGTGATTTAGTGTGACAGTCAAAGTGCCATCATCTTGGCAAAGAACCCTATCTTTTATGTACATATGAAGCACATTTATGTGTAGTATCACTTTGTTCATGAAATGGTGGAGAATAAGAGGGTTATGGTTGAGAAGGTGGATGAGTTATTGAATTTTGCAAATGCTTTAATGAAGCCTATGAGCATAGAGAATTTTAGATGGTGCAAGATGACTACAAATATTAGATCCTAGCATTTAGTTCACTATGTTGAGCACCCCTTATGATTCTTGCAATGTATACAACAAATAGGAGATGGTTAGGACTAAGGGACTGGGTGTTATTATACAACTTGCAAGTCCTAGGTCTAGTCTAATTATTTAATATTTTTATAATATCATAAATAATATTCCCACATGGAAAATGGTGTCCTAGTTGGGTAGAATCTTGAGATTCTATAGTTAGTATTCTATGCCATGTGTCATTAGTTTATGACTTTTAAGAAGTCATTAAGGAGTTACTAGGTGGACTATAATTAGAATCTTTGACCAATTATTTATAGTGTGTAAAACATAAGTGGTAATAACTACACTGACATGGAGCACTTAGGGGTTACTTTGAACCCACTCGATCTTAAGAGTTAAATTGGTCAATTGGGAGTTACATTGTTTTTGTGGAAATGTTACTCTTGGAGGTGGAGAAGATGGCTTGAATGTGGACCATCTTATCTAGTCTTTGGTTCATGGTTTTGGAAAATTATTCATGGTTTCCTATGACTCTTTGGCCTATATATACAAGGCTTGGGATGGAGTTATGATGTTCAGTTTCATGCAAGTTATGTTATCAAAATTCCTCCAGGTTTAGAGTGTAGATCTCCTATGAAGCTCAAAGATTGATATTGTATTGTAATATTATTGTTGTTCATAATACATTTGATTCCATTATTTGGAGGCTAGGATTTTCCATTTGTAGGGTTTTCCCATGGTATATCAATGTCACTTTGTGTTGTATTGTTCCTTACATTGTTCTTCTTCTTTTGTTTATTTCACTTCTCATTCTAAGTTTTGTTTACATGCTAGATATTTTATTAGATATGGTACACTTGCATTACTCTTATAATTGGATTGTTAAAAATCATCACATTTTCCTTTCAAATAGACCATAACTACACATGTTTGACCTATGGAACCTCTCATCCAAGTAATGCCATCTTAATGCCCAAATACATCAACCAAACATCCACCAAACAATATAAAATATGTAGTGCTCACAATACTAACCTCTAGAATCTCTTCATATCGTACATCCTTTTGAACTCAACTAACTTAGCATGGAGCTTAGTGGCAATATATTGTCTTAGAATCATATAAAATATTTTTGCGAGGAGTCTGATTATCACATAATAGGACCAATATTGCTTCATCAATTTTTATATTAGTGTTCCACCCTAGTATCTAATAAAATGATGAGAAGGCAAGTTGGAAACAAATCCTAAAACTTGGTAATGTCAAATGGTTCTCCCTTTGTTATGTAGAAAATACCCTTTCCATTCTAAACAAACTCAAAAAATTTGTATAGCTTGATTATCTTAAATACATTTTGTTATGCTTGTACTCCAAGATTAATTTATTTAAGTTTATGACCTGATCAACTTTCTGTATTAACCTCAAAACCTTCTTTACGAGCTCCTTGTAAATCTTGAATAGTGATTCCCCTACTTTAGAACATAGTTCCTTGTTATTCTCATTGTAACATTCTATTGTCCATTGAATGATCTTGAGATTAGGGAAACAATTTGGCACAATTACTTTTCCAAGATAATATACCCAAGCATTATGCATATGGGCCACCTAGTTCCCTTCTGCCATGCAACATGCAATAAATGCCAACTTGTATATGAAATCAATGGGTCCTTGATGTCTCCTTTGAGATCTTAAAAATGTTGCTTAGTTGTGGGCCCTTTGCTAGTTGACTTCTTATATTAATTAGAAAAAAAAGTTGATATGTTGCACCTTTGACTAAAAGAGTGCTTGGGGGAGCCATACTCAATCTTAGGGTTTTATAGTTCTTCCAAAGGTTTGTTAGAAATATTTTAATTTCATAACTATCACCTCAATTACCCCTTTCCAAAATTACAATTTTAATTCAAACAATGAACTTCCTAAAAGAAAAAATTAATCGATCTTCCGAACCCTTTTCTATTTCTTTTCACAATTTGAAGTTCAAACACAAAGGTGGGTATAAGAAATTAATGAACATACCCAAGAGCCTTCATGTTGATATAATGAACTATAAGTAAGAATTATAACTTGACTTGTTATACAATAGCTTGCCTATCACCTTAATCAATTGAGGGGTGCTGTCACAATAATTAGTTACACTTTCTGGGACATCTTGATTTTTGTTGAAATCACATATTTTTAGAAAATATAATGATTTAAGCCTTGAAAGGTTCCATTTAAAAGATTTTAATTGAAGAGGGTTTGATCAAACCCCCTTAGACTCAAACCCCCTTGGATAGAACCCTGCTAGTTTTAAACCATACCTATAATGGAGTCTCCTCTACACCTATCAAAATGCTGATAAAAAAACACTTTTGATTTACCTTTTGGGGGATCAAATGAAATCATTTAAAATTTATGTTTTGTAAGTATGTAGTCCTTATTATAAGCTTCCCAAAAAGTATAATTTTAAATATATTTAATTTGATTATTATATTTTTTTTTTTTCTTGTGATTGTAGGTTTTTCACTGAACATCAAGTTCTTTGTTCTACACACATGGAAAATTATTAAATTAGTGAAAAAAAAATCTAAAAAATATCTATGCCTGGTATTGATGTTCTTGTTTCAACAAAAAATAAATAAATTGAATTTTGATACATACAAAAAAAATTATGTTTTACAGAATACAAATATGTCTAAATTATAATTTGTTTGACTTCAACACTTAATTAAAAAAATATTCAACAAAATATTATGAAACCAAATGCATGCCCTATATATCGGTGTTACCAATCTAAATTCAAAAGAATTAGAATTTTATCCTTTGTAGAAAAAAGTTATGTGCTACAGAATACACATCACTTTAAAAAAGTGTTGTTTACTATTAAAAACTAGTTATCAAAGGAGATGCAAAAAAATTTACAATTTAACTCCAATTTTTTTAAAAAATATATACTTAGAATCTACAAACAAAATCTCACAAATCACTAGTTCGCATCATCTTCAAATTCCTAATGGTTTAGTGGCTATAGGTGTCAAAAAGTGAAGATTTAGTTTAAAATGTTAATTTCAATGTCAAGTTTGGCCAAAAAGTATAACCCATTATTGTGGGATGACCCTGTCAAGAGCTACATAATCTACTTTAGATTATGGAATAAGCTCAAAATTCACCTTAAATTATTTGATAATTATGATTTTTTTAAACCATATTAATGAACCTCAACTTTTATGTTCAATCATCCATTGGGAATTCAAAATTTTAAACATTAATGTTTGGAGCTTAACCCATTTTAAAATAATGCATGATCAACATCTAGGAGATTACATAACCCAAGCAATGACTATTAGTAGATCTTCAGACTCAAGCTATGCACCCAACTAATTTACAGATCCACAGAAATACATCTGCGACCACCACATGCCATAATCCAGGAAGAGGTAGAAGTTAGAGAAGATTGACCATCCATAGATTTATAGAAACCAATAGAATTTCACCATGTTGCTCTTAGTTTTAGGACTAGATAGGCCCACCACTTGATGCTAGCCTTGCTCTGCCACATGAAATCAACATTGCTGCAAACCAATAAGACAAGAGACAAATATGCACAATCAATGAAGGACATCTCACTAGGAAGGTGAAGCATTTAGTTGACTTGGATCATTTTGAAAGATCTTTGGATATGAGGTTAATGCTCAAGCCAATCTACTAATTTATAGAATTAGTTCATGGTTAAAGACTCATGAAGGTTGTAATTAACCGTGCAAACCTTTTGATTTATCAACTCGGTAAAGCACTAATGGTAACAAATGAATACACAATTTAAGGAAACAGAGAGTAAATAAAAAATTGTTAGCCAATAATGATAAGCACTAATAATTACTACATACAATAAGTATTGGAGCTCTATAGGGCTACAATGAAGACTAAGGGGAAAACTAAGATATGGAGAAACTATAGAAACTCAGATGGAGACAAAGACCAATAACAACCAAAATTTGTGTCAAGGAAAATATTAACAAATTTAGTCCAACAAGATCAAGAAATGTCCTAGGACTCCCTCCTAGAACTTTAAACTTGATTTTGATAAAGCTTATGACTTCTTCCAATATCCTCAAAATGTTTCACTAGCTAGGTTTTAGTCCCAATTTGATCTCTCACATTCAAATTTGGTATTTTGAATGCTAATGTTCAAATCTCACTATCAATGGGACCCTCACTATCTCATTTTCTCTCTAATGTTCCATCCACCAAGGATGCTTCCACCCCTTTCCTTTATGTCCTTATCACATATGCTCTTGGTTACCTCCTCTAAGCTAAGAAACTGAGCCTTCTTTTAGTTATATCCCTCTCTCAATACTCATTTGTACTTAACTCTCACTTTACTAATGAAGTCCTACTATTCCAAAACAATGACATTGTTTTGATCTCCAATGCTTTTGAAGTGCTCAATATTTATTCTACTACCTTGGGCTCCAAACTCTCCATACATAAAACATAATTATTCATGACTAGGGCCTCTCCTGACCCCCCTTGGATTTAGGTATAATTAAATCACATTAATCATGATATGATTACTAAATATCTTGGCATTCCCTTTGGCCTAGTTATCTCATTATCATAAAAACTAGAATTAGTTCACGAAAACATTCAAATATAAAATATATTGGGGAAACAAGTTCCTCTTTTTCAATGGCAAATATCCAAGTGCCCAATAAGATCTTCATGACTAACATGTCTACTTGTCCTCCTGATAGATGCCTTCCAACAACTATCATGAAGATCTTATGAAGTTGATTTATTGATTTCTACAACTCGAATGAGATGCCTCATTGGGTTTCAGAGCTATATCTTGGCTACATTTCATGGCTACATTTCATTCAACCCAAGGAAAAAAGACAACTTGGAATTATAGATCCTAAAACCCAAGGCTTCCAACTCATCTCCAAATAGATTACCATGGATATCCAAAGAGATCAAACGTGGAAGGTCCTTGTGAGGCACAAAGTGGAGCCAACCACAGTTAAGGGAAAACAAAGCATGATCAACATGCATGATAAGCTCTATTTGGTTCCCTTCCTCAAGATCAAAGATTCCCCACTCCTTATTAATATGTGGAAGGAATATCAATCTAGTTTCAGTTTCTTCAATTGGCATGACACTTCTTTTAGACATGGTCTTAGCTTCTCCACATCCTCCATATAGTGGAATAGGTTGATTCAAATCAATACAATAAGACTTCAGATTTCTCTCTTCATCCTCACACCTATAGTCTCTTTCACAAAGGAGTACACAAGTTTAGTGGTCTTTGAGATTTCTCTGCACTTAATACTCAATCACTATATGATCTTTCTTGACTTGATAAGTGAGTTATTGATTTCTTAATATCCCATGCCCCCTAGTCTTTATATTACATTGACCACTATGATCCCTTTCCACTTCCTTAAGGATTGCCATCAACTTTTCCTCATACACTTCTCTTTGTTTCCCCTCAAGAAAATTTACCTATAGCTCCTACCTAAGCTCCTCCTTGTCCCCTAACTTAATGTTAAATGGAACTATTACTTCAAAAATACCTTTTGGTCTAGTCTCAACATTCACATGTGGCAATCCAAAGTGAATGCCAACTCTCAAATCCTAGCTTAGTAACTATTACATTTCAAACATTCTATGAAAGACAGACTCTGCTTTGTCCAATTGCAACTCCTTTCGTGCCCATTTTGTTCCCACCCTGAACATGTCAAATATACCTTATGAGAATGCTACATTACTCGATGCACTTGGCAAGTGCAACATGAATATCCTTATCATTTTTACCATCAACGATTATAAAAAAACTATTATACTAAAATTTGATACTACTCTTAATGTTATTTTAAAAACTATTAGACAACCAAATTTTTTTTTTTAACTATTTTCTAAATGACCACCTTGTCTAACCTTTTGTGGGATACACCCTAGGTCAATCAAACATGCTTCAAATTTATTATTTTATTCATAGGAGGAAAAGGCAGCTTAATCCTAACTTTCAAACTCCTTTGAAAACTACTACTCAACCCATGCAATTCATAACAAATGTATAAAGTTGCTGAAATTTCGAACGTCAACTCATAATTATATTTTAAGTTTGTTTGATTGACACGCCTTAAAAAACACATCTCTTTAAAGAATTTTGAGGCACAAACTTTATCTCCTTACTTTATTTGCCCCCTCACGAGCCCCTGTTACTTGGAGGAAATTACGGAACAAGGTCGTATTGAGTTGAGAGCTGTACATTATGTTTTTTTTAAATATTATTTTATTTATTTAGGTACAACTTATTCCCAACTTCAAATCTCTATGGGGAATGTTTTGTTGGTTGGCTGCTTTTTAGGCTAACAAACTTAATCGTAACTAAACATGCCATGTTCGTTCATGATGTTTGCCATGCATGTCCTCTTCATTAGCTATTATCACGTCACTATGACCATATTTATGCCACCCTATCACAAAATTCAAACCTAGACGATTGGGTTTTATTACTAGGGAGGTATGACTTAGGGCAAGCTTCAATTTTTTTGGTAAGGTTGTGTGCATATCTATGTTGTTTTCCATTGAGTTTTGGGTGTACTTGATATAGTGAGAGATAGCGTAGTTATGTGTAAAGTTGGGTTTTTTATCGTACGAGATAATGTAGTTATGTGTAAAGTTATGTCTTTTGTTTTATGTAATTTATTTAGTTATTACGCATATTCTTATACATTTATCTCTTACCTTATCTACATCTTCACAAATCTTTATGCATTTGCTCTATTCATATATTTATTACACCTATACACACACATATTTCCATGTACATGTTATCCAATTTGATTTAACTCCTAGGTCATTTGTGTGGTTGTAGGGTTGACCCCATGGTCTCGGGCTTCACCCTTTCAAATTCAAAATTGTAAATTCTTGAATTTTAATTGACTCTTACCCATGCTTTTCCCATCTAGGGCCGACTAAACACAAAATTATGCAATTTATTGTTATGTCCTTGTATTTAAAGGCATTCAATGCATTCATTCTACACATTCATTATTCCTATCATCATCTCTCATCCTGAGGAGCTGGACATTTTGGATTTGGTGCACTAAAAGGAATCTAGATCTGCATAATCATTTTAGGAGCATATGCATGACTGGAGAGTTTGTTTTCATTCTTGTACACACATTTCTGTAGGTTAATTTAAGAGAACATGTTCCCTAACAACATATTGGTAGCCCTACTAAGGTATTTTTGAATATCAGTGGTCCCCATAAATCAAAAAAGATAGAAGACACAAAAGTGAATCATGAAACACAGTTATGCGATTTACCAAACTAAGTCCATAGGCTTAGGACATTTCCATGACCATAAACTAGGCCCTAATCCCCAAATTCATCCATGCAGAGAAAAGGAATATTCTAATCTTGAGGCAAATATCAAGTTGGCACACCTTATTTTTTATCTTAAGACACCACAAATTCCATAACCTTCACTTGAATCATTCATTATTCAATCATTAATCTATTGCATTTATTTTATTAAATTAATTAAACTAGGAATTATCGAATTTATTAGTCCTAAATCATTATTGACTAATCTAAATTGATTTATACTTTATTAATTACATTATCTTAATCAATCTAGATTAAATAGAAGGAAATTTTATTTTCCTTAATTATACACAATTTAAGCTAATAAAATTAATATAATTGATATAAGATGAACGTTTAGTGCTACACAAATACTACTTCTAAGACACACCCACATGAATCTAAGATCAATTCACATCAATATAACCTAACTAGTAACAACATATAAAGGTGTTATCAAATGGACGATAGGCACAAATATTTATAGGCCTACCATACATTGTACACTTATATTTTTTAAGAGTCATTCTATACAATGCTTGGCCATTAGGCCTATAAATATTTGTCTATTAGCTATTTGATAGTACCTTTTGTTTTTTTGTTATTTGTTTTCAAGAATTTCATGAGTGTGGTAACTAAGAGATTTTTGGCGATTTTATAAGAAGCAACTTCAACGGTAGTTTCCTTTATTAAAATTGATAATGATTTCAAAAGATACACATCAATGACACAATATGTATTAACCATAATAAGGATTAATTTGTAACTCTCTTGTTAAGGGATGTATAATTTTCTAATCGAAGAACATTGGGCCAGGAGAGGGATTCTTCATAAGCTATAAGATCTATACAATGTATCATACATTTTCCACCAAGTGGATATTTATATATTCATTTAACCCTTTCCTTCTTGTATTTTATACCATAATTTGTATTTTTTCTTAGAAAATAAATTAATAGTGAGTGTTACTTGGCCTAAATTTGATGGTTGAGCATGTGTTATCCAAATATGTGAGTCATCAATGGTACGCATGCTCACTATTCATGTTGATCAGATAAACCTTATTATTGTTGTTTGCAAGGTAACGACAGGTATAATGGTAGGGGATTAAACAAGCTACCCTCTTCACACTTGGAAGGAGTGCTCTATGGATGATGAGGATGTTTGGTTGTGGACTAGTGATAGTGGTATGAATGATTGGGGTTATTTGTGGGATGTTGATTTTTATTCATATGAAATTAAGTTCTTGGTGAGCGTTTGGAGGAAGATATCAAGATAGAGAGCCTCTACCTCAAATATAGATTCTAGATGGGCTAACTCAATGGCCAATTATCAATCATTTCGTTGTTATACTTGCTTCTTCAATGATTTCAATAAGGGTGAGTTTTCCCTTAGCTCTCTTAAGGTAACCTCTACCAAATTTTCTCTATTCCCTAGACACATAGGCATGATATGCCAAGTGTCCTCAAGGGATAGAAATATGATAAGTGATTTCCTTGAAATATTGGTTTGAATAATGATGCAATCATGATAGGAGGGTCCAAGAAGGACTATCAACTTATGTAGCCTACCCAAAACAACTCAATCACAAACCACCACAAAAAGACACAAATTCATATGAAATGCCACATATTATTCATCAGACAGCTTGTAAGATTATGACCGGATTACAATATCAAGATCTACTGCAATGGGCCCTGAGACATGCCAGGTTGTAGCCATTTGATTATCACAAGATTACACAAATGGATAGTTTCCACTATGGACTTCTACACTCATAGACCTCTAACCATGGAAACACCACTTCCAGTCATGCTACAAGCAACCACATAATACTTTCTAGTATAATATAACTTCATAATTTTACCACAAACATGCCACATGGGCTACACATTGACCCAAACACAAGTACATTTAATTCTCATCAATAAACAACATTCCTACATGCCACAATGGGTACCTTCAAATTGTATCCCACATCATACTAGTACTTGTAACAACACTTTGCCTCCCAGATATCACTCCCTCATTGCTAAACTTACCTTCTACACCTCTATTTTATCCTTGTCTTCTTTCATTTCTTTCAATTGATTCAAAACCCTCTATTTATATCATCCTCAAGCTTCCCACATGATTTATGTTGGCCTCAACATGACGTAAAGCCTGATACCACATGAAATGTGTCACTGACTAGAAATAACAATCTTTCAAATTACAACGGTCAAATGGTGGAGAATTTCCATGCGGTACACCATAGACCTTCACAATGGTTATTACATACTTCCCAAATATTCACCTTTGGCACAAACCCAAAATAAACCTTTCGCAAATAGAAATAGTTCCAACTGAACACACTGTCAACCCATGGACATTTTACAAACCCAATTGCCAACCTCTACTTATCCAATCAACCTCAAATTTAAACATTAGACAAACAAACCACACATAGAGCTACCACCACAACTACATAAGCTAATTCCTTAATGTGGTGAAATGCACTAAATTTTACCACCATCGACTATTACCCACACTAATGAGGATGGGAAAGTCCTATTATTTTCACTCTTCATTTGCCTTTTTACCCTTCATTTCTATTATTCTCCCTATTCTTCCTATCACTATTTGTCATAGGAAATAAAGATGTTTAATAAATTGTAGAGAAGATTAAAACTATCAAAGATACCAAAATTCGTAGAGATGCTAATAATTTTCATGACTAAAACAACAGGAGACAATTAGAGGAGAGTTCGTAGCTGTTGAGCACATGGATGAGGGAGA
The DNA here is from genome assembly GCA_027924645.1 of Cunninghamia lanceolata. Taxonomy (NCBI): domain Eukaryota; kingdom Viridiplantae; phylum Streptophyta; class Pinopsida; order Cupressales; family Cupressaceae; genus Cunninghamia; species Cunninghamia lanceolata. The sequence goes on from BSBN01000001.1 coordinate 16,303,681, forward strand.
ACCAATGGAGAATGAAGATATTAAATGTATAACAATTGATGAATCATTATGTTCCAAAATACCTTTGTTTGTTATAGACTGTTTGAAAACTACGGCCAGCAGCCTATAATCTATTTTTGTCAGAATTTGGTTTGTTGGCCGTAGGCCAAAACAAATCCAAACCATATCGATTTTTGGTATATTGATTAGTATATATGTATCAAGACTTGGGAAGACATATCATGATTAATATATGAATGAACTTCTAGTCTGTTTTGATATGCATTTGAATGGTATTATGTATGTGTATGTTTAACTTGGTGTAGACAAGCATTTTCATTTCATCACCTAGTGAACCAAGGAGGCAGGGCCCACTTCTTGGGTTACCTGGTGATTTCAGTTAGTTTGATTTGGTAATGTATGATTTAATTTCATGTAGCATTTTTATCTTGCATGTGTAATTATCTTCTAGGTTATGCAATTTGGTTAAAATAGATTCTTATTTTAGTAATTAACATTCTGTTCAGGTTGGCTTGTTTAATTAAAGCATAAAGTGTGAGTTAAATTTTGAATTTGTATAGGAACTTGCTACTGTTACTCTACAATCTATGATAGTTCATGTCACTGTTGTTCCTGTCGCACTTCCTGGCACAAGTTCCTGTCACTTCCTATCACAGAACTGAAACAAAGTTATTGAACCATATTTCTATTTTAGGTCATTCTTGTGCATTTAGTTGCATATCATTTTCAGTTAGCTTGTTGCTTTCATCCCTTAGGCATATATCCCCAACACCTTTCATAAGTTCTACGTTCTCAGATTGACAAGGTACAAAACTAAACTACAAGCCAAATTCTCAGCCCTAAACCTCAAGGTCAATCTACTTAGCTTTGTCCCAACATTTTGGTGTCGTTACTGGGGAAAGGTTTTAAAGGCCTGTTAGTCTAGTAAGTTGAGTTAGGACCAATGCATCAAGGTGAAAGTCTATGCAATTGTCAACCTTGCCTAGGCAATTGACCTTGATTTGCATTGTTTAGATCATATAAATGCATGAATCGAGCTAGAGATGATAAAGGTAGATTTGTAAAACAAACTGCTGTGAGTAGTTCATCAAAACAAAAGAATCCTACATGTGTGATTAAGCCACAAACTATGAAAAAACAAGTGAAAAAGAAGCAAGATGGACCTAACTTAGACAGGTGTGTTACTGAGTCAACCACTATACCTCTAGAAACTTCAAGTGAACAAACTGAAGTAGATGATTGCATTGATACTTTGAATCTTATCGGTGTAGGAGATATCTCTAAATTATCCTTTGTTGAGATTTGTGAAATTTGTAGGAATTACTCGAGATCCCATTGGTCTGTACGAGGCTATTTTGGAAGACAAGTTTCTTAAGGTGGCACATCAGGTATTACCAAACGTGAGTTAGGCACGCTACTTGATGACTCAAAAACTGATCTTTTAAATCATATGGGTAAACAAATAGATACTTTGTACACACGTATAAAATAAGAAGACGCTGAAAAAGCACTCGCCATCTTTTGTCCCACCTGTTGTAAGAAACATACTAGTGAAGAATGCCCTTATATTAGGACAAAGATCTCATCCTTAGAAGATGTTAGTAAAAACACTTCCTTGCGACCATTACTTGTGGATAAGGGAGAAGTGGAATATCCTGAAGAACCTGTCTATTACATGACTCAAAGGAGACCATGGTAGCCAAAGGCTATGCCACCAAGCATGTTTGATAACTATAATGCACCCTATAATTCTATGGGACAACCAAGTGGTCAGCCTACTCCTTTTTACTATCATACTTCACTTGGGTGGTATGGAGGTTGGCAACAACCTCCATCCTATCCTCCATGGCCAAATCAATACCCACAACAATAACCCTCTCCACAACCATGGAAACAACCATGGAGGGCAACACCACCACTTTATCCACAATATCCATCATATCCCATACCACCTACCGTTGCTCCATGTCAACAACCACAACAACAACTTCTACCACCTATACCATCTACATCCAATAATCCACCGTCTAATCTATCCCATCCACCAAGGGCTACACCTATACTCGCGCAACCAACACCCAATCCAAATAATAAGGGGGCTCAACCAGTTTATAATAATGTGGTGACTGGATTTCCAACTTATCATGTCAACACACTAGATATCAATGATCTTCAACTTAGGTTAGGAAAAACTCTTTAGGGACCTAAGCCACCTATAATTACTGAACTTGATGAATCACAAGAGCAATTGGAAGAAACTCAACCTAGTAATGATAGAACTCTAGCACAACCAGCACCACCTCCATATCTAGATCGATTTCATTCACAACCTATTCAAAAGGAAGTTTCTAATTTAGAATTTGATCTTGTCAATGAATTATGAAATGTATGTGTCAAAATTCCCTTGTTTCAGGAAATCAAGGATATTCTTGTCTATACCAAGACAGTTCGGGAATTGTGTACACGAAAATAGAAAAAGAAACAAGATCCAAAGACTGTTCAAGTCATTGGACAACTTGTAGATCTTATGCTAAGTAATATTTCAATTCCTAAGTATTCCAATCTAGGGAGTCCAATGATATAGGTACGTATTGGTCAAGTTTGTATTCCAAATACACTTATCGATTTGGGTGTTGCTATAAATGTTATGACTAGTGAAACTAAAGAAAAGTTATGCCTTCAAGGACTGAGGCCTACACCCAAAGTTCTTCAGATGGCTGATTATTCTCTAGTAAAACCTGAAGGTATAATAAAAGATGTCATTATTTTTGTTGATTCATGGGAGTACCCAACTAACTTTATGGTTTTGTAGCCTAAAATAAAGCTGGGGGGATACCCTCTGATCTTGGGAAGACCTTGGTTGGCAATTGCAGATGCCTTCATCAACTGTCGTTTAGGTAATATGGTCATTTCCAATGGTGAGCAAAAGAAACAATTGACATTGTATCCACTAGCACAACCTTATTGGAAATAGATAATCCATTCTGGGTTAATAGTGACATTGAATAACCATTTCTAGTTTTAACCATTGACCAAAGTCTTAGCTAAAAGAACCTACAGAAGATACCATAATTGCTAATTTCTTCCAAAATAGGTATTCTTCAAGTGATGTATTAGAAAGGTTACTTTTTCATTCTTGTATAGATGATAATTGCCCTTTTGAAAATTTTCCTTTAATTGGTGATTCACAATCCATACAACATTTTATGACACTGTATCATTTGTTACCACATAATTATTTCTATAGTTAATTTTTATTCAATGAAATGTCCATTCCAAATAATCCATTTATGCCATCCACATCACAATCAGCAACTATAGATTTACCTACACCTGCCAAGTCTCAGGTAATGGAAGTTTTGCTGGGTAAAACATTTAATATCAATCCACAATTAACCACAACACAGATAGATGATCTAATTTCTATGCTAAGAACTCATAAAGCCACATTTGCATGGGAGTATCAAGATATGCATGGTATACATCCTGCCACTTGCACTCACCATGTTTATATGGAAGAAGACAATCATCTAGTGAGACAACCACAACGTAGATTGAATCCTATCTTATGAGAGATTGTTAAAGAAGAGCTACAATAGTTACTTAATGTAGGTTTCATTTACCCAATTTCAAATAGTCAATGGGTTTCACCATTGGTTGTAGTTCCTAAGAAGAATGGTAAATAGCGTATCTATGTTGACTATAGGGCTCTAAATAAAGATACTAAGAAATATCATTTTCCATTGGCATTTATTGATCAAGTGCTTAATACTCTTGTAGGTAAAAAGTTCTTTTCCTTTTTGGATGGTTTCAATGGACACAACTAGATTTAGATAGCACTTGAAGATCAAGATAAAACCATGTTCACCTATCCTTGGGGGACATTTTCTTATAATGTTTTACCATTTGGTTTATGTAATTCCCCAACAACATTTCAAAGAGTTGTTTTGAGTATTTTTGCTGACTTAGTTCATGAATCTGTTGAGGTATATATGGATGACTTTACTGTATATGGTAACACATATGAGGAAGCTAAAAATAATCTTGAGAAAGTTCTTCAAAGATGTGAGGATACTAATCTTTCCCTTAGTCATGAAAAATTCCACATTCTAATGATTGAGGATATAGTATTAGGTCATTACATTTCTTCTAAAGGTATTGAGGTTGATCCAAAGAAAATACAAATTATAAAAGATTTACCTGTACCTACTTGTCAAAAAGGTGTACGTAGTTTCCTAGGACATGCAGGGTACTATAGAAGATTCATCCAAGATTTCAATAAGTTTGCCTCACTACTTTTGTCTTGTTAGGAAAGGATAATAATTTCTCTTGGAATGCAGATTGTCAACATGCCTTTAACACCATTAAATAGAAACTCATTTCTACACTAGTGTTACATGGACCCAACTGGGAGCTACCATTCCTCATTCACACAGATGCCTATGATACTCCCATGGGAGCTATGCTAGAACATAAAGATGGTACACTTTTCTATTCCATTTATTACATAAGCAAAAACTTCACTGTTGCAGAGGGAAATTATATAGTAACTGAAAAAAAATTGGGCGATCGTATATGCGGTTAATAAATTTCATCATTATATCACTGGTTATAAAGTATTTATTCATACTGATCATTTTGCAATTTGATTTTTAATGAATAAACCTATTGTTACTAGAAGAGTCATCAGATGGTTATTATTTTTACAAGAATTTGACATTACTATACTTGATAAGTCTGGTCATGAGAATGTTGTTATAGATTTCTTATCTAGGTTACAAAGCATAGACGAACCTATTCCAGTTGATGATGCCTTTCCAGATGAGCACATTTTTTCCATCTCTGTCACAAGTCCTTGGTCCGCTGACATTGCTAACTACTTGGTCACTTACAAGTTTCCCCTACACTTCTCTCTTAGAGATCGCAAGAAACTTGTTGGACTAAGTAGTTAGTACATATGGATTAATGGACTTCTATTTCACACTGGCATTGATAATGTCATACATTGTTGTGTAGCCTCGAAGACATGATGTCTTCAACATACTTCATGCATGTCATACTTAGCCATGTGGCAGACATTTTGTAGCTCAAAGGACCGCTAACAAGATTCTTACTGCTAGATATTATTGGCCCATGATTCACAAGGATTGCAAGTGGTATGTTCAACATTGTGACAAGTGTCAATGCATGGGCCAACCCACATGTTCTCATGAAATGCCTTTGCAACCCCAGTTATCTATAGAACCCTTTGAAAAGTGGGGTCTAGACTTTGTGGGACTGATCAATCCTCCATCCAAAAACAAATAATACATTTTGGTTTGCACAAATTATGTTACTAAATGGGTTGAAGTAGTGGCATTAAAGCATGCATGGGATGTACTAAGGTGATAGATTTTATGTATACTATAATCTTCACACGATTTGGTGTACCCAAGGAAATCATGACCGATCAGGGACCTCAATTCACATTTGAGTTAATTTCTACTTTGGTTCGAGAATATGAGATTTGATATTTGCAAGTCTTTGCCATATCATCCACAAGCCAATGGTTAGGTAGAGGTTACCAACAAAGAACTTGAGAACATCCTTACCAAAACAATCGCAATTCATTAAAAAGATTGGGCTTCTTGACTTCCAGAAGCGGTATGGGTTTATAGGACAACGTGGAAGATCACTACTGGTCTTACACCCTATGAGCTTATCTACAGTAAGAAGGTTCTGTTACCTATTGAATTTGAAATCAAAACTTTACGTACTACTTTGGAATTGGGTCTGAATCTTACTGATGCTCAAAAGGCAATAATTGAGCAACTCCATTCTTTATATAAAATGCATCAGTAGGTTCTCTTTAATACAAAAGTAGTTCAACAACAACATGCTCTTTGACATGATCGTTTCATCCGCAAGTGATCATTTTAGCCAGGAGACTGGGCACTTTTGTATGGTTCTAGATTCTAAGATTTCAAGGGAAATTTTCATACCAGATGGCTAGGACCTTATGAGATTAAAGTTGTCTACAACAATGGTGTGGTTAAACTTCACATAGTGGACTCCAATTGCACAACCCTAGATGTTAATGGTCATCGTATGAAGATCTACAAGAAAGCCATTACCAAAGAACATTTCATTTCTGATTTGAAAAAGGAACTCAATGTCTTGGATAGAGTTCCTGTCACCTCTTCAAGTACCTTTTAGGTGCTTTTAGTTCCAAAAACAAATAAAATAAAATAAATAAATAATTCCAATAAAAGATCCAACAATGAAAACCTTTGGGCATTGTTGGCCAATTATGATTTGAAAATCAGGATACCGGCGGGTCATAACTGCAAAACTAACCTTGGGGATGAAAACTGGTTCTCGATGCCTCTAAGCGGTAGCAGATTGAAAACCGGGACACCAATGGTCTACTGTCGTTAAAAAAAAAAATTTTAGGCATCGATTATTTCCGTGTCACCACCCATTATGCGATGTGCTAGGGTTTGCTTCTTTTGATTGCCCTAGTGCTATTCCTTGCTATGTTGCATCTGCTTGCTTCCTGCCATTTCCTTGCTAGGATAACTTTTTGCAGTAGGAACCTTCCTGCTCTCTCCTTGCTAGGATGATTTGGCCATACTCATTTGTGTGTCTAGCCATGACCTTTCTTAGGTTGTTGTCAGCTTCCATGCCTGCAACTGTTAATTTCTTCATATCTTTTGAGGTTCTTATAGTGACATTTTTGTGAAATGACATGGCAGATTTCTCCGTAGAATTGCCACATGTGCATTCCTACCGACTATGTTGACCTTCTCTTTCCATCATTACCATTTGATGGGTACTACTCACTTCTACGTTGTTCATGGCATACTATCCTCATCACTTGCCAACACAGCTTTTTGTGGCATTCTTGATTGGTGTTCGATGTTGATCCTTTTATGATAACAGATCTTCCAAATGGATGGTTCAAATGCCCTCGTGACTGCTATTTTATGACAGGTGCTTTTTCACATCGCATCATCCTCTATGCCCTGTATGTGCAACCAAATCTGTAGCAATCACTTCATTATGCACCTGTGCCTCGTCACATTTCCCATGCTTGGTTTTTGATGCCACCTCAACTTTTTGTGCTCCTCACCTCTGAAGGTAATTGGTATCTAGTAGTTTTTAATTTTCTTTTATATTTATTATGTATCTTTATTTTTCTTGACAAATTGTGACATGCCCCATGGACGGATCATCGCTCAGCTGGGGGGGAGTGTATTCCATCATATTTTCACCCTGTCATTTCATTATTTCCCATTAAATTTAAGCATTATTTCATTAAATGATACCTTTGTTGCCTTAACTTCACAGTACTCCACCGTAATCTCTCACTCTTGTCCATCATTTCAGCCCGCTTGCCTATCACCTTGCCATGATTTGACCTTTCTAAACCATATTACCAGTTACCATTTCCATAATAACCATTTCCTGGAAACGTCTACCAGTAACTGTCTTTGTGCTAGTAGTTTTTGCTTCTATAAGTTGCCTGGTCTGTTACTGTAGAAACTTCTTGGTACATTCATGGAAGGAGACCATCATCCCCACCATGAACCCATGTCCATGGATGAATTGAGGGCTCCCAAACACAAGGAGGCCTATAAGGTTTTTAAGTAGGCACAGTTGGATGTTTATTTCAATAAATTATGGGGGTATGATACTAGAGTTGCTCGAGAATTTGCATTGGGTTTACACCATAATCAAGCATCTATCTGGGGCTTGAAATTTCTAGTAATAGTCGAAACACTTGCAAAAGTGTCCAGGTTACCATTAACAATGGAAAAATACTTTCCTAACAATTCCAAAAAGTTTGTGAACCTTAAACCAATCCTGAAGCAGTTTTAGGATAGAGGCAAATCAGTCGAAATGGTCCAGGGGCAAGGCATGAAATTAGCTTCACTTCTAGACCACTGGAAAGATGTGGCTAAGTTTATAATTCAGTATATCACATGCAAAGGAAGGTATGTTTATGTTTTTTCCCAACACTTTCGACTTATGTTGCATTTGCAAAGAGGTCTTCTTGTCAATGTTCCATACTTCCAACATTTCTCTCTGCAACGCATGTGTAATGTGGCTCAAAATGGGAAGGGTAACTCTCTAGCTCATCATGGGTTAATTAGGCTATTGATTATCTGAGAGTTGAAACTATTCTCTCCTCTGGGTGATTAGGGCTCATTTGTTAACCCGCAAGATGACACTAGTCCAGAACCTTCAAAAGAAGAAAAATCTTCAAATGAAAGAGATTCTTCGAGTGAAGACAACTCTTCAGATGACGAAAACCCTTCAGATGGGCATGAGGAAAATCTTGAAATAGAAAGGAACCCTAGTAATACTCCTAGTCCTTTGAAAGAAAAAGTTTTTGAAAAGTAATATAAGAAAACCCCAAGCTCAAGTGCTAAACTGATCAAAGGCTCAAGTGCTAAATCAACTGAAGGCTCAAGTAAAAAAACCCTTGATTCCAATTGCAAAAGGAAATTGTATTATGAATTGCCCTTAGTTGAACCCCCAGTTACTTGACAATCATGTCGTAGGAAGGGTAAGGAGAAACCAAGGACATCAACCAGTTCTATGGACATATTAGAAAACCTGGCTAATGTATCCAGTCAAATTATTAGCCCAAAGGACAAGGATTCCAACCCAGACTTAGAGGTTTTACCTGAGGTTTTAAAAAAATAGGTTAAGGCTAGTAGGGAGAAGAGACGGGCTAAAAGAAAAAAAACAAAGGAAAGTGAGCCTTCTATCTTTGATGTAGTAGCCATTGACTTCAGTAAAGAAAATTTTGACAGTTCTCCTTAACCTAATCCTGATCAGGAAAATGAGGTTCACATTTATGACCATCCACTTGAAGAAGGAAACTTGAATGCACCAGAAAAATGTGCCACAATTGATTACATAGGAAGCCCTGTACTGGAAAACATATGTTCCTCTCCCAAATTAGGAAAGGGTGTGGATGTTGAGAAACAAATAGAGCAGGTGGACGATGTAAATACTTGTGAGGTTAATGTAAGCTAGGAGGGAATTGAGGAATAGGGGTCTAAGGAGTCATCTGAGACTCTTATTCTTACCTAGGTTGAAACAAAATTGGATGCATTAGTTGAAAACATGGAACAAGGACAATATGATAATAAATCACCCAATAAGGCAAGCCAAGAAGCAGAGGAAGAGTTTGAAGAACAAGAATCCCTGATAAAACAAAGAGAGGTAATTTGGACTCTGAGAGATTTAGTTACCAAATTAAAGGATGAAAATCACATTCTACAAACTCAACTTCAGGAGGCACATGCTATTAATTAGTCATAGGTAGAAGAGATTAATAAAATTAGAGTAGAATTTGATCAGGTGACCACATAAAAAAGGCCTCCACATGCCTATTCAGGAGCATGAACAACAAGTATAGACATTGAAGTAGCTTTGGTCTAGAGAGATTACTAGCACATTGCAGAGACTAGCCTCTCAACCTGGTTTATAGTTTTCTCCTTTTGCACGAGGACATGCAAATCCCTCATCTGGGGGGAATGATGAGGATGGGAGAGTCCTATTATTTTCACTCTTCATTTGCCTTTTTACCCTTCATTTCTATTATTCTCCCTATTCTTCTTGTCACTATTTGTCATAGGAAATAAAGATATTTAATATATTGTAGAGAAGATTAAAACTATCAAAGATACCAAAATTCGCAGAGATGCTAATATTTTTCATGACTAAAATGGCAGAAGATAATTAGAGGAGAGTTCGTAGCTATTGAGCACATGGATGAGGGAGAACTGGTAGAGAATGAAGTTGTTAAATGTATAACAATTGATGAATCATTATGTTCCAAAATACCTTTGTTTGTTATAGATTGTTTGAAAACTACGACCAGTGGCCTATAATCTATTTTTGTCAAAATTTGGTTTGTTGGCCATACGCCAAAACAAACCCAAACCATATCAATTTTTGCTATATTGATTAGTATATATATATATGTATCAAGACGTTGAAAAACTTATCATGATTAATATATGAATGAACTTCTAGTCTATTTTGATATGCATTCGAATGATATTATGTACGTGTATGTTTAACTTGATGTAGACAAGCATTTTCATTTCATCACTGGGTGAACCAAGGAGGCAGGGCCCACTTCTTGGGTTACCCAGTGATTTTGGTTAGTTTGATTTGGTAATGTATGATTTAATTTCCTGTAGCATTTTTATCTTGCGTGTGTAATTATCTTCTAGGTATATGTAATCTTGTTAAAATAGATTCTTATTTCAGTAATTAACATTTTGTTCAGGTTGGCTTCTTTAATTAAAGCATAAAGTGTGAGTTAAATTCTATATTTGTATAAGAACTTACTACTTTTACTTTATAGTCTGTGGCAGTTCCTGTCACTATTTTTCCTATCGTACTTCTTGGCACAAGTTCCTATCACTTCTTGTCACAGAACAGAAACAGAGTTATTGAACCAAATTTCCATTTTAGGTCATTCTTGTGCATTTAGTTGCATATCATTTTCACTTAGCTTGTTTCTTTTAGCCCTTAGACAAATAGCCCCAATGCCTTTCATAAGTTCTACGTTCCTGAATTGACAAGGTACAAAACTAAACTACAAGCCAAATTCTTATCCCTAAACCTCATGGTCAATCTACTCATCTTTGTCCCAACACACACACACAAACTATCAAATTAAACCATAAATTCCACTTCCTTAGATATGATACCACATTTTTAGGCCTCCCAGGGATGAGCCTACGCCAAAAATTTTAGGGTAAATAAAAAATGAGTCCCTCATTTTTTAGGATAGTCAACCACTCCTACCTAAAGATTCCATTTTATTACTTCTTCAACACATTCCTTCCACCTCCTTAGGTATGCATCAAGTGATTCACTCTGAGTACTAATTTCTCCCATGTTATTTTTCACTCTATTCCACCAATCATCCTCTACATTAGTTGTCCTTGGCTTGTATTTAGTCACAACCCACTTGTCCTTTTTAGCAACCAATCCCTCACATCTATCAACCTCTTTCTTGGCTACCACATACCCTTCTATTCTGCTTTCCTCTACTGCATGTTCCTCAATACCACTCCCCATCCTCTTGTTCATATGTCATGTCCTCTGGATGGTCTCCTTTTGGTGATCATCCTTCTCACAACCTCTTCACTACACTACTTGTTTTATGTTTGTGGTGTTGTGATGAGGTTGAAAATTTGATTCTAACTAAACTATTACTAATTAGAAAAAACTTCAATCACACACATTAGAATCCCAACCGATGAAGAGTTCTATCTTGCTGTTGTTCAAATAGGAAGAGCAAGACTATCCAAGTTGGATTCTTTTGTTGCAATTGGAATGGAAATGAACTAACTAAACTAATGAAACTAACTAGGTACAATAGGAAATAGATAAATAAACAAAAATAGAGAATTGAATTCATAGAAACTAAATCAGGAACATAAATGATAGATAATAGGGAACTTGACACTGATGTTTGGAGCTCACTGCCAGGGACACTAGCATGTGGCGTGGATGTCTGCACCTAGCAATTTCATCTGTACAACCTCAAAAACTACAATTCATATGCATATGGATTTGCACAAGTTTCAATAAGTCCTATTGACAGCAGAGACAAAAATTAATGTATGAAAGTCGAGTATTAATCAGAAATAACTAGAAATGAAATAAAGACAAGGAAATGAGAGACTCATGCATTTGTGAGCCTTCCTCACTTGATCTTCAACCTACAAGAAGAGAGGGAAAGGGTTGGGATGTATGGAGGTTTGCCTCAATCAAACCTCATTTTTGGTATTTCTACCTCAACAATAGCCAAATGTAAATATGATAATAAAATGTGTGTACTCTTGTATCCTATGTGTGTCTATGATAGTGACATGAAATGAAAAACAAGAATATGCTCAAGATGAATGATACACTACTTCAAATCATAAAGACTAGCATTAATATGAATAAAATGACAATAATATGCAAGAGATGATTACAAAAGATTCACCTAAAGGCTATCACATTGGAGAACAAGAAGACTCTATTCCTTGAGGATGGAAATCATGTACGAGAGTGCAAGAGAGACAGAGTCAATCACATAAAATCAATAACCTGTTGGCAAGAGACACTATATGGATTCATGGTTGTTGTCATTGATGGCAACAAAGGTCATCCCACATATCCGCAAGTCATGGTGTGCCTCTACCGGAAGTCAGGATGAAGAACTGTTATGGTCCGGTGAACAAGAACAGAGCATGTGGCAAGGTCCGACAGATTGGTCCGGACCTCTCAGAGGAAGTGTCTTGGTGCAGTGCGGATTTGGGGAAGTCAAGAGGACTACCTTGAGTAGTATATTCCAAGGATTTAGCCTCCGGTGATGGACAAAGAAAAAGATATGAATAGCTGAGTACCGGATTCCTGAAAGACAATGAGAACAGAAGGAAGAACTGACTGACAGAGCATCAGAATCTTTTCTGGATATGTTACTGTTGATGGTAAAGGTTGTGAAGGCATGAATCATGTTTGGCCAACATGACTAATGATATCTACAAGTATATGCTTGATCCGCATTGCTTGGTGAGCAAGGATTCAGCCGACAGAACAGAGCTTGTAAGAAACCAGACTGTTCCGGATGCCGACTAGAAAGGTGATGAAATTACTTGCGTGGATATATATAGAGGATGGATTTAGTTGTGAAAGTAGTGATTGTGTGACAGTGTATGCAAATAAGTACAAATCAGAGCAGAAGTAGTAAGAAAGATCCGGTATGTGAAAAGATAGCAGAATAAAGAACAGAGGAAAGATGAAGTGCAGCAGATCAGTGTACTGAGCCTAACCGGAACTGAACCCTAGCATATGTAGGTGCTTCCAATCAGTTCAAGTATTGTATAACATTCTTTGTAGACAGTGTGTCTCCTTGTAGGCAGTGGGCCTCTTTGTGAGTAGTGTGCTCAGGCAGTGAGCCCTAATTGGCAAGTGCCATTTTTGTGACTCCTTATTCTTCTAACAGAGAATAATCTTTGGGTTAATCACCCCGTGGTTTTCTCCCTTAACCGGGTTTCCACGTCAAAAATACTGTGTCATGTGTTTCTCATTTCATGATAATGTTTGTTTGTTTAACTCAATGCTACTTTGCTTAATAAGAAAGTTCAAAAGAAGAAACAATTAGGATAACTGATTCACCCCCCCCCCCTCTCAGTTATCAACAATTGGTATCAGAGCAAGGTTCCTCCTAATAGAGCCTAACAGCTTGAGGAAGATCTGGGAATTCAAATGGATGCATATGGTTTAAGGGAGCAACTCAAGACTGCCCTTGAGGATCTTGAACAATCAAATTCTGAAGTCAATGAATTAAAGGAAAGACTCAAACAAGCTGATGAATTCATGAGAGAACTAAAAGACAAATTAAGTCTCTCTATGAAAAAGAGAAAGGAGCTGCTCCAACAATTGGCAAGCCAAACTGAAGAAAGCAATACTAATGAAGAATTGACTGAGAAAACCAAGTTATGCGAAAAGTTATCAAAAGAAGTCATTATGTTAAGACATGAAATGGAATCAGGAACTATAAAGTTTACTCAAGAGATTGAAAAAAAAAGAAAAGCTGAAGACAATCTAAGACAATCTCTTAAAGAGAAATCAGAAGAATGCCACCAGATGGACAGGATTATCAGACATCTTGAATCTGATCTTGAAGATGCCAAAGATAATGAAGAAAAACTTGAGAATCAAATTGTCTCTCTCAAAAGAGATCTTCAAACAACAAATGAATATAAAGATAAATTCAAGATAAGTTCTGCCCAACTTGAAGTACTTCTTGCAAGTCAAAAGAAGACAGATGACAAGTACGGTTTGGGATATGAGAAAGGAGAAAGCTCCGGATCCAGTCAAAAGAATTTTGGATCAGAAAATCCAAGGAATAGGCCTGAAAGACCTCCAGTAAGACAGCCCAATGCTCAAAGATATCCATCTTTCGATGGATACTGCCACAGCTGCAATCACTTTGGTCACAAAGCTAATCAGTGCAGAAAAAGAATGAATCAAACTAATCCATCCTTCTCCGGACAGTGCTTTAACTGCAAAAGGTATGGACACAAGTCTCATGAATGCAGAAATATGCAAGTAAACAAATCATTCAAAGGTAGATGCTTTACATGCAATAGAGTAGGTCATATGGCTAATCAATGCAGATCAAGAGGTTATCAGTCAAATATGCAAAGAAATGTTATTTGCCAAATCTGTAATAGGTCCGGTCATAATGCTAAAGTCTGCAGAAGCAAGAATCAGGACAAAAGAGGTCCGGTGTATAATCAGAATCAAGACAAGGGTAAACAAAAGATGAATGCAGATGAAGTTAGGAATCAGATGAGCAAGATTTGGGTAAAGAAAAGTTTAGAGAATACAGAAACTGGATCCGCACCAGATTCTGGTGCTGATATTCCTTCCGAAAATTAAAAAGTGAGCTCTAGCTCAGGGGGAGACTCAAAGAAAATCCTGTTCCCCCAGCCAATCAAGTGATGCTGGATATGACACAAGATGCGGAGTAAAGGGTTTGAAGATATAAGTCCTGAGATGATCTAGACAAGATTTCAGAGGTCCGCATGAAGATGTAAAGAAGTTGTGATCGATCAAGTAAGACCTATTCCGGGAGATGCTCCGGAATGACAGAGGACTATAAAAGGGTCCGGAGAGATCCGGAAGTACATTATTTTACTCTGCGGACTGGACAGAACGTTTGGGATGTTCTTGTAATATGTCACCTTGATTTATTCATGATTGGAAGATCCGTATGATGTTCATAGATCAGGACTGATCCGGGATACTCCAAGCTATCTGGATAAGGCAAACCGGAATAATATAGGTGGAGCATTTATTGCAAACAGATATTAGGGTTTGCGAAACGATATAAGGGATTTCTCAACCATCACTTGATCATTCCACATCCAAGAAGAAGCGAAAAGCGGAGCTCTGCAACAAAATTCATCAAGTTCACTGAAGATCTCTTGCCGAAGTCATTACATACAGAAATCAATCCAGCCACTCCATGTAACCTAAGACACAAAAGGTATTTTTCACCTCCGATATCTTGCTACAAATCTTTTGAAGAAATGGCTACTCTAAATATAGTAAAAATCTCAGACAGGCCCCGACCTGAATTTAAGAAACATCCATACAAGTCATTGGAGGTAGATCCACTAGGAGCCTTCTCTAGTGTTCCACATGGTGTATTACATACGGAAGACATTAGGGTTTACATCCATGCAAATTTTGAAGACTTTGGAGAATCAAAACTGATGGATATCTATCACAAACAATTGATAGATGACTCCTTCGAGATCAAACCTCAGTACAAAGCCATCCGGGACAAACACTTTGCACAGTGCATTCATTTCCCCTATTTTGAAGAAGATGAATGGGTCCGGTATGTACTAAGTAGAGTACATGACAACTTCCTATGGTTGAACAAGCCCTTCAAGATCACCAAAGATGCAATTAGGGCTGTAACCGGTCTGCACTCATCCGGTGGATTACCTGTTCTCAAGTCTGTCAAAAATCAGACAGTTAGTGATGCAACCAGATCCAAGTTTGACAAGAGAGCTATGACAGTTGATGACATCACTGAACCGGATGTCAAATTTGCATCTATGATAATTGGTTACAAAATCTATCACTCCAGTAGGGAAAATTCAGTACCGGGAACTGCAATCTACACAGCTTATCAAATGTTAAAGGAGAATGCAGACTATGACTTGTGTGAGCTTCTTGTAAACCAACTTTTTGAAAATCTGCAGAAGATTAAGAAGGACAAGAAAAACTCCTTCAAGTATGGCAATCTGATCCTTTGTCTCTTCTTTTACTACATGAATGAGCTTCCCGGATCCAGTGGATGGATATGGCAGAATGACAGACCGGTTGCCATCCAAATCAGAGACTATTTGCATGGACTTGGGGATGCTAAAACAAGAAATACAGCTCTATGGGGATATTTCAAGAACTTCCAAAGCATGATGCATTCAAGAGAAAGAATACCCCAATCCCTTGTTGAAAAGTACAAAGACACAGTATGCTTCATGGTAGAAACAGATCAGTGTCTAATGGAGGCAGTAGAACCAAGAACTGTATGGATCATGCCCATGGGGTATGAAGTGGAAGAACAAATAGTGGAGCTGCATGTTCAACACATGCTAAGTCAGCCCAAAGATCCAAAGGCAAAAAGGTTTGGAACCTTTGAGGAGCTGAGTGTAAAGATACATGTAGAACTCAGGGAACCTGAGATAAAGAGGAAGGTGAGAAAAGAAGTAGAGCATATTGCTCAAGGCCTAGGCATCTCAAAAGAGGCACTTGATGCCAGCCGGGAAAAGAGAAGAAAATTTGAGGAAGAAAAGAAAGAGGCAGAAAAGAAAAGCAAGAAAAGTGCTCCGGTGGAATCCTCAACCCGGACCAGATCATCTAAAGGATCCACACCTATCAAAACCAAAAGCTCAAAACCAGAAGTCCAGGGATCCGGTAAGAGATCCAAGACAAAAGCCTCAAGAGCTTATCAAAGCCAAAAGGATGAAGAAGAAACTGAGTCAGATGAGGGAGTGAAAGAAATAAAGAAACAGAAAAAGAAAGGATCCGGTAAACCCTCTTCTGGCTGAGACAAGGAAGAAATGACAGAAGAATTTTCTGAAAAGCCCACCCTGTCTCTAGACAGTGTAGTCAAATCAGTCACTGTGGATGGGAACCTTCAACCGGTGGCTGAATTCTATGATGACTACAATGAGGCAGATCAAAAGATCCTGCAGGAAGCTATAATAAGGTACTTGAACACCTACAATAAAGCTTTTATTGAGATTATCTCTGAAATCCCAAAGAGCCTAGAGATGGAACTAGAAATAAGAAAGAACAATGCCATGGCAAAAGACCTTGAGATCAGGGAACAGATAGCTATTCAGCTATATCCCTCAATTGATCACAAAACCATGAACATGGTATTCAAGGACTGCAAGGATGAATTCAGAAGCAAAGCAAGGATGAATCAGCTTATGCTTGGTGAGACAGACAAAGTAGCCAAGGACACTGAAGAGATCCTCCGGAATACATACAAAAGGTTTAATATTCCTATTACAGAGGACTCAGGTGTAGAAACAGCTGCGGACTTGGAATCATCTGCTTCAGAAGAAGTGCCACCAGAACAGGCTAACATCTCTTCTTCGGCTTCTCCTACAGTCTCTGGATCCCAAGAAGAAGAAAAATTATAGGAGAAAGAAGCAGCAGAAAAAGAAAAAGAGGTTGACAGCACCAAGGATACAGAGAAAGAGAAGAATCCAACAGAGAAAACCACAACGGTAAGTGGTAAGAATGTGAAAGGAGATAAGACTCCTAAGGACAAAACTGCAGAAGAAAAGAAACATTTGTCTCCGGCAAGAGACACTGCACAAACTGTTCAAAAGTTTCTAAGCCAAGAAACTTTAGAGATTGATGAACCGGAGCTTCTAAAAGGCCCATTCGACTTTGACTCTCTCTCTCTGGTACAGACAATGAAGATAGCTTCATTTGCAAATGCTAAGGCAAATGAAAAACTCCTAAAGTCTCATATGGAAGACTGTGAGTTGATAGAGGCTGCTTCCGGAGTGCTTGAAAAGATCATGCCATCAATCCAGATAGATCCGACAGCCTCCTCTTCCGGTAATCTCAAAACCTTAGTCAGCAGTGTTGATACACATTTTGATTCTCTAGAAAAATCAGCTGAAGAAAAGGTCCGGAAGGAATTTTTGGATAAAAGATTTTCAGAAGTATTAGGATTAATTTCTAACGATAGGAGAAATATGAGTATTGGAATAAAGAGCTTAGAAAATGCTCTTAAGGATGGCGGTGATATTTACAAATTTTGTATCTCCTGGTCAAAGGCAACAGTAGAAATAGATAAGAAAATAAAAGTGGAACAGGACAAACTACAAAGTTTGTCTCAAAGTTTTGATCCTCTCTCTTCCATAGTAAATCAAGAATGTCAAACTATTGCAATCACAAATGCAATAAAGAACTTTGAGAAGGAAAGGAAGAATATCACTAACCGGATGGGAGAACTTAGAAGGATTATAATCCCTAAGTTAGAAACTATGCATGAGGCCATCAGTGATGCTCAAACTACCGCCAAAACAAATGATCCGACAGATCTCAAGAGGGCAGAATCTTTTGCATTTTTGTTGAGTGGTCACATTTCAATTTTGGATAGAATGAAGCAAAGTTGGGCTACAGAATTGATCCAACTGAAGACATCTTTTGCAGACATTCTTCAGTTCATGTGAGTATGTAAATATGCGGCTATGTATAGAAAATTTTTGAAAATTTTGGTGTGCGGACCTCACCCTTTGCCATTGATGTCAAAGGGGGAGTGAGTGTTGCAAGTATGAGGTGAGCCAGTGTTGTCATTGATGTCAACATACTCATATTGCATTGACAAGAAGGATTTGATGAGCTGTGTGCTGAGGATATTGAGAAAATTAGACTCAGTCAGGAACAGTGAAGAACAGTGATGAGAAGAAGGTAAATGTACTGTATAGGTTGAGAACCGGAGGATGCGGATTAAAGGGTTAGTAGATATGAGTCTTGAGATGCTACAGTTAAGATTTCAGAGGTCCGCATGAAGATCTGAAGGCGTTGTGGCTGCCGGTATAGAACCGGGTCCGGCAAGTATCCGGAGGTGACAGAGGATCACAAAAAGGTCCGGTGAGGTCCGGAATTGTATTATCATAATCTGCGGATTGGAAGGAGTGTTTGAGATGTCCTTGTGATGTGTCATCCTGATTTGTGTGTGATTTGGAGGTCCGGAAGTACCTCTTGCATTATGACAGTGGCGACAGACTGTGTTCTTGAAGTTCCGGATGAGGAAGACAAGAGATCCCAGTAAGCAGAGGAAGTGCGGATGTATCCGGACATTCAGACAGACTTGTGAAGGTTCTTGAATCATGTTTAGGTTGTGTTGTTGGTCCGCATTGATGGTAGAGCCCGGAATTGAAGTTATTCTTCCGGATGAAGTTATTGCTCTGTTTAGCCGACCGGATGAGTTGTTCATCCTGCGAATGTTCTTGTGATAGCCGACCGGATGTGTTATTCATCTTGCGGATACTCCTATGGTTGTTTGCCGACTTAGATGCTTGTTCCTAAGTCGATGTCTTGTATAAATAATGATTTGTGAATTCATTTCAGTGTGTGGCATGTGGATGAGCATGATATAGCGAAGAAAGGTGCGAAAGGCAGAGCAGAGATTGTTGGGCTTAATTGGAACTGATCCGGACATGGTAGAGATGTCATTCTCCAGTTCAAGACTGTGATTTTTATCACTTTGTAGACAGTGTGTCTCCTTGTAGGCAGTGGGCCTCTTTGTGAGCAGTGTGCTCGGGCAGTGAGCCCTTATTGGCATGTGCCATTCATTTTTCCTTATTCTTCTAACAGAGAATAATTCTTGGGTTAATCACCCCGTGGTTTTTCCCTTAACCGGGTTTTCCACGTCAAAATCTTGGTGTTCAATGTGTTGATGCTTATCTGCTCTTGTGTTTATGTATTGTGCTTCCATGAATGATTATTTGATATGCTGCTAACTAACAACAGAGAATAAAGTGTTTGAAATAGAACAAGTTCTATACAACTGATTCACCCCCCCCCTCTCAGTTGTATGCCCTAGATCCAACAATTGGTATCAGAGCTAAGTTCCTCTGATAGGAGCTTAACCGCTTGAGGTGATCCAGGATGTCGTCATACAAGAAGGATAGTCCGAAGTTCGATGGAACCAACTTCACTCTCTGGAAAGGTCGCATGAAGTGTCATTTGGAATGTATGGGAAAAGCATACTTGGCTATGATTTCAAAACCATATATACCCCCACAAGGTGGTCCGACAACTCCAGATGAAACCACAGAAGCTGAAAACAATCTGCGGACCAAGGAAGCTCTTCTAAGCGCATTGAATGACTCAGATCTCTCGAATGTCATTGACCTACCAACTGCATATGAGATCCTAACTAAACTGGAACTTCTGTATGAAGGAGATGAGTTTGTCAAAAGTGCAAGGTTGCAAAGTCTGAAAGGGAAATTTGAAAGATTGAAAATGAGAGATGATGAAAACATTACTACCTTTATGCCAAGAGTAAATGAGCTGGTATGTGGAATCAGAAATGCTGGTGGAACTCTAGATGAAAATGAGATTGTCTGCAAAATCCTAAGATCCCTTCCTGCTGCCTACAAAATCAAAGTTGCTGCCATTGATGAATTCAGAGCCCACACAACTGTCACAAGAGAACAACTGGCTGGCAAACTAGCTGCATTTGAAATGACCGAGTTTGGAGATGATCCACCCAAGACTGAATCTGCTTTTAAAGCCAGTGCCTATGTGAAAGGCAAACAGAGATTTGATCCGGGTGAAAACTCATCAAGAAAAATGTCATGGTATGATCAAGCAAGAAGAGACATGGAAGAAGAAGAAGCAGAAACAGCTCAACTTGAAGCCCTCATTGCAAAGAGACTGCCCAGAGGATCCGGTAAGTATGAAGGAAAACTACCTTTTAAGTGTTTCAACTGCAATAAGATTGGTCATTTTGCCTCAAGATGTCCGGAGAGATCTGCAAGATCTAATACTCACAGACAAAGGTTTCAAAAAAATTGCTATTATGTTCATGAAGAAGATGACAATGAAGGAGTAACAGATGATGAATCAGATCCAGGAAGCAAATCCGGAAATGAGTGGGTGTTTATAGCCATCAAGGAAGAAGATTCCTTGCTCTCTGAATCTGTCAATCACAAAGTTGTTGAAAAAGCCTTGGCTGCTCAAGTGGAAGAAAAGGATGATTGGGTTATTGACAGTGGATGTTCTCACCATATGACTGGTGACAAGAATAAGTTCTTAGACTTGGAAAGATATGAAGGAGGAATGGTAAAGTTTGGTGACAATTCTGCTGGCAGAATCAGAGGTAGGGGAACTATTTCCTTTGATGGTAAGAGCAAAACAGGTAATGTACTATATGTTGAAGGATTGAAGCACAATCTTCTCAGTGTTGGTCAGTTAGTGGACAAAGGCTATGATCTCCGGTTCAAGAATGGAAAATGCAGAATCTTTACAAGCTCCGGAACTGAAATTGCATCCGGTACTCAGACAAGAGGTAACATCTTTCATCTGGTTGGTTCAAATAAAAGTTGTTTGTTTGTTCAAATTGATCAGAGTTGGTTATGGCATAGAAGAATGTGTCATGTAAATTTTGATAACATCATCAAAATAAGCAATACTCAGGCTGTGAGAGATCTTCCAAAGTTGATAAAACCTACAAACAGTGTGTGTAAAGAATGTCAGTTAGGCAAACAAAGCAGAGTCTCTTTTAAAAGCAAAGATCAATCTTCTACCGGATTGTTGGAATTAGTACATACTGATCTATGTGGTCCGACAAGAATCAAGAGTCTGCAAGGTGATAGATATTTCATGTTGTTAATTGATGATCATTCCCGGATGATGTGGGTTACCTTTCTAAAAGAAAAATCAGAAGCTTTTGAGAAGTTCAAAATCTTCAAAGCTATGGTGGAGAATCAAACCGGATTGAAACTAAAGTGTCTAAGGTCTGATAGAGGTGGTGAATTTACATCTGGTGAATTCATTGACTTTTGTGAGAAATAGGGTATAAGGAGACAGTTGTCTGCTCCTAAGACTCCACAGCAGAATGGAGTAGTTGAGAGAAAGAACTGGACCATCCAGGAAGCTGCTAGGACAATGATGTTGGAAGCAAATGTTCCTCAAATGTTTTGGAAAGAAGCTATCAGCACTGCAGTCTACACTCTCAATCGAGTTCAAATCAGAAACAACACCGGTAAGACCCCCTATGAACTTTGGTTTGGCATCACTCCTACTGTGAAATATTTCAGGGTATTTGGTAGCAAGTGTTATATTAAAAGAGATGAAGATCTAGGAAAGTTTGATGCTAGAAGTGATGAAGGAATTTTCTTGGGCTACTCCACTCAAAGCAAAGCATACCGGTGTTACAATAAGAGATTGAGGAAGATGATAGAAAGCACCAATGTAAAGGTTGATGAAGGAATTGAGAAGCCTTCAAGATTTTATGAATTTGATGAAGATGACCAAGATAGTGTTCAAGGACCTCAATCCTCTCTGGTGAAACAGAGTCAGCCTGATCCGGTAAATCAGGAAGAAGAGTTAGGTTTGAATGAGCCTGATCAAGAAACAGCAGTACTGGATACTCCCAAAATTCCAAGGTATGTAAGACTGAATCACTCTGAAGATCAGATCATAGGTGACAGAAGCAAAGGTGTACAAACTAGAAGGAATATTGCTCAAGATCAGAATGAATGTTGTCTGATTTCAAAGATTGAACCTAAAACAATAAATGAAGCCTGCAATGATGAAAACTGGACCAAAGCAATGGAAGATGAACTGATGCAAATTGAGAAAAATCATACTTGGGATCTTGTTCCCAGACCTAGAGACAGGAATGTAATTGGAACCAAGTGGGTCTTCCGGAACAAACTAAATGAAGCTGGTGAAGTAATCAGAAACAAAGCTAGATTGGTCTGCAAAGGCTACTCTCAAATAGAAGGAATTGACTTTGAAGAGACTTTTGCTCCGGTAGCAAGAATTGAAGCAGTCAGATTACTTCTTGCATTTGCTGCCTTCAAAGATTTCAAGGTATATCAGATGGATGTCAAGTCTGCCTTCCTAAATGGTGATCTGGAAGAAGAAGTCTACATTGAACAACCGGATGGATTTCAATTGTCTGATAATAATGATATGGTCTGCAAGTTGAAGAAAGCTTTGTATGGATTGAAGCAAGCCCCAAGAGCATGGTATGAAAGGTTGGATAAGCATCTTGTGCAGATTGGATTCAACAAAGGTACTGCTGACAGCAACTTATATTTCAAAATTGATCATGAAAACATTCTGATTGTTGAAGTGTTTGTGGATGATATCATTTTTGGAGGAAGAGATAGTATGTGTAAAACTTTTGCAAATCAGATGAAAAGTGAGTTTGAAATGTCTATGCTTGGTGAAATGAATTTCTTCTTGGGTCTGCAAATTACTCAAACAAAAGAAGGGATCTTCATCTCTCAGACCAAATATGTGAAAGAATTGTTAAAAAAATTTGGTATGGAAGACTCAAAGCCTATGAACACTCCTATGGCAACCGGATGTAAGTTAAGCAAAGATGATGATTCTCCAAAGGCAGATCAGACAAAGTATAGATCAATGATTGGTGGATTGTTGTATCTCACTCAAACTAGACCAGATATAATGCAAGCTGTTGGTCTTGTGGCAAGATTCCAGGCTGATCCTAGAGAATCTCATGTTATGGCAATCAAAAGAATTTTTAGATACTTGAAAAGGACAGTTGAGTATGGTCTATGGTATCCTAGAGATCCGGATTTCTCTCTTCATGCTTACACAAATGCAGATTGGGCAGGAGATGTGGATGACCGGAAGAGCACTAGTGGTGGAGCATTCTTTTTGGGGAAGAGATTGGTTTCTTGGCTAAGCAAGAAACAAGATGCAATATCTCTGTCTACAACTGAAGCAGAATACATTGCAGCAGCAGGTAGTTGCACTCAAATCTTGTGGATGAAGCAGATGCTAAGAGACATCAAAGTTGAATATGAGGAGCCTATTACAATTTTCTGTGATAATTCAAGTGCAATTAATATTTCCAAGAATCCGGTATTGCATTCTAAGACTAAGCACATATCTATCAAATTTCACTTTTTGAGAGAACAAGTAAACAAGGAAGAAGTCAGATTGGAGTATGTTCCCTCCAAGGATCAGATTGCAGATATCTTTACAAAACCTCTTCCCAAGGACTCTTTTGAATATCTCCGGGAGAAGTTAGGGGTCATGGCCCCTCCGGTGATGAACTAAGATGCACTGATGTGCATCAGTCCGGTGGCTATCACAGTCATATCTTGTGATCCGGACTAATGGGGAGCTGCAACTAAGGGGGAGCAGCTGGTATTATTCTGATGCATGAGAGTTGCAAGTATGAGCCCTTTGCCATTGATGTCAA
The DNA here is from genome assembly GCA_027924645.1 of Cunninghamia lanceolata. Taxonomy (NCBI): domain Eukaryota; kingdom Viridiplantae; phylum Streptophyta; class Pinopsida; order Cupressales; family Cupressaceae; genus Cunninghamia; species Cunninghamia lanceolata. The sequence continues at coordinate 16,327,709 of BSBN01000001.1, forward strand.
AGGGGGAGAGAAGACATGTGAAAAACAAGTGGTTGATGATCAAAGGGGGAGCAGCAAAGGAAGACATGTGAAGAGTTGTTGTTGATAGGGGGAGCTGTGACAGAAAAGAGAAGTTCTTGTCTTGATGGTTTTTCACATCATATGTTGCCATCAATGACAAAGGGGGAGATTGTTGCAAGTATGAGGTGAGCCAGTGTTGTCATTGATGTCAACATACTCATATTGCATTGACAAGAAGGATTTGATGAGCTGTGTGCTGAGGATATTGAGAAAATTAGACTCAGTCAGGAACAGTGAAGAACAGTGATGAGAAGAAGGTAAATGTACTGTATAGGTTGAGAACCGGAGGATGCGGATTAAAGGGTTAGTAGATATGAGTCTTGAGATGCTACAGTTAAGATTTCAGAGGTCCGCATGAAGATCTGAAGGCGTTGTGGCTGCCGGTATAGAACCGGGTCCGGCAAGTATCCGGAGGTGATAGAGGATCACAAAAAGGTCCGGTGAGGTCCGGAATTGTATTATCATAATCTGCGGATTGGAAGGAGTGTTTGAGATGTCCTTGTGATGTGTCATCCTGATTTGTGTGTGATTTGGAGGTCCGGAAGTACCTCTTGCATTATGACAGTGGCGACAGACTGTGTTCTTGAAGTTTCGGATGAGGAAGACAAGAGATCCCAGTAAGCAGAGGAAGTGCGGATGTATCCGGACATTCAGACAGACTTGTGAAGGTTCTTGAATCATGTTTAGGTTGTGTTGTTGGTCCGCATTGATGGTAGAGCCCGGAATTGAAGTTATTCTTCCGGATGAAGTTATTGCTCTGTTTAGCCGACCGGATGAGTTGTTCATCCTGCGAATGTTCTTGTGATAGCCGACCGGATGTGTTATTCATCTTGCGGATACTCCTATGGTTGTTTGCCGACTTAGATGCTTGTTCCTAAGTCGATGTCTTGTATAAATAATGATTTGTGAATTCATTTCAGTGTGTGGCATGTGGATGAGCATGATATAGCGAAGAAAGGTGCGAAAGGCAGAGCAGAGATTGTTGGGCTTAATTGGAACTGATCTGGACATGGTAGAGATGTCATTCTCCAGTTCAAGACTGTGATTTTTATCACTTTGTAGACAGTGTGTCTCCTTGTAGGCAGTGGGCCTCTTTGTGAGCAGTGTGCTCGGGCAGTGAGCCCTTATTGGCATGTGCCATTCATTTTTCCTTATTCTTCTAACAGAGAATAATTCTTGGGTTAATCACCCCGTGGTTTTTCCCTTAACCGGGTTTTCCACGTCAAAATCTTGGTGTTCAATGTGTTGATGCTTATCTGCTCTTGTGTTTATGTATTGTGCTTCCATGAATGATTATTTGATATGCTGCTAACTAACAACAGAGAATAAAGTGTTTGAAATAGAACAAGTTCTATACAACTGATTCACCCCCCCCCCTCTCAGTTGTATGCCCTAGATCCAACAGTGAGGAGCAGTGAAAAATGAGGAATCCAACTAAGGGGGAGTTCCAGAAATTGTATATAAAGATAGAGCATCAGCAAAGGGGGAGCATAGTGTAAACACTTAGTCATTTTTTCACTAAGTATTGCCATCAATGCCAAAGGGGGAGATTGTTGGCAAGAGACACTATATGGATTCATGGTTGTTGTCATTGATGGCAACAAAGGTCATCCCACATATCCGCAAGTCATGGTGTGCCTCTACCGGAAGTCAGGATGAAGAACTGTTATGGTCCGGTGAACAAGAACAGAGCATGTGGCAAGGTCCGACAGATTGGTCCGGACCTCTCAGAGGAAGTGTCTTGGTGTAGTGTAGATTTGGGGAAGTCAAGAGGACTACCTTGAGTAGTATATTCCAAGGATTTAGCCTCCGGTGATGGACAAAGAAAAAGATATGAATAGCTGAGTACCGGATTCCTGAAAGACAATGAGAACAGAAGGAAGAACTGACTGATAGAGCATCAGAATCTTTTCCGGATATGTTACTGTTGATGGTAAAGGTTGTGAAGGCATGAATCATGTTTGGCCAACATGACTAATGATATCTACAAGTATATGCTTGATCCGCATTGCTTGGTGAGCAAGGATTCAGCCGACATAACAGAGCTTGTAAGAAACCAGACTGTTCCGGATGCCGACTAGAAAGGTGATGAAATTACTTGTGCAGATATATATAGAGGATGGATTTAGTTGTGAAAGTAGTGATTGTGTGACAGTGTATGCAAATAAGTACAGATCAGAGCAGAAGTAGTAAGAAAGATCCGGTATGTGAAAAGATAGCAGAATAAAGAACAGAGGAAAGATGAAGTGTAGCAAATCAGTGTACTGAGCCTAACCGGAACTGAACCCTAGCATATGTAGGTGCTTCCAATCAGTTCAAGTATTGTATAACATTCTTTGTAGATAGTGTGTCTCCTTGTAGGTAGTGGGCCTCTTTGTGAGCAGTGTGCTCGGGCAATGAGCCCTAATTGGCAAGTGCCATTTTTGTAACTCCTTATTCTTCTAACAGAGAATAATCTTTGGGTTAATCACCCCGTGGTTTTCTCCCTTAACCGGGTTTCCACGTCAAAAATACTGTGTCATGTGTTTCTCATTTCATGATAATGTTTGTTTGTTTAACTCAATGCTGCTTTGCTTAATAAGAAAGTTCAAAAGAAGAAACAATTAGGATAATTGATTCACCCCCCCTCTCAGTTATCAACATAACCTACAATAGATAGCTAACATGCAAATACATTGGCACAAGAAGTATGAGAGTGAATAATCAATTCGGAAGAGCTTCACTACGAAAATTAGTGATCCTTTGAATGACCAAGTGAAAGATTTTTTATAGAAAAGTAAGAAGGGCAAAAACCTGGGTCAAGAGTTGTTTGGGCATGGATAGGCATGTAAAGAAGCTCAGAATGCCACACAAACAAAAACACACTTTCTAAAATGAGTTGATGAACTGGAAGATGCTATTGGGATGCTAATGCTTGGCATAGATGTCTATGCCTAGTGCTCTAGTCTAGGAAACTTCAAATCTTAAAAGGTCAAGATCACTTGGGACATTGCTAGGGTTAAGGTACTCTTGCAGTTTTAGGTTTAGGAAAGTAGAAAGGGGTCAACACAGAGGTTAAAGGGGAGGGAACACTAAAGCAAGTACCAAGTAGATCATGAAATTGTGAGCATATATTATGATGCTACATTTAGCCCCCCACTTTAGCAAGCATATGCTACTACATGCATATGCAAGCTAGATTACATGAAAGAAATAACATGAAAGCAAATTTTTACCCAAATACTATGTGAAGGATGCAGAATGTCACTAAGTGAAGGTATGAAGCTTTCAACCTTAGGATCTTGCAAAACCACAATGTTAGGTCAAAAAATCTACACACGACACAGATGTCAGAAGCACATACACACATGAATGTATGAAATTAATGCTAAGGAAGATTAGACCAAATATTATTTGTTGAAATGCTTATGGTTGGAAAATGATATAATCTAATGTGCACTAATCTAAAAAAACACATGAAAACAAGAAAAAATCTTAAAATAAAAAGAGAGATATGATTCTAGGGCTAGCAAAATCTATTTTTTTATAGGAATCATACCAAAAAGCTTTCGTAAGTCACTAGGGATAACAAAATCCATTGTTTTCTAGTTGACTTATGAGAAGTGCTGAGTGGTATAAAATGTAACATCATAGGCTAGCATTGCTTTACTAGGTAAGTTGCATGTCAGATAGTATCAAAAATTATAGGACTAACAAAATCCGTTGTTTGTTAGGTAATTATGATAAAGGTGGTATGGACCACAAGTGCTCTGCCACATGTTGCAGGGAGCATACCATCAGTGTGGTGTGTGATCAGGTGTGATAACTAGCAAATGTATGCCCCCACCTTAAAATAATTGCTTACATCATGAAGGAGCAATTAATTTTAAGGTAACAAGAGGAAAACAAGGCATGAGAGCTTTTAGGAAGCATATGCCTAGATGATATGTTCCAAAGAGCTATGTCGTGAAGGGGTTGCCCCCAAGCAAGGACAACCAAGGAAATGTTGCATGCATGATACACAATAACTTGTGTAAGCATGGCATGATGCTGAGCAATACAACAAGGTGTCACATAAGATAAGAAACATCGAAAGAAAAACACAAAGGGATCTGCATGCTTTGGAGTCATTACAATTTATAGTCTGATCTGTGTGGGACAATGTTTTCACAATTTGATCTTGTCAATTATTTATTATTTGTTTTTGTAATTGTCATCATCCTCCAAGCACATAGAACTATGAATATGAAGGAGAAAAGGCACTTGAAGGAAAATAAAATCATTAGGTCAACATGGAATGATGCTAAATCATCCAAAACTTTGCATCGTCCCCAAAATATGTATGAAATTTTAAGTACAACACCGAAGAATGTAGATACAGATAGAAGGATGACACGACATTTTCATTCCCCCTATATCCAGGTGCCTACATGGGCATCAAGGGTCATCCAGGGAGGACTAAAAAACATTTAGGCATGCCATACCCAAGTAGGGATTACAAAACACATAGGCAAACACACATAAAAATAGATGCATGAAGGAACAACCTTCAAGGATCGGGCTCAAGTAGGTCATCCACCTCCCAATCTTTCTCATCATAAAGGGATGGAGGATAGGTTGTGAGAGGGACCACATTAAGGACAGTACTGGGCACAACACCTGGCTCATCACATGGAGGGTCAACATCCAAGGGAGGATCCTCTTGTAATTCACCGAAGTCAATGTCCATCGATCATGTGAAGATCATGGACATTGATTGTATCTCTCCTAAGGAATAAAATAAATCCTCCTTGGGGGAAGGGTGATCGAAGACATTGCCAGAATAGATGACAATCAGTGGTTGTCTAGTGCTGACAATGGGATCATGAGCATTGGTGATCATAGGTGGAGATGAGGTCTCCACAACCAGCATAGTAGAAATGAAAGAACTTGGTGGTGGTGAGGGTGGCATGTGCTTTATCTTGCGGAATGAAGGAGTGGGGTAGTTCTCTAGTTTGCACTTAGGTTGTGGGCATGGAATGTACATGTTGACAGTAGAAAGACACAAGATATCAGGGAACACCTGATGCTAGGTATGTAGGATGGGAGTTAGATATGACAAAGTGGTGCTGGGAGCATTGCTGATGTTAGGTTGCAATGGTGAAGGAGGAGTCAGTGATGGAAAATAAAGAGGTGAAGGATCAACAAGATGAGAGGTGAAGGAGTCAAGGGATCCACAGGAAGCTATAGAGGAGAATGATGCTCATCGGGAGGCTGTGCCTCAGTAGCGTGCTCACAGGCTATGGTACAATGACAATGTCGATGATCTCTTGTCTACTGTTTCTGTCAAGAACATGTTCATAGGGATACATGGGGAGATCAACAAAACCTCTAAGGATTGGGTGACCATAGGTGAGGGGGAGGGTTCCTTGACATGGGTTTCTTTCCTCTTGCTTCCATAGGGGTAGGAGGAATAGGAGTAACTGCCTAGGCTTGGGGAACCACTGGAGGAGGAGGAATAGGAGCACTTAATAACGGTGAGTTTGTTCGTATTGCTGAAGAAGCTAGAGGAACAAAACCAACCAACAGAGATTGAGAGGTCCCAGAAGCATGTGGCACTCTAGGATGTACTAGCAGAGGTCCTTGAGGTCTTGTGTAAGACACAGGAGGTGAAACTGCAAAGTATATTCCTGAAGCACAGGGGAGGGGAGGCACACTTTGTGTGAGTTCTTTTCCTTCTCCTGTCATAGAGACAGTTGGAGGAATAGGAGCAACCTCTGATCATGACAAAGGCATGGGAGGGGTAGCAGCCAGTGTAGATGATGAAGAGGCACCAATAGACAACTAGGATATATAGTTCACTTTAAACTTCTGGTACGAAAAGAATAAGAAGTCACCACGAGGCGGCATGGGTTTATTTGTTGTCGACCAAAAGTAGTCTAAGGAGAAATTTCCTTGAAAGGAGAGGGGCTTGAACCCACTATGGTTGATAGTGTGCACCTAGCCTTCGTGCGATAACTTCAAACACTTGTGGACTATATAAGGGACTGCTCTCATGGAAATGAGCCACGGATGGCCCAATTTCATGGAAAATTGGTCAGAGGTAGGGATCACAGAGAAGGTAATGTCTAGGGCCTTAGGTCTAACCCAAAAAAGTAGGGTAAGTGAACCCATGGTAAAACAAGAGGACCTATCATGTGCCCGTATTTGAACTTCTAATTTCTTGTACTGATCCTGATACAACTCGTGTACATGTAAAGGAACTCCTTAGTAATCACATTTACCATGCACACTAGATCGACTGGCATGCCCTTAATAGGCATTTTGTCGACCATGGAAGTGATATACAGGGGTCCATCATAAATGTGCGGTGGAACATTGGTGGGCGAAAAGGAGATGATAAGCTCCTATAGGAACTTACTGTCAACTGGGTTGAGGGCGGTCATCTACCATAGCGACCATCTGGGAAACGAAGGAAGAAGGCTCGTCAATAGGCTCTGAAGCAATCACCATGTTAGAGGGAAGCTCAATAAGGTTTGTGGAATTATTTGGCAATGGATTTGTATATATTTGAAAGTTCTAGTTTGGCAAAGTGACTAACTTATTCCCTTTGTCATTCACTCTAGAGACTTGGATAATGTTTTGATCAATGAGGTCTTGCACATTGTGCTTGAGATGCATACATCTTTCAGTATCATGTCTAGATACTCCATGGAACTAGAAAAAGGCCTTCAGGTCATACAAAGGTGGTAGGGGTTTAGAAGTATCGATGGGGTGAATAGGTGGAAGATGGATAAGGTTGTTGTTTAACAGTTATTACATAATGGAGTAAAGGTATTTGGAGAGTGGGGTAAACTATTGAGTCCTTGGTTTTTCTTGCAAAGAGAGTGCCATAGCATTGTTATTAGGTGTTGTAGCTACTACATTGTTGTTATTATTATCATTTATTTTGATAAAGTTATTATTTTTCTTGTAATTAAAATAGGATCTGACATTGGATTGCCTAGTGAGAGTTTGTAATGAGGAGCCCTCATACTAACTTACTTACTACTAGTAATCATGGAGTGCTGTGCAAAAGTCCGTAAATGACTAGTATCACATGAGAAGAATCTTATCTCTAATTTGCAGCTGCAGGTTTCTAATGAAAACCTGCTACACGTCAGAGTCTAGAAGAGTGTAAGGTATCAACGAGAAGAGAGCCTGATACTGACCAATGAGGTCAGTCAATTTCTTGTTTGTAGTTTTCTTACAGTGGAGGAGGTTCGTCAAAGTGACTTGTTGTCCAATGTTAGCTTGAAAATGCTAGAGAAATTGATTAACTAGTTGTTGGAATGAAGTGATGGAATGATCAGGGACAGAACAAAACTAGTCTAACACCGTATCCTTGAGAGACTAGGGGAAAAGCTTTTCTAGGAGAAAATCATTGAAAAGAAAATCACTACATATGGCATTAAACATAGACACATGGTTATGTAGGTCTCCCTTATCATTATATTTCTCAAGACATGGCACCTTGAAGTTTAGTGGAAGAGGCGCATGGAGAATAGATAGTGATAATGGGCTACAGGTATAATATGAAGGAATAGAAGGTTGAGATGTGGAAGTGGATATACTGGCCAATTGTTGTTGCAAGGTATTGATGTTTTGTAACAATTGGCTAATAGCAGGGTCATTAGTGTTAGTGGATTGTGTTTGTATATTCTAGTTTTGAGTGGTGGATTGAGAAGAGAGATGTGGTGGTTGAGGAACTTTGGGGTTGGCACCTGAGAAAGTGAATGGTAAAGAATTATTCATGGGAATGAAACCATACTGATGTATAGGGATCCCACCTGATCCCATAGAAGTAGTGTTAGCATTGTTTGGTTGTGTGACAGTTGTCAAAATCTAAGAAGAAGTAAAAGTAGAATGGGAGGAGCTTGGCATAGGCATCAAAATCTAAGCTTGAGAGTTATTCAACTGTGACTGACTAAGTGTTTGCTAGCAACTGGCTAATGAAGGAACATTATTGTTCACTATGTGAACCAAGCCACGAAGGGCACCCACACCATATGGATGATTGTTTAGCAATCATCTAAGATTCTGAACCAGGGGTACCATTTTGCCAGCCAGGTGTTTGGTACCTAACTAGTCATGAAATTTAGCCAGCTAGTTGTTTAACGATTGTAGTTGGGCTGGAGGCACACTAGTAAAAGATGTATCTATACTAGGAGAATATGTGAAATCATTTAGTCCAGAGAGGGGATCAATGTGAGAGTGCTTGACAACAGGAATCTTTATTCTAGAATTGGCCAACGAGAAGTAAAAAATGTCATTGTTCGGCTACATGGTGCTAGAGCTACCAGGAGTACGGGAAGCCATGAATAGTCTCACAATTCTATGGATGAATAATTCAAAGTTAGAGCACCAAGTTGTAAAGCTCATAAATTAATACAAGCTCTGCAACACACATGTACTCATAGATTTAATGATAACATAAAAAGGAGAGGAGAAATGTTTTTGTTTTTTAGGAGGTGTTTGGTTTTTGTTTTTGTTGTTTTAAAATGTTTCAAGTACGTCAGGTTCACTAAAATGTGATGAGGTTGAAATTTTGATTCTAACTACACTGCTACTAATTTGAACAAACTTCAATTACACGCATTAGAATCCCAACCAATAAAGATGTCTATCTCACTATTGTCCAAATAGGAAGAGAAAGACTATCCGGGTTGGATTCTTTTGTTGCAATTGAAATGGAAATGAACTAACTAAACTAATGAAACTAACTAGGTACAACAAGAAATAGGTAAATAAACAAAGATAGAGAACTAAATTTGTTGGGATAAGGTGCCATTAACCTTGTAAATCCCAATATTGTATTTATTCCATTTATTATTTGTAATTTGTAATTACCCATAAGGGATGTACAAGTTTCACCGGCAGTGGTAAAAATTATTTACTGTCCACGGTAATTACAGAGTTACTGCACGATAAGTCCCGGAGTTACCGGCGGTAGTTACAGGATGTCATTTACTATGGTAAATGGCAATTGGTCAAAGTGGGGTGCACATGTGGAGGAATAATCTATTTTTAGTGTTATGACGCACATCATAGATGCTATAAGAAGGTGTAAGAGATTCTATGACAACTGTAAGTTGTCATACGAATCTATGACACTAATAATAGCATATGATGTGTCATAAGATGTTGTAAGTGGCTATTTTTAGCCCCAAGGCATTCAAGCTTGCAATGGCACTTTTTCCCAAGTGTAGGATGCATGTATGACAACATTTATGACCCCGTAAGAGCCTATTCTTGGCCATGGACGCCCAAGGTTGTGTTGTTGACTCTTGACAAGTGTTATGGGCTTGTAAGAAGTTATTTAATGTCTTGATGTTGTGTAAATTCTATATAAACCATAGCATAGTAGATGAGAGGAAAATAACAGTTTACAAGTACCCAAGTTCTGCCAGAGTGAAGGTTGGAGGACAGAGGAAGTGAATGTATTTGTAATCTCCTTTTGTGAAGATAATACAATGTGGCCTCTTTTCTTGGTGGAGTTTTTTTACCCAAAAGGGTTTTCTCCATGTTAAACACTTGTGTTATGTGCTTCATTCTGCTTTTGGTATATTTCTGTATTGTGGGTTTATGTTTTGTTATAATCTCCATTAATAACATAGTTAAAGATTGCTGAAATTTATTCGAATCAGATTTCCATTGAAGTAGTGTTGCTTTCATTTCTAACAAAATTTACATAAATTGATTTAGGAACAGAAATGATAGAAAATAGAGAACCTAACACCAATGTTTGGAGCTCACTTCTAGGGACACCAACATGTGGCATGGATGTTTGTGCCTAGCGCTATCATCTATACGACCTTGAAAACTACAATCCATAAGCGTACAACTTCACACAAGTTTTAGTAAGTCCTGTTGACAGTGAAGATGGAAATTAGTGTATGAAAGTCGAGTATTAATCAAAAATAACTAGAAATAAAATAAAGACAAGGAAATGTGAGAAATGCACAAACACTCATATTGTTTGTGATCCTTCCTCGCTTGATCTTCAACCTACAAGAAGAGAGGGAAAGGGTTGGGCTATATGAAGGTTTTCCTTAGTCAAACCCTGGTTTTGGTATTTCTACCTCAACGACAGCTAGATGTAAATATTATAATAAAATGTGTGTACTCTTGTATCCTATGTGTGTCTAGGATAGCAGTGAGCAGTGACAAACAAGAATAAGCTCAAGATGAATGATACAATACTTCAAATCATAAAGACTAGTATTAATCTAAATGAAATGACAATAATGTGGAAGAGATGCTTACAAAAGATTCACTGGAAGGCTATCACGTTGGAGAGCAAGAAGACTCTATTATTCGAGGATCGCAATCACATGCGAGAGTACAAGAGAGATAGAGTCAATCACATAAAATCAATAACCTACAATAGATAGCTAACATGCAAATACATTGGCACAAGAAGTATGAGAGTGAATGATCAATTCGACAGAGCTTCACTACGAAAATTTGTGATCCTTTGAATGGCCAAGTGAAAGGATTTTTTAGAAAAGGAAGGAGGGAAAAAACCTAGGAAAAGAGTCATTTGGGCACGGATAGGCATGCAAAAAATCTCAAAATATCGCACAAGCAAAAATGCACCTTCTAAAATGAGTTGACGAACTGGAAGACACTATCGGGATGCCAACGGTTAGCATAGACGTCTGTGCCTAGCGCTGTAGTCTAGGTAACTTCAAGTCTTAAAAGGTCAAGATCACTTCTGACATCGCTAGGGTTAAGATACTTTTGCAAATTCAGGTTTAGACAAGCAGAAAGGGGTAAACATAGAGGTTAAAGGGGAGGGAATGCTAAAGCAAGTACCAAGTAGAGTGTGAAATTGTGCAAGCACAATTTATGATGCTACAAGTGCTACCACCCATTATAGCAATGACACACATCTTCAAAATCAATGCATACCATCTCTCCCCAATGCACACACCAAAATTGTTGTAAAACTATCACTTACCTTCAATGGCAACAACTTATGTTTTTGTCCAACCTTTTGGATCATGTATATGTTAGCTCTCCCATCATACATTACTTCCCTGCCAAACTACCATAATCTTCCTGCTAGGTCTCAAAAATGCAGGTTGTAAACCTTAAGAGGATGCCAAGCTCTCTTAACACTTTTCTCTAACGAAATAGGGTTGATATGATTGAAACCCCCTTCTCTTTAGGCTCTGCCAGACCTAGGCAGGTGTACCTTGATAGCTGATGTAGATTTGTGTGACCTTAGTGATCTACTCATAGTGGCATGTAGATGCAAGGCATATATAAGGCTAAGATTTATTCCTACTACTAATGTTTGAAGTTTGAAAATTTAAATAAAGTTTAAATGAAGTATTGTTTTCTATTGAATATGACCAGTGCTTTTTGGGCAATGAAGTCAAGATGTATATGATAAATGTGTCCTCCCTTCTGGCTTAACTCGAATTATTTGTCACTTTTCAAATGTTTATACCTTGTATAAACATGCAAGGTTGTCAACTATTTGTGCTCTTCTTACAAATCCCAATGATATTTTCCCATGTTATTGTGATCAATTGAAAGAATTTAATCCTTCCTTAAAGGAGCCAGTCAGATTAATCACACAAGAACAACAAATGTGCCCTGATAAATTAAGTATATCCTTGATATATTAGTTTAAATAACAAAGGAAAACCATTCTAGAGACAACACAGATAACATATATGAATAAACATTGACAAATAATTGAACACCAAAATGTTGGACACCAGATTATAGTATTCTTCTCCGTTAAATTGCTTCAAAAGATTTTGCAATGTACATAAGAAGCCTTCATTTTCTAGTATATTCTAATTCCTACTAATTGATTTTCCTACTACTTCTTATGATTGCTACTTTGATTTTTATCTCCCATAAATACTTTGTATTTTTTTAGGGTTATGACCCTTCACATTCATCTGGTGCAACTTTCTATTTGCTATGAAAAATAATAGTTTTGCTAATTGCAAAACATTAGTCTTCTGTTTGTCTTTTTTCACAAAAAAATAATTATCTTCCATCATCCCAGTAATTAATTTCACACTTTTATATTTTCACCCAATCTAGAAAATATAACCTTTAGGTAAGAAATAATTACCCCCTCCATGAGATCCTCGATGCAAATATTTCGCATATTTAGTGAAAATATTTTCACATTATATTTTTATTGTGATAGATTTTCCTTTTAATGTAAAAACACTTCACCCCGCCTTCACATTTCAAAATCTTTCCTGGAATAAATCTTCTCTTTGTATTTCCGTGAAGATTAATTTTTAATGATAATCATTGTTATTTCTCCTTTTACTAGCAATCTTCAAGCTCATATTTACTTGTGTGCCTTTTCTCCTTCATTCGGAAAAAATATTCATTTGTGTGAAAATGACTACCCCTTCTTAACCTCTTCAGTGAAAGTGTTTCACTAGCCATTATATGCACTTTCATATGAAAAACATTTTTTAGGTAAAATAATTACCCACCTGGTTAATTCCTCAAAAATATTTTGCCTCCTAATGAAAATATTCTCAACTATGATTATTAAAATCTTCACTTATTATGTCCTTTGGGTAACCCCTTCAATGAAAGTGTGAGATTTACATTTTCACCTCACTATAGCCACACTTTATTTAATTTTTTATTTGCACCCTTTTGTCAATACTTATTTTCCCTTTGATGATGTTCAGGCTTCTTTTATTGCTCCATCGAGTTTTCGGGGGGACTTGGAAATCACTCACTCTGATGTATATAAGTCATTCTGATGCTCTTTATGCCTTTTGATTCAATAGTGTATACCATGTATAGTTCTTGGGTCCACTTCATCTGCAGATCAGGGGAACTTCTGTAATCTCCTACCGAAATAATATTCTCTTTTCAATGATCTTTAGTGAGGTATTGTATGCTCTTTTTATCAGTCATCGAAGAGACTTGTTAACTAGTCCCTCCGATGTAGTATAGTCTCTTTGATGTAGGATTTTTCAACTGTATGCCCTTTTCTGTCTTTTGTTACATCGAAGAGACTCTAAAACTAGTCAATCCAATATCTTATAGTCCCTTCAATGATGTTTTAGGTTTTTTCAATGCCGATCATTATGCAAATGCGCCACCACAACATACCTATTTCCACGATTCTCCACTGATGTCCAAGAGTTCTCATGCTCTATATATCCAAACAACTCACATCTTGAAGGTGATATGATGCAGCTTGAAAGTTTCATGAACTCCCTATGTGTTTATTTGGAGTGGAGTTATCTCTAACCTAAGGGTCTTTAGAGCTGCAAGGATATTGGCTTTATCCAATAGTTCTAAGAATTTGTGTTGCAATATAAAAAAAGAGGTAACCTTGAGTGTGCTTTTGCCCAGTTGACCAATTTGATGCAGCATAATGACACTTTCATCCCATTTTCCATCAATTATTTACTTTCTAAATAAGCTCACAATCTTAGACTAAAGAGGTATTCTTGATTCGTCTTCCAAAATGGCACCTATTTTTTGGTATCCCAATGAATAGAGAGCCTGTTTTATTATCCTTACAAATTCCACCCTCCTTATTAGTCCTTTAGAACCCAAAATCTTTGTCTCTATCTCTGTGTCACCATCTTGTAAGAGAAATGGCTTGGCCATTAAAATGTCTAATGACACCTCATGTCTATTCCTTGCCTCTGCCTCTACTTCCAGTGAAGACAGCTTCATGTGCTTCAAGGGTGATTCCTCATCCTCTTTGCCTCCCATCAAAGGCCACAATTTAGCCCATAAATAGCCCTCTCCACACCATCAATACCTTAATGGGCAAGGTCTCTCTTTTCATGACTTGTTCTGATTGAGATTGTGATTGGGATTGGGTTTGAGTTTAAGTTGCAAGCAAGTAAATAAGCTATTTTTGCATATGCCTTGCCTTTACCTCCCTCTTTAAACTCCAGTAGATCCGACAATTGAAAAGCCTCCATTTTAGACAGTAAACCAAGTTTCATGTGACCACTTATGGTGGCAAGCATCGAAGAAATTTTTATTGACTATTCACCAAACTTCTTCTACAATTCCCTCTTTGTTAACCACAATTTCCCCTACCTTTGCTTACATTTCTAGCCATTTCTTTCTTCTTACACTTACCCACCATCTGATGTATAAACCAAATCTAAACTCTACCCAAATGCAGAATTAATGTAAGTAGGATTCAAAACATAGAATGGCTCTTGTGATTAATACCCACATTGTTTTTCCTCCTTCCTTGAATAGGGTGATTTTTTGGGTCTTTCTCTCTCTACAAAACAATCTACTAGACAATAATTGTGCGTTGGGTATCCCTGTGTTTCCATTGGATTTCATATTAATTCCTAATTTGGATTCTAGTTTTTGTAGAAGAGAGAAAAAACCTTAGATGTATATTGAGCGTTCCATTTGATTGGCTTTTTCAGAATTTGGGTGTCTTCTTGGCCTTATAACTTCAGAACTGTGTGAAGCATGTCAGGTCCCATTATGTGCCCGACTAAAAAAAATTCATCTTGAAACAAGTTTTTGTCATGAATTGACTTGAAACTACTTTAACAGGCTTCTGAGGTGAAAAAATGAACTGGGTAACAGTTAGAATCTTTTTTCTAGCACTTTGTATCTATGACCAAGACAGGCCCAATGGCTTCCAGAATTGCCCTAGAAAACTAATCAAACCATCTCCTGGAGCCATTAAAATGCACAAGCATGTAGACATTTGAACCAACAATTCACTGTAACAAATGGTTTAGCATATCTAATCTCGATGTGCAAAATATTCAATGCCAAAGTAGCTCACTCAGCATTTTCTAGAACTGCACTTGTGAAAACTAATTAGGGCTCACCAAGTCACCATTTTGAAAAAATATTAAGTCTCTTCCTAGGGGGATTCCACTTGGGGGATCAGTTCATTTAGGTCAAATGATCATGTGTGCCAAAGGGTTCTTCACCAATCTACTTCTTTCATGAAATATTAAAGGCCAAAGTTGACCTCTATACAACTTTCTGGAAATACAAATGTAAAAATAGAACAAACTGCGTTTGCTTTTGACCTCGAAAAAATATCAAATGAGATGATGGGGTTTTAGAAACTAGAATGAAATTACATTAGCATGGGAACAATCTGAAACACCAATTGGCTCGTCATAAAAATCATTTAGTTGCTAGATATTGGCTTCCAAAGTTGATGGTGCAGTGCACCTAGAATAGAAATTTAATCAAATTTTTGAAATTTTAGAGTTAAAAGGAAAAATAAGTTTCAAAATAAATGTAATAAAGCCTTGAAAGGCATAGTTAGATAGTGGAGATTGAAATTAGTAATGTTTTCCTTAGTGGTCTGTTGTTTACAGCATTGTGACAGTCTAAGAATAGAAAAAAACAATCTTTTAGTAAAAAAAATAGTCAGAGGCTATTCTTAGCCTTTCCCATAATGGGAATGATGTGTGAATGTTATAAACATATGTAAAAAACATTGTAATATGGGAGAGGGGTCGAATGTATTGTGATCTTGATGAAGTTTAAGAAAAGGAAATGAGAAAATACTATTTTGCTGTCCCCATTTCTATTTTTCTGTATTTTGCTGTTGTTGCAGACCGTACCACAAATTTGTACAGAATATTTATGCAATGAAACCTATTGGATGTGATAGAGGGGTGAGCTAACTATCCAATGCCATTGGTTTGAGGTCATTTCATTCATTTTTGTGAAAGTTATCACATTTTTACTAAAAACTGTCCAAAACCCTATCTTTTTGACTGCAACAGTCATGTTCCCGGCCATGGCACACCTCTGTATGGACATATATAGGGGAAAGCCATATATTTATGGAAAGAGGGTTGAGATACCTTTCTGATGGTTCTAGTCTGAGGTCTTGATTCAATTTCTAGAAGGAGATATTGCCTTTTTTCTAAGACTGTCTGTATCATTCCAGCAAACACTTGATTTGGGGGTTTTAGAGAGGTTTTCCTATCCCATCCGACTGTGTTAGGACCCCAAAATGGGTGGGATGAGCTTAGGATGGTGTAATTTCTAATGGGTTTTGTGTACAGGGGCAAGGGGTAAGCATAAGTTGACGTTTGGACCTTTGAGGGCCTATTACACCTTGTTTTGGCCAACTAGCCTAATTGAAGTGAAGATTTGATCATCAAATGAGTTGAATTGATCTTGGACCCATAAAACCTCTAAAATTGGTCTATTTAGAATGTTTTTTAGGCTCATCAAAGTGAAATTTTGTTTGTGGGCTTGAGATTTTATGTACTTCCTTTGTAAAAGTGGGCTAATTATGCCTCTTGGACAACAGGGACAGTCCAAATTTGAGGTGTTTGTTACAAAACAACCTTATATGCATGTTTAGTATGTTGAAGGGTAAGATAATGGGTATCCAAAAAGACCATGATAGTTTGGATAGGAGGTCTAAGTCAAAAGTTATTGCATGACAGTCCCTTTAGGAGGACTACAAGGAAGTGAGTCAGTTTGTGAAGGAGGTGGTACAAGGATGTATCCCCTAGGCATTTTTATGGTTTTGTGAGATTGGGATAGTCAAACCTAGTTGGTCTAGGGTCCCTAGAAAGTTTGGAAAGGTTCCCATGTATATGAACCTATAAATGGTGTTATTGTGTTGTGTGGAAGCAATGGAGTGTGAGTGGACAGTCATGTCCTGTCTGATGTCAAATGTTGCTGTTTGGTCCACTGAGGCCTAGATAAGTTGTTTTTCCTACCATCCCCTATAGCCTCTTCCTCTAGTGTTTTTATTTTGATCTCTTTGTGGTCCTTTGTGTAGTGAGCTCTGCATCAAATTGGTATCAGAGCACAGTTAGTAGGTTTATGAAGTGTTGAGTTGCAGAGGCAGTTTGTCAAGATGCCTCCAAGAGTGAGAAACATGGCTCAAGAGATGATTGAGCTGAAGGAGAAGCATGCTAGAGAGTTGAGGGAGCTAAAGGAAAGAATGGATACCCTAGAACAAAATCTAAGAAGAGGAGTGGCTCTAGGTGAAGAGATTGAGTCTGAGGAAGAAGAAGAAGCTGAGTATGAAGATGTGGAAGAAGAGTTGGACCCTGAGGATCAAAGGATGGTAAAGTTGCTGAGGGCATAAAAAGTAGACAAGCACAAAATAAAGATAGATGTGCCAAAGTTTGGAGGAACCCTGAATGATGAAGAATTGCTAGATTGGATAGCAACATTAGACAACCACTTTGAGTGTGAAGAAGTTCTTGATGATCAGAAAGTGAAGATTGCAAAGACCAAGATGATAGGCCATGCTTTGTTATGGTGGGAGTATCAGCAGATAGAGAGGAGAAGGCAAGGAAAGGTAAAAATTGTTTCATGGGACAAGATGGTAGCAAAAATCAAAGGTAAATTCTTGCCTAAAGATTATGAAGTTCAAATGTTTAAGAAGCTTCAAAGTTTAAGACAAAAGGATATGGATGTTAAGACATACACTGAAGAGTTTTATAAGCTGAGTATAAGATCTGGTCAAAATGAAACTAAAGTGCAAAAGGTTGCTAGGTATATTGGTGGTTTGAGATTTAACATGCAGGATGAACTAGTGTTGGCAAATCCAAGGAGTGTTGAAGATTGTTATCAGATGGCAATTATAGTGGAAGAGAAGCTGAAAAGAAGACAAGATAAGTTAGCCAAAGGTAGAGGCAATACCTCTAGAGGTAGAGGATCTTTTAACACAAAGCAAGTCAGTGAAAGTCAAGAAGACATGAACAAGGCACAAGGACAAGGTGCTAATTTCAAACAAGGACAAAGTGCAGATTTTAGAGGTAGAGGTTCTAGAGGTAGATTTGGTGGTGGAAGGAGTGCAAATACCTTTGTAGGTAAGTGTTATAATTGTCAAGAGTTTGGGCATCCAACATATAAGTTTCGTAAGAAACAAAAAATTTCAAGTGATGGTGAGAGGAAGAATGAGAGGACTCAATTAGTCCAAGAAGAATAGTGTGGTAGTTCTAGTTACACAAGGTGTGATGCTGAAGCAGGAGAAGCCTTGATGTTGAGAGAAAGAGTACTACTAAAGACCTCTAGGGAGAAGGAGATGATTCAGAGGAGAGCATTATTTAAGACAACTTGCAAGAGCAAGAACAAGGTATGTAAAGTGATAGTGGATTCTGGTTGTACTGATAATATGGTGTCTAATGAGATGGTAAACAAGCTAAAGTTGAAGAGAGTTCCTAGGGAAGTTCCCTACAAAATTTCTTGGGTGAGTGATCATCAGTCCATTTTAGTGACTGAGCAAGCATTAGTTGAGTTTAAGATTGGAGCATATGAGGATAGGGTACTTTGTGACATCCTACCTATGGATTGTTGTCATGTGATACTAGGAAGACCCTGGCAATTTGATAGGTTTGCAATTTATGATCGAAAAGACAATACCTTCACTATCAAGAAGGATGAGAAGACCTTTGTGCTATTACCATTAGAGGAGAAGTCAAGAACAATAAATATGATCATGTTTGGGAAGAAGGAGCCAGTGATGTTTGAAGAGAGTAAAAACAAGGAGTGTGCATCCTTTTCAAGGCATGAAGTTGTTGAAACGAAAAATAGGAAGTGTGGAGCTGATTTGCAGCCTGTTGAGAAGAGAAATATCTTCATGTGGAAGAAGGAAGTGACTGAAGATGTGAAGTACAATAATGTAGAGCCTATGGTAAGGAAAGAAGTGAGTGAAGGAGTCTTAGTAGGGACAATCATGTGCCCTGTAGTGAAGAAAAGACAGCCAAGAGAAGCTGGTACAGTAGTTGACAAGATAACAAGGACAGTGAACACACAAGTTGTAGGCTTGACAGAGGTTGAGAAAGATAATGACAGTGGAAAGAAGAGTATGAGGCAGTGGTATAAACAAGAAGCTAAGAAGTTGAGTGAAAGGACAGCTTAGAGAAGCATGAAAGCTAATGAAAGTGACAAGGTTAGAGGACCAAGAGTGGGACAGTCCACAAAGAGTGCACATAATGTTAGCAAGCATGCCACAAATAGTAAAGGATCAAGGCAACATGGACTTGATGAAGACAAGCAAAGAGGACAAAGGTAAGCAATGGAGGACAATTTGCAAGAATATTTCCAAGGGACTTGGAAAAGTTTCAAGTTAGGTTGTATGGTGTAGTGCACCTAGAATAGAAATTTAATCAAATTTTTGAAATTTTAGAGTTAAAAGGAAAAATGAGTTTCAAAACAAATGTAATAGAGCCTTGAAAGGCATAGTCAAATAGTGGAGATTGAAATTAGTAATGTTTTCCTTAGTGGTCTGTTGTTTACAGCAGTGTGACAGTCTAAGAATAGAAAAAACAATCTTTTAGTAAAAAAAAAGTAGTCAGTGGCTATTCTTAGCCTTTCCCACGATGGGAATGATGTGTGAAGCTTATAAACATATGTAAAAAGCATTGTAAGATGGGAGAGGGGTCGAATGTATTGTGATCTTGATGAAGTTTAAGAAAAGGAAACGAGAAAATACTGTTTTGCTGTCCCCATTTCTATTTTTCTGTATTTTGCTGTTGTTGTAGACTGTACCACGAATTTGTATGGCATATTTATGCCATGAAACCTATTGGATGTGATATAGGGGTGAGCTAGCTATCCAATTCCGTTGGTTTGAGGTCATTTCATTAATTTTTGTGAAAGTTATCATGTTTTTGCTAAAAACTATCTAAAACCCTGTCTTTTTTACTGCAATAGTCATGTTACCAGCCATGGCATGCCTCTGTATGGATAGATATAGGGGCAAGCCATATATTTATGGAAAGATAGTTGAGATACCTTTCCAATGGTTCTAGTCTGAGGTCTTGATTCAATTTCTAGAAGGAGATATTGCCTTTTTTCTAAGACTGCCTGTGTCATTCTAGCAAACACTTGATTTGGGGGTTTTAAAGAGGTTTTGGTTTTCCTATCCCATCCGACTGTGTTAGGACCCCAAAATGGGTGGGATGAGCTTAGGATGGTGTACTTTCTAATGGGTTTTGTGTGCAGGGGCAAGGGGTAAGCATAAGTTGAAGTTTGGAATATTTGAGGGCCTATTACACCTTGTTTTGGCCAACTAGCCTAATTGAAGTGAAGATTTGATCATCAAATGAGTTGAATTGATCTTGGACCCATAAAACCTCTAAAATTGGTCTATTTAGAATGTGTTTAGGCTCATCAAAGTGAAATTTTATTTGTGGGTAGATATAGGGGCAAGCCATATATTTCTGGAAAGAGGGTTGAGATACCTTTCCAATGGTTCTAGTCTGAGGTCTTGACTCAATTTCTAGAAGGAGATATTGCCTTTTTTCTAAGACTGCCTATGTCATTCCAACAAATACTTGATTTGGGGGTTTTAGAGAGGTTTTGGCTTTCCTATCCCATCCAACTATGTTAGGACCCCAAAATGGGTGGGATGAGCTTAGGATGGTGTACTTTCTAATGGGTTTTGTTTAGGGGCAAGGGGTAAGCATAAGTTGAAGTTTGGAACCTTTAAGGGCCTATTACACCTTGTTTTGGCCAACTAGCTTAATTGAAGTGAAGATTTGATCATCAAATGAGTTGAATTGATCTTGGACCCATAAAAACTCTAAAATTGGTCTATTTAGAATGTGTTTAGGCTCATCAAAGTGAAATTTTGTTTGTGGGCTTGAGATTTGATGTACTTCCTTTGTAAAAGTGGGCTAATTAGGCCTCTTGGACAATAGGGACAGTCCAAATTTGAGGTGTATGTTACAAAACAACCTTATGCACATGTTTAGTATGTTGAAGGGTAAGATAATGGGTATCCAAAAATCCCATGATAGTTTGGATAGGAGGTTTGAGTCAAAAGTTATTGCATGACAATCCCTTTAGGAGGGCTACAAGGAAGTGAGTCAGTTTGTGAAGGAGGTGGTACAAGGAGGTATCCCTGGGCATTTTTATGGTTTTGTGAGCTTGGTATAGTCAAACCTAGTTGGTCTAGGGTCCTAGAAAGTTTGGAAAGGTTCCCATGTATATGAACCTATAAATGGTGTTATTGTGTTGTGTGGAAGCAATGGAGTGTGAGTGGATAGTCATGTCCTGTCTAATGTCAAATGTTACTGTTTGGTCCACTGAGGCCTAGATAAGTTGTTTGCCCTACCATCCCCTATATCCTCTTCCTCCAGTGTTGTTATTTTGATCCCTTTGTGGTCCTTTGTGTAGTGAGCTCTGCATAAGTTGACCTCCTGGGAAGATTTTACACTGTGCAAACACCAAAACTTTCCATAACTCTTCAACTTGGTGCTTCGAATCCTTGTCAAATCAGATTAAGGTGAAATCAGACATGCACACTTACATATGGTAGATAAACATGTTTGCAAATTTATTTGGCATGAAACTGAACATGCTTCAAGTTATGATTTTCCAAAGTAGGCTCCTAGGATAGATTTTTTAGGTATATTTTTGAGTGTTGAACTCAAAATTTCCATCATGGGACCTTCAAATTTTGCCAAAATTTGAAGGTTCCAACACTTCCTAACAAAAATGACACATCCATTGGTGCAATGTCACATAAAACCTCATCATGGTACACCCCAATGTTGAACCTCACCTAGCATTGTTCCTCCACTAAAATTTAATCTTGCTGCTACAACCAACCTATTTGGCATAGGCATGTATGCTTTGTCCTTCTTAGCCCCAAATTTTTAACCATATCCATAGACACCAAGTTGTCCATGCTACCACTATCCACTACCACCTCACATCATTTACTTCCTACCTTATATTTGATCCTAAGAGAACTCTTTCTTTGTGCCAACTCATCCCTCCTGTCAAACCTCAAATCTCTTTGTGAAACCAATGGATCCCCACACTCAGGATCCCTCTCTGAAGTAGACAACCTCTCATCTCCAAATGCAACTCTTGCACTATCTTCTACCCTCTTTCCTCAACATTCAAATGCTTTATTCCTTCCTTGCCACACTTGAAACAGGTTTCCCTGAATGATTTCTACCTTTTCCTCTCATATCCTCCTCTACCTTGTTGAGAATACCCTTCACACTCTTCTCAAGTCTCTTTACAATGATTATCTTCTACTCTTTCATCTTCCAATAGCTTTCACCATCCTCTTTATCTTTGTGGTAGCTGCTATAGTCATCATCCTTATTACTATGATAACTTCTATCATCTTCTTTCTCTATGTGGTAGGAACTTGTTACCCTAAATTTTGATTGTCTCAAAATTTTCATTTCCTACACTATGTGTCATACAATCATTCCTTTCAATATTGTTATGTGTTTGAATCCTCAAGTTTCAAGTCTTTCCCATGATGTTCTAAGTGATTTCCTAAGTATTAATCTTTTGTTAGAGCTTTGACTTTGAGTTGGAACTTGTTTGAGCTTTCACTTGCACTAGGAACTTTATTGGAGGTTCCTAAGGTACCAGGCACCTCCCTTATATCCCATCTTAGCATTTTATATGAATATGTCAACTCTTTATAAGGTACTAGAAACTTCGAAGGTATCATGAACCTAAGGAACCCCTAATAAGGTTCTCAATCTTTGCTAGGTTCTCGACACCACCTAATACTTTGAAAGATGTTGCAAAGTTCCCATCTTCTTCAGGGTTCTCCATATTTGTGCATTCACTGAGGAAGTTCATCATCCTAAAGAGCATTTATATATTATTATTTGTCACATCTCGTTTGTTTTTCCTAGTTAAATATTTGATTAATATCGAATGATTAGGAAAGCTAATTGAGTATGATAATTATATTTTGAATTTTAATTACAATTATTTTTCGTAATGATTAATCATTTACAAATTTATTATAAATGTCAATTTTGATGATGACTAATTATTGTTTGTATTTTATGAGTGTGATAGGAACTATCGACATTCTC
This sequence comes from Cunninghamia lanceolata, assembly GCA_027924645.1. Taxonomy (NCBI): domain Eukaryota; kingdom Viridiplantae; phylum Streptophyta; class Pinopsida; order Cupressales; family Cupressaceae; genus Cunninghamia; species Cunninghamia lanceolata. The sequence goes on from BSBN01000001.1 coordinate 16,350,562, forward strand.
TTAGGTTGGAGAGAGAGTATCATTATGGAGAAGGTTCTAGTTGTTGAAAGTGACCTGTCATGATGGAATATGTTCACACACTCACCTAGGTGCATTAGCTCAATTTGCATTGTGTATGAGTATGCATCTTTGTTTATGCTTGTCTCTATGTGCCTATGCATGTGTGTGTGTGGCAAACTCTATATCAAATTTTTGATTGGCTTTGATTTTGAGAAATATTATCAATGTTAGGTTAGTTATGGCCTTTCTAAGACTATCATTGTATGGTGAAGTAGATGAGTGTTCCAAGGATAAGTTGTATATTCTCCACGAGCTTGCTTAGTAGAATTAAATTTGTTTTATATAGATTTATTCTCGTCACCTAGGTCGATGTGCATGATTATCTTATCTACGTGTGATGTACATTGGTATTCTCGGATGGTAATATTTATTTCTCATTAGTTTCATTCTAGTTGGTCATTTCTACATTTGACTTGGTCATTTCTACATTTATCTTAGTCAATGTGAGGAAGACTACAGGTGTTCATTTGGGAGACCAACCTTTGAGAATGTTTCTTCTTGACTTCAAGAGCTTTGAAGTAAGTCTAAGCTTTGTTTTCTTTTATCAATATTGGCATTATGCTTTCTAGGTTTTCATTTAAACTGAGGATGTTGGTTGCGAGATTTTGCTATTTGTATGAATACTAATTTTGTTTCATTACTTTTTAGTGTAGCACTAGGGTATTCTACTAATTAAATTTTAGTGAAATTTTCCATTTTATATGTGGAGTATATGGTATATTAATTTTTTCTCCTTGCAAATTTTATGAGAGGACAATTCTGGGACGTTATTTATCAATCATATTACCATTTTTTAGGGCACTAGCAAAGGTTGTGTGATTTGGCTTTATGCCTATCAATTATTTTGCTTGAAAATTACTAAAGCCCTTTCAACAAAACCTTTTTGTGCATATCTTAGAATCATTGCATTTCATGAGATGACACCTCTTCGATGGATTTTGTTAAAAAATGCATGTGCCTTGTTTGTGCTTCCACATTCTGCATACATGTCTAGCAGAGCATTTCCAACTATAATATCTGACAAAATTCTACCTTCTAGGAGGCTTGAATGGAGGTCTCTACCTTGTTGGAAAGGGGTAGTTTTGGCACAGGTGGGGAGGATGCTGGTGAAGGTTATGGAATCTGGCTTTATGCCTACCAATTGTATTTTCTTAAATTTTTTTAAGGACTTTTCAACAAAGCCATTTTTGAAAATATCCTCCAATCATGGCATTCCATGAGATTGCATTTCTTTTAGGCATTTTGTGAAAAAGTTAACATGCCTTATCTGTGCTTCCACATTTTTCATGCATGTCCACCAGTGCATTTACAACTTCAACATCTGATGAATTTCCTCCATCTTTTGAGCATTTCAACAAATCCATTTGAGTGAATATCTGGTAATCTTATATTCCAGGAGATGACATCTCTTTGAGATTTCTGTCAAACAATTCATGTGCCTTATCTATGTGTCCCTCCTCTTCCCACGAGCAACATCATATTCTTCTACAAGTATTATTCCTTCTCAACCCATTGAGTATGTATAGTTCTTGTGTTTCCATTATTGTGGATAAGTCCAATAGTTTTTTCTTTCTAATTTCACATCCCTTGCATGGATTGATATATGTTAATCTATGTTTTGAGAAAGCTATATTTACTGCTACTAAACCCTCCATAAATATTTTGTTTAAGGAATTCACCATATTCAAACTAAATCCATTAGAAATTAATATAATTACCATCAATTAATGAAAGTATGTTAAATTATAGTTTGAGTTGCCATAGTGGCTTAAGATCCAAGTATGCCTAGGAAAAACATTAATCAATGCCATACACCAAGTATGTAGGAAAAACATTAATTATGATATATGGGTGGATGGATGGAGAGATTTTGTTGCTTTGGTTATGCTTTATAAAATGTAAAGAGCAATCCTTATTTTGATATAGCATATGAATATTATGCACTAGGGTATATAAGACCAAGGTGACGATGTATCCAATGCGTAGGACATTGACTCTATAAACAAATGGTTTGGACTTATTCATACCAGACATAATAGAACCTTTTTAGAAACATGAATGGAAAACAGTCTTAGTGTAGAATGATCCTAATACACATAAGGCTTTTACAAGACCTTAGATGCAATGGATATTGATATGCAAGATGCTAATTCCAACACAAACAAGATAAATATTAGCCTTAGTAGGATAATAAGAACATCCCACAAACACAACATACAAAAGCAATGACCATGCCCCAATCCATACTATATCACAACATACCAAGATATAGAAAGATCATGGTAGTCTTGATTAGGTATTAGAAAGGAATAAAAGATAAACCAAAAGAAGTCAACCAATTGACAAAACAAATACACAGCCATCATATCTCTTTCCAAAGAGGGTGCTCATGGTAGATTGGGCCTTATTGTAGGAAAGATATATCCATTAAAGGCTTTAGATTAGGATAACTAGATGTAGCGGATGAGGCAAGCAGTATGCAGACAAGTGATTTTCTTTAGGAGTAGTCTTTTGCTTTTGATTTGATAAGTACTTGAGCTTCCAAAGACTGTCTAGTTTGTTTTCTTCTTGAGTTAGTCAAGTCGGGGTGATAGGTGAATAGGATGGATTATGGTAGATGAATGAAGTGAAATTTTGAATTTACTATGGGATGTGGTGGATGAATATTGTTTGTGGAACATGAGTGAAAGTGGCAATCCCTCTTGAGACAAAACAAGGATCCATTCCAAGACCTAGGTTAAGGAAAGATGCCCTCAGTCAGGTACAAGATTTATTATGAAGAATGACGAATGGGTGGATTGACTATGAATGATGATACTAATGGATAACAAATGACACTGACAATTTCCAAGCCATGATAGATGGGTATGTGGAAATGCAAAGGTCAATAACTTTATTATGGATGGGTGGGGTTTTATTATGGAATGGGATGGAATGGTATGGATGTAGACTTAGTAGATGGTGGATACTGACTCTTACACATAGCATCTGATTGCTAGGTTTTCACTATGGTACTTATCTAAGGCACCTGTTTACCAGGTTTTCATTAGAGGACGGATTATTTTTTATATTTTTTTTCTATTTTTTCTATTTTTTGATTTTTCTATTTTTTGGATATTTTTTTTTTTTAATTTTTTTTGCATTTTTCTATTTTTTTTTGGATTTTTCTGTTTTTTATTTTTTTGGATTTTTCTATTTTTTTTTATTTTTTATAATTTTTCTATTAGGGATACTCTAAGGATCAAGCATATAACTTCTTAAGATGAACACTATTGATGGGTTTTGACAAGGGTTGTTGTACCTTGGCATTTAATCATATTTTATGTGTCAAATCCAGGGCTGTGTCCATGGTTGTTTGTAATAGAAACTTGATAATCAATAGTCCTTAACTAATCTATTGAATTGAACTTCCCTAATTAATCAAACTAATGCTTCTAATTATTTTCTTGAAAGGAAATCTTGATCTAAGGACTAAAACAATAATTTGTTGAAATGATATATCTGATTCACACAAAAGCTTGAACATGCATTAAACAGAAATATACTTGCTTTTAACATAAATCAATCTATCTTATGCAAAAAGGAAAACTATTCTTAATGAAAACTGCAATAACATAATAAAGTAGAAAATACTAGCCTCCTATTTATTGGTGGGAGTGGGCCCTTGCTTCACACCTTCAGAGCTGAAGGCTAAACAAGAAACTCAGAGCAAAAGTATAATAGTACTACTTTTCTTAATCCAGTCTATCTAAAGTATATTGTATTCAAAAATATATGTTTCTACTGAAGAATGAAATTACTTAAACATCTGCTACAAAATCTAATTCTCTTATTCTGCTATTCACATCCATATATATCAGTCTGAGTGACATAATATTTTTGGAGTTAACTACTTTACCTAACAGTTCAACTTCAGATATAAACAATCTCTTATTCTTAGAACTAAAACATGCAATTTTCTATCAAAAATATAATCATGCAAAATCTAAAAAAGGACTTAAGTGACACTGAAGGTGTCACTAAATCCAGAGTTTGACTTATAACAATAACAGGCTACAAGGCCTTGATAAAAAGGAACTTGACTTCCCAAAATAACAAACTATAAGAAATCCTCTAATCTCATGCAAAAATAAATAAAAGTCCATTATGTCCTCGTGGAACATTGGAGTCATCTGCTAGGACACCCAGGCCTAGATAAATGGACCCTATAGCTTCTCAGAAGCTCCAGATATTCTGGTAGTCAGTGGCGTCGGGGACTGTGTAGCTCCAGAGATTTTGTGCTATTGTAAGCAGCTCCAGAGATTTTGTGCTATTGTAAGCAGCTCCAGAGATGCTTCAAAAACCTACTAAGACACTGCTCCAGAGGTCTTCCTGATCACCATTTTCTCTATCTTGCTGCATCACTCCAGAGATCCTCCAACAAGCTAGAAAATGCTGGAGTGCTGGTGGTGTCCTTCTTGCTCAGCTTTGGTGCTAATTAGGATCACCTACGGAGTTCCTCAAAACTACCTTCTACCTGAGCAATGGATACCTGTGAAACCAAAAAGAGATAATTCTGCACAATTCTATCAGTTTCACGGCAACATACGTCTTCGCATCATAACAATAATCTTCAACATTTCATTTCTTATTAGCATAATTAATACAAGACTTCACAGTTCCTATAGTGCTATTACCAGGACAGGCAGTGTATAAAGATGAGAAAAAGGAAGTAAAAAGGCATCTTTAGATGAGTGCTACTTGGCACTCATTAGGTTCATCTAGAGGAATGCCTTCAGGAGTTGACAATGTATAGGTTTCTAATCCATAGACTACTATAACAACAAAGGGTCCCAACCAATTAGGCTCAAATTTGCCCTTTTTGTCTCGATCCTGTGGGTTTCTCTGATTTTATTTAAAAACAAGATCACCTACTTGAAACCATCTTTCTTTGATCTTCTTTTTATAGTTTTGATGAAGGCAGTTTTGATAGACCTAAAGGTGATTCAGTGTTGTACAACGCATTTCATCCAGTAGCTCTAGCTTATGTGATCTAGGAATTCTATACTCTTCTCCATCAATGAAATGTTGCATAGACACTCTTAGAGAAGGGATTTCAACCTCGATACGTAAATTGGCTTCACTGCCATAGACTAAAGCATATGGAGTAGCATCGGTTGGGGTTCTGATACTAGTGTGGTATGCCCATAAGGTAGGATTAATATGAAAATGCCAATCACGACTAGCTTCATTGACTATTTTTGTTAGGATTTTTAATATGGTTTTATTTGAAGCCTTAGCCTGGCCATTACTTTGTGGGTAGTAAGGGGTGGAGAAGCAATGCTAAATATGGAACTGAGTGCACAAGGTACAGACATCTTGGTTCTTGAAAGGTCTTCCATTATCAATTACTATAGCAAGTGGAATACCATATCAACAAATGATGTAATGGAAGATGAACTTAACTATCTATTTACTGGTAATGTAGGTCATAGGGATGGGTTCTACCCACTTCATGAAATACTTAGTGGCAGTGATGATGAACTTATGTACATTGGAAGATGATGGATGGATTTTACCTACGATGTCGAGTCCCCATTGTGAAAACAACTAAGGAGTAGTAACAAGTTGTAACTGATGTGCTGGTGCATGAATCAGGTCCCTGTGCTATTGACATTGAATGCATTTCTTAGAAAAGTGATGTGCATCTTGTTCCATAGTAGGCCAATAGTATCCTGTATGCAACAACTTCTTAGCAAGGTTAGGATTGGTGGAATATGATCCATGGACACCTTCGTGAACTTCTCGTAAAGCAACATTAGCCTCTTTTGAGTTGAGACATCTAAGTAGGATACCATTGAGACTCCTTCGGTATAATGTGTTACCCAGGATAGTAAATCAGGAAGCTCAGTGGATAAAGGTTTCTTTTGGGAGTTGGTGAGGTTCAATGGAAGGATGTTATCATGGAGGTAATCATAGATGCCTTGGTACCAAGGAGAATTGGGACCAACAAGTTTGTAGATTAATTCAATAGGTGGAACATCGAAAGCTGGTATCAAGAGTTGTTCAACCAAGAATTCATATCATTGAGTATCAGTAGGCATTTCCAGAAGGGATCTAATTGTTGCCATAGCATCAACAGCCTTGTTGTTCAATCTAGAAATCTGTTCAAAGGAGATTTTGGAAAAATATTGTTTGAAGTTATTGACCATCCTTTTGTAAGGTAATAATTTTTCATCTTTAGTTTGATATTCATCTATAACTTGTCGAATGACAAATTGGGATTTTCCATAGACTTGTAACTACTTAATATTCCAATGTACTACTATGCAGAGTCCTATAAGTAAAGCTTCATATTCGGCAATATTGTTGGTACAAGGAAAAGCTAGCTGATATGACTTAGGAATACAATCACCTTGTGGTGTGATGAAGAGAATTCCACCTCCTAAACCATGCTAGGTATATGAACCATCAAAGTAAAGCTTCCATACAATTGATGGATAGAGATTGAATACCCCCTTGTCTGGAAAATTAGAAAGCATAGGGTGTGTATCTATAACAGGAGCCTCTGCTAGTTGATCAGCAATGACTTGTCCTTTGATTGATTTAGATCAACATACTCAATATCAAATTCAATAAGAATCATGACACATTTTGCTAATCTACCTATAAGAGCTACCTTAGATAGGAGGTATTTCAATGGATCTATCTTGGAAATAAGCTTAGTTTGTTGACTTAGCATGTAGTGTCGCAACTTTTGGGAAGTAAACACAATATCTAGACATGCTCGCTCCATAGCAGTATAATTAAGCTCATAACCTACCAAGATGCGGATGATGTAATAGATTGCATGTTCTTTTCCAGATTCATCATGTTGTGCCAAGAGAGCACCTAGTGCAACTAATGTGGTAGAGATGTATAACAATAAAGGTCACCCTGAAATAGGTGGTACCAACATTGGAGGTGTAGAGAGATATTTTTTTAATTGATCAAATGCCTGTTGACACTTACTATCCCATCTGAATGCCACATATTTACGAAGTGTAAAAAAGGTTGACACTTGTCAGCAAGCTGTGATATGAAATGCCTAATTGACTACAATTTTCCTTGGAGGCTTCTAAGTTGATTTAGATTAGAAGGTGGATCCATATCAACTATAGATTTGACTTTGGTAGGATCTACTTTAAATCCTCTATGAGACACTATGCATCCCAACAATTTCCTTGATGTAATGCCGAAGACACATTTCTTTTCATCTATATGTATCTTTTCCAGCTGTAATTGTCCATCATCCAACACCGACTGAATGAAGTGATACCTCAACTGTATCTGTTTGGTTTTTGAATGCAAGGCAAATTTTTTTGCAAGATGTATGGCATTCTCGTTGTTCGTAAACAAATAACTGTTAGCCTGTTGTTTGCCTAATTCTTCCATGAAAGATTACAGCCATATCATCTCCTTGCTTGCCTCTGTTGTAGCTACATACTCTGCCTCCATGGTGGATAAAGAAACCACCTTTTGCAACCACCTTGTGCAACTTGGAGATCCAACTCACCGCTATCCCACCTATAGTAAAGACATAACCTGTAGTACTCCGCTTGGTATCAATATCCCCTACCAAATCTGAGTCCACATAGCCTGCTAAATCAGTATTAGAGCCCCCAAAACATAAGTGTTTATTGAATGTACCTCTCAAATATCTAAGAATTCATTTTACCGTATTCCAATGCTCTAATCCGGGATGACTCATATACTTGCTTACGACTCCTGTAACATGTGCAATATCCAGTCTCGTGCATACCATGGTGTACATTAAACTTCCTACAGCTGAAGCATATGGTACCATGGACATTTTTTCTTTCTCCTCTTGTGTCTTAGGACACATCTCCTTAGTCAATTTCAAATGACTAGGCAAACGTGTGCTGACAACTTTTGCATTCTCCATATGGAATCTCTGCAACACCTTTTCAACATAATCAGCCTAAGATAGAGTCAATTTTCTGTTATTCCTATCTCTACAAATTTTCATACCAAGGATTTGTTTTGCTGCCCCTAAATCCTTCATAGCAAATGATTGTGTTAATTGTTGTTTTAACTCTCTTATGTGATCTATGTTAGACCTTGCTACAAGCATGTCATCAACATATAAACATAAAATAATGTAGCTGTCATTATCCAACCTCTTAAAACAACACAATGGTCAAAATTACACCAGCTATAGCCTTGCTCAGCTATAAAACTATCAAATTTCAAATACCATTGTCGAGGTGCTTGTTTCAAGCCATATAAACTCTTCTTCAATCTGCACACCAATTTCTCCTTACCTTTGACTTCAAATCCTTAGAGTTGTTCCATTTATATCTCCTCCTCCAAATCACCATGGAGAAATGTAGTTTTTAACTCTAACTATTCCAAATGCAAATCTTTAGCAGCCACAATACTTAAAATAGTACAAATAGAAGTCGTCTTAACAACCGGAGAAAAAATCTCATCAAAATCAATGCCCTTTTTCTGTGCAAATTCTTTTACAATTAACCTAGCTTTAAATCTTTTCTTACCTCCATCTTCCTCTTTCAGCCTATAAACCCATTTTTTTGGTAAAGCCTTTTTACCTATATGCAACTTACATAATTCCCAAGTCTAATTTTTCAGCAAGGAGTCCATTTCTTCTTTTATTGCAAGCTCCCACTGAACCTTTGTATCCACCTGCATAGATTCATCAAACCCTTCCAGTTCACCAGCATCTATTAACAAAATAGAATACAAAGAGGGAGAAAACATTTCAGGAGGTCTACTTAGCCTTGTTGACCGTCTAACATTCACTGGAGTTTCTGGTATTTCTTGTTGTTGTTGTAGAGCATGAGGAACCAATGGAACATCATTATCTGGAGTATCATCCAGCACCACATAATCCTTTTATTTCTTCTCATACTGTTGCAATTGATCTTTGTACAACACCTTCTCATTGAATACAACATTTCTGCTTCTCATAATTTTCTAATTTTCAAAATCCCAAATCCTATAACCAAATTCATCAATGCCATATCCAACGAAGGTACACTTTTTTTTATTTTGCATCCAGCTTGGTTCTATTTTTAGAATCTACATGTGCAAATGCTTCACATCTGAAGGTTTTGAGAAAAGAATAACTCACCTTCTTACTTGTCCATGCTTCCTCTAGAATACCATAGCCCAAAGGAACTAAAGGACCTCTGTTAATTAAATATACAATAGCATTGACAACCTTTGCCCACATGTTTAAAGGCATCCTAGCATGCAATCTCATGGTCCTTGCATGCTCCATTATTATCCTATTCATGTGCTCAGCCACTCCATTCTCCTGTGGAGTACTTGGAACCATTTTCTACTTACGAATTCCATTAAAGGAACTATAATCCTCAAATTCTTTGTTGCAATACTCACCACCATTATTAGATCTGAGACATTTTCATCTTTTACTTGTCTCATTCTCAACCAAGCTTCTCCATTTCTTAAATGTTTCAAATACATCAGATTTCTTCCTAAGGAAATAAATCCAAACCTTCCTAGTTGCATCATCTATGAATGCAACATAATAACGAGAGCCACCAAAAGAAGATACCTGAGCTGGTCCCCATACATCTGTATGCACAAGATTCAACTTTTCATCTTTCTTTTGCTTCCCATCCTTGAGAAAACTAACTCTCTTTTGTTTGCCATACACACAACTTTCACAAAAATTCATATTAATACATTTCAGACCTAGTAAATTTTTTTTAGAATGAAGTACTTTAATACCTTTTTCACTCATATCCCCAAGTCTATTACACCACAGTGCTATCTCAGAACCTGCAACAACTATTTCAGTCTCTTCCTGCGAACTTGCAACAACTGTTCTTGAACCTGTTTGATTTTTCTCTGGAACAACTAAAGTAGAAGGAATAGTATGACTTGTACAAAGATACAATGTGCCTACTTTCACACCTTTTGCTACTATTAAGGCACCTCTTGTAACTTTTCAATTTTTATCAGTAAATGTAACAATGCAACCTTCATCACCTAGCTGCCTTGCTAAAATTAAATTCCTACTTAGCCTTGGAATGTGCCTTACCTCTTGTAGTAGCCAATGATTCCCATTCTGCAACTTAATCTTGATTCTTTCCTTTCCAACAATCTGACGGGGTTCATTATCTCCCAAATAAACTAGCCCAAAATCCCCTTGGACATAATCAAGAAAATAACTTCTATGGGGCGTAGCATGAAATGAGGCCCCTGAATCTAAAACCTATGAATCATCAGCATTATCTAGGGAAAGAATCAAAGCATCATCTTCAGATTTATTACTTACCACATTTGCCTCCTTATTGCCTTCTTGTTTGTCTCCTTCTTTATTCTTCTGACACCAGCAATCTTTCTTTAGATGACCTAGTTTCCCACAGTACCAGCAATCCTTCTATCCTCTAGATTGATACCTCTTGTCCTTTGATTTTCCTCATGACTACCCATGACCTCTAGAACCTTTTCCTCTCTCCTTTGATCTGCCCCTACTTTTTGCATTCAAAACACTACCTGATGTGGACCCTCCTAGCTTTTCCATCGTATTTCCTCACTAAGGATAACACCAACAACATCATCAAATTTCAAAGTGTTTTAAATAGAGACAGAGTTACTAACAACCATTACCAAGCTATTCCAGCTTTCTAACAAAGAACACAAAACCAAGAGAGCCCTCACCTCTTCATCAAATTTCACTTTTACAGAAGTTAACTGACTGGTAATCATATTAAACCCATTTATATGATCTGTCACAAATCCACCTTCAATCATTTTCAGATTAAACAAACACTTCATGAGAAATACCTTATTTGAGGTTGAGGGTTTTTCATACAATTTAGCCAAAACTTTCATCAGTTCACTTGTTGTCATCACTTCTATTATATTGAATGCCATAGATGGTGCCAGGCACAACTGATTGGTTCCTAGTGCCTTTTTGTCCAGAATATTCCAATCCTCATCAGTCATTGCTGCCAGTTTCTTAGCTATTCCTTCCAACGGCCTCCATAAATCCTTCTGATAAAGATAATCCTCCATCTGCATCTTCCATAATTGATAGTTCTGCCCATTGAATTTATCTACCTTCAATTTACCCTCATCCGACATTGCTCCCACTCAACCATGAGACTCCCACTCAACCATGAGACCTTCCTACAGACGATAATGGAACACAACCCTCTCTGATACCACTTGTTAGGGATTGCATGTAGAAGATATCAATTAAATGCAAATAAAGATTAAACAGAGGAATGAAAATACACAGAAATAATAATAGCAAGAGACAAGTTTTAACATGGTTCACCCAAACTCGGGCTACATCCACCAACAGAGAGTCCAATATTATTATCCAGTAAATCAAACTGATTACAACAAGCAATCCTTGCAACTCAATACCACTGCAAAATGCTACAATACATCATCAAAAACCCTAACCCTTAGACGCTTTTATCAAGCCTTATGTCAGTTACAAAATAGGGTTTTTTTTATGTCAGCCAATATAAAAAAAAAACTCTCGACGCCTTTATAAAATAATAGGCAATTTTTGCTTTGGGGGCGCTACCCCTGAACCCCTGGCAGGGGGTGTTGCCCCCAGACCCCCACCATGGGCTCTGCCCCTAGGCCCCTACCAGGGGGATAAACCCCCTGGGCCCTATAGGAGGGGCTCTGCCTCCCCTGCACTCCCTCGTTAAATAATTTGGGGGGAAACTATGTCAATAAAAGAGGGGAAAATTTAAACTCTGAGTCTAATTAGGCTCCATATAACAACACTAACTTGATATTGTTCTAACCTATCAAAGATCTACACCAAAACCTATAGGTGACCATCTCTAGTAGGTGATTTTCCCAAGAAATCATCAACATAATCTTCCATGATGGTGTGAAAAAGGTCATGAAATATAACATTCATGGCTCTTTGGTATGTTTCTCCTACATTTTTCAAGCTGAAAGGCATGACTTTCCAATAATAGGTGCCCCAAGGACATGTGAAAGTTGCCTTGTGTGGATCTTCAGGTGCTATGATAATCTAATTATAACCAAAAACCATCCATTAAGGAAAACATTTCATGACCAACTATCAAGTCTACTATGATATAAATGTTAGGTAGAGGAAAATCATCTTTTGGACATGCCTTGTTAAGATCTCTGAAATCGGTACAGATACGAATGCACCCAGTAACTTTGGATATAGATACCAAATTAGAATCCCACTCTGGATAGTCAATGGAGTGAATGAATTTCACATCTAGCAAATTCTGAGGTTTGGCCTCACCAAGTAATGCTATCTAGGGACACATTTTTTGAAGCTTCTATTTAACTGGCTTGGCGTTAGGGAATACTGCTAAGTGATGGACCACTAATGAAGGATCCAACCCATGAATGTTTGCATATGACCAAGAAAAGTTAGCTGTCCTTTTCATGAAGAAAGTTGTAAAATCCTTTTTCTCTTGCTCTGAAAGAGATGCTGCTAGAAAGGTGATTTTTAGATTCTGTGTCATTCCTAAATTGATCTCTTGTGATTTATCAACCAAAATTGAAGACTTTTCTTGATATACTAAAGGCAAGGGAAGGAAAAATCCTCCATCCTTGGGTGCTTTAAAGAGGTTTTCACCATTGGATATGTCTCTTATTTTTACTTTTGTAGGATCCGATGGCACCACAATGTGGTTTTCACCAGGGGATATGATATTTTGATTTTTACTTTTGCGGCTGGAGGATTTGGCATTCTCGCCAAAGTATGTTGTGTGGGATAGGTACATAACAAAGCCTGCTTTGTGGTCACCAAGTGGAATACCATCTCGTAGTCCCATGAATTCTGCTAGGGCCTCATCATTCTGATAGATATCAAGAATGGGAGCCTCTTGTTGATCCCAATCGATAAGTTCAGGGTATACAAGTGAAAGGTTCTAGGTTTTCATTGTGGATGTGAGGGATATGGAGGATAGAATGAATATGGATGTCTCTTATAAAAAGTGGTGAGTTGTAAATAGGAGTCATCAATGGTATCCTCGTTAGAAATTGCAACTGTGGGAAAATATTTCACTACTTCGTCAAGAATAAACTTAATGTCTGAGCATCGTGGTACCTCCTTTCCATATCCTAAACCATGCTTATTATTTTTCTTTGTCACAAATATGGGTTCTATATTTCCTTGTCCATGTAATCCAAGACCACCTTGGCCTTTGTATCCCATGTTCTTAACAATGCAAAGAGTTCTACTATACTTCTCAATTGGTAATGTAATTGGATGTTGATCTTTTGTGAATATCCAAGAGGAGATGTCTTCAATGGACTTATCTTCTAACAATCACCAATGAATGAATACTGTAGGGTTAGCTTGTATGACCACTTTTGGACTTGCTTTTGCTATTGGTGGTTTTTCATATGATCTAGGTGATAGAGGTAAGTTCCCCACATAGCAAGACTTGCGTAGGTCATACTCACCAAATCTTGTGTCTTTGTACTAAACCTTGATCTTGGGAAAGGGTGTATCAGTCGTGGCTTTGGTTAACATGGATGGATCAAGATATGAGGATGATGGTTGAGCTACAATGTTATTAGGGATTTGATTGGAATTCTGGTATTGACCTTGCATGGCTCAAAAAAATTCAAAAGGATTGGGGTCTCCAAGGATAGTAATCTCTATACAATTGAAAGGAAATTAGAGGCATTCATGGTATGTGGATGGCACAACCTGCATGGTATGGATCCATGGGCAACCTAGGATGATGTTTTAAGGAAGATCAAGGTCCAGTACTTGACAATGAGTCTCTATTACTGGGGGATCAACCTGGATGGGTAGATGGATAACACCTTCTGACTCTTGTTCGACATCATCATATGCTTTTATGGCTATACTTTTTTTTAAAATCACTAACATCATCAGAATATCCCAATTATTTCAGCAACTTTAGAGAACAAATGTTTAAACTAGGAGCACCATCTATAAGAATGCATTTGACTTTGCGTTGATGGATCTATACTTCTATATGTAGAGCACAATTATGGTAGGGATTTTGCAATGGAAGGTATTTTTCAATGAAAACTAGGTGGTGAGCTGAAGTAATATGCCTTATCATGGTTTGGAATTGAGCAACATCAATGTTATTTGGGACAGATCACTCTTCAAGGGCTTTCTCGAGTATAGATTTATGTGCGGGTGATGCTCGAAGGAGATCTAAGATAGATATCTGAGCTGGTGGTTTCCCTAGATGGTCTAAAATGTTGTACTCAGAATTTGGATGGGTATTTGGTGTTGCCCCACAAAGGGTAACACGACGAGGATGAGTTGTAATAGCATAGTCAAGGGCTTTTCCCTTAATGGAGAAAGTAGACATGCTACTCTCCTCTATATGACCTACAATGAAATCGTAGGAACTTGAGGCCTGGTTGACACTTTTACCTTTGTCTAAAGTATTTCCTTTACCATGAGGTGAGAATGGATCCTTGTAGATGTTGAGATTGAAAGGAAGCAAGGTACACGAAACACACTTCCTACACCAATTTAATGAGGGGAATAGTATTCAAATCCTTTTTAATCCTTACAATTGCAGCAATGTTAAATACACAACATAAAGATTACATTACAACAGCAACACAACACATAAAGAAAGTGACACAAGATATACCACGGGGAAAACCTTTTTAGGTAAAAATCCCCACACTCTAAAACCTACACAATGTATTATCAAAACAATGGTGTGTTTACAATAAACTTGTAATGTAAGTTCTTCCAAGAGTCTTCAAATGTCATTTCTAGAGTGATTTTGGCAGCATAACAGTACTTGTACAAACACTATGTAACTACAACTCTAAACTATGTAATGTATAGAGATTACAAGGCAATATTGAGAAGCCTCTAGAGATAGGCATCCATCTTTGCCACATGGCCATTTTCCTGCATCAAAGGACACTTGTCCAAGCTACAAATATCTCTCTTACATCTATCATAACATTGCAGATTTGACTTCCCAAGGATAGAGTGCTCCATGCTAAAAATAGACTATGACAGATGCTCTTACACATCTTACAGCTGTCATAGATTTTTCCAACATAACAACCTTAAATGTTGTAAGAGAATTTGTAATACAAGACTAAATATAGCATATTCCTCTTACAACATGTCATAGCCCAACTTGGGCACCCAAAGATGCCTTCTCCACATGCAAAGATACTTTACGACACTTGTCTTCACTTGTCCCGAGAATCTCTATACTTGGCTCTTACGCATCATAGATTTTGTCATACACAATAACACTTCTGTCATACCACAAATGGTGATACATGGCATATTAGTGCCACCTCAAATGGGACGCCCAAATCCACATGTGTTTGACTTGACCACTCAAACCATATTACAAGTAGGATGACATGTCACAATGCCACCTCAAACTAAATGCAAAACTGAATGTGCAAGTAAAATACAAATTGAGAAAATAACTAAATAAATAATTAATAAATCAATGCTAGGAAATGTAAGGTTGAGACACCTTAATTCCCAACATTCTCCCACTTTTTGAACACATTACAAGAGCCAATAGAAAGACAAGATTTAACTGCTAGGGGCCAAAAGGCCCATATACTCCGAACACCATCTAAACTTATCTATGCCAACATGTTTAGTCAATGCATCTACAACATTCTTCAAAGTGTCCACCTTTTCCAACATCACCTTCCCATCTTCTACCATATCTCAAACAAAATGAAACTGAACATCAATGTGCTTTGTTCTGGCATGGAAAGTAGGATTCTTTGCTAAGAAAATCACACTCTAATTGTCACAATGGATAATAATCTGTCCTGCATCAAAACCAACATTTAAACACAACCTCTTAAGCCAAATGGCTTCCTTACAAGCATGAGTTTCTGCCATGTACTCTTCTTCTATCATGGACAAAGCAACCACAGGTTGTTGCTTACTCATCCAACTAATAGCACCACCAAACATGGTAAACACATAGGCACTGGTGGATCTCCTACTTGCAATGTCACCTGCCCAATTAGAATCCACAAATCCATGAATACTCACATAATGTTGAGGTCCAGTAGGATAACCATGATAACATAAGGAATACTCGAAAGTACCCCTCAAATATTTGAACACTCTCTTCACTGCATCCCAATGTACCCATCCAGGATTAGCCATAAACTAAGGACTCCCACTACTTGGGCAATGTCTGGTCTTATACAGACCATAGCATACATCAAGCTAAAAACTTGGTGCAGGAGCACCAAGGGGCTTTGAGTGAGCCCATATGTAGATAACACATTTTGGTGTGATGACCTTAGTGGTCATAAAGTACTTCTTTGATTGTCTTTTGGTTCAAGTGTATTGAGTTTACCGAAAACCATAGACTATTATATCGGTGTGAGAAAGACTATCGGGTAACCAAAGTTGTGTCGAGCCGATAGCATATAGTCTCACTGATGGGATAAAGTGGTCAGCAAGAGTATTGATATCGGAGCAGAAGGAAAGAGTTACGCCGACGGTATAAGTCTTGGTGAAAGTGAATTTGGTGTTACGTCATCGGTATAATGAGTGCCATCGGTGGAGAGGTGAAAGGTTTTGTCCATATGGAAGGTCACACCGACAAGTGCGAAGGGAAGAGTCTCCATTGGGGAGAAGATAGATATCGGTGAGCGAAGTGAAAGCTATGCCAATGTTCAAGGTCTGGCCGATGATAGTTGTATCGGTGTATTAGAGAGAGATGTAGTATCGATGGATGAGGAGGAGGTGCTACCGACGGTCCAAGTCATGCCGATGGATCAATGTTCATCGGGGTAAGTTGTGTTTATCAGAGAACAAAGGAAAAGTCACGCCGACTGTATAAGTCTGAAAAATGGGTTATATCCATCGAGAAGAGTTCACGTATCGGTGAAAGAAGTTATGAAGTGGCCGATAGTTGATGTCTCGCTGATAGGCGAAGACCAAAACCACAAGCTATTGTATCGGGGTGACAGTCAGTAAAAGCAAACCACAGTAAGTAGACTGTTGGTTATTAGTACAAGAGCTCTAGCGATGCCAATGTGTTAGGCCGATGGAACGGCTAGGAGCAACACTAATGCAGGAAACCCTAACCGTTCGATAACAGACATGACGAATGGTATAAGAACTGTTCTTGGCTTTGTGAATGGGTTGGAATGTTGGACAAAGATTGATGAACATACATTGGATGTAATAGAGAAACTTCTGATAATAGAAACATTGATAGTTTGAATCCATTTGTATATTGTCTGTAGAGTACTTGTATAATCCGGTTTGCAGTAGAGTAGATAGTTTAATTTCTGTTCTTTTGTTTCTGTTTGTACAAGATGTCTCTGTCTTGATGCCCCTGCATTTTCCTTGTACAGTCATGGAGGGCCATCAAGAAGAGACCTTGTTTCTTTTGTTTCTGTTTGTGTTAGTGATTGGATTGTCAATGAGAGGCCATGAGAACTTGTCTTAGGTGAGCTCTGCTATAGCCTAGCTAGGTATGCAAGTTACAGTCTAAGAAGACAGGGGTGAAAAATAGAGTAGAAAGAGTTGAGCACCAAGCAATCAGAACCCTGGACCCAGAGAGGAGGGTTGATAACGGGCTCAAGAAGGCTAGAAGCCTTGGAGATTGGGAATCTTGGAAGCAGTGAGGACAAAGAAGAATACCTCACACCAAGAAAGCATTGTCTGTACTAAAAATAACAGGCAAATAGGTCTTTCACCTTTGTAATAGATTATGTAGGTTGAATTAGGCATTTTGGGTTGAAAATGTCTTTAAGCACTTGAATTGGTAGGGAGACTTGGGTATGATATAGGTCTTGAAGTGTTGGTTCAAGATAGGTTTTCTAATCCCATAGGCCTCCCCATCACAACTGCACTAGCATAAGGTACTCTACTCATATCCTCCATCTCAGAAGGAGACTTTGGACAATCATCAATAGATAACTTTGTCCCCATCGTAACAGGAACAATCAACAGTCTGCAATCCACCATACTGAATCTCTCCAACACAGTGTTAACATACTTACTTTGGTCTAACCAAAGTTTTGTGTTTGCTCTGTCTCTTCGGATGTCCATCCCTAGAATGTACCTGGCTGCCCCTAAGTTTTTCATTTCAAACTATGCTGACAACTGAGACTTAAAATCAGAAATCATATTTTTACCATTCCCAATTAGCAACATATCATCAACATACAGTGCAATAATGTGAATACGATCATTGTCAAAATTGTAATACACATAATGATATAATTTCGATCTTAGAAATCTAATAGATAATGCAAAGGCATCAAACTTCAAGTACCACATTCTAGGAGATTGTTTCAATCCATACAAAGACTTCTTTAACTTGCAAACCAAATTTTCTTTACCTTTCACTATATAGTGCTCTGGCTGTGACATGTAGATTTCTTCCTCCAAGTCACCATGAAGGAAAGTTGTCTTTAGATCCATTTGTTCCACTTCTAAATCATAAGCTGCTGCAAGAGATAACACAAACTGAATAGATGTCAGCTTTGCAACGGGAGAGAAAATCTCACCATAATCAATTCCCTCCACTTGTGAATACTCCTTCGCAACCAATCTGACCTTATGCTTCTCAACACTGCCATCTGCACCAAATTTCTTCTTGAACACCCATTTGCATCCAATAGGTTTTCGTCCATCAGGCAAAGGCACCAAGTCCTAAGTTTTATTCTTTTCCAAAGAAGCCATCTCATCTTCCATGGCCTCCTTCCGAGAACCTACATCTTTCATGCCCATAGCCTCTATCATAGTTCTAGGCTCATCAGTGTTAGTAAGCAAAGCAAAATCACAACTAGAATCAAGCAATGTATAACCAAACCTCTCAGGTTGCTTCTTGTTTCGTGTGGACCTCCTCAAAGGCTGAGGTGGAGGTTCTACTTATTCTAAACTTTTGGAGCTGCTAGAGCTCTCCTCATCATCAGGTCCAATAGGGTCTTTCCGTTCAGTCTTCTCAGGGGTAGTAGGAAACTGAACCACATCCTCTTTCTTTTCTTTTTCTTTTGGCTGTAAAACAACAGGAGAAGGTGTTACCTCTCTGAAGATAACACTTCTGATATACAATATTTTTTCAGCCACAGGATCCCAAAGCTTGTACCCTTTCACACCAACACCATAGCCAATGAAGATACACTTAACTGCCTTGTTCTCCAATTTTGACCTCTTCTCCTTAGGCACATGTGTGTATGCCTCACAATGAAAAAAATGAAGATGTCTCAACGAAGGCTTCTTACTAGACCACACCTCAATGGTGTCTTATCAATGAGGGCTGAAGTAGGAGACCTGTTAACTAGGTAGCAAGCAGTGGCTACAGCTTCAACCCAAAACTTTTGTTTGAGGCTAGCACCACTAAGCATACTCCTAGCCCTCTCCATAAACATTATGTTCATCCTTTCTGCAACTCCATTTTACTACGAGATGTATGGAGTTGTCTTATGTATTTCAGTCCCATGTTCTTTATAGAACTTGTCAAATTCTGTAGAACAAAAATCACCACCGTTATCAGTTCTCAAACACTTAATCTTTTTACCAGTCTGATTCTCTACAAAAGATTTAAACTCTTTGAACTAACTAAAGACTTTAGATTTGCTTCTGAGAAAATAAATCCATGTCCTCCTACTGTAATCATCAATCAATGATACAAAATACAATGATTTAGAAATTGAAGGAACATTCACATGACCAAACACATCAGAATGAATAAGATCCAACACACCAGAAGACTTAGGAGAACTCGAGTAAAACTAAACACGGTTTTGTTTTCCATATACACAATGTTCACAAAAGTCAAACTCAAGATTACAATCATTTAACCCCTTGACGAGGTATTTATTTTTCAGGGCTCTAGGACCCTTCTCACTAATGTGACCAAGTCTCTTATGCCACAACATTGTCTTTTCAGTAGGAAGTTTCATTTCCAAAGCATGAGCACCCTTAGGTACCCAGAAAGCACTACCATCGGAAGTAGAAGCAACACACTTTTTTTCTATAGGTTCCAATGGTGAGGATGAAGAATCTGAAGGTCGTTTCTTTGAAACAGAAGATCTATTGCACTGAGTAGTGCATGCATCCAATTGAAATAGAGTACCTCTCTAAGTACCCTTAGCAAGCACCATAGCTTCTGTTATCATCTTGCATTTTCCACCTGAGAAGACAACCTACACACCTGCATCATTCAATTTACTTATAGAGAGTAGGTTTCGTGCTAAACTGGGGATGTGCATAGCCCCATTGATCCCCTTCACTCGTCCATCAGGGAATCAGATCAAGACTCTTCCATAGCCAACTATCTTCAAGTGAGAGTCATCACCCAAGTACACCATCCCACCATCCTATTCTTCATACTTTGTAAACCAACCTCGATGTGAGGTCATTTGGAAAGAAGCACCAGAGTCAATCAACCACACATCTTCTGATGCATGGGTGGCTAAGGCTACAACAAAAGCATCACCATCATCTTGTGACTTGTCAGAATCAGAATCAAAGATGTTTTTCTTCTTTTTCTTCTTCTCCTCTTTACACTCCTTTCGGAAGTGACCAGATTTATCGCAGTTCCAACAAAGTGCCTTGGACTTTCTAGGAGATTTGGATCTCCCACATGATTTGGATTTTCCCTTTTCAACTTTCTTGTCTTTCTTTTTCCCTTCTCTTTGGGTCTACCACAAATCGCTAGAGCCTCCTTTGCCGATTCAGAAGATTTTCTTTGCATCTCTTCAGATAATAGTGAAGACACGACTTCATCCATCTTGAAGGTGGTTTTAGTACTCCCAATGGCCATGACAAGGTGGTCCCATGAGTTTGGCAAAGTACAAAGCAAGGTCGTGCAATGATCCTCCTCCTCCTTCTTTACACCAATAGATGTCAACTGTGTAACTAGCATGTTAAAAGCATTTAGGTGATCTGCAACCAATCCTCCATCATTCATCCTCAGATAATATAGCTTCTTCCATAGGAATAACATGTTTACCAAGGATTTAGCCTGATAAACATCACCAAGTTTCTTCCACAGCTCCTTCACGGTCTTCTCTTCATGAACATTCAACAGGATAGAATTAACCAAATAGAGTCTCACAAGACCCTTAGCTTTACAATCTTTGAGATCCCATTCATCTTGCGGCATTGCCATTGGTTTTGTGCTAGAAATTACTTCCCATATATCTCTATCAACAAGCATGTCTTCCATTTTGAGTTTTCACAACTCGAAATTGCTGCCATTAAACTTTTCCAATTCAATTCTATTGAATGTTCTTGTCATCTTCTCGCTACAACAATATCACAGAATACTCTACACAAACTACCACTCAATCGACGATTAGCTCAAAAAACCCCTACCCAAGAACTAGGATCACAGGTGATCAAGCTCTGATACCAACTAAAAGGAAGCAAGGTACACATAACACACTTCCTACACCAATCTAATGAGGGGAATAGTATGTAAATGTTTTTAATCCTTACAATTGCAGCAATGTTAAACACATAACATAAAGATTATAGTAGAAACACTACACATAAAGAAAGTGACACGAGATATACCATGGGGAAAACCTTTCCAGGTAAAAAACCCCACACTCTAAAGCCTACAAAATGTATTATCAAAACAATGGTGTGTTTACAATACACTTGCAATGCAAGTTCTTCCAAGAGTCTTCAAATGTTGTTTCTGGAGTGATTCTGACAACATAACAATACATGTATAAACACTATGTAACTACAACTCCAAACTATGCAATATATAGAGATTACAAGGCAATATTGAGAAGCCTCTAGAGATAGGCGTCCATCTTGAGCACATGGCCATTTTACCGCATCAAAGGACACTTGTCCAAGCTGCAAATACATCTCTTACATCTATCATAACATGGAATATTTGACTTCCTAAGGATAGAGCGCTCCATGCTAAAAATAGACTATGACAAATGCTCTTACACATTTTACAGTTGTCATAGATTTTTCCAACATAACAACCTTAAATGTTGTAAGAGAATCCATCATACAAGACTAAATATAGCATATTCCTCTTACAACATGTCATAGCCCAACTTGGGTGCCCAAAGATGCCTTCTCCACATGCAAAGATACTTTACGACACTTGTCTTCACTTGTCTCTAGAATCTCTATACTTGGCTCTTACGCGTCATAGATTTTGTCATACACAATAACACCTCTGTCATACCACAAGATGCCAACACATGGCATATTAGTGCCACCTCAAATGAGATGCCCAAATCCACATGTGTTTGACTTGACCACTCAAAGCATATTACAAGTAGGATGACATGTCGCAGTCCCACCTCAAACTAAATGCCAAAACTGAATGTGTAGGTAAAATACAAATTGAGCAAATAACTAAATAAATAATTAATAAATCAATTCTAGTCATTGCAAGGTTGAGACACCTTAATTCCCAACAGAGATCAATATTTGAAGTTTGTTTAGGAGGATCATCGATAGTTACTTCTCCTCTATCAATAAGATTCTGGAATATCTAGGAGTTTTATGTACTTTGACTCTATGGTATTCATAGTATTCATTCTCCTTATACCAAGAGGGTTTGAATTATGGTTCATTATAATTGACATGCTTTGGGTAGTGTGATGAGACCAGTTAGGACAAGTTTTCTTAAGATGGATTCGATAGGTTCTCCCAGTGGAGTGAATTTGTGTCTAGGCATTGATTTTTGTCTAGGTTGGTCTCTAGGAGTAGATGTGACATTTTTAGCTGGTTGAAGATTGATAGGTACGTGGACATTTTGAATGTGTTTAGCATCCACAACACCATCGTTGACAATGTTTTTATTCTTAGACTAGAAACGAGGTTTTTCATTAATTGTTGAGGATTGTCTTTGGTTTCTTTGAAGATTTTGACTAGTCTAGGGCATTTTCTATGTTTATTCCCTTAGAGATAATCTCATCAAAAGAATTGACACATTAGACTTGTAGATGAAATCCTAGTTCAAGATTCAAATTTGAACAAATATGATCACTAATTTCTTTTTGCGAATAGGCCATGGAAATTTACTAGCAATATTTCTCAATCATTGTAAGAATGATATAAAGGTTTCTATATTTCTTTGTTTATTGTTGCATAGGTCAATCATGGAGATCTCATGTTAGATGTTGAAAGAAAAATGAGTTATAAACTTTTCAGCCAACTCATTAAAGGTCTTGATACATAGGGATAAATGAGAAAACCATTCTATAGATTACCCTCCAAGACTGCGAGGGAAGAGGTGTAAAAGATATGTATCATTGTGGACTACCTCTAGACAAGCGATATAGAATTCCCTAAGATGTTCTTTAGGATCACCTTTTCCTTTGTACTTGTCAAATTTTGGCATTTCAGAATTAGTAGGAAAAGGTATCATAGGGAGTGACCTATCAAAAGGATAAGGGAAAACTTATTCCAAAGAGAATGTCTTCTTGGTATGTCCTAAGGTGAGACATGAAGTTTTTTTTGCATATGCAATAGGGTCAATGCAAGAAGTTGGGTCCACTTTTTGGCCAAAAAGTGGAAGTGTTTTCCTCGATTTTCAGAATTTGTCACATTTGACCTAAAAAATTGAAGCACTTAAAGATTGAATGTTAAAAAAAGTTCGTAATATGAAATGTAGTACTCGGAGTCTAGTTTCCAAATATGTAATTTATTTTAATACTTAGATGATACAAATTAATTTTCAATAGGCATGTCTAAAAACCATTGTTTAAAAGTCACCTTTTTTTACCATACCATGCACGTGTACGACCAACATAATTTGACCTAAATAAAAGTATTTTTCTGAATCCTTTTGGGGAAAGATGTGTAGTACAGTGAAGTTTGATGAGGATATTTTTTTATAATTTTTTTCCAAATATTTTTTTATTAATTTTTTATTGGTCCTAATTGCTGTTTTTGAAAACCCCTTGTGTACAACCAACATAATTTGAGCAAATTTAATTCTAAAATGATTTTTTTTTCACTGTGTAGAGAATGATGTCTAGATTGATGACATATAATTTTTTTTTGAAAAAATTTAAAAATTAAAAGTTATTAAAAACTACAAACACTTGTCATTTCAAGATTTTAGACCAGTTTACTCATAAATTAATTAATAAATAGAAAAACAAGTCAAATAAAAAAATTACATATTTGAAAACTAAACATCGTCATCTGTAATGGGTTTTAATTTTGTAAAAAAATTAAAAAAAAACATCAGCCATATTGGTAAAGTTGGTCTTTTCTCTTGATCTGAATATGAACTTGTACTTGCAGGTCCAAGGCAAGGGGTTGGCTTACCATGCCTTTCTCAAGCCTATGCTTTTAGGAATGGGTACCCATTCCTTTTGTGTGGGAAAAAAAAGCACATAGGGTTTTTTTGCAAATTTAAATAGCTATATAGAAACGGGTACCCGTTCCTAAACTAGTACCCATTTAGGCTCGGGCACCCGTTTCTAAATGGGTACCCATTTAGGCTCAGGTACCCATTCCTAAATGGGTACCCATTTCTTTTAAAATGGGTACCCATTTCTTTTAAAATCGGTACCTGTTTCTATCATGATTTTTTTTTGCCTGCGACTTCCCCTCTATGTGGACCCAACTTCTTGTGGGCACCCAAGAATTTTTGATCATTTTCCAATGTGGTATGTTGATTTGGAGAAATACCCTAGTAATTGGATGGTGGTTGTTGGGACATTTGAGGGGGATTGGTGTGCAGTATGTATGAATAGATATGTTGTGGATTGTTGGGTAATGTGTAAATATTAGAAGCTTGGGGTTGTGATGTAAGTGGTGGATTGAGATATGAGATGTTTGGATTGGAAAATTGGGGTTGTGATGTAAGTGGTTGAGTGATATATGAGATGTGAGGATTGGAAGATTTGGGTTGTGATGTTTGATATGTCAATATGTGAGAAGTTTGGGGTGCATGTGAAGTGATGACTTGATTGGGTTGAGTAATAGATGACATGGATGAAATAACTAGAGGAATGGATGGTGAAATACTAGAAGAAACATGACCAATTGATGTGGGGGGTTAGTAAAGTGGATTGACAAATTGGTTGGTGAATGGTGATGAAGGAATCTTGTGTGTAGGTGTAGTTGGTATGGTAGGTACCATGGGAGACATGGTACCATACCAACTACACCTACAGGGAATGTGATTCTCCCATAGAAGCAATGACAATGTTGATGGGGTCTTGTTCCTTAATAGTAGAAGTGTCAAAGTCACTAGGCAACTTAACTCCTTGCTTAGCAAGTAGAAGAAAGAATCTATTGGGGTCCGAAGCTAAGAGCCTATCTATGGTTTGTAAGACATCCGGGTCTTGTAATTCTTCATCAGGGCCTTGTGATATGTCATGTGATTGTGTTCCAAAATTATTGGAAGATGAAAGACCTAGTGTGTACCCACTTGGAAGAAAGACATGAGGATTCATACCCATGGTGAATTGTGTTGCATCAATGGGTGTGTTGAGGTCATGTTAAGGATTATTCTAATTTGTCTCCATATTTTTCTTGTGTTGATCCCTATTAAAAGGTATATGATGTTTCAAACTTTGATATTGATGAAGGTGATTGATGAATGGGGTTTGTTTAGATGTGTTATGACAATGTTGAGACTCTAGGATGATTGGTTTCTTGGATGTTTGGATAAAATATAAATCTAGATCAATATTGATTGGTTTTGGATTGAGATTATCTTCCAAGTGTTAGACTAATGAACTCAAGGGGAGACAAGGTGGGGTAGTGAGGTTCACCAACTCAAGAGGAGCCACTCTCCTAAGCTAGCTATTTAACTAGTTGATAGATGTTAACTTATCTTCTAATCTAAGAGAGGCAACTTCTAAAATCAGAGATAAGCTAGTAGATGTGATCTAGATTTTACTGATAATCAAACTAATGTTAAAGGCTAGATGATATCAAAGATGTGCACTAGATGATGATGATAATATCCTATAGTGTCAAGGGGATAAATCTCTAAAGTCCAAATGATGATATCAAGATAGATGAAGATGACTGGATAAGTGATAGTAGATGGTCTGAAAGATCTTAGGTCTAAATATCAAATCAACTGAATGTGAAAGGTCTCTAAATTTGGGTGAATGTTTGATTGCAAACCGTGTAAAACTAGAAGCACAAGACTATTGACCAGAAGAGATAGCAGGATAGTGCAGATGCGGTAATAGAATAGCCCAGATACGCAACTTTGTCTACTAGAAGCACAATTATATAGGCCAGAAGTGATAACAAGATAGACTAAAAACACAACTTTGTGGATGACAGTGGATAAAACATAGAAACAGAAGCGCAACTTTGTCTGCCAAAAGTGCAGCTTTGTATGCTAGAAGCACAACTCTATGTACTAGAAGTGCAAATCTATCAACTAGAATCACAACTCTATATGTCAGAAGCGTAATTCTGTGTGCTAGAAGCGCAACTATATAGACCAAAAGCACAATGTTACTATATAGAAGAAAAATTCTGTTGCTCAAAAGTAGAAATTATGTGACTATTTGTTTGTATGTAGGATGGGATGAGTTCTTTGGCAAGAGAATCAAACAATAAGACACAATGCTTGTAGACTATTTTGGAATTGGGTGTGCAAGGCTGTGAACTTCTGTAGATAACAAAAGGCAAATACTAGTAGATTACAAGAAAACTTTCCAAACACTCTTGCACAAGCCTAATATTTATTCAATCAAGGTGTGTCATATCCCATGGACTCACTCGGGAGTGACTTCAACCCCCACTATTAGATAATGGCAGCTTCCATCCCCTTGATACCATCTAGCATTGCTTGGATGGGTAAGAAATGCAAGGTCATGTACCACCTTACACCCTTTACTTTGGAGGCTAAAGTCTTGCCTAAATTGTATTCCAACTCAAACAATGGAGGTAATAGCATGAGCTCTTCTCCCCTTGTTGCAGTGATGAACCATAGGATATGATGGCTGAAGATCTTACCTAGGTTAACAAGGTGTCTAGGGTGCCCCCAAATATACTCAAGGTATAGTGGGATTCAAGTCTATGAATGAGGGTGTCCCAAGCTTCCGACCGAGTGCCAACCAAACCAAGTCTCAGCGGACCAAGGATCTCAGGGTTTTTGCTAAGCAAGAAGGGGTTCTTCCTTTGAAATGAGTCTTCCAATTCTCATAACATTTATACCCCGCTCTAGAACATGCATTTATGGTCATCCTTAAGGGTGATTAAATCCATTAACAAGCCTTCTATAGAGGATACTGAGTACTTTTGATTCTCAAGACCTTCTTGTGACGCAAGAGAAGAGCATAGTATGACTCTTGGGTCCCTAGGAATATAGCAAATAAAGTGATAAAAGTGAATAATATAGTATTTTTGATCTCCAAGATCACCTTTTGGTGCAAGGAGAGAGCATACGTACATAGACATTCAAGACATAGCAAAAAAGTGTATATTCCCTTAATTAAATTGAAGTGCTCTACTAGATTAGTGATAAAAATTGAATCTTTGTCAAGTGTCCTACACCAAACTCATTAGTAGTTTTTGTTTCTTGCTTTTTTGACAAGAGATAAGAGGCTGGAAAAATGATGTTAGGTTCCAAAAAGCCACTTGTTAGATGAAAAACTCAAATCAAAACTATCAGAACTAAAAGTGTCAATACAATGATCCAAAGTGACTCAGTTTTGACCAAAAGCACAATAGAATTGACCAAATACATATGCACTGCTAAACAAAAGTGCAACATAATTGACCAAAAGAGAAAATTTTATACCAAAATCACAACAGGATTGACCAAAAGTGTAGAGATTTATACCAAAAGCACAGTAGAATTGACCAGATGTGCAACTTTGTTGTGCAAAAGTGCAACTCTATTTCCTGAAAGCACAACTCTGTGTTAGTCCTGGAAATAGAAAAACAAAATAGTCAAGAGCTCAGTCATGTTGTTCAAAAGTAAATAAGTATGTTTTGGATAGGCTAGGGGATTATTTGGAAGTGTAACTCTGTCAAGCCTACAGAAATCAATAAGGAAAAAGTGAAACAACGGATTAATTAGGTCAAAAGGTAACTAAACATGTCCACAAATACATCATCTTGTGAAACAAATCAGAATGAATGCCTGAAAATACATCATCTTGCATGCAAAAGATAAATCAAATTCCTAAAACCCTCCAAAAGTCAAGAATCAGAAGAAAAACAACAGAAACCAAAAGTGCCACTCTACGAAATAGAAGCACAACACTGTCAACCAGAAACGTATGCATTGCCAACTAGAAGCATATACAATATTGACTAGATGTGCAACTTTACTTACCAAAAGCACAACTTTGTGGATCAGAAGTGCAACTCCATACTTGTAGCCTAAATAACAAAATTTCTCAAGCAAATATGTGTTAAATTCAGGGAGTGGGTCCCACCGGGCGTGCCAAAATGTGTATGGGGAAATTTGGAATTCATAAAGGGATCAAAACAACAATGATTCAACACCAAAATCCATCATAACATTAAGAAACCATCAGTAGAATAACAAAGATAATATAAAAGCATGAAAACTCTTAATGTTACCCATTGAATGTAATTCCTTGTTGTATTTTGTGAATATTGATTGCTCAAAATACTAAAAGCATAACCTTAGTTGCAAGATGGATAAATGAAAATGATATTGTTTCAACGAATGCTCAAAAGCACTAGGAGATATGGATGCCAAATGATCAAACATGTGAAGGGTTTGTGAAGAGGTGAATGGGCATATTTATAGCTCTCAAAGAAGATCGATCAACGGTGGAGAAAATTTGATGAAATTGACGGATGAGATAAATTAAGGAATCATGAATGAATGTGCACACGACAAGTGTACATGCAAAAAGTTGTTTTGTTGAGTTAACTACTTTGTTGACTAAAGATAGGATTTGATTTTCATAAAAATAGATTGCTTTTTCTATTTAATGAATTGATTGAGAAAAATAAAGTTTTAAAGCCAATTGAACTCAACTTTGGATTTACTTTTTGACATGCAAAGGATTAAATTAAATAATAAATTATTTAACTTGTGTACATGGAAAAGATATTAGAAGAAAAAGATATTTTTTGGAAGATAAGTGGATAAATTGGAAATTAAATAAATAAATTTATTTAATTTGTGGTGCATGATGGAGGGAAATAGGAAATAAATAAAATATTTGATTTTATTTATTTAGAAGATTTTAGAAAAATCAACTTAAATAAATTAGAATAATTTATTTAATTTTGGAAGAATAATTAGCCAATTAAATAATTGAAATTATTTAATTGTGTGGATAGGATGAATTAAGATGTGTTGAATTAATTAAATAATTGGTTTATTTAATTAATGGGGAAAATAGAAGAATAATATAGTGAAATGAAATTAATTAAATTATTAAGAATCATTTTTTTGATGTAATAACCCTGGTAAGGGACCATGGACCCATCAAAAAGAGGGCCAAGCCTACCTGTCATTAACATCCAGACAAAACAGAACAACCAGAAACCATATAACTATTACATCACCAGGGAGGGGCAAATTACAGAGGCCCACACGCTAAAGTCTGTCCATAAACACAAAACTAATAGAGAAAATCAAAAGATACCTAACATCTACTTATCTTCTTTCCCTTCCAGCTCCACCACATCACACTCCTCGTCATAGGCACATGTATAAATGGACCAAGCATGAACTTGCATAGGAACCTCCATCTTCATAGCAATTTCCTCCACCATCTTCCTAGTTTCCACCACACCTAGCAAAATATCATGCATATGACCAAGCACCACCTCATGATTCTCCACACTCTAGTTTGAAGCCTCAATCAAATCCTCGTGAGTGAGGACTGAGGGTGCCACAACATATAACATAGTTGCCACCATTAGTGATTGTGCAACCCTGAACACATTCCATCTCCCCCGCGAAGTTCCCAGATCTAATAGCAGGTGCGCCATAACCTCCCACATGTTCACACCCTATCTACCATCAACCTTCTTTGCCAACTTCAACAATCTGCCCAACCATTCCCTTAGAATGGGATTCTTTATCTCCCCTTCAATATCCTTCACAAAACCTATCATTGCCTCCTCCATAGAAAAATTCCTTGTTGTGTATTTTCATTTCATCCTCCCTCCCACTGTCTTGCTACTAAAATTCCTAGCAATCTACCTTCGAGGTGGCATTCCAACCACCCAGTTTCCCTTATCTTTATTGCTTGAACCACCACCCACAACCCCCTCTATAATGCCCTCGCCAACTCTAGTTGTAGCCATTGAGAAAACTAAAGCCAACAAAGGAAGGTGAATGACATAGCCATCCCTAATGCCAACTAAAACTTACCTTTTCACCACAT
Organism: Cunninghamia lanceolata; assembly: GCA_027924645.1. NCBI lineage: Eukaryota > Viridiplantae > Streptophyta > Pinopsida > Cupressales > Cupressaceae > Cunninghamia > Cunninghamia lanceolata. The sequence continues at coordinate 16,380,931 of BSBN01000001.1, forward strand.
ACCATCAAACTTAGAAAGGAATACCACCCTTCCATCTATCACTTACACATGAGCCAATGTTTAGGGAAGTGCCACCTAATAATTGCTTGCTTATTGTTCTTTCCCATTATCAGGAGGATAATTAAGAATTATTTAATTAATGTTGGATGAGGGTGAATTAAAAGAATTGATGTTAGAAGAATGGTGTATGCAAGACAATAATGCAATGGTCATTTTTGGATGTCTACATCATCAATATATGATCACTTAATATTTACATTATAGGAATGATCAGCAGTCTTCGATTCATCAATTTGAGAAACATACACAAATATTCTTAATGAATGAGAAAGAACCTTGAGAGATACCAAAGTTAAAAAATCTTGCACTTATGCATCATAAGTTTCAACAATTCAATCTCTCTTTTCCAAAGATACGGATGCCTTTTACAGAACAAGGATCTCATCTCTCTTTTCCAAAGATTCAGATGCCTTTTATAGAACAAGGATCTTGAATCAGTTACAACACTCAATGGTTTAGATTACACTTCATAATAGTGGTTAGGATCTGTGGCATGTGAACTCTAGTTGGCATTCAGAGTAGATGACAGTTGTCATCAAGGAATATTCCTCCAACAGATTCTAGCATCTTCGATATTTTCAATCAGTAGCCTAGTGGGACCTAGCTCTGTGCTCTGTCATCTACAATTTGGATATTTCACCCATGTGGCATATGGATCAAGGTGCATCTTTATTTGGATGTCTTCATCTAGATAATTGGATTTGAACTTTATTATGACATCCTATCTAGACAACCAAGATGTGTCCTCATGTAGGTATTATATCTGGACCATTGGGATGTATCTTCATCTGGATGTCATTATCTAGACATCATGTCTGGACAACCAAGAATAAAGAATCAAAGAATATATGGCCGACCTCACTCAGTGTCTGTACCGATGTCATCCTCTATGAATGCACCTTCAGATATCTTAGTCTTGTAGGTGCTAAACAAAATGGATGATTTGACAATCTCACCCCTATCGTACGCTTGCACCTTGTCCTTAATGAAAAATTGGGCCTCCAAATGGTTCCAGATATCTGCCAATTTGTCAGCTCTTGCATGAACCTTCCCTTTGTACTCCTTAACTTTATAGTACTTGTCCATTACTTCATCCATTATTCCTTTAGAGAAGTTGGTTGTAGGATCCATCCAAATATGTGCAAAATTGCTCTTAAATTGCCCCAGAGCCTTAGTCTAATCATACCTATCCCATTCGCTAGGCAATTGTCCAACCAACTTGTCTAGGATTTCTACTTCTTTCATCAACATATCATGCAACTTCCATGTAGGAACTAGAGTTAAGGTCTAATTTGTGGCTATCCCTTCCTTCAACAATATCCTAGATAGACTTGAGTCTATTCCTTATTTTCTCATTCTCCTGAATCCTCTTTGCACCATCCTCTTGGAATTTGATGATCCTCTCCCTCATGGGTGCAATGACATCCCAATTAGCTACGACAACCTTTATTAAATTTTCACTAACTATCATGAATGTCTTAAACCACCCCTCCATGACCTTTGCAACATGTTTCTTTTTATCCAACTCAGTCACCTAATCTTGAGTAACTAGGACCAGGTTGAAGGGTGTGTCTACCACTTATTGTTGCCTTGGTGTGACAAGCTCCTTGATGAAATTTTTTAGTTGGACAATTTGTCCTTTTAACTCCCTGTTTATTTTCTTGTCCTTCACCATCCAAGTTGCATCTATATCGACATTACCCCATAGCTCTTCAATTTTCTTCTCCCTAGTGGTATGTCCTAGGTAGATGGTTTGGACCTAGTAATGTACCATCATTATCTCACCCTTGCCCTTTTGGACTGATGGAGTGGCTAACTAGATTAGATGCATCTCTCCTTATGGAGGACATAATTCTAGCCTTTGTTTTTGGCCTTATCGCTTCCTCTAAAAAATAACTCTTGAAATCAAGAGGAACAAATTGAACTGGATGTGGATCCTACACCTTTGTAGCCATCCAGATTTGAATGTCTATATCCATTTGGGTCGTCCGTTGCCAAGGAGATTCAATATGAACATCCTCTTCCAAGAGCTCTTCTTGTTTCTCTTGGTGTAACTCTTTATTTTGGTCTTGATCTCGACCCTTTTGGCCCTGCTCTAAATGTGCCTCATCTACATGAGGTGCTCCTTTCTCGATCTCAAGGATATCCAGTTGACCAAAAATATCCAGTTGATTCACCTCTTCCACTAGCTCCTATTGTGTTCCTACCTATTCGACCATATGTTCATCTTTCTCATGCACTTCTCCAACACCCTGTGCCATGTGGATATTCTCCTCTGAGGCCTTGGGTTGTTCCTAGGGGATATCCACATGCTCATCTTGTGGCTTATCTAGATGTTCACCCTCTGGGGTGGCTTCTTGTGTAATCTCTTGTATTTCAACATCTGGATGTAGATTTCTGACTGAATGTCTTGTTGGTGTCATCTGGATGTGGAGTGTCAAGTTGCATATCATCCTAATGTAGGAATCCTCCTTGGATGACCTTTTCCTATGGCACATTCGGATGTGGAATGTTCTATTATGGAGTGTCCACTTGTTGGTCTGGTGATGCAGAGACTAGAGGTGCAGATGGAGCTGATGTTACATCTAGAATAGCATTAACATCTATGCTATTTGTTACCTCGTTGTTAGTCAAGTCAACCACATCTTTCAATGAGGCAGGCTGACACTCCATTTCCCATTGTTCCTTCAACTTCTCAGCCTTTTCCTATTTGACTTGTATGTACTCTTGTCTCCTCTCTTCCTTATGTTGTTCAACATCCCCTTGCAAATTGAGAGAGACTTCTATTTCCTCCATCTCTAGGGATTCCAAGAATGGTGTTGTAGAGATGGATGTTGAGGTTTTTCCCTTTGTTTTTCTCTTTCCCTTTTGCAGTGCCCCTCTCATTTGAAGTGTAGGTTGGGGCTCTTCATCTGATGCATCTTGGGTACTTGGTTGGGCCACTTTAGCTGCCATAGGCATTTGCACTTGTGATGGTTCACCAATAAATGTTATTGGCATAGCCTCCAAAGGTTGTCCTACAAGGAGAGGAGCAATTGATGCTATGCTAACACCTTACATTGTTTCCTAATAGGATGACCTTGCTTCAACTAACTTGGCTTCTTGTACCCTCCTCATGGTAAGCAAGAAGTCATGAAAGTTGTCATTTATCTAGATGACCTTCTTCTTCCCCTTCTTATTAGGGTAGGTGATATCTACCCCTTTAGCCTTTAGTTCCTGGATGTGTCTATTCAACCATGTCTAGCTCGTATCCAGGATTGGTTTAGTTATAAAATCAATGGTTGTCCCCTTTGGTTGCAAGTAATCTAGATCTGGCAGGGTCTCATTATATACTTTATTACTATTGTAACTAGGATGCAGGACAACTTGATCATCCTCCTTTACCTAAGGAGGTACTTCGTGTGTCCCTAATGTCCTCATCTACTTAAGTTTCCACCTATGATATTTTATTTTCCTAACCTCCTACTCATCCATGCAGTTATCCTAGTAGTCTTCAATGTGAGGTTCATGCTGATACTTCTTGTCAACATATTTCTCCATTCTATTAAATGGATCAAACCTCCTTTTCAAGTAGAATGGTTGTAGGTTGTACAATTGGATTTATTCTTCATGGGACTTTTCTTGTACTAAAGCCTGAAATTGGTACCAACCTATGTTGATTGGGAAATCTATATTCCCTTTGTTATTATTTGCTTGGTACACCTCATAAGGCTCTACCATCTGCCTTGCCATTTCCATTAGGACCATCTTGTTTGTGGGCATCTTAGCAACATATAGGGATGTCCAGTGAATCCCTCCATCTAGATATATGTGAATGTGGGAAATTGGATAAACCAGCTCCCATGTGCATCTATTACAGATGTTGCACATGGAGACAACCTTTTGGATTAGTCTCCTTCTATCATCTAGACCAACCACATGTAGAAGACATCATTAACCCTTCTATAGTACAGGTGGGCTTGTTTTCTTTCCTATTGTGGGTAATATTGGTATACTCGGCTTTCTCCTAGTTGATTGCCCAATTTGCCTACCTTGTCTAATCCATTGAACTGGGACTAGACTGTACAGGAGTACACCACATAGGAGGTCATGAAGAATGACCTCTTCTTAAATTTGATTATTTTCATGTGAATGGTGTCACTAATAGCCTACACCCAATGCAACATCCCTAGATTCTTCTGACCATTCGGATGGGAACAAACATCCAAGTCTCAAATGTCCTTGACTCCTTTAAGCCTAAAATCATACTCAACATACTAATCATGTATTTGACTTCATCACAAAAGTCATTTCTATAAAGGTTCTTAGGCATCTTAGAGAATTCCTTAGGCTTGTGAGCCAACTAGGATGTGAACATGATTTTCCTAGCCTCACCCTCACCTATTGCATACTCTGCAATGAATCTATCCTTCTCAAACTTGGTCATCTGTGGCTACATGGGGAGATTGAAAGTCCTAGAAATACTATTTGGGGCAAGGTCAGCATACACCCTGCTTTGGTTGATCACCGTCCAGCTCTAGACATCGTAACTCTTGATGCATTGGATAACTAATTCTTGTGCCTCCATTGACACTAGGAAACTAGCTTCCCTATATAATCCACTACTCAAGATATTCTATGCAATTGAACCCACGTTAGGAGCCATGATTCTTTCTTCAAATTCCATCAAGTCTATATTCCCCATGTTGGTATCTGAAATGATGCCAAATCTGTTGCAAGTATGTGCAGTTAATGTTGTCATTGGTGTCAACTGTATGAGCAAGATATTGTTGCAAGAGTGTGAGTAGTTGGTATTGAGTTGATGTTCTCTCTAATGAGGAGGAAGTGTTGAAGATGTTGATGATATGCTTCTGGTGCTTGGTTTCCAAGTGCTTTTGAGAAAATTTGAATAAAAGAGGAAATAATGTGTTGTAGAGGTGTTCTGGCATATAGAGTGGGGTTTTGGTTTTTATCCACATTTCTTCTATGTTGAATATCTTCTCATGTAGTTTGGATTTATTGATCAGAGGTGTTTAGAGGTGCTACATTTAGAATTTGATGTGCTGGATCATTGTGCAGAGGAAGGTGTGTTCACTAGTGTGTGAACTATGTATTGCAAAGGTGTCTGGAAGAAATGTTTTTTCTCTGCATTTCTCCACAGAGTGGTTTTAGGCCTTGTGGTTCTGGAAGTGTGTTTATAAGGTTCATATCTAGCTTTAGTTGAAGTTTTTCATGGTTTGATGCTCCGCAAGTTGATTTCTTAAGTTGTAGTGTATGGCAGAGATGTTTGAGTATACTGAGTGTGTACTTTCTTTTGGTGAAAGTTGTGAAGGAATTTGATGGATTTCAAGATGTTTTTTGGGATATTCTAGATTGCGTTCGAGCATGGTGTGTGGTCTGTGAGTCATCTTTGGTTTTGAGGAAGCATGTACTTAAATGATTATGGTGTTAACATAGGTTCGACCGACCTTGGGTATTTACACTAATTGTGGATTTGCCTCGATGAATGTGGAAGTGTGGCATGACATGTATGAGTGGATTTAGGTCCAAGCTAAAGTGTGTTGTGGTCCACCTTCATTCCTTTCCACTGTGGGAATGTTTGGTGCCAACCTAATTTGAATTTACATGGTTAAAGTGCATTGCCGACCTTGGAGAATGTTTTCAAGGTTGAAGATAGTATAAATAGGTGTTGAATTGTTGAGGGATGTGAAGATGGATGTATGTGATGAGTGATATGTGAATTGCAGAGTTGTAAAGTGCAATGCAATCTTTCATGTGTTAGATTACTGGATGCAGTGAGCAGAAGGTGTCTACAATTCATCAGTCAGACTGCAAAGGTTGGTGATGTTGTGGTGGACTTCTCTATTGCATTGAGATGGTTTTCTCATTGTAACATTCTTATCTATCTTCTTTTCTATTCTAGAAGTGAGCCTTTCTTTCTTTTGGGTAGTAAGCCCTTTTGTATTTGGTGTTGAGATACTTTATATTGTGAGCTAATCCTCACCATGGTTTTTCCCTTCTTGGGTTTTCCACGTAAGTCTAGTGTTTCCTTGTGTATGTTATTGATTTGGTTCTGTTTTTGTTATCTACTTTCATGATTAATCATTCTAACAGATTAAGGGTTAGTTGAGTTAATGTGGATCTGAATGTTTGTAAGGGTTTTGAAGTTTTAAGATACATCCGATTCACCTCCCCTCTCAGTTGTCTTGTGCATTCAACAAAACCTTGGCCATATCTTGGTGGTGTATCTGTTTGATTTGAATTCCTCTTCTAGATCTTTGAGCCTCTTTGTCATTTTACCTGCGATACATCCAGATAAAACAAAAGTTACCCTAGTTTAAACATCTAGGATGTATATACTTTATTTCTTCTCATTAAACCCTATTTTTGATGTGTTGAAGATGAAAAAATAAGGATCTACTCATGTCAAGAGAACTAAATCCAGTTACCCCTTAACCATTGTCATCTGAAATCAACCTGGGTAAAAGCACAAACCTTTGTTACACTTTATAAAGGAATCAACCAACAGCAAAAAAAATTTTGAACTTCGACCTCATAAAAGTGGCATTTATGTTTTGAATTTCAAAATAATGTAAACTAATGAAATGTAGATCTCTTGATGAGTTTTATGCTTGTAATTTTTAAAAAATTTAAAAATTATTTTGACATTTTTTTATAACTTTAAAAGCAAATTTTGAATTGCTAAAAATTTCAGGAAAAAGTGACTTTGAGTCCACGTCAAAAAAAAACAAACAATCTTATTTTTCCCTAATTTTTTTTTCCCAAATAGATGAGTTCAATATCTAGAGAATGGAGAAAAAAATCAGCTTTCAATACATATTTTCTTCGTAATATCGTTTTAAAGTCAAACTTTATAGAATCTGATTGTTTTCATTCCACGTCAACTTTTGTATAATTTTTTTATTATTTTCACAAAACCAATTATACCCTTTTGGAGAGGATTCTTTCCTCTAGTGAACCATATAATTTTGAAAAAAATTGGATGTGTTTATATATATTGTTTTAATTTCTAATCAGTGTCATCTCTGATTTTAACAACCTACTTGCAATAATTAAAAAAAAAACATATTGAAATTAATCAAAATATTAAAAAAATATATATTTGGATTCTAGACTCAGAGCTCTACAAAAGGGTTTTTTTTTTGAAATAATTCATTTTGATTGAAGAAATATTCAGTTGAAGTTGAGAATTTTAGAAAACTAGAAAAAATGATGAGGTGGCTGCCAAGTGGACTACCACATAGATAATTTTGGGCGAAATGATTTATTTGGGGGCGAAATCATGTCGCCCGAAATTAAAAAAATCTAGCGACCACCACCGGTCGGCGAATTTTTTTTTTATAGAATTTTTAAAACTTAATTATATATATAGGGCTTTATTTTTTCTGTTTTTACTCAATTCAAGCATCAAGGAGAAAATAGAAGAAGCAAAATTTTTCGCAATAGAGGCTAAAAATTATTTTTTCAATTTTTTTTCGATTCAAGCACTTGGAGAAACCACACAAAAGGAGTTTTTTGGCAAGAAAGGCTACAAATTTTCAAGTATGTAACATGACTCCCAACTTATTTACTCATTTTACCATGTATAAATTGAACTTCATGTGTTATTTATTAGGATGTATATGTGTGTGTAGGTGAATTAAAACAAGCAATTTGTGATGGGGAATAAAAGAACCAGATTAAGGTTGTATGATAGAAAAAGAGTTGAAAAAACCGTAGGAACATCTAGTCAAGAACAACCCATTGAAATTATTGATGAACAAGTTGAAGGGCGTGTTAATGACCATGTACAAGATGAAATTGGTAGTAGTGATAGACATTTTTTTGCATAGAATGGAAAATCTTATGGAGATGGATGAGGATGCTCTTTTCAAAAACATTTCACTTGAACATATGTTACTTGAAAGCACAATAAAATTGCACTCTAAAAGAATTTGGGATGAGTTTTTTGAAGATAAATCTCTAATTGGAAGAGCACAATTATGTGCAAAGTTATTTAGGTGAAAAGAAATGACCCCCATTTTGGAGTTGTTAGAAGTTGATAACAAGAAAAAATCTTCAAATTTAGTAAATCAGATAGTAATTGAAAACTTGCAAACAACATTGGATTCTATTCAAACCAAGAGTCAAAGTTCTGATTTAAGTGTTGCACGTAGAGCATTGATGACTGTAATTTCTAGTAAGAAATTATCACATAGAAGACAAATTAAAGCAATTGCCCTATTAATAAATGTATCTAGGAGAACTGTTCAAAGATATATCAATAAGAGAAACAGATTAGATGAAAATATTAAAAATAATTGGGTAAATATTTGTCGAGTCCCTCAGAGAGATAGAATTTTAGAAGATGTAAAACAAAAAGTAATTGGATATTGGACCAACAACTCCCGTGTTTCTTCTAATAGAAGGGACACTATACAAATAAAAGACGAAGATGGTAAAATTTTTTTTCATCCAAAGGATTTTATAGATACAACATAAAGTGAATTTTTTGAAGCATTCAAGCAAGAATTTTCACAAGTGAAGATTTCTCAAAGGATGTTTGAGAATTTATGACCATGTTTTGTATGTATAAATAAAGTACGTGAAACTTGTTGTTGTCGAAATCATGTTGAATTTGATCTACACCTACAGTCTTATAAAAACTTATGGCAATATTTAATCCAAATGTAGCCATCCCTGGAAGTACAACACAATTTGTGAAGTCTATCTTATGTGAAAAATTAGAAGATTCAGATGAATTCAATATACAGTGTATAAGAAATATATGTGTAGATTGTGGAAATTTGATGAAATTTTTACCATTTGAGAATATTGAGAATATTGATCATTCAATGTCAGTTTTTTGGAAGAGATTTGAATATGAGAAATACTCAACAAAGTTAGGAGTTGAATCTAGAAAAATTGTTTTGAGAGAGAGTGAATTGCCCTGCAACGAGTTTATGAACAAATTTCGTAACATTGTATACCCACATATCCAACATTGTCATGGCACAATATGGTAGGCTAAGCATATTCATGACTCAAAGAATTGTTTTCCATTGGGTTGTATTCTCTCTATTGTAGATTTTTCTAAAAATTATACATTTAGTCCTCAAACTGAGATTCAAAGTCAATATTATCATTCAGAGCAAGTCGCAATCTTTGTACAAGTTTTCTATAGACATGCTGAGTTATTTGTAGATGAGTTAGAGAGTACCAAAGATGAACGAATTATCATCAAGGAGGTTCACTTTTATATCAGTGATGATACAGGTCATGATAGAAGCTATGTAGCACATTGCTTTCAAATGTTTTTTGAAGATTTGGGACAACGTGGCATTGCTGCATCACAACATTGTATTTGGTCTGATGGATGTGCTGGTAAGTGTTGATTTTATTATTATTTTTTAATTTTTAATTTAAAAATTTATATTTAATTTTAAGACTTGAATTTTTAACTAATTTTTGGTTTTCAAATTGTTGTTTATATATAACTATTTATACAGGACAATTTAGGTCTGCAAAAGCATTTAATTGGTTAACGCAACAACATGTTAAATTTGGCATAAAGTTTTTGTGAAATTTTTTTGAGAGTGGACATGGAAAAGGAGAGCATGGTGGAGCAGGAGCATGTGTAAAATGTGCACTTCGCCAATATGAACTTGCAGGTAATATATATTAGATACAAAATTTATAAAATAATTTAAAATTGTTGAATACTTCTACAATGATTTATGTAATTGATCTATGTCTGTGTATTGTAATAGTTGAATACTTCTTACCTGGGCACTGAACACCAACATGAAATTGTAGGTAACACCATATGAAATGCAAGTCAAATTGTTGAATGGTGTAAAAGCCATTTTGCTACCCATGACTCAATATACAACAAATGCTATTTTTGGGAAGTTAAAGGTATGTTAATTGAATTTATGTTATTTGAAAACTTTAATATTTAAATTTAAGTACGTGTGCATGTGATTTAATTTCAAATTTAAATAGTTTTAATTGAGATGCTCAAGAATTTGTTCATACGTGCAGATATTGATCGATCGAATCCATATAATTGTCAAGCTATTAATGGTGTTAGAAGTTTGCATCAAGTCATGACTACAGGACATAGCAAGCCTCTTGCTATTCAAGTAAGAAAAAAATCTTATTTTTGTGTTGATTGCATTGAGAACAATGCAAATATTCTATAATGTCCAAATGTAGGATGGATATGTTTCACAATGGGAAATGAAACAAATAGTATCAAGTCATCCTTTTGAAGATAGTGACATTGTAGATGTATATGATCCTATATATTTAGTTGATTATGAACATGTATCAAATTTAGTTGTTATAGGTAAGTTACAAAATTGATTTATATTCAAGATCTTGTAATAAAGTTTTGAAGATTTGATTTACATTGTTCAACTCAAATGTACATTTACATGTTTACTTGTGGTGTGTACAAGAGATATTTTTGTTGTGGTTGCAGATCCTGACAATACAGAAGGTGTAGATTACTATCTACTAAGATGCACACAAGTAAAATCAAAATTGTTAGAATCAATGATAGATGGTGATGGACAATCATATCCCATTAGATCAGTTGTTATTGAAGGCACCTATTATCAACAAGTAAAGATAGATAAAAATAGTATTATATTTATTGAATATATGCCATGACAAAAGGTTCTACACTACAGTCACTTAGTTTTAGCAACAAGATTAAGTTTGGAAACATTACAAAAAAGAGGACGTGGCCAACAAAAGTGGAGGTTGTCTATTGAAGATCACGAAAAGATTTTAGAGATAATAAAAGATAGAGAAGATCCAAATTATATGTACCAAGAGCTCTAACTACATTATTGAAGAGCGAGTTGAAGCAATCAATACATCTAGTATGAAGGTATATGCACTTGAATTATCTATATTGATCTATTGATTTATTTTAAAATGTACATGAATTTCTTGATAGTTCTTTCCTTTCAATTTTTTTTATTTCAATGGTTCTTCTAGTTTAAATTTTATTATAATCAAACATGATCAAGCTACAAGTTATGAGATATAAATTTATTTACATAGATTTTTGTTTTTGCAATTATGTAGGTCTATGCCTATAAGGATTTCAAGTTATAAAATTGAACTTCATGTTGTGCAGGTATGATCTCTAAACTATATATAGATAGTCTTAGATGTCTTAGGTGTCTATAGGTGTCTTAGGTCTTACAGTTTCTTAGGTGTTTTAGGTGTCTTAGGTGTCTACCCGTGTCTTAAGTATCTTAGGTGTTTTAGGTGTCTTAGGTGTCTACCTGTGTCTTAAGTGTCTTAGGTGTCTAGGTGTCTTAAATGTCTTAGGTGTCTAGGTATCTAGGTCTTAGGTGTCTTACTGTATGTCTTAAGTTTCTTAGGTGTCTTAAAGATCTAGGCCTTAATTCTCAGGCGTTTTAGAGGTGTCTTAGGTCTTACAGTTTCTTAGGTGTTTTAGGTGTCTTAGGTGTCTATCTGTGTCTTAAGTATCTTAGGTGTTTTAGGTGTCTTTGGTGTCTACTTGTGTCTTAAGTGTCTTAGGTGTTTTAGGTGTCTAGGTGTCTTAAATGTCTTAGGTGTCTTAGGTGTCGAGGTGTCTTAGGTGTCTAGGTGTCTAGGTGTCTAGGTCTTAGGTATCTTACTGTATGTCTTAAGTTTCTTGGGTGTCTTAAAGATTTGGGTCTTAATTCTTAGGTGTTTTAGAGGTGTCTTAGGTCTTACAGTTTCTTATGTGTTTTAGGTGTCTTAGGTGTCTACCTATGTTTTAAGTATCTTAGGTGCTTTAGGTGTCTTAAGTGTCTAGGTGTCTAGGTCTTAGGTGTCTTACTATATGTCTTAAGTTTCTTAGGTGTCTTAAAGATCTAGGTCTTAATTCTTAGGTGTTTTAGAGGTGTATACATGTCTTAGGTCTTAGGTTTTAGGTACATGTTAGACCATCTTAGGTGTCTTAGGTCTTAGGTGAGGCCACTGAGCTTCCACCTTCACGTGGTTGGCCTTGTTAGTACAGAATAAATATTTCTCAAAGCTAGGGGAAGCTCTTTTTTTGTATTCTTATCATGTAGGGGTCTCAAACTTAACAAATAGGTACATTAGATAGATCTATCTAGTTCATAATTTGTACATGTTCAACTCTCTTCAACTTGATATGACCTCAAGACTAAAAGGAGTCCACATCAAGTAATGATACCACCTATGCTCATCCATATCTTATATTTACTCTTCCAAATAGTTATAGTACATTTTTATAATAAGGGTAGCTAATCACTATTTTCCTTGTAGAAGCTATTCCCACTATGGGTCTATATGACTAGTTTGAATAAATGTACATGTTATAATTAATAACTTCTCTATCCTTGATATAAAATAGGGACTATCAAAATAGATCATAATTAATAACTTTAGAGCAATTAGAGTCACTAGATCATAATTAATATCTTGAGAGCAATTGGAATGTTAGAGCAATTAGAGTCACTAGATCTTTCAAATAATAAACTGCATGAAGAGATTCCAATTGAACTACTAAAACTCTCATTTATGAGTGTTCTCATTATATCTAACAACATGTTTTGTGGAAGAATCCTAAAAGGGGGTCAATTTGATTCATGTAATGCCTCTATACCTCTCAAAATAGCATTCTTTGACCTTTCTCCCTCATTTTCCCTCTATTCTTACATTTTTAAGTCCTATCTCTTTTTCAAAAGAAATCTATGGAATTCTTTAGCTCTCTTTTCTACAACTTCATGATATTTTGTGAACCATTTCTCCTATTATGCTCATTTGTAGTATTCTTTTTTCCATTTCGAGCAAGGATTATCCATGGTTGTGTTCTTATTTAGTTAGCCAGTTTGCACCTTCATTAACTAGGTGATTAGGTTTCATTTACCCTCTTTTTATTTCTCTTCGCTAGTGTAATCCATTATTTTCTTAATTGCATTAGTTGTGAGTTACTTCCCCTTCCTTTCTATATTTCAATCTATCACGCTAGTTTGCTCTTTGGATTGAGTAGATTAGTCTCACTTTTGCAAATATATTGTCATTGTTGTTATTCCATTTTATTCACACATTGAAGTCAAATTTTATATCTTCTAAAATTAGCTTTTAACATTTGATCCATTTTACCACTTCCAAAATTGTCTTTGACCATTAACCCCATTCAATAGAGTTATCTTCAATAAACTTTGGAATATATAAAGAGTTAAAACTAAACATCATTTCACCAGTTCTAAAATTAGCATTAAAGTTTTGTCTCCTTTACCACTTTCAAAATTGCCAGATAATGGTTTAACCATTAAATCCACCATCAAACAACTTTTTACATATACAATGGAAATATACTTTAGTACAAAAAATCATGACATTATCAAGAAGATGTTAGATATAAAATTATAACATGGTTAATGGAAAGATAATCTTGTCATTTAAAAAATATATATTGTAGAATGAATTGTATAAAAATTATTAACTAACTATATATCTTACGTTCATATTGGAAACATCTAGATTTAGTTGTACTCTCATAAGGAACACCAAAAAATATTCTATTAGATTGCTAGATTGATAACCATATTCAATTTTATGAAATATTAAAATAATATTGTTAGCATCTATCTAGGAGGCTTTAAATAAAAATTTATGATAAAAAAATGTTAATTCAATTTTTTCGCATTAATTTTAAACTTATCATTACAAGATTTTTAAGTTTGTAATTTTTTTAAAATTAAAATAAACAAAGGTGAATAATAACATGGACATTGAATAAACCCATGAAGTGACAAAATTTTCTTTTATTCATTTATAAAAATGTAATATTATTTTAAATTCAATCTTTATAAAGCATAACACTAACACTAAAGCATGTAAATTAATTAGAATCATAAGAATATGAAATTTCATCATAAAAGGAATACTAAAAAATATAAAGATAAAATACCAAACTCTAAGGTGTACCAAGATAATTAATCCAAATGTCCAAATAATTAGGTTGCAATTACAACATATATCAAAATTCCTCTCTTTTATGCTTTGATTTTCAGTGTATATTTAGTTAGTTCTTGTTTCTGCTGTGCAGGTGGCAAGGTGTACCAAGATAATTAATCTAAATGTCCAAATAATTAATATAGAGCATGTAAATCATAATATAAATTTTGAAATGTAAATATAAAGCATGTGACTCATAATTAGAACGTCTCTAAGATATAAAACATAAGTACATACATATAATGTCTAAATATAAAACATGTGACTCAAATACATCTAGATAAAATTTAATATAACATGTAAGCCATGTAATGTTTGGAAATGTACTGTAAATATATAAAACATCCAGGAATCATAATAACAACTCATAAATGTCTCACCCGATGAGTGGATTGAGCCTCATTGTGTCTTGAGCTATGTCTTGAGCTATGACATCCCGATCCCTGATTGGAACCATCGACCAATCCGTGAGCCGAGCGCTGTGCTGAGTTGTGGGTCTGGGGTTTGCACATGAAACACCATAAAATTTTCAAATTCTATATATATATACATATATGTACAAATATAATATATGTTTTGAGTTTAAATAAATAAACAATACTTGACAAATCTAAATTATTACCTAACGTACACAATTTGCATCATGTAGAGGAGTCTCAATAGAAGCATGACCGGATCCTGCAACCTATATATATGACGTGTTGAATACAATATATAAGCATATGTGTATTTAGTTAGAAAACTTGTACACTTGATTTCTATATGTAGAAAGTTAACTTGATATATATATATATATACACACACACACACACTTAAATCAAACTTATATGTACATGTGATATATAGACCTGGTTTTTAAATACCTCATGATGATGACTAGGATCGCCAGCATGATGCAAATCTCCATATCCAGGTTGTAAAATAGTAGCACAAGTCTAATACACATGTACATTTAAGATTGCAATCAAGAGTCAGAGCTTCTTGATGTATGTGATTTTATTTAAAATTAAACTTATAATTTTTAAATATATAATTTATGAATTTAGATTATAATTTTTAAATAAATTGTACCTCAGCTACACCAACAAAGGCCCTCCCAATCCCACTGATGTTAGAATCATGGAGACATAATGATACATGTGTATATGGTGTACTCTTAGTGCCGAAAAGAAGCCTGCTATACTCACCTCTTGTAACATGTGTAGTAACCTCAATCTCAGGACCAACTAGAACATTTGAAGAAGCGGAGCCTGTAGGACCAACTGGAACATCCTGGTGTCCCCCAAGCCCTATGAACCTGACTCACCATGCCTCCTCTATCTACCAAAATATCGCTCGAGATGTGACAATATAGCATCAAGTGGGATCCCATGTTGATCACTGATGAACTGGTATGAATCTAATAAATTACTGGCCAGGCATCTAATCATATTCCACAAAGCACTATCTCCACTAATCTATGCCACATCATGTGGCGATGGTAAATCAGCATGAATGTAATGATCTGAACTATTGGTCGATGTGGCCTTAGTGGATGAAATGTCAATCCTCGGGCGTAACAAATACTTGCCAACACGATCAGATGACAACTGATCAACCTCAGTGGCAATAGTCACCATGCTCTAAAAAAACATGCATCTCGAGGGGGTCAATGATGGTTGATTAGCATT
This sequence comes from Cunninghamia lanceolata, assembly GCA_027924645.1. Taxonomy (NCBI): domain Eukaryota; kingdom Viridiplantae; phylum Streptophyta; class Pinopsida; order Cupressales; family Cupressaceae; genus Cunninghamia; species Cunninghamia lanceolata. Next base: position 16,396,638 of record BSBN01000001.1, read on the forward strand.
TGCTAGTTCCACATGTTTTGGAAGAACCAAAAGATTTGGGCCAACTAAGGACCTCTTGTTCTAAAGAGGTGGCGCATCTTGTCTTCTATACTCAGGTCTCTCTACAAACCTCCCTTTCACCTGACCAACATGTTTAGGGAAAGATGTATAATGTGAGGCTGATTATTTTCACTTCCCTATTTTGATCATTTTACATTATAGTTGGTGACATTATCAGACTTTTAGAGACTATTGTTCCATTATGCAAATTAGATTATATCTCCTGATTTTTGGTTTGACACTGATTAGACATATGGTGATTCGATTTGATCATATTTTGATGCTATGATGATGTTAGACATGAGAGATATATTAGATGATGATTATTGATGTGATTTCAAGTTTATTATGTGGATTTATTATTTGATAATGATTATGAGACATTAGATAGAAAATGCAGTTTTAATATTAAATTATGTTGTGAATGATTAATGTTGTGTGCAATGACATGTATTTAATTTCAGTTGCTTCGGCTATGATTATCCATGATGTGATTAACGCTTGATCTAGTTGTGCAGGATTATATTCCCAGGCCATAGGAAATCGGAGGTAGTGTTCACACATATGTTATTCCCTGTTAAGCCAATCCATTCCCAAGAGGGATGAGGATCACGTTTGATCGAATGATGTTTTAGTACATGTTTGTTTTATTATTTTGGCCTAGTGACCCCTTTCTTAATTGATTTATATCATGTGTTGTATATTTATTTTTGTTTTACACCACTTGGTATTATTTTTATTTTTGGGCCATTTAAAGTGATTTTATGCCTCCCTAGGTGTACCTTAGTGTCCCAAACTTACCCTAGGTGGTAACCCTAGGGTCTAGGGTCAATTTTGACTAACCAAACCCTAGGGTAACTCACTTTTGGTCACTCTAAACTAGGGTTTAGCCAAAGTGACGAATTTTGAAATGGCTAAGGGTGGGAGATGAGTCATGCTTTGGGAAAGACCCATCTCCCTTCCCAAAGTTTGGGGATCCCTTCACCAAGAAGACTTGGGAGGTCTTCAAGACTCCCAAGTGTGTGGGATCTCCCTCCAAGACTCTCACAGATGTGTGAGAGCATTTTGGAGGGAGATGGCTCTCTTGGAGAATAAGAGGATGCCATGTGGCATCCCTTATCCTCATGGAGGCTTAGAGGGAGTTGCCACCTCTCCACTTGGTCTCTCACACATGTGTGAGAGCACAAGTGGATAAGGTGAGAGTTTGAATGGAATTGGAGGGTAACACTTGTCACCCTCACACTCCTTCTCCCTTGCAAGTGGTATGGGATGAGGAAGGAGAAGGTGACAAGTGTCACCTTCTCATTCCTCAAGGCCAAATTGGAAGGCCTATATTATCTCCTCTTGGAGAGGAGTGTGGGGTTCTTTTTTGATTTTTTCTTCTATTTTTGGAGGTTGGAGAGTGTTAGAGAAATTTGGAGAGTTGGAGAAAATTTTGGGAAGGTTGGAGCTCTTCATTAAATGTGCTTCCATTTTAGGGCTTTTGAAGGTAAGCTCCATGGCAATGGCCATTTCCCATTTTGCTTATGTTATTTCTTTTTGTGTATGTGGTTGAAAATTATGTGTGTTGTTTTATTTTTTGTGTAGGATGGGTGTGGTCAGAGCACCTCCATTTGGAGGAAAGGTTCAACTAGTTTGGGGTAGGGGAGAGTGAACCTCCTCGAGGTCATCTCCTTTGTGTTACACTATTTATAGCCTTAAGGGCATCATATGGAGTTTGGGAGTATTTTTTATTTTGGCATGAGTGCCATAGTGATTCTTGAGTATGGTGGAAACATTTGTTCGGCTTAAGGCCTTGGGATTTTATGATTTTTGTTGGAGTTCTTGGGGTGGCCTCTTGAGTTGAGGGGTCCACTCTCGTACCCCCTCCAAACTCAACTTATTGAGTTTTGTATGTGCAAATCCATGGGAGTAGAATTTTTGTGTGTTTGGAAAATTTCACTTGTTGTGGTATGTGTGTGCAACCATGTGAATCCTACCTCCCTAGCTCGGGGGTGACCCACTAGCGGGTCTATGGTAGGGAGGAGGGCATTCCTTCATGGCTTGGTTCCCCATTGTTGTGTTGTTTATTGCAGGTTTTTAGTTGAAGAAAATGGTGCTTAGAGATGTTTATTGTTATCTCATTTGCCTTATTTTTGGTTGGCTGTTGAGAGCCATGGCCTTAGAGACCTTATTGTAATTTTTGTCAAATCTTTACTATCCCTTGTGTTGGTTATTGTAAGAAGTTTAATGTGAGCACTCTTTAATGTTTATACAGAATTTGTTTATTATACTATGCTATTGTGTTTATGTGTTATGGAGAAATGCCAAGGAAAATATATTTTGTTGTCATATTATTTTTTTAAAAAAAGGGGAAGTGTGTGTTGCTGTTGAAATTTTAGTTGTATGGTATGTGGAAAAGAAGATATACATTGTTGTTTTGTATGCAATGAAATTACATGTTTAACATTCTACTATTGTGTACATGGGTTTGTTGGAAGTTTGAGCATAGATGATCTTTGTGTTTGCTATCATTTTATATTTGAATAGAAAAGAGAGAACTTAATAGTAAATCTGTTCCTTCATTTTGAAAAAAAAAATGATATGTTATGGTATTTATAAGTTACAAATCTGGTTGTTGTCATCTTACAGAACAATCATATATATATATATGGATTTATATGTATTTTTAACCATATTGTATACCTGAGTGTAATACATTTTGCTCTCATTGTGAAACTGAGAAAACAATAATATATATATATATATATATATATATATATATATATATATATATATATTTGCATAATTTTTTTAAAATGATATACAACAGATCTTAGCTTTGAATATAATTTATTTCTGTTGAATAAAGTTTTTTTTATAGTGATCAAACGTAAGTGTTTCGAAGTTCATGTTTTAAGTTATATATAAAAAAAAGAAATGGCAATGGACGGCGGCCATGGCCACTGCCCATTGCCCCCCCTTTTGTTGTAGTATGGGGTGTGGGGAGAGGGTCGTGCCCCCACCCACACCCCCCATTAACCCCAAACCCCCGTTTCCCCAAACCTCTTTAGTAGCGGCGGTATCACTTAAACCTACAGGCCATCCATCCTGTTTGTTACATCTGCCAGTATTTTTATATGCAAATAACTCTCTCTCTCTCTCTATATATATATTCCTTGCCTCCTCAGCATTCTGTGTTTCTAAAACAAACACAGATTTTGGCACAACTTCATATTTGAATACCTGTATATATTTGTTTATATAAATATGTATATACTCATAAGTGTATGTATGTACATATATATATATATTAATTAAAAAAAGGGAATAAACAAATGAAATCCATGAGATAAACACTGTATATATACCTCTGTATCCCTTCTCCATGGTAACCATGAGAAAACAAAACCTCCAACTAGCAAGAACAAAACAATGGAGGCAACAAAACAAGAAATGGGAAAACAGAGAGAAACCAAAAACAAGAAGAGAAAAAATAAAAGAAAAGGGTAGGGTTTCCTTAAGGATATAATAAAATAATGCTAGGGCAAATTCTTTTTAGAAAACAATAAAATAATGAAGTGGGGTTGAATGGAATGTGAGGATTTTAATTTTGTTATTTAATTTAATTTCTTTTTTATCCCTTCATGTGCACAGAATTTTAATTTTCCCCCCTCTTTTGCTTTTGGGGTCATTTTGGAATCGTTGAGTTTCCTTGTGTTTCATTAGTGGGCTTTCTTATTAATTTTGGGGTTTTGATTTTATTTCCTTATGGAGTTTTTTGTTATTAGTGGTTTGTTTTGATTTTATTTTAATGTGGGAAGTTTGTTTCCCTTTTAATTATTTGTCTCTTTTAAAATTTAATGTGGTTGGGAATCCTTTTTTATTGAATTTAATTTTATTTTAATTAACTTTATCTTAGGGGGAATATATTAAATCTATCCTCTTTTTTAAGTAATTCAACTCGAGTTAATTAATATATGCAATTGACGAAATTACATTTATTAACAGACTCAAGTATTGAGTTTATTTTGGTCGTTTATTTTAATTTCGAATTCTATAATGTTGTTGATTGGTCAAGTTTATTCGACCTTGGAAATTGATTTAATTTTTGCATTAATTTCCTTTGGAGACTTTCTTTTTAAAATTTTTATTTCGATTATTGAAAACGTGTTATGTTGTCGAATTTTTCTCAAATTTTAGGGTTTTACTTTTATGATTTTTTTTACAACTTTCATTAATCACTCCATTTTATCATGCGACCATCTTACCATTTGATGCATTATTATTATTCATTTTCACTTATGCATTAGAGTTAGGGCTTGGTTTCGAATCAGTCGAAATCATTTTTTTCGCCTAGGAAACTTAGGGTTTGAATTAAATCCGTTCTAACCCTAGAAGCGACGCACATCGTGTTGCAAACCCCCTAGTTGACGTTCATCACGCAGGTGACTGTGTAGGTAGATGCACTTCCCCAAATATGACTGACATGTTTATGCCTTATGCATATTGCCACCGAGCACGCAAATGTGTGCAAGGGGGTTTCTAGGGAGAAGCGGAAAAGTTTTTTGATATTTCATGTCATGACCACATGGCAAATGTGGACATGACACGTGTGTTATGTGTTGTGACCACATGGGAAATGTGGGCATGACATTTGGTATCAGAGCCCAAGTTTAAACACTGGGCTTATTTTGGGCACATTTTTATTCTGCAACTTTGATTAATTTGTAATTACCTTATTTTTGTAGGATGCCTCCCCGACGAGTTTGGAGAGCGCAATCTGGCACACTGCGTCCGCTGAGGTACATAGTGATTCTTCAGCTAAGGGTCAGGCACTACCGGCCCCATAGATACCGCAGGCACCACCGGTACCACTAGCCCTACCTATACCAGATATTGGGCCATAGATATTGCAGGCACTACAAGCAGTGTTAGATAGGCTACCATCGGCCATAGTTGAGCCACACATAGAGCCACGTACCGAACCCCACGTTGATCCATGAGAGGAGCCATGCGTGGAGCCACAAGAAGAGTCATATGTGGAGCCACGTGTGGAGCCCTGCGTCGAGCCATGAGAGGCACCACATGTGGACCCATATGTTGAGATACCAGATACGATGGCGGAGGAGGTTGGATCAGCCTATAGGGCTCATAGCAGGAGCCCTCCACATCATGCTAGGTGTGAGGAGGCAGTACGAGTGGAGCAGATTGTTCACAAGCCTTATGATTATTATGCAGATGAGCCTATCAGAGGGCACAGAGACCAAGGAGATCCCATCAGGGATTTGTTGAGGCTGAATCCTCCTACATTCGCTGGGACTATAGAGGAAGCTGAGGCTAAGGCTTGGCTCATCAGTCTAGATAGATGCTTCATGTTGCATCCTTACAAGGGAAACATGAAGACATGTGTGGTAGTCCACCTGTTGCAAGATGCATCAGCTACCTAGTGGCACACTGAGGAGTGCAAGCGCCATCTATCATTAGACACACTCACATGGGAGACTTTCATTAAGTGATTCAATGCACGATATTTATCAGATCAGTACAGACAGCGTCACATAGATGAGTTTCACGATCTTCAGCAGAGAGGGCTTATTATTGCTTAGTATGAGGGTAGATTCACTGAGTTGTCTCAATATGTGGAGTACCTCTATGATGAGAAACTCCTGGTTCATAAGTTTATCAGAGGATTGAACCATAGCATAGCAGGGCCTATACACACGGTAGACCCCCAGACATTGAGTGATGCTACAGAGAAGGCATACATAGCTGAGGAGATACAGGGACGAGGGCAGAGTTCACACCCTCAATTTCAGGATTGTGGGCAACAGTAACATCAACAGAGTTACCTTAGACCACCACCACCTCAGAGAGGAGGATTTAGTTCTATATCCTTACCTCCTAGGCCCCCACAATAGCAGCAGCCAAAGCAGCAACAGAGATCTAGGCCACAGCAAAGGGCACATGGGGGACATAATCAAGGTTGGCAATAACAGGGCCTACACAGAGATCAGAGGTAGCAAGGACCACCTTTGGGACTCGTGAGGTCACAGAAGTCATACAAGGGTTCACAAGGGTCCACAGGTAGATCTGGATAGTAGCAGTCAAGTAGGACTCAGACTGGACAGGTGCAGGCTAGGGGCCCATGTTATGTGTGTGGTGGAGCGGGACATCTAGCCAGAGAGTGTCCACAGGGCTTTACAGCAGGGGCAGCCTCGGGTAGGAGGATCAGAGCAAACGGTTGGAGATGTGGGCAGGTCCCACCGTATGTTCGCAGCGGTTGATAACCACCAGGCTAATTTTTAGGCATCAGTGATTGAGACATCAAGTATGATAGGGGGTGTCCCCATTTCTATTCTTTTTGACTCTAGTGCTACTGACTCTTTTATATCTCCATTGTTAGTGGAGCGTTACAGGTTGGTGGCCTCTAGGCAGGGTGATAAGTGGGAGGTTGAGTTGGCCTCAGGGGCCAAGATGATAGTAGATGCCTTAGTCCACAATAGTGAGATATCTTTGGGACCCTTTGCCATAGTTTGTGACCTTAGAGTTATGACATTAGGATCCTACGATGTGGTTTTAGGTATGGATTGGCTTGCGGCTCATTGAGCCAAGCTAGATTATCACCGAAAGGTGATTAGCTGCTTAGATGATCATGGTGCATCCATTGAGATAATGGGCATTCAGAAGCCCACAACAGTTCGTATGATATCTGCTCAACAACTTAAGTGCTACATGTGGAAGGGATACCAGATGTTCTCTATTACAGTGAGTGACAGATCTGAGGATGAGCATGAGGCATCTTTGGATGACCATCCCATCCTGAGAGAGTTTACGGATGTATTTTCAGCAGAGTTACTAGGGATGCCACCCATCGTGAGGTAGACTTTCACATTGATTTAGTGCCGGGTGCCGAGCTAGTGTCTCGTGCACCCTATAGGATGACCACTCATGAGCTCACAGAGCTCAAGTTGTAGCTTGAGGACTTGCTCGAGAAGGGGCACATCTGACCTAACATTTCACCTTGGGCACTTCTATCATCTTTATGAAGAAGAAGGATGGGTTTCTTCGATTATGCATGGATTATAGGTAGTTGAATAAGGTGATGGTGAAGAATCGTTATCCTCTACCCAGGATTGACGATCTCTTCGATCAGATGCAGGGAGCCAGGGTGTTCTCTAAGATTGACTTGAAGTTCAGCTACCATCAGTTATGTATCACAGAGGCAGATATCCATAAGACCACCTTCCGTACTCGATATGGCCACTATGAGTTCATTGTGGTCCCCTTTAGTTTGACGAATGCCCCTGCAGTGTTCATGAGTCTCATGAATGGGGTGTTCCGTACCTACTTGGATCGGTTCATGATTATTTTTCTAGATGACATATTGATCTATTCACGGATCAAGGAGGAGCATGAGGAGCACCTACATCAGGTTTTACAGTGTTTGAGGGAACATAATCTTTATGGGAACCTAGCAAAGTGTGCATTTTTTCAGGACAGAGGTATAGTACTTGGGGCACATCCTATCTAGCAATGGTATCTTAGTAGATCCATTGAAGATCAGGGCTATCAGAGATTGGCCAGCATGCACCAGTGTGATAGAGGTCAGGAGTTTTATGGGGTTAGCTAGATATTACTGTAGATTTGTTGAGGGTTTCTCTCAGATAGCGCACCCCATCACTTCCCTTCAGTGAAAAGGGAAGAGTTTTCTATGGATTGAGTAGTGTGAGAGGGCCTTTGGGGTCCTCAACGAGCGTCTTGCCAGCAATCCCATTTTAGCGGTTCCTGATGCAACAGTAGGTTTTATGGTTTGTACAGATGCATCACTTGAGGGTTTGGGAGCCGTACTTATGTAGGGTGGTAGAGCAATTGCGTATGAGTTGTGAAAGCTCAAGACCCATGAGCTGAACTACCCCAAGCACGATTTGGAGCTCGTAGAAGTGGTTCATGCTCTAGTTCATTGGAGACATTTCTTATTGGGTTGTCGCTTTGAGCTTCATTCAGATCATCACAGCCTTTAGTACATATTTACATAGTTGAATCTAAACGCCCATTAGCGGCGCTGGATGGAGTTTCTTTGCGAGTACGACTTTGATGTCCACTACATCAAAGAAAAGGAGAATGTGGTTGTTGGTGCATTAAGTCAGAGGCACCACGAGATCTTAAACTTAACTCTGAGTGTGGACTTAAGAGGACGCATTATTCAACATCTGCCTGAGGAAGGTTTCTTGAGGTGCAGTAGGAGATCCGTTCACAGAGGGCCCTTGTGGGCAAGTTTGCAGTATACTCACTTGAGGCAGATGGGTTACTTCGTCATCGACATCGCATCTGTGTACCCCACACAGGTGACCTATGTACTGTAGTGTTATCAGAGGCTCATAGAGCACCATATGCAGCACATCTGGGGGAAAAGAAGATGCATGCCAACCTATGACGGTTGTACCATTGGGCAGGTATGAGATGGGATATCGTAGAGTTTGTTGCTTGATGTCTTGAGTGCCAAAGGGTTAAGGCTGAGCATCAGCATCCAACAGATCTTTTATACCCTCACAAGATACCTGAGTGGAAATGGGACACCATTTCCATGGATTTCATTGTTGGTCTCCCTATGTCTTCTCACTGCTATGATGCCATCATGGTGACAGTTGACAAGTTGACCAAGGTGGCGCATTTCTCACCTGTACGCACAACGTACAATGCACCAACAGTGGCGAGAGTATTCTTGGATGATATTGTGAGATTACATGGGGTACCTCACCGCATCATTTCTAATAGGGATTCAATGTTCACTTTAGCCTTTTGGAGAGCTTTGCAGCAGGCATTGGGTACATAGCTCAACTTTAGCTCTGCTTATCACCCCGAGACATATGGATAGACAGAGCGGGTGAATCAGGTGTTGGAGGACATGCTCCATATGTATGTTATGGACCATTAGTCTAGATGGGAGGAGTATCTGTATCTAGTTGAGTTTGCCTACAATAATGGGCATTACATCTCGTTGGATATGCCTCCTTTTCAGGCCTTATACGATAGACCATGCAGGACACCTTTGAGTTGGGATCAGATAGAGGACAGGGTTGCTATTGGTCTAGAGTTGGTTCAGGATATGGAGCAGCAGGTCACACTGATTAGGTAGAGACTCTAGGAGGCATAGGATAGATAGAAGAAGTATGTTGATGCTAAGAGATTAGATTGGAGCTTCTCAGTTGGTGACAAAGTATTCCTTAGAGTGCGGCCACACAAGAGTCCAATCTGTTATGGAAAGGGCTCTAAGCTTGCACCACAATTTTTAGGACCTTTTGAGATCTTAGAGTAGATAGGCCCTGTTGCCTACCATCTAGTGTTGCCACCTAGCCTGTCGCGTATCCACAATATTTTTCATGTTTTTGTATTGAGGCGATATATATCTGATTTATCTCATGTATTGGACTGAAGTGCTCTACAAGTAGAGGCCGATGGACAATTGGCTTTGGAGCCAATTCTCATATTGGCTCATCAAACGCTGGGCCTTCGAGGTCGAGAGCTGGACCAGGTTAGGGTCCAGTGGGATCGTTATGATGAGGTCACAGTGACTTGGAAGGATCCAGCTAGTTTGAGGGCACTCTATCCTCACCTTTTTGATGACTTCCAGGAGGAAGTTTAGTCTTAGGGGTGGAAGATGTGAGGCCGATTATTTTCACTTCCCTATTTTGATCATTTTACATTATAGTTGGTGACATTATCAAACTTTTAGAGACTATTGTTCCAATATACAGATTAGATTATATCTCGTGATTTTTGGTTTGACATTGATTAGACATGTGGTGATTCAATTTGATCATATTTTGATGCTATGATGATGTTAGACATGCGAGATATATTAGATGATGATTATTGATGTGATTTCAAGTTCATTATGTGGATTTATTATTTGATGATGATTATGAGACATTAGATAGAAAATGCAGTTTTAATCTTAAATTATGTTGTGAATGATTAATGTTGTGTACAATGACATATATTTAATTTCAGTTGCTTCAGCTATGATTATCCATGATGTGATTGACGCTTGATCTAGTTGTGCAGGATTATATTCCCAGGCCACAGGAAATTGGAGGTAATGTTCACAAATATGTTATTCCCTGTTAAGCCGATCCATTCCCAAGAGGGATGAGGATCACGTTTGATTGGATGATGTTTTAGTACATGTTTGTTTTATTATTTTGGTATAGTGACCCCTTTCTTAATTGATTTATATCATGTGTTGTATATTTATTTTTGTTTTACACCACTTGGTATTATTTTTATTTTTGGGCCATTTAAAGTGATTTTATGCCTCCCTAGGTGTACCTTAGTGTCCCAAACTTACCCTAGGTGGTAACCCTAGGGTCGAGGGTCAATTTTGACTAACCAAACCCTAGGGTAACTCACTTTTGGTCACTCTAAACTAGGGTTTAGCCAAAGTGACGAATTTTGAAATGGCTAAGGGTGGGAGATGAGTCATGCTTTGGGAAAGACCCATCTCCCTTCCCAAAGTTTTAGGATCCCTTCACCAAGAAGACTTGGGACATCTTCAAGACTCCCAAGTGTGTGGGATCTCCCTCCAAGACTCTCACACATGTGTGAGAGCATCTTAGAGGGAGATGGGTCTCTTAGAGAATAAGAAGATGCCATGTGGTATCCCTTATCCTCATGGAGGCTTGGAGGGAGTTGCCACCTCTCCACTTGGTCTCTCACACATGTGTGAGAGCACAAGTGGATAAGGTGAGGGTTTGAATGGAATTAGAGGGTGACACTTGTCACTTTGACACTCCTTCTCCCTTGCAAGTGGCATGGGATGAGGAAGGAGAAGGTGACAAGTGTCACCTTCTCATTCCTCAAGGCCAAATTGGAAGGCCTATATTATCTCCTCTTAGAGAGGAGTGTGAGGTTCTTTTTTTGAAATTTTCTTCTATTCTTGGAGGTTGGAGAGTGTTAGAGAAATTTGGAGAGTTGGAAAAATTTTTGGGAATCTTGTAGCTCTTCATCAAAAGTACTTCCATTTTAAGGCTTTTGAAAGTAAGCTCCATGGCAATGGCCATTTCCCTTTTTGCTTATGTTATTTCTTTTTGTGTATGTGGTTGAAAATTATGTGTGTTGTTTTATTTTTTGTGTGGGATGGGCATGGTGAGAGCACCTCCATTTGGAGGAAAGGCTTAACTTGTTTGGGGTAGGGGAGAGTGAACCTCCTCGAGGTCATCTCCTTTGTGTTGCACTATTTATAGCCTTGAGGGCAACATATGGAGTTTGGGAGTATTTTTTATTTTGGCATGAGTGCCATAGTGATTCTTGAGTATGGTGGAAAATTTTGTTTGGCTTGAGGCCTTGGGATTTTGTGATTTTTGTTGGAGTTCTTGGGGTGGCCTCTTGAGTTGAGGGGTCCACTCCCCTACCCCCTCCAAACTCAATTTATTGAGTTTTGTATGTGCAAATCCATGGGAGTAGAATTTTTGTGTGTTTGGAAAATTTCACTTGTTGTGGTATGTGTGTGCAACCGTGTGAATCCTACCAACCTAGCTCAGGGGTGACCCACTAGCGGGTCTATGGTAGGGAGGAGGGCATTCCTTCATGGCTTGGTTCCCCATTGTTGTGTTGTTTATTGCAGGTTTTTAGTTGAAGAAAATGGAGCTTAGAGAAATTTATTGTTATCTCATTTGCCTTTTTTTTGGTTGGCTGTGGAGAGCCATGGCCTTAGAGGCCTTATTGTATTTTTTGTCAAATCTTTACTATCCCTTGTGTTGGCTGTTGTAAGAAGTTTTAATGTGAGCACTCTTTAATGTTTATACAATATTTGTTTATTATATTATGCTATTGTGTTTATGTGTTATGGAGAAATGCCAAGGAAAATATATTTTGCTGTCATATTATTTCAAAAAAAAAGGGGGAAGTGTGTGTTGCTGTTGAAATTTTAGTTGTATGGTATGTGGAAAAGAAGATATACATTGTTGTTTTGTATGTAATGAAATTACATGTTTACCATTCTACTATTGTGCACATGGGTTTGTTGCAAGTTTGAACAAAGATGATCTTTGTATTTGCTGTCATTTTATATCTGAATAGAAAAGAGAGAACTTAACAGTAAATCTGTTCCTTCATTTTCAAAAAAAAAATGATGAACATAATTTTTTGGGTATAATATGTATATATAAATGTACACGCACACACACACACACATATACTTACATAAATATATATATATATATGGATTTATATGTATTTTAAAATATATTGTATACCTGAGTGTAATGCATTTTACTCTCATTGTGAAACTGAGAAAACAATATATATATATATATATATATATATATATATATATATATATATATATATTTGCACAATTTAAAAAAATGATATACATAGATCTTATCTTTGAATATAATTTATTTCTGTTGAATAAAGTTTTTTTTACAGTGATCAAACGTAAGGGTTTCAAAGTTCATGTTCTAAGTTATAAAAAAAAAAAAGAAATGGCAATGGACGGTGGCCATGGCCGCCACCCATCGCCCCCCCCTTTTGCTGTAGTATGGGGTGTGGGTGGGGGCACGGCCCCCTCCCCACACCCCCCATTAACCCCCACCCACACCCGTTTCCCCAAACCTCTTTAGCAGTGGCAATATCACTTAAACCTGTAGGCCGTCCATCCTGTTTGTTACATCTGCTAGTATTTTTATATGCACATATATATATATTTCCTCCTCAGCATTCTGTGTTTCCAAAACAAACACAGATTTTGGCACAACTTCATATTTGAATACCTGTATATATTTGTTTATATAAATATGTATATACTCATAAGTGTATATACATATATATAAATATGTATATATATTTTAATAAAAAAAGGGAATAAACAAATGAAATCCATGAGATAAACACTATTTATATACCTCTGTATCCCTTCTCCATGTTAGCCATGAGAAAATAAAACCTCCAACTTGCACGAACAAAACAATGGAGGCAACAAAACAAGAAATGGGAAAACAAAGAGAAACCAAAAACAAGAAGAGAAAAAACAAAAGAAAAGGGTAGGGTTTCCTTAAGGATATAATAAAATAATGCTAGGGCAAACTCTTTTTAGAAAACAATAAAATAATGAAGTAGGGTTGAGTGGAATGTGAGGATTTTAATTTTGTTATTTAATTTAATTTATTTTTTATCCCTTTATGTGCACGAAATTTTAATTTTCCCCCTTCTTTTGCTTTTGGGGTCATTTTGGAATTGTTGACTTTCCATGTGTTTCATTAGTGGGCTTTCTTATTAATTTTGGGGTTTTGATTTTATTTCCTTATGGAGTTTTTGTTTTATTAGTGGTTTGTTTTTATTTTATTTTAATGTGGGAAGTTTGTTTCCCTTTTAATTATTTGTCTCTTTTAAAATTTAATGTGGTTGGGAATCCTTTTTTTATTGAATTTAATTTTATTTTAATTAATTTTATCTTAGGGGGAATATATTAAATCTATCCTCTTTTTTAAGTAATTCAACTCGAGTTAATTAATAAATGCAATTGACGAAATTACATTTATTAACGGACTCAAGTATTGAGTTTATTTTGGTCATTTATTTTAATTTCGAATTCTATAATGTTGTTGATTGGTCAAGTTTAGTCAACCTTGGAAATTGATTTAATTTTCCTTATGTTAATTATTTTAATTTTTGCATTAATTTCCTTTGGAGACTTTCTTTTTAAAATTTTTATTTTGATTATTGAAAATGTGTTATGCTGTCAAATTTTTCCCAGATTTTAGGATTTTACTTTTATGATTTTTTTTACGACTTTTATTAATCAATCCATTTTATCATGCGACCATCTTACCATTTGATGCATTATTATTATTTGATTTTCATTTATGCACTAGAGTTAGGGCTTGGTTTTGAATCAGTCGAAATCATCTCTTTCACCTAGGAAACTTAGGGTTTGAATTAAATCCATTCTAACACTAGAAGTGGTGCACATCGCGTCGCAAACCTCCTAGTCGACATTCATCACACAGGGGAGTGCGCAGGTAGAGACACTTCCCTGAGTATGATTGACATGTTTACACCTTATGCGTATTGCCACCAAGCACGTAGACGCGTATGAGGGGGTTTTTAGGGACAAGCGGAAAAGTTTTTTGATATTTTATGTCATGACCACATGGAAAATGTGGACATGACACGTGTGTTGTGTGTCGTGACCGCATGGGAAATGCAGGCATGACATATAATCAACAGATAAATCTAAATGGAAACCTGCATATAATTGTTTGCAAAAATACAATGGTAACTCATCATTGTTTTGCCATTGGTGATGAGCTACCAAAAACCTAGGATAGATGAAAGTACTGACAAATGCATCCACACACTTGGTTGGAGAATAGCCTCTCACTCTCTCTTTTCCCCTATAAGAAGGGAACATGCTGAGAACATAATCTACTGAAACCAGCTTTGAAATAGATTGCCATTTCTCCTTGCCGACAACACTCTAAGAAAGTGATGCATAAAACTTGTCAACACTAATGTCATCATAGGGATTGTATGATCGAACAACTTGGATCATACGTGTTATCTCATCCCTAATCCTAACCAACCTGTCTCTACTTGACAGGTTTGGTGTATTGTGAATAGTAGTATTCAGTTCATCCAAAGCTCTTTGAAACCTCTAAATGGTCTCAACATATAATGTAGAATTATCACCACTGTCAGGTTGACCTGACTGATGTGATTGATGTGAAGATTGGTCATCTATGTGGACCTAAATTTATCTGTAGTATGATAATTTATTTTTTTGTCAAACATATTGTATGTCACGATGTAAATAAATCTGTATATAAATTTTCCAACTACTACATACATATTTAAAAAATCCATGATATAAATGCACACGTGCTTCTCAAATAAACCTACACCTTAGATGCTTGCAAATACATAAATAATAGGCATATCAATCAAATCTGAATCAACCATGTAAAACACAGAACTAGGAATGCATGTAGAAAATCCAAATTTAAAGTCACATGTAGCATGTACAACATATTGACATGATAGCCATATACCTGAATTTATAATAAATCAAATTTGATCTAATTCATATAAATCAGATTTTATCCTATAGTAGTTGGAGTCAGGGCTTAAATTTGATAGTCAACCTTGCCTGTCAAGTAATTTTTTAATGACAGAACTATCTATTCAACAGTGCCTTTAAAATAGTATGACATATTTTAGTATAAGTAAATTATTTAAAAATAAATATATATATATCATCATAATCCTATATATAAATTTTGATAGTTTGGCCAAAATCTCTCCTTTCATATGATATAGTCTTTTCAAAATTTTAGTTGTATTTTACAGCTAAAATGTTTAAATATAGCTATACAACTGTCAAATTTAAGCCCTGGTTGGAGTCATATATATCTAGTGTATGTTGTTTCCTTCTTTAACCATGTTATTCCCTAGAATTTGATGGGAAAATTTGAATGGATAACCTTACAAGGGATAAAAGTGTATGTCCTACATTGTTGTAGCACTTGATTTGACCTGTTTTATGTGTAAACTGACTCCCACCCAATGCTAGGAAACAACATAGCTGTATAGTTGTATTTAAACATTTTAGTTGTAAAATACAACTAAAATTTGACAGTTGTATAGTTGTATTTAAACATTTTAGCAGTTAAATACAACTAAATTTTTGAAAAGACTGAAATTAGTTTTGGATCTATTGACAATATCAAACAAGGAAGGACTGTGTGTTCAATCAGGACAATATATTGTAGATACAGAGATACAGAGAGTCTTCATTGGAGTCCTCATTGCTCTCTGACATAGTAGGTATGGTCCTTGTAACTTAATGCTTATCAAAGTTGTCAAAGATGACGGAGGAGTTGTAGTGGTAATTGTATTAATGTTGATATTTTCTCATTCATATCATCATGGTATTGATGCAAAATGCAAGGGTGTGGACACAAGGCAACCAAAGGACAATGAGAAAGTCATTTGAATTTTAGATGTTCTAAGGACAACTTGATAGTTTTCCTTGAAGTTTACCAAGCCCAAAATAGAGGCATATAGTCTTTAGAGACAGCAAGGGATTCATAGACAGAGTCAATCATAAATGCATGAAGAGAAGGAGTCTTGCAAGATGACAATGGACTATTTGTTTATACTAAAAATCTGAGTAGAGATAGTGTGCTATTTTAAGATAGTTCTAAGACCATAGTAAACCTTGTAAGGACTATCAAAACTGTTTAAACTTTGCATAACAGTGAAGAAAAAATGCATGAGTTAAGAAAGTGACAAAAGAAGAAAACAATGTATACCTTTCCATCACAGGATGCAGTCATTATGTGTTGTTATGGAGCCAAAGAATCTTAAGGGATAGAATCATCAATACCTTTTGTTTAATTGATGAAGCTAAGAAAGTAGAGATAAAGTTTAAGGAATTCAAATCTAGCAATGACTTGAAGGAGTTTGTATGTGCTTTAGAAGACTTCATGATGTTTGAAATGGATCCTTGGAACCTATACAAAAATTGAAGGTAGAGAGAGACAATACCAAGAGCTCTCACATGCAGAAGAGATCAAGATCTAAAACTAAATGTAGATGCAATAAAACATGGTGATAGTCAGCATGTGAGGAAAGCGGTGTAGTCATAAAAGAAAAGATAAACAAAGTTCTACATGCTAGACCCTTAGTGAGCACAGTTGGGTGTATATACTATGAACACCTATAAGAGCTTCAAAAGACATGATATGAACAAGTAGAGATCCCCCAAAAGAGATCCACAGTTTGAAAGGGGACAGTGACAGTGATAAAGGGTAGATGGTGTCAGAGAAGATACAGTTTGGGACATTGGTCTTAAGTTTACATCATTAGTGTATGTTGTTTCCTTCTTTAACCATGTTATTCCCTAGCATTTCATGGGAAAATTTGAATGGATAACCTTACAAGGGATAAAAGTGCATGTCCTACATTGTTGTAGCACTTGATTTGAAAAAGACTATATCATATGAAAGGAGAGATTTTGGACAAACTGTCAAAATTTATATGGGACAAATTGTAACAACTATAGGAATACAATGATGAAGAGAGATGGCTATTTAGAATGATCATGGTTATAGCCATTAGCCACTTGCTACTTCTGATCACCACAACCTTTCCAATAACTTATGCACAAATTCTTTCTTGAATGGTTTCAAATTGTGATTAATTTTCCATCACCACAACCTTGATACAAACTTATGCACAAAATATAGTAAAGAAGAATTTCAATCATATAAGATGCTAGTTTATTTCAATCATGCCATACATTGTGCCATACAAAATCTTTGATAGAAAATACCAAGGTGAAGATATATGCATGGTGACATACAAAATGCTTAACAGAAAATTTGCATGCCAAGGTGAAGATGGCATACCTGGTGATGAGACTGTTGCAAAAGGTGGTGGGGAAGCGCTTCACGCGAAAGACCTTCAAACCCTATTGTGCTGTCGCTGTCGGGAAAATGGGTGCCATGAAATGTGGCAATTTCTTTTTTTTTATTTTTAACAGTATGATTTTGGATGAAACTATTTCGCCCCCAGATAGTCTCGCCCAAAAATAGCTTGCCACATATGCACCACGCAATGACTACGTGGATTTGGGCAAAATTATTTGGTGGCGAAATCGACTCGCTTGAAATTGTTTTGTTGGCCTAAAGTGTGACACAACTTTGTGCTTTTACCCACCTAATTTACCAACATAACCAAGATTAGGGCCTTAGTACATACCAGGTTGTCATGTATTTTCACCTTTTATATGATTCTGTGTGTATATATCGTATACAAATTTCCCAGTTGTTGCAATCCTAACATCTAGTTGATAATATCTGGTACAACCTTGTAAACTCACTCTATAAGTTAGTCATGCTCTATACTTAATTTCTTAATCACTTTGCAAATTTTACTTTTTTAATTGCTCTTGTAAATTTCTCTTTTTAATTGTTGTGTAATTGTAAAAGTGAGAAGGATTTTTTTTTTTAACAGGAAAAAGATCTAATTAGGGCTAGTACATTAAACACTTTGGGGTGGTACATATGCATTTATGTTAACTAATGGGAGTATGTCATGCACAACTAATTTAAAATTTTGAGTTTTAATTTCCTTTTACCTTATCCCATTATGTATTAATGTTTGGATTTAGCGCTGACCAGATGTTTGATTGTGGTGGTTATTTGGATGTGGGTGTTTGTCCTATTTGGATGTGGAATACTACAATTTCAAAGATCGGGTTCAAATAAACACGTCCGGCTAAGAGGATGATGTCATGTTTGACCCATCAACACTTTATTTGTATTTATCAGGATTTGAATGTAGATATCCTACAAATCAAGTTCAGATTAAACATCATGTTGTCATAGAATTGTCATGTCAGGTTCACAGTGATGGAACATACATCTGGATATGGATCTAGATATGGATATTTGAGATTTGGGGTCATATCTAGTTAGAAGGATCTGATTAGTACTATTGTTGGTCAACTAGATGTGGACATGGGATCAGGATGTGGATTGTTAAGCATTCAGATATCTCGTCTAGTTAGGCTAGTCAATGGCACTCAGATTGGAATATCACAATGGTCCATATCGGGTTAGATTGGATTTAAAGACTGCGTCAGGTCTGGACTTAGTCAAGATGTATATAAACTAGATAGGGATTGGGATGTGAATCACTAATCCCATCCAAATGTGGATGTTTAAGTTTTAACGATCTAGTTGAGTTTGGATATCTGGTTTGACTGAAATATCTGGTTGACTGAAACATATAGTTGGAATAAATTACGTATATCAACATATTTTCAAAAAATTCCAAAAGTGACCCCACTTAAGTTTTGATCATGTAGTTCCCCTCTGTATTCACTTTGGTTGTACAATTCAACACAGGAACTATACCATTATGAGCATGCAGAGATAAGGCACTTTAAACCAAAATACAGGTATGAGCATCATTGAACTCCCAATTACTAATTCTCTTCTCAAAGATAGTTCTAGCTTGTGCATATCTCTCATATAAATTAAAAGGAAATAATTTAGTTCCCTCAAATTGTTTTTGATGTATAAAATTCTCTCCAATTCCTTTGTCAATATAGAATGTGATAGGTGTAGCCATTTATAGTAACGTTCTTTTCCTCTGCATGTGCATTATGACAATTCGATGTGTACTTCATTGGAAAAATATCCTCTTTCTGATTTAATTCCTTCCACAATTATTGTAAGTTGTAATTTTCTTCAATTAAGTTAGTGTGCCTATTAAGTTAATGTAACCATAACATCATGTCACCGTGGGTTTTATTAGCATTTAAAAGATAATTTTAGGGTGCCCTCAAAATAGCCTACACCATAAAGAAGGCCAGCCACACACTCATAACAATCATTGTGTTTATGTGTATTGTCAAGCTCCCACATTTTACATAATATTCTATGTATTTAACTGTCAAATAATCGTGTCAGTTTTGCATTAATAGTTAGGTTTGAAAATAAACTCGTCGGTTACTCCTGTCAACGAGGCTCTCTTCCACAACTGTTCAGTCTATTTTGAGACAGTCGGCGTTAACTCCTGCCAAAATGCAGATAATAAATTAGAAAATAAATTCCTAGCATTTGGGAATTTTGGGGGAGGGGTTCTTTGTTTCTGAGAAAGTTGTTGGGCAGAGGAGGATGAATAAGGGGAGATATATCAATCTGTAGGAAGGAAAAAAAATTGAAATCGAGTGTCAAAATTTTCTGTGGACTTCTTTATCAGGTAAGTATCAAAATCTCTAGTAGTTTTTATGAATCATTAAGAATTGCAGAAAGATTAACATATCATACTTCATCTCCATCTTTTTGTATTTTCGTCACAACACATTTGATGGACTACTTGGAATATATCTTATTTTGCATGATTAAAGGATAGTTCTGCATTATAAGGATATAGGGAGTGAAAATAGTTATTTCCCCTCTACAATTCTGGTATACATTATTAAGGATATGACCTGCGACTATAGAATGATTCATGCCTGTAATATATCCTTGGGTTTTATCTTCTTAAACATATGGATTGTACTTGTATAGAATTAATTATTATATGAATTAGATAATAAAAGAATTCTTTTAATACATACTAAGATCATTCATTCCTCTTTATGATGTTGTGGGTTGTCAAACAGTTTGGGTGCCATGACTATGCTTGCTCTTTTGGTATACATGTCTACCAATGCATTTCCTCCTAAAAGCTGGCTAAGGTTAGGGGATTCGGTCATATGCCAGTCAAGTGCATTTGTATTAAGTTCTAGGGCCTTTCCAACTTTTGTACCAATCCTACAACCATTGCATTTCATGGCATGACATCTCTTCGGAACATTCTGTCAAATAGTTTGCCTGCCTGTCTTCTTGAGAATTTTTCAAAACCCCATCAAATACTATGATGGATGTCCTTAACCTATACCAAAGCACCCATCATGGTGCCCACTATTGGTATGTGGCCAAGAATGAGGCATTTAGGTTTACGCCTGTGATTTTGCTCTTGCTTGAAAGTTTCTTAAGCCTTTTTAACATTCACGTATATGCGAGCATTCCAGTGGTCAAGATTGTCTCGCAAAAGAATTCACATCGGGAAATTATTCTATAGTCATCGGTTGCTCCTATCAACGTATTCCTTGAACCTCCTATGGGTGCAAGCGCTAGTATGAAGTATCCTAGGTTTACCTTCTGGCTGATTTTATTTTATTGCTAAACCATTTCTACATATCCTGCAATCATTATATTCCATGAAATAACCTCTCTTTGAGGCAATCTGTCTAACAGTTTGTGTGCCTTGTCTATGCTTTAACATTTTGCATACCTACTTACCAGAGCATATTTGGTAAATTGTCTCTACTGTTCTTCAATGGAAAACCATTCCCTACTGCATAGATCCTATCATGGCACATGATGTATGCAAAGGTTGTGAATCAGGCTTAACACCTTTTGGATCCATTTTCTTGAAAGATTAAGATCGCCTAAATCAGCAAATTTACTTTGTGCATATCCTAGTGGTTATTGTTTAGTGAAAATAGAAAATGACCTTGACACTTATGAGATCACCATAGAAAATGCTAAGACAATTCACCTTACATAGTTACAACACATCTGCAGATTTAGTATACCCACATGAGATTTAATGTAGATATGACAACTAAATATAGTCAATAGTTAAATGCCTCTTTAAATGAAAATTACTATCGTGGTAAGCCATTACATTTTTTTAGCACTCTATGGAACAACTATATTTGCACTATATCTAATCCCATGATGGACATAATGATAATTAAGTAGCAAAAGAATTTAAATGGTCAAGGACAAATGTATACTATTTATAGTTGTTTAACAATTCAAAGCATTAATGATCCTATAGATTATACTAATAGTTGAAATACAATCATTAGTATTTGCAATTGACCAATTTACGAGTGGCATAAACAACGCGAACATCATCTAAACAATTTAGACAAGGCATGAAGACGAGTACTATAACCATGTTAGTGATATAGAAATTCATAATGGATTGTAATTCTTCTTCTCTAAACTTAGATATGTTTCTATGTTTTCCAAATCTTCAGATGTGTTAGATTTTCATGTATTACAAATTATGTTGTAGATTTGTTTGTATATATATATATATATATCTTAGCATCTTGTAATTATGAGATTTAATAATTTAACAAGTGGTAGGAGTTAGCAACATAAGATATTAGTTAGATGGACATTCGTGCTATTGTAACTTGTACTAGAACTAGTTTTATCTTAATGATAAAGTTACAATTTTGGATACCCTATATATCATTATGATAAGTTGTTGGAACAATATAAATAATTGGAAAAATTGTTGGTAGATCTAATTAAGGTTTTCTTTTTAGCATTGCCTCCGTTATTTATAATTCTTCTTAGATGGGCCTTCTATTTATGATAGAACTTTTATGTGATAGGAGACTAATAGTGAATCCAATCTTGTGTTTTCGTATGATAGTATGGTTAATTAACACCTTATCTAAGTTTAGATTTTATAATCTGGGTATAAGGAATTAGTAAAGAGGATTTGTTTAACCATCATTGGATAGTATGATACCTTCTTGGATTAAAGTTGTTACTATATTCTCATTTTGTAAATCTCTTAGTAAGTATTGCAAATATTTTAGATAGATATTTAGTAATGATAATGTGTGTATTTGAATATGTATTCTGTATAACCACATAAGATAGAAATGTACATAGTTCTTTTGTATCTTATATATTTATATTCCAAACAAGAAAATAAGTTATGTTGCAATGTTATAGGTGGCAATTGAACTTGTTTAGCACTATATAGACATCCTTGATTACAAATATCTACCTAGTGTTTTTCCTTATTATATTGTTATGATGAATCAAAAATAGTATTTGGAATTAGTTTCTCTTGGAAAAATATCCCCAAAAAATGTGAAGATTAATGTTATAACGATTATTGTTGGGTCATTTGATTGTTGAAATTCCCTTATTCCATCATGTCATACGTTGGAAAATTTAGGCATAGTATCCTAGAAGAATGATTTAGTTTGATAAGAAAATGTAAACTAACTATGTTTAATAATGATAAGTTATGGCATAGTAGGTAGTCCATGTTTGACAAGAAAAGTATTTGACTTAGTGGTGGTTCATAAGCTCAGGTATGAGTTGAGACAAGCATATCCATAGTATTTTGATTTATGTGTGTATGATTTACATGCTCTATTAGCATAATTATTTTGTAACAAGTATTAGTTTATTCTTGGGATTAGAATTTGATTAGTCTTTACACAAATTAGTATGAAACTAAATGAAACTAATATCCTTAAATATTTGATAAATTTTTAGTCAATCTTATGGTTGCTAGTCAAATTGTCTGACCTACGAAGTCTCTGCGCTACACGTACATAGGTAAGGCCATCATGGATGAGCCCCCGAGACATTAGATCGGCCCTTAGGGCCTTAGGATTGTCATTTATGCAATTGATATTGTGTAATTAATAATCATGCAGAACTAATGTTTCTTTAGATGTGTAGTTTGAGATCTATAAGCCATGCAGGACTCTGGAGCTAAGGAGGTACCTTTCCACTTGGTGAATAGATGACTATCTAGCAGTAGTGGTAAATGTGTATACATATGTATAAATTGATCTGAAACATTTGTATCTTATATTTCATTCCAATGAATATTGATATACTCTGATTCTGACTTAAGGTTTACTAAGATTAATTTTGTAAGTTGTTATCCTATTATCCTATTAAGTTCATTATTGTTATTTAATAAGTTTTCTTGGGTAGCCATTACAAATTGTACATGTGTGTATTCATTTGGGGCATTTGGAACTAGAACAAATCCTGGTTGTTAGTTAGATTATGTTAGTGACTAGTAATGTAGTCATGTAATTAAACTTAATCTAAATGAGTTATGTATGTTTTTGAGTATTGCTTAATTTCATTAATGCAGTCATGTTATCCCTAGAGATGTTAGTTTAACTTGTTGTATCAGATTATGTCATATTTTGTTATTTTGCCCTTTTATAGCTTTAGTTGAACTTATCTCTAGGGTTGCATGACGGGGCATTACAGATCCTCTATCCACCTAATACCTTACTTGGGATAGGTACATAATCTGGGATTGGCATCAAGATCCAGATCTAGAGTCCAGATATCCAATTGGGTTAAATGTCTAGTTAGACCAAAATATCTAGTTAGAAATGTCTTGTGAATTTGCGTGAATCTTCTAAAACTTCCAAAGGCAACCTAGGTTCAAATTCAATGTTGTTTCACCCTAAGATCTCACCAAGGGTAATTATCACTCAATATTGTTGATTTCTTGTTTTCCACATTTTTACTTATACCACTAGAATAGGACTAAAACACAAGAAGCAACAACCACAAAAGTTGGGGTCCTTATTTTGTAAGCAAAATAGGGCATGTTGTGAGACTACACAACACTAAGTTTATCTTAGGGATGGAGATAATATGAGATAGAGCTAATAAGAAACTTTGGTTGAGTTAGAGAAAGTTTTTTTATACTATTTTGTAGTGTTTTAACATGGTAGATTGTAATCCAGTGAGTGTTCTTAATTTAGTGGAAATAAAGTTATTAGTTGAGTATTGTCCATATACACTTGGTAATATTGATGACATGACTCATGTCCCTTATGTGAGTGTAGTTGCGATCCTCATTTATGCTATAGTTTGTACCACACTAGACATTGCTCCAAGCATTGGGAATCTTGAGCCATTTTATGGCTAATCCTAGTAAGGATCACTAGGTATCATTAAAAAGAGTCTTCATATATTTGTTGACATTATAGAGAATTTTATTTTATATCAGGGTGTTATAATAGCTCATCTATATCCAACCTATACGGGTTATACATATCACCTACAACCAACCTATAGAGGTACCCCATGTCATTTGGAGCATGCCTATAGAGGTTCCATATGTTTCCTGGATGCAACTTGTAGAGGTTCTATAGGTCACCTATAGCACCCAATGAAGATTCAATGATTTGTAGATATCTCTTGTTTAATTACTACAATTCTTAGGGAATTGTATACAACACAAATTCCTTTTATAGCAAGTAATGTCTCCATTTCTTCAATTCTTGAATTATGGCATAAAATTATTGGTCATATACTGAGTATCTCCCTTTTTGCATCATTCAACTTCTAATTGAAATATGTTGTTGGTCTTCCTTCTTGACTCAATACTACTCCTATTACATTTCCACTTGAATCACAATAAACCTAAAATACTTTTTCAAAATTTGGTAATGCTAATACTAGCTATTTTATCGCCTCTTTTTTAGTAACTTAAAAAAGTATATCTACTCTCGATGTCCATCTGAACTCCTTATCTCCACTCATTGTCTCAGTTAATGGTGCCAAAATATTACTAATTTTTTTAATGAACTTCCTATAAAAACTTGCCAAACAATGAAAAGATCTTACTTCTCCAACATTCATTGTGTAGGCTACTTAACAATTTCTCTATCTTTCTCCAAACCCATCTTCAATCCTTCAACTAAGATTACAAGTCCTAGGTGTACCAATTCTATCTTCATGAAACTACACTTCTTCATATTGATCAACAACTTTTCTTCCCTTAACCTCTGCAATACTAGTTTGATATGCTCTTGGTGTTCTTCCTTAGTCTTACTTAAAATTAAAATGTCATCTTAGTAAATAATCACAAACTTACCAAAAAATTGTTTTAAAACCTCATTCATCAACCTCATAAATATGTTGAGTGCATTAGTTAACCCAAATTGCATAACCAATGACTCATACAATCCCCTATTTCTCTTAAATTTTGTCTTCGATTCATCTCCCTCTCTAATTCTAATTTGATGGTAGCTACTTTTCAAGTCAATCTTGGTAAAGTACTTTGCTCCACTCAAACAGTCTATTATGCCATCTATCCTTGGCAATGGAAATCTATCCTTGATTGTGATCTTATTGATTACTCTAGATTTTGTACACATACTCCATTCACCATCTTTCTTTGGTACAAGTACTTCTAGTACTGCACATGGGCTCAAACTCTCTTTGATCAATCCCTAATTTAACAACTCCACTTGTTGGTTCAATTTTTCATTTTTTGTTGGTGTCACTCTATACACCACTTTATTTGGTAAATTTTCTCTTGGTATTAGGTCCATGTCATGACTAATGCTCCTTATGGGTGGTAATCTATCTAGAGTGTTGTTTAATATTATATCCTTGTACTCTGTCAATAGATTTTAAATCTCCTTCTATGGTATCTTCTCTTCATCTTTAGTGGTGTCTACTGTACTTGTGGTGCCACGTGCATCCTTGGAATTAATGAAAAATGCATATTCTCATGTCTTAAACCATCTAAAAAAATTCTCCCATCTACTAAACAAATTTTAGCACTATTGCAAACTTGTATTTCTCTTTCCTTCAACAAAATCAACCTATGTCTCTTACCATTCTTTGTTATATTGTAAGTAATTTTATTCCATTATGAATAACACTCCTATCAAATTCCCATGGATTCCCCAATAGTAAATGGCATACATTCATTAGTACTATATCACACAAAACTTCATCATGATATGAACCTATATTAAATTTGACCAAACATTGTTCTTTCACCAATACCTTATGTTCCTTTTACAACCAAGCAATCCACCATGGTCTAGGTTGTTCTAACCTTCTCAATTTTTTACTCTATCAACCATTTATTCATACATTAATTTATTTGTATTACCACTATCATTGACAACCTTACAACACTTACCTATTGATTTACAAATGGTTCTAAATAAATTATTCCTATGTACTAGTTCTTCTTCTTCATGTTTTATCAAGGCTTTTCTCATGACAAGTGATTCACCTTTCTCTAGATCACCCTTTCAACTGCAGGATCTCTCTATCTCCTCATAAACATATGCAACTATCACTTTTCCTTCTAGCCTTTTGCTAGGACTTCATTGACTTTGGTGACATTCAAACATTCAATGTCCTACTTCTTCACACTTGAAACAAGTTTCTCTAAAAGGTCTTTCATCATGTAAAGCCCCTCATTTTTGGCTTGTGACAGTTGTTAGTTTTTCCATTACACTTGACAGTTTTGAGACATTTGAGTTGTTAGACTTATGGTTTATGCTCATGATGGACTATGGTTGACTAATGTGGTTATTGACATGTGTTATGAGTAGGATGATAACATTATTGTTATTACAGTTTATGATGTATTTTGACATGTTTAGTTGTTGGTTAGTTGAATAATGTAGAATAATGGTACTATGCTTTATGGATTGAATGTTATCTGATTGTCAGTTAGAGATGTTTGTGTTTATTGTTATGCTTGTGAGTAGGGATGGTGTAGTATTACTTATTTCGAGTACCTTACTATGCTGCGATTCTCTGACTCTATGTGCTTGATGTATTTGCATATACTTGTATACAACCTATTGTTTTGATGCAGGTTGCAGGTACCGGGCCTTGACTCCACCTGACTTAGTGGGTCTGAGTGGGCCCTTGCACCAATGGATAACATTGATGGGAGATAACATGGGGTTTCCCTAGGTTAGTTCTCGTTTTCATTTTGTGTCATGGGTCTTGTTGTCGCTCTGGGATTCTTGCCTCAGATTTGGTCTTCATGTGGTATGTAAAGTGATTTTTGAGTTTTGCTCATAAGAAAATGTGTGTCTTGGAAATGCATTAATGAGTTTATTATTATTATAATAATGTATTAATAAGTTAGATATAATAGTATTTTTCTTAGTCGTATATTATTTAGGAAATTTGGAATATTATTTTAATAAAGATTAAATTAATTTATTTTTTTAATGTTTTTAATAGAATATGTGTCATAAGTATTTATTTTGGTTAAAATAGTATATGGTAATTAGTAAAATAATATTAGTCAGCAAATTAATTCTTGTTAGTTGTCCAACAGGATTCCAATTTTAGGAATCTCTAAGAAAAGTTAAAAAAAAATTTAATTACTTCAGAGTCGTGGGATTTTCTGTAACAGAATTGTGATAGTGGACATTTATGACTCTTGGCTATTTTTACTTCTGGGGGGTTTTTATTTAGAGGAGAGAGTTGTGCTGAAGGAGGAGGGGTAGCTCCAGCCTCTTGCATCCTTGTTCCCTTTGATGACCTTCAACAATGGCAAGATTAGATGTGTCCTCTGCCATTCTTTCCATGTTATGATAGATGTAGAGGTAAGTTTTAGTGAGATTTTGTCTATTTTGATTTCTTTCTTTGTGAGGCATTTTGGCAATTGATTAGGTGCCATATCTATGTATTGTATGCATGCTATCAAGATCTATTGCCTTGTCCATGTATTCATCGTTTGCCTTCCTCCATCAATGTGATTTTCATGGTACCATTGATGGTTTTTAACCCCATTTCATCCAGGGATTTTCATAATTATCTTATATGTCATTCAATCCCCATACCATTGGCATCAAACTTCCTGTGGATATAATGTTTTTTGATATAATGTTTTTTTTTTTTAATTTTATCGCCATTTATTGGTATTAGTTTTGAATGAAACATATTGTCCAAATTTGTATTAGAATAGCATGTCTCCTTATGTCTCTAATTTTCCATTTAAAGGCATTCTCTTACTCTGGTAGAGACATTATTCCCTTCCTCCATCTGTTGCCATCTTGTGCTAATTGTCTCTAATGAAATCGGTATATGTAGTCTGAGAAATCAATGGTTGTCATTGTGCTTCACTGATTCTACGCTTTCACATTTTGCATGCATGTCTACCAGTGTTGGTGCAACTTCCATACGCTCACCAATTGCATTTGCTTGAAAATTTTAACCCTATCTTTAGTGATCATTGTATTCCATACCATGGTACCCCTTTTGAGGCAAACTGTCAACCAGCTCATATGTTTTGTCTGTGTTTCCTATTTTTTGCAAATCTTTCCCAACTAATTTTCTAATAGAAAAAAAATTGATTTCTTTTTTATTTTAGTTCCCATTTATGTGGAAAGGTAGAACATCAGTCCATTGCAAGAATAAAAATTAGAATAGTTCTAATATTAAAGTCTCTTCATTCGGCCAAAATCTTAAAAAATAGAGTACCTTCTATTATAAGTTCCTCATGAATAGAAAGATATATAATATTTTTTTTAAGTTAAATATTTTTTTTTCTTTCATAGTTAGTTAATTGTAAAGAATTCATAGATGTAGAGACAATACAAATTACCTTGTTTTTTTAAAATACTAAGGTTTTTATTAAATAAATGTTTAGTTAATTGGTAACATAGAATGTGGTTCATTAGTTACTAATGGCCTTGGATAATAGTATATTGGTAAACATGGTGATTGTCTTAGGAAGAATATAATGATCCTAATATAGAATTGATAAGTTTTTGGAAAAATTAATCAAATGCTTAAGTATTAAGGAGGAGAAATTGTTGAACATCCTAGATAATAAAGTTAACAAGTTTTATGAGTTTGATAATATGGATTACTAAGTAAAGTTCTAGGGTAGAAGAAATTATAGAAGAATTTATTTATTGAAATAGAATAGGAGGCTTGGCAAATAAGTTTATTTAGAAAGTTTCCTTTTGAAAATTTCAGGAATAACTGGTAGCAAATCCTTATTAGAAGGTCACAAACTTAAGTTAACTAATTTGTTAATAGATTGTATGTCTATCTTCAACTCAGATTAATAATGATGATCTATATTCATAAATTTGCTTAGATATGATGTAGTAATAAATTTGCTTAGCTATACATTGATTTTAATTAAGGATTTATTGTGAATTGAATCATATTGGTAATGGTTACACAAATATTAGATGGATTTATGAGCCTAGAGTTGATTAGTATATATATTATTATTAGGAAACTTATTAACTCTTAATGCTGATGATTATTTTAGTAAGAATTTATACTAGTAAATAATAGTTAACCTGGTGTCGTAAGAGACCTAGGAAGTAATGTATTTTATTATCTTAGTTAATTCATTTCAACTTTCTTGAGGTCTATTAGAAAATCTGGTGATGTTTGGTTAGGGAATAAAGATTGTTGTTTTAGACTGTATATACTGGTCTTTTAGATTAAATGAGGATTATCTTATTTAGCCTTTTGTATAGTAGTTAGTGTTGTTAGCAAATAATAAAGCAATAAAACTCTTTTAGATTGCTTGAACTATGTTATGGATTATGGTCGTGTTTGTAACGCCATTGTCAGTTATTATAGTCTTAGTAATGGAGGCTTGTAGTTTTGTTAAACATGGAAATTAGTTCAAAGAATCACTATCATATTAGAATAAGAATAATTTCGATAGAGTCTCTAATTAGAATGCTAGCTTGTTAAATTAGGTAGATAAAGATTCATATTAAGGCAAATTCTTACATTATAAATAATGTACTTTCTTGTTATAATCTTGTAAACTCATTCTCTTGCATTGTGTACTCTGATGTATGATCATATTGTTTGTAGAATATTGATAATATAGAGACTATTTAATATTTAACTCATATACTTTCCAAGGATTTAAATGAATGTTTAGTTTTAAAACTACCTTACGATCCTTTATGTTCTGCATGGTTGGGATATAGTTATATAATGTTGTTAGTAACCTTATATATTGAGGGATCTTAGTAGTGGGAATAGAACTTCAATGCATCTTGGCTATGACTAACATTCTTGATAGTAAATTGGTAGGAGCTTGATGTCATGATTCGAATCTTAATATTGTTTTATTGATTTGTTTTATATCTTTTTAGGGTCATAGATTTACATGCAATTTGAGTTGAGATTGGGATGATTATAGTTATTTTTTTAAAGTGAATAGATGTGAATTGTAGTAGTAAATTATTAAACAAATCATAGATGGAATCATAAATCTTGAGATTTGATTAGAATATTGTTATCTAACTAAAAAGAGAGATTTAAAGTCTTTTATTGAATCCATGTTAAATAGTCTGAAAAGTGTTGTAGTAATTGGGTCTTGGATATATATTTATTCCTTGTTGTTTATTGCTGATTTTGAACTGATGTGTATCAATGATGCAATTGGGTCATTGCATTTATTTTGGTTTTGAGCCTTGTTGTTATGTTTTGTCTAGCTTAATGTAATGGTGATCATGTTAGTTTCGTGGGAGGCCAAGGTTGTTAAGCGTCATGCTTTGGATAGTTGTCTATTGGTATTTGTGTTAAAATCTTTTTAGCTCTAGAGGCTTGTTACCTTGAAATCCAGTGTGATATTGTGGCAAGGATATATTGGTGATGTGTCTTTTGGTATGAGTTCTTGATGTGGAGTGGGAAAGATTGTTGTTTTGAATTTGAAAATTGTTGATTAAATGTTTTATTTGATTGGGATTTTGAAATGGATAGGGGGAAGTTTCGTGGTTGAAAGTTTGGATTTAAAATGGTCTATGTAATGTATTGGGTTGAGAAACGATAGATGCCTTTCAGTCCCTTGTCCATGCATGTTATTGGTTTTTGGATGTTGGTTAGGGGTTGCTAGTTGCATGTAGGAGAGTGGATTTCATGGTGGGACCGGTGCCCAAAGTGGCTGCCTGGATAACCCCATGGAAGTTGTAATCAAGTGATAACTTAATAATTTATCTAGGTGGGTTGGGTAGTAATTCACATAACAAGATAAGTATGATGCCTCACCCATGCCTTGAGTGCTCTCATAGGCTAAGGATGGGATGAGAAGGCCTGGTTGGCAAGGTTCACCTCCTTGTCTCCATGAGAGGATGTGTTGGCTCCGCATGTGTCACCCTATGGGGTTGGTGCCTAGTGAGAGGTCGCCAGGATAACCATAGATGGGGCCAGTTTCTAGTGAGAGATAGCCTGGATAACCCATGCTAGGACCATGCGATGACACTCTCCCTACTGTAGTTTAGTTACTTCCTCTTTATCTTTTGTTGTTGCCTCTAGAGTGCAGACTTGTCTTAATGGTTTGTCTTATCTTGATGATTTGACTTGTCTTAATGATTTGTCTTGTCTTGATGAGTACTGCCTTGTCTTGATGATTTTAATGACTTGTGTTGTCTTGTTTATCTGTACTGCTATTTCCTAGCTCAGAGGGGTGGACCTTAGAGTTCCACATGGTTGGGTGGAAGAGCTTAATTTATTGGTTATTCTTGGTCATCTTGATTCATGATCACTGCAGTCGTGATTCCAGTTCTAGTTTTGTACTTGCATTCTCAAAGCTATATTGCACCTTCCAAATTGTAAAATCTTATTGTATATTGTAAACCGATGTAATCAGTCATCAAGCTTGTAATCTTGTAATCTTGTAAATGATCTTATGTAACTATTCATCTTTGCAAATGAATGATGTAAATCCTCTTCTATTGTATTATAATGTATATCACTTGTATTGTTATAATTTTATGTTTATCTGATGCAGTTATGTTCCCTAGAGGTGTTAGCTGTTCATTTTATTTAATGTTGTTAATAGTGTAATTACATTTAATGATTAATGCATTTACTTGCTTCAAAAAAAAGTATTTCTGTAATTTTTGCACTTGTTAGTTTAACACTCTAGGGTTGCATGATGGGGCATCACACATCACCTCCACCATATCTCCCTCTACCTCTCTAATATCCATTAGTTCTATCATTATGGTATGAATTTCTCATCCCTCTCTTTGCAGTAAGAACTACTACCTTCTCTATTTTATGGTGAGAACTACTGCTTCCTCCTTCATTGTTGTATGAGCTACCAACCTTAGAATCTTCTACATGGTCTCCTATCATTGCATTGAGATCTATCCCTCTAGAATCTTACTTATCTTCCTCTTTGTTAGTTTTGTCTATCTTCAAGCCTTCTACTCAATTTTTTTTCTATGGTTAGGGACAACTTATATGCTTCCTCTATTATTTGGATATTCAACATACTTAGCTATTCTTGAATTGATCCTCTCAAACCATTGATGTATATCACCACTTTCTCCACTCCATCAAGATATCTTGATTAGATTGTTAGCCTATGATATTCCTTAGTATAGTCGCTCATAGTCATATCCTTTTGCCTCAGGTTGTGCAACTACTTAAATAATTCTAAATGATAATGTACAAGAATTGACTTATATTTTAGCTTTTTCACCATTCTATCCCACCTTCTAATGCTAGGTTTATCCTTTCTATTTCTTTGTAACTAGATTTATTTCCACCAAATGGTAGCATGACCCTTCAACTTAGTCTAAAAAAATTTTACTCTATTTGGATCATCTATATTTTCATACTCAAAATTCTCTTCTAAATTAGTTATCCAATCTTTTAATTCTTCAAGGTTTAAATTACTAGAATAATTTGGAATATCTACTCTATTATTCTTATTGATACTTGATATAGATTTCAACATCCTTTCTTCCTTGTCTTATTCTTTTCTTTCACT
This sequence comes from Cunninghamia lanceolata, assembly GCA_027924645.1. Classification (NCBI taxonomy): domain Eukaryota; kingdom Viridiplantae; phylum Streptophyta; class Pinopsida; order Cupressales; family Cupressaceae; genus Cunninghamia; species Cunninghamia lanceolata. The sequence goes on from BSBN01000001.1 coordinate 16,429,557, forward strand.
TTGCTCAACAAGCCTAGCTTCTAAGTGTTCTTCATGAATCTCACCATCTCTAGGGTTAGGGTTTGTTCTACAGTCATCCTCAAAAGCATCCATTTGGATCTTCATTAACTTCATCATCTCAAGCATTTCTTCCATCTTTATAGAAACATTAACAATACCTTATTCTCTTTGTGGAGGCATCTCTCCCTAGGATTTGATGTAAACTACCTCAAGTTGGTAGTCTATCTACAATCACCCTTGAAACTACCTCTTCATTAGTTCTTAATTGTCAAGCTTCTTGTAGACTACCTTGATTTAGTGATCTATTTACAAGAAAAAGCTTTAGGATACCAAACCTTATGTTCTAATACCACTCGATGTAGTCAGTGGTAGAGGACCTAATGAAGGAATATCCAACCATACAATTGAATGAACAACACATAGTGGAACTCAATGAAGCAATAAAATAGCAATATGATCTTTATTCATTCATGATGGAATTAGATTACAATTTGATGCAATGGGATTCCAACATGGTAGGCCTCAACCATTTTATTTATAATTGTATAAATTATGAAAATTGAATGATATCATAATACAATCCAATGTCGAGCTGTCAAAACTAAACTACCCATCCCTCTATCCTCTTAACTACTTTCCAATGATCATGAACAATGTTTATATAGTAGATTCTAGCTTTAGGAATGATCTTAGTCAGCTACAAGGAGGTGTAAAACTTGATGCCAAATAAAATGTGTAGTCAACCAAACATGTGAAAGAATCTTCTATAATGAATTTAGTGATGGTGGATCAATGAAACTCGATGTAGTTCATACCATAAGCTTTGCTAGGTCCAGTGAATATGGAGATGTGTTCCTTCATTGCCACACACTTCAAAAATTTATTGCAAACTAAGAATAATGAAATTAAATATCTTCATGTTGTGTTGGTAGGAGTCTAGAAGTGAATTATTCCTTTGTGTTAATTAGAATGTTCTAGAAAGTGAATATGACATTAAAGGGTTAATTTAGTACATGTATTCCTAACAGCAAAGTGAAATGTGCAAGTGTGGTGAAATGTGGTAGGATTTGTGATGACTGGTAAAGATTGGAATGTTATTTTAAAACCTACAAATGATCAAAACAAGTAAAAGAATTTTTTTTTAGGTGATGCAAGATTACTCTTACACCCTACGACGCTCTTGCATAAATTACATCTATAATTTTATAATCAGTGATTATGTTCTAAAAGTAGTGTCTATACTTTCATAGTCTATCCTTCAAGTTTGTTATTCTCTTGTAGGAAATTAAAAATATTTCTTCATCAACACTAGGTTTTTTTAGCTAAGTCTTTTTTCACTCTGGTAGGGTTTGTTGTTTTCGTATTTTGTATTTTGGTGGGCACATGATTGGTGAGTGCTCAAGGATCATGAAGGTGCCTCCCCCTAGTTTGAGTGGTTCTAACACTTTGGTTGTCAAGACTGATGTGACATGATATTCTAGGGGGGCCTCATATGATCCCTTCCCCACATTTTGTATTAAAAAATTTAGATTTACATGATAAGATATTTTGGGTTGATCATGTCGTGGGATCTAGAGTTTTAAAGAATACTAAAATGGGTTAGATGCTATTGTAGAAAGGATTGAATAAGGTATTGCCCTGAATCTTCTAGATTCAATGATGGATGAAGTAGTTTTATCAATATAGAATACTCTTGTGGGTTGTTTCTTTGCTTTTAGACCCAATGTCGATATGATTTGCAAATAGGTTAAATCGACATGGAATATCAAAGGCAATGTTACCACCAATACAATGGCGAGAGGATTGTTTTTGTTTAGATTTTCTCTCAAGGAAGATTTGATAACAATTTTGACAAGAGGACCATAGTTTTTTGATAAAAACTATAGAAATAACATTTCTTTGTGCAAATGGAAGTTAGGTTTTGATCCTACTATAGATATGTGTGTTGTGTCCCCTACCTAGATTAGGTTACCAAGTTTGTCATTAGATTTTTGGACCCCTAGGATCCTTCAGAGTATAGTGAACTCCTTCAGCTAGTTCCTTTCCATTAATAAAGTCACCATGCAAAAAACCAGGTTAGTTTTTGCAAGAATTTTTGTAAATGTGGAAATGAATGTTATGCTACCTACTCATATTACTCTCCAGTCCAAATATGGTAAGTGGGTCCAACTGATAGAGTATGAAAACTCTGGTCCTTTTTGTCAGAACTGTGGCACTTTTAATCACCTTATCAATAAGTGTAAAAAACCCATTGTTCAAAGGGAAGAACCTAAAGATAAGAAAAGGTTATCTAGGGGGATTATCTTTTTGTTAAGGAAATCCTTAATATCCTTGAGAAACCACAAAGAAGGGGAAGATATCTTATCTCTTACTCTAGATCTAGAGGATCAGATACAGAAAAGTATGGTTGACGATCAAGAATAGAATAACACAGCTCAAGAACAACAACAAAACAACAAAGGGAATGGATTTATTCATAAGGATATCCAGAAGGAGCATAATTAGGAAGAGGTAGTGATAGAGTTTGAGATTTCCCAAGAAGAGGGAGAATTTGTTATTAATGAATTACCTGTCAAAAATAATGTTTCTCTGGATCAAGGGGTAAAAGACATAAATTTTGTTCTCTCAACAAAAGACAGTCATGGAATCTTTCAAGGAAGTGTGGGAGGAGAGAATATATTAAAGAAGTATGATAGTCTAATTACAATAGAGACTAACATCTCCTCAATAGGAAAAAAATACACTTGAAATCTTTGTTGTTGAGGAAGAATGGACTCGAGTGGGAAAAGAAAGGAAAATGAATTCAAGAAAGAAAGTAGATGTAGGAAATGAATATAAACAAGGTTCAAGACATTCTCAAAGAGAGACCAAATCTATGGAGGCAGTAAAGGAAGTTGCTGTGGGAAGACAAAAAATGCTGGAGAAAATCGTAGGCTCCAGAAAATTTAGAAAATGAGAGTTAAATTAGGATTCTGGGCCTTATTAGCTGGAAGAGGTACTTGTTACCTATTGTTTTTGATTTTTTGTTTAGTTCTTTTTTAGTTTTTGGTTGGTGGTTGATCTTAATGAGGATCATATCTTGAAATATAAGGGGACTTAATAGTCCCCATAAACAATTTCTTGTTAAGAGCTGTATTTTGGATAATAAGGTGGACATCATGATGCTCCAAGAAACTAAAATGATTGAGGCTACTTTTTCTGTTGTTGTTAATTCCATATGGCCTAGGGCTGATTATTTTTTTGGTCCCTCTCAAGGTGTCTCTGGAGGCATTATGACCTTGTGGAATCTTGTTTTTTTGGTGGGTAAATTGATTGGTAGTAACAAGAGTTTTCTCTCTATTATGTTCTCTAGCAAGCAGGGTAATGAAGGATGGATTTTAGTGAATGTTTATCCTCCTAATTCCAAGTAGGAGAGGAAACTTATTTGGAAGGATTTGGGTACTATTATGGGTATTGATCCTTATTCTAACTAGATGATAGCTGGAGATTTCAATACTCCTCTCTATCCCTTAGAGAAATTGGGTGGTTTGGAAGATTATTTGAATAGTATGGTGGATCTAGCTAAGTTTCTCTAATATATGGGTTTGAATGATGTTGATATAGAAGGTACTCATTTTACCTGGTCTAATAGAAGGATGGGAAATAATCCCATTCAAGTTAAGCTTGATAGATTGATGGTAACCAACTCCTAGAATATCCTTTCTTTTCTACATTTTTTATCCCTTCCAAGGGTAGGCTTTGATCATAATCCAATTTTATTCCATTGGACTTATTAGCAAAGGAAATTGGCTTATCCTTTAAGGTATGAGATTATGTGGGCTTCTCATCCTGATTTTAGAAATCTTGTCAAAGATTGGTGGAATAAACCAATTAAAGGGACTACTATGTGGTAGGATCTATAAAAATCTTGTCATCATTTATGTGAGTTTCCATTGTTGAACCTCTTCTTGGCTTTTGTGGGTGAGGGTTTATTTGAAATAGTGTTTAGGGTCTATCATAACTTGTGAAATCTTCAAAAACCCTAGTCTTTGGTCACTAGGTATACTATTTTGTTTCCCCGCTAATGAGTAGAGCATGTTTCCCAGTTGGTTGAGTGATAACTTATGCCTACATCTTCGTGTTCCAATCGGCCCCTCATGCCTACTGTTACTGTTTCGTCCCTTGGCAAAAAAATTTAATGAATATCCTATGCATTGTAATAATGTTTTATCCATAGGTTGGATTCTGAGCGAGCCTTTTAGGTTGAGTCCCCTTTTGTTCGTTCAACCTAGTGCGGTCCCCTTTTAAAACAACCTTTGCACATGTGCCTTATTTATTGACTTATGTCCTCCATCGCGCATATCCTTCGCATCGCATTTGTTCTTTTGGCACTTCATGTTAAAATGTGATGTGTGATGGAGCATTCCTTTGGACGAGTGTCTATTTCATGGTTCATTGTGGCATGTCACCGCATCACAAGTTACTGAAGAAGGAAATATGGTAAAATGTGATGTGTGATGCAAGGGTTTTTTGATGATCTTTATCCCCTACCAAGTGTCAAATGGGAGTGGTTCATCGTAGTACCTCTTCACATTGTGGTTTGAGATCACCAGAGTTAAAGCTAATTGTGGTATGTGTGGGCTGGAAGAATCAATTAGGCGGTAAGGCTTGTAAACGATGAGAAGGGGGATATGTGGCAGCATCTAGGCACGTCACGAGGATTCTTTGCATCACATTTCATGGTGGAAGATTTTCAAATAGAGGGGCGATGTGCGATGGCTACCAATCTTGTTTTAAATCAAAACCATCAATGGCATATAGGTACAAGGTGGTGGCACATAGGAATTGATGAGCTAGTGTAGTGAAGGACTTTTTCAAATGTGCGATAAGTCTGCCTCACTGCCACTACAAAAAGGATATGTTTGTGAGGGGATTGATAGCATGTAGACTGACCTTTGGGGATCTGTGTCTAGGCTTAAGGGGATCTTCCGCTTGCATCACAATAGGACTTAAGATGGACTTAGCTATTTAATATGGTTAATATGATGTGATCGAGGTGCTAAGTCTGGTGGTTTCATTGTGGGAATTGACAGTTCTGTGTTGTGGGAAATCAACATCTTGCAGAGTGCCACCTTTTTCCATTTTCTATCAATGTTGGTGAATTGTTGAGGTCTTTCCATTTATGACTGGCCAACCATGGTACTAATTGAATTGAATTGATATGGAAAACTGGTTGGGAGTAATTGTCATCATGTGGGAGCTTCTACAATTTGGCTATAAGTAGGAGCCTCTACTATTACTTCATACATCATTCTTCCTGTGCAAACATTATGGATATTCATCTTTCTAGTGTGCCTTTCCCACCATCCTATTCCTTAGGATTTTCTTCTCTATTCTCATTGTTAATGTTATGTCCTTACAAGATTAGGAGATTAGAGATGTTTTTCTAAGGGATGGGAGGATCTGGTAAGATTGGGGAAGTGCAGTAGCATCTATTGAATCTTTGTAAGCACTTCTTCACCCCTTGTTTTCATCTAGATGGCAGCTTATCCCCTTGGATGAAACAAGTGGAAACAAAGGAGGGAATCAAAATTGTTGCTACTTCCTTCCTAGTTGGATTTTTGGTATTGCCAAAACTAGCTATGAGTGGCCTCCTCTAGTTTTTGATTGGTTAAGGTGGTTGGGAACCTCCCAATCAGAAGTTAGGAGTCACTTACTAGTGCCTAGGATTGGGCATAATGAGTGGGACTCTGGTTTCTGATGCTTCCTTTCTCTATTGATCCTTGCAAGCACTCCCTTATCTGCTTGTGTGGTCGGTGAGGCGAAGTAGGGGATTCTTGTTTTAGGAACAAGTATCTGCATGTGAGGAGGGGCTGAGCTATTAGAGCACCTTGTAATCCCTATTCCTTCAAAAACATGGCTTGCTTCCACATCAGTAGCAGGAAAGCATACATGACAAAATCAGTTGCTCCAGTCTACTTAAGATGATAATTTGATGCAGAGGACATGCTTTAGTGGATGAAGATGGTTATTTTGGCATTTTGTTGTATTTTGATGGTCAAATGAAAATGTGACAAGTGTAAATGGCCTAAAGCTTGTTGCTCATTTGGGTTATAAAAAGGAGTTCTAGGCTATTTACACAGGGTTGGTTCCAATTTCTCCAGGTCTCAGAGTTTTTAATTTTGTACAGGGTCTTTACTTAGGCATTACGAGTTCTTTAAGTTTCAGAGTTCAAATATTGTAATTAGTTGTTTGGGTAATGGCAAGCATTTCAGTTTGCAGCCAAAATTTAACTGTCATGCAACTTAATGTCTCCTAGATTGTACACTTTATTTCTTCAATCAGGATAATCAAAGATTATAATGGTTTTTGTTGCACATTTATTGCAATATATATTTGTTTGATAGCTCGTGTTCAAAGAATAAGTTAATTTTGCTTTTAGTCAAATATCAGGGATAATGTGTTATATTCAGGATTGCTAAGAATGTTATCTGCATGTCCATGAGAGGCCTCATTATTGTAAGGCAATAATGGTTTAATGGTCACTAATTTCACATTTCATGTTGTTATCTGATGGGTTATTTATATCTTGACTATGTGAATGGATAAGGCACTAGTCTAGTGTATTACTTTTGTGCAAACCCTAAAGGGAATCACCAATTTTTTTTCTACTGAATCTTTCATTTCATGTTTATTTATTGTTTGGTTTTATGTATCTTCATGGAGATTAAAGGAAGTAGGGGTTACGGTGTTGAGTGTTATAGTTTTAACCCCTTCATATATTTGAGATGAAGATGTTGCTATTTAATCGATTCTTAGTGTTCTTCAAGGTGCAAAGGGATCATGCCTAGAGATGAGTAATTGTATAACACCCTTTATTCATTTACCTGAAAACCATCCACATGTTAAAGGCCTTTAGTGAGTTATCTAGTGCAAGTTTTATCATATTCAAGCCTAAAATAGGTACACCCACCTAAGTCCTGTGGAACTCAAAGAGTAGAAGGCTATGTTTAGTCTTGTTTGTTGGCCTTTCTTGTCCTCAATCTGATGATAGTTCAGGATCCTTGCCTTAGCCTATTGGTCCCCTCATTTAGGTATTGTGATTTTCCATAGGATTAGGGGTTGCAAGAAAAGAGACCAACACTATGTTCTGTATTGCTCACAAGATAAAGGTTTTTAAAAATCATGTAAGAGGTTGGAACAAGTACACTTTTGGAAATATTTTCAAACAAAAGGAGTTAATTGCTTCAAAACTCAATGAAATTCAAGATAAAATGGCTGAAGGCTTCTATGATGTTGAAACTTGTAAATGGGAAAGAAGTATCAGAGAAGATTAGCACAGGCTCAATCTTAGGGAGGGAACTTTTTGGAAACAAAAATCTAGAATTAAGTGGCTAAAGGAGGGAGACAAGAACACTAAGTTCTTTCACCAGTCCATTCTAAAACATAGAATATTAGCATAGGCTCAATATTAGGGAGGAAACTTTCTGGAAACAAAAATCTAGAATTCAGTGGCTAAAGGAGGGAGACAGGAACACTAAGTTCTTTCACCAGTCCATTCTAAAACATAGAAGAAGAAATACTATTACCAGGATCTAGAAGGAAGATAACATGATTATAACCGAAGATGATCAAATTAGTTTAACTGCTTTTGATTTTTTCAAAACAATTTTGCAAAGTACTAATGAAAACTTGAAGGTTCTTGATAATCTTTTAGAAGTTATTCCTACTGTGATTTCTAGGACAAATAATGTTGAGTTGGTAAAGAATATTACTAAAGAGGAGGTGAGGACTGAAGTTTTCTCTTTTGGGCCTTTTAAATCTCTAGGACATGATGGGTTTCCTCCTGCTTTTTTCCAAGAGTTTTGGGATATAGTTAGAAAAGACTTAACTATTGCAGCTAGGGACTTTTTTAAATTAGGTGAATTATTAAGCAATTCAATTCCACTTTTATTGTTATGGTTCCTAAGAAAAGAGATGCTATTTCTTTCAACAACTATAGACCTATAAGTTTATGTAACACTGTGTTTAAAATATTCTCTAAACTTGTAGTCTATAGAATAAAACCTCTCTTGCAAGACATTATGTCTTAGAATAAAAAAGGTTTTGTTCCTGGAAGACAAATCCTGGATGTTGTTATTTCCACCCATGAGATAATGCACTCTATGGATAATAATAAGAAGGATGGTGTCCAGTCCTAAAGCTTGATATATCAAAAACTTATGATAGAGTCTCTTGGTCCTTCCTCTTTGTTTTTCTGCATAAATTTGGCTTTCGAGGAAGAATTCTCAAGCTGATAAAGGAATGTGTTACTACCCCTAAATACTATGTATTGGTTAATGGATCCCCTAGAGGTTACTTTAATATTGGAAGAGGTCTTAGATAGGTTGATCCAATCTTTCCTTACCTTTTCATTATTGTGGCAGAGGTGCTAGGCAAAAATATTACAAGATTGATAAATTCTAGAAATCTTATGGGAGTTAAACTGGATTCTATTGTTTCCCCTTCATCTCATCAATAGTTTGTTGATGATACAATTTTGTTTGATACTTTAGTCAAAGAAGAAAAAAATGGAAATTATTGTTGAATGACTATGCCAAGGTATCTGGACAACACATAAATTATGAAAAAAGTAAGCTTTACATTTCAATACTATTGATTCTCTGTAAAACAAAATTATTGGTATCTTTGGATGCCAAAAAATCTCTCCCAGATACTTACTTGGGTCTGCCTTTATCTACTAAGAAACTTTCTAATGCTTATTGGATCAGCATAGTGGAAAGAATTCAGAAAAAAGCTGGATGGTTGGAAAGGAAAATTGTTAAGTCAAGTTGGAAAGTACCAAATTCTCAAGGCCTCTCTTTAGAATATCCCTATTTATTACCTTTCATTGTTTAAGATTCCTGCATTCATGGTAGAAAAAATTGAGCAAATTCAAAAAAGTTTCTTTTGGTCAGGAGTGGAGGAAAGGAAACAATTGGCCCTTATCAGTTGGGATATTGAGTGTAAAACTAAAGAAAAAAGTGGTCTAGAAATAAGAAAACCTAAGGCCTTCAACAAATCTGTAATGCCTCCCTGGTCCTGGACTAACCGAGGTGACACCAAGGTATGAAATTCAAGTTTTACATGATATTGTGTTACTGACATTTTGTTAGGTTAGATTCCATGATTAGATTGGATGTACATGTGGAGAGGATGACACCTTGACATTGGCATAATACGTGAATGATCACGGATGTTGGAATCCTCCGTTTAGGACTATTCTTGCCTCGGCTATTATATGATATGTACATGCAGATGTTATAACCTGTTTGAAGTGATGCAGGTACCAAGCACCGACTCCACCTAGCTACACAGGTCTAAGCGTGCCTAATAACCCCAATGGTGGTAAGATGGAGATGACACATTGGCCATATACCAGCTTAGCCTTGTCATCGTCTCTATGTTGAGATGAGCTTCCGATGTCATGTATTACCTCGGACACCGTCTGGTTATTGCTTGATTATTCTATCATTCTATGAGTCAGTTTCAGATGATTTTTGTGTTGAGTTAGTCCTTCTGGGTTGCTGTCGGATGGTTTGTTATTTGTAATTTTATTCAGCATGGTGTTAGAGAATTGAGCTCGTGCCTTGTTCTATATGGTTTTCTCGAGAGGATTTTATAAGCCTTGGTCTTCTTTGGCTACTTTAATTAAATCGGGGGAACAACGAGGAATACCTTGGTTTCCTATTTCCACATGCACTTGATGCACGAGCCCACACTTGGAATATTAATTAAATCTTCATCTGAACCTCGCAACACGTGTTCTGCACTTCAATCTCAATTCAAACTCCCCAATTCTCTATATCTATTAATTCATTTCAACTGTATAAATATAGTTCTTAAACTATACTTCTCAAGCCTGTTAGATTCAGTTGCCTCAAGCCGACTTCCAAGTGCACGCTTATGCATATTCATAAATTCATATTATTGAAAAGTCTATCAATAAATATTACTCTGCTCATTGCCTTATCTGTCTAGACAACACTAGAGTTATTTTAAGCCTAGAACTGGTGTATACCATAAACATTTTGATCCCAAGTGTTGCCTAGGTGCCAACCCACTGGTTTTGTCAACATCTCTAGCTTGGCGAAAGATTTATGAGAGCATTGGATTACTCAATCATTTCATTATTCATATTGACAATGTCTAGAAAAGAGTGTTATTCTTTCTCTCGAGGCAACACAAGGAATGCTGTCATGAATCAGGTTTTGGAAGCGAACGTACTGCCAGCAATAATACTCCATGGCCAATTCACACTGTGAGTTGACCTTAGTAGAAAGAAGGTAGCGTACAAGATGTGTAAGATTCCAGATAGGTGAAGATACCACTAATGAAAGGTTTAAATAAATATGTATCAAAGGATTTATGCGAAAGTGTTTTATGACCTGCACAATATGATTAATTTAAAGATCGAACTATGTGAGTTGATCATATTCTCCAATGAAAATGCACAACATGCTTACAAGAAATAAGTTTTATACATGCAAAACTTTTTAGAATTAGGGTATCTCTCTTGGTTTTATGGATTACTAGATTTGTAGGGTTCACACAACATTAATCAGACATTAAAACATTATTTTAATTATTTTCTTCCATGAATTGCACATTTGCCTAACGTGGCTTTGGCATAGGTGTAATGGTGTTTCCACTATTTGCATGTTGGTTAATGTGTCATGGGGAGAGATTGTATGGTCGGATCGAGGTTTTGGGAGGGAGAAAATTTTTACCCATTCCTCTTTTTTGTTGGTTACTGGATAAAAAGGAATTCCACTCAGTTACAAGGGGAGGACTGTTCTGTGTATACACTAGCTTTTGCCGCTCCTAATGTTGCTTCGCTTGGTACAAGGAAGCCTCTGCCTTGGACGCAAGTTGCAGAGGATTTCAAGAGGATTACCAAGTATGTATGAAAGTTTATTAAGTATTGACAACAATTTAGTACTATGTTGATTGTAATATCTGTAGTTGGTAATATTTAATTTGTTCTATAAGATTTAAGGATCGATTGGATATTTGAAGAGTTTTGTGCAAGCTTTTGAAGGTTTCTATTTTTCTAGATTTTTTTTCTTGTCTTTTTACAGTGAAATCTGATTGGAGGGATGGTTTTTTTGGGGGGGGGGTTTTTTGATTTTAAATAGATGAACTTTGTTTTATATGGTTCATATGGTATTTGTTTATTGTGCAAACTTGTATCAAATATGTCAAAATTTTAGGATTGCCAGAGTGGGCTTTGTTGAGGAGAGTGCACTTTTGACTTTCTGTATAACATTTACAACAACTAGGGAAAACCTAGTCATGACACATGAGCATACAGGTGTCTTCTGGAAGACTTCATGGGGTAATGTGGTGGTGCCTCATTCCATTTGTAGCTTTCAAAATAAGTTCCAAATTTTATATCTTGTTCAAATCAATTGGTCACGATGTTTGGTTTGCAAGATTTACTTGTGTCTGTTTCCTCCATACACATATATGGTGGGTAGCTCTGTATTCTCAAGCATATTTTCATTGTTTAATACTTTTATGTTATCACGGGGAATATCTCCCTGTTGTTGTTTGTATGCACACATTTGTAGTGTTGCATCTTTATCTATGTGTTCTTTTGATCTTCTTGTTAGCTTTATGCCTGTCAAGGCATTTTTTATATATTAAATTGCCCTAAAGTGCAAAGCAAATTGCATGTAGTGTGAAGGTTGAGGAGTTAGGATTAACACCCACCAGTTGCATTTTCTTAAAAGTTTCTAAGGGTTGTTCAACAAATCTATTTTTTTAACATATCCTGCAATCATGGCATTCTATGAGACCATATTTCTTTTAGGCATTTTACCAAATAATTCACTTGCCTTGTCTATGATTCCATGCTTTGTATGCATGTCTACCAGGGCACTTGCAACTACCACATATGACAAAAATTCCCCTTCTATTATGTTTTGATGGATGTCCATTCCCTATTCTAAAAACTCCCTTTTAGCAGCGGCAAGGAGAATGCTGGTAAAGGTTGTGGAATTCGGCTTTACACCTGCTAGTCACATTTGCTTGAAAGTTTCTAAAGCCTTTTCAACAAATCCATTTTGTGTGTACCCTGAGATCATTCTAGTCCATGAGACCACATTCTTTTAGGCATTTTGTCAAACAATTGAAGTGCCTACTATCAAGGCATTCGTTGCTCTAACGTCTGACAGAAAATTCCCTTTGTTATGCTTTCCTTTGAGTGTTTTGTGCTTAGATACAATAGAAATTGTGACATCAAATGGAAATAGAAAATTTAACAAAAACATATTCACCCCATAAATGTGCCCCTTTGCTATCTATAAGTACTACTTCCAATCACACTCCATTGGAGTTGAACATGAACTTCACTACAAAATCTACTGTGATAGCTATGACAGTAGATACATTTCCCCCTCATACATACATTGTTTTATGCATCTTCTACAGATATGCATCGACTACAAAAATTGAGAATTTTAGTTTAGATCCAGATTTCTAGAAGATTAAATATACAAATTCTATTCAGGTTACAAGTTTTTTTTTGTGTTTGCTGTATTTCTCTAAAGCAATCTTTAGAAACCATCGTGGGGGATCCTCGAAGTTTAGAAACACTTGTCTACATATTAGACTATGAATTTAGAAACCTAGGAAACATATATGAGTGAAAATTGATTGTGCATTTGTGACAGATTGCTAGAAGTTAGAACCATGCCATCTTCCTTAACAGGGGCTTCCATTTTATTATTGGTGGATCAACTAAGTATCTCTAAGGCCATCTCAAAACTCAGCCCCTTGGGTCTCAAATAATGCCATTTGTTTTAGCTCATCTCAGTTGCCATTAGAGGCACTTTTGAAGTCGAGTTTAACTCTGAAGAAAGACTTAATGCTCACTTACGTTATTGTTAGCAACCATACGGCTGACCCTATTATGGAGAATAATTATTGCAGTATCAACAAGAGAACAATGTCAAGTTACTACGACAATAAGATCTACAAACATTGCAATTATCTCACCTCCAAAGTATAAGACTAGCTAGAAAATGAAACCATAGCTATGACTTTCAAACAAAGCTTAAAAGAATAGGCTAAAACCCAAGCAGACATTAAGTTTAAACCTTTGTTTGACAGATAGAACAACATTTTTTTTGACAACCTTCCATTAAGACTACCCCCCCGCAAAAAAAAGGGTATGGATCATCAAGCAAAAAAAATCAAATAGCTAACCAACTTTTAGAACACCCTATAGATTAAGTTGTAAGGGAAGCAAGAAGCAGAAAAACATTGACAAGTAGGATACAGATATAGAAAGATAGAAAACCGTACATCTACTAGATTAATAAAATTTGTGTTTTGAATGCTACTCTGTTCTTGTTTAATATTTCTTCCTCATATAACAGACCTAGGTTTCAACAATTTAGAGTGTTGTTCCACAGACATCTCTTGAGATTCAAGATCGCTTGCTGGAATTCCAAATAGGTCCCATGATATCAAGAAAGAACTGCTACAGGATAAATTAGAATCTTATCCTCAAAAATAGGAGCTCCTACTTCTAAGCTCTAAGATTTTCAGCAGTTGTCTGTAGGTGGGGCTGGAAATAAACCCCACCAATTTTAGGGATTTTTAATCCACATGACATCACTAGAAGGTACTCTAACTTTTGGGTAAATTTTTAGAGGTAAATTTTCCTTTTATATTTATGATGTTGGGATGCAGTTATTTTATTTTATTTTCTGCCTTTCAGTTCAAATATTAACATTTTTTTTTATAATTTTTTTTCTTAAAGCTGTATCCAAAATATGGAAATATTTTTGCTGTCCTCTCCACATTATTTTTACTTTCCTATCTCCTCTTCATCATCATGGTTATTGCTTCTGTCTTTACCACTTGACTGTGGCCCACTGGACGGATCATACAGAATTATAACTAGATTATTTTCTGATTTGGAAGTTGGAGTTCGCTATTTTAGTTTTTACTTTTCCTCTTAGATATCTTAAGTTTTAAAATTGTGCCATCAAACGTTAATAATGCAGAATCAAGTATGGTCAGGAAGGAATAGAGATGTTCTTAAAGTGATGCATGAAATTGATTCCTAGACCACTGTCATTTCCATATTAGAGCTCAATTAAGATTATAATTCTGTTACTTGCCATTTTGATCTTTTGAAGTCATGGCTTAGATAGTTTATGACATCTGTATTAGGAAAGATGTGAATGTGAGACGAGTAGGTTAGTTTATCTACTCCCTTAATGCTGCCCTATCCTCTCACCCCTTGACTTCGAGTAGTACCTTGTTGGCATGATTACTTTATACTTATGAATTGCTCCTTGTGAACTATGTGATTTTGTGGTCTCCCTTGTGTAATTGGTGTTGATGGCTTTGAGAGTATGATAGTTGTGGTATCTCATGTGCGGCCAAGTATACATGCCTTCTTGTCCCTACTGTTGTTATGTTGTGTGTGGCCATGTGAACATCTCCGAGCATGGGGGGTGGGCCTTTGAGGTTCCACATGGTAGGGTGGTGTTGCACCCACCATTGGGGATCCAGTCATCGACATCAGTTTCGGCAATGGCTTCGACATGGGCTGTTCCATTCTTCCCTCCAGTTTTCTAGATGTATTTTCTTATGTTTCTGTACAACTCGGTGAACCGAGTGATATGTATTGAGATCTTGTATTAATGTAATTAATTCTTGTGAAACACTCCTAATCTAGAGTCCATTGTAATAATGTTCATGTTGTACTCTTCAGCAAATGTTGTATTGAGATTATCTTCTGCATATGTTATCGACCTTGGTGATAGGATGTCATTGTAATCCTTGCCTTGAGTAGTTTTGGAATGCTGTCATAATTGAAACTACTGGTTTTATTGTTGTTCTAGTAATCATTACTATTGTTCAAGCTGAAAAAAGGTTGAATTGATTACAGTTCTTATTACATCACCGTTATTACAGCTGAAGCTATTGATTTGTTTACTATTTTAGGGATGTCACTGCTGTTCTACTACTACTGTCAATGATTTAATCACTGTTGTTCTACTACTACTATCATTGTTGACTCTATTAATGTTATTGGAGTTAACCTATTGTCTTGAGATATGTAATGCTTCTGTAATAATACTATGTCAAGTTAGTCTTATCAAGATCTTTGATATCCACCCTTTATTAGTCACTAACCTCCCTATATGAGATTTGTATATATGATGACTCATTGAGAGTGTAGCTCCTTCTTTATGTGCCTATAAATCATCCCTTATGTTTTAACCCAGAGTTTTATCTATCTCGACAACAGGGTGATGATGCACCTCAGGGCTGAGTCAGTTTTTGAGTATTGATATATTTACCTATATGTTCATTTTAAGTTTTATTCCTTCAGAAAAAAAAAAGTGCCCTTTTTGGCCTTTTGTTCTTGAATGCCGATTGGGTCGTTACAAAATCCCTCATGGATAAGGTGGGTTGGTGTATCCTCAAAGAGGAAAAGGATTGGGTCACTATTGTTAGAGCTAAATATGTCCATGAACATGAGGATCATAGCTTCCTTCATAGTCATAACTTACATTCAGGTTCTATTAGCTAGATTGCATTACTCAAATTGAGGAGGATTCTATCTTAGGGTATGATGTGGAGGGTGGGAAATGGTCATAAAATCCACTTTTGGGAAGATGTTTGGAAGGATAATTCTCCCCTATCTACTCATACTAACTTTGTTGTTCTTAAAAGAGATATTTTCATGAGACTTTTTGGTAAAATTTGGTATGATTATGTTTCCTTTGAGGGTAATGATGCTCATTGGAAGAACTTTAGTGATTTCAATGAGTATTTTGAAGGGATGGAGAATATTGTTACCTAATTTTAGTACTATTTGGGGATTTGTCATTTCTTTAAATCCTATAGACAAGATGAGTTAATTTGGTTTCTTCATTATTGTGGGAACTTCACCGTTGCCTCTGCTTATTCATTGATCACAACTTCTACCTAGGATAGTGTTGACTGAAGGCTAATTTGGAACCACAAGATTATACCTAAAATAAATTTCTTTTGGTGGGTGGTTAATCATTGTAAAATGTTGACTCTTGATAACCTTAGAAAGAGAGGTTTTCAATTTCCCAATAGATGTCAACTTTGTTGTCAAGCTGAAGAAAGTATTAATAATTTGTTATTGCACTGTACTTTCACAAGAGAAATATAGGAAATGATATACTAGAAATTTGAAATCCTTTGGATAATGACAGAAGGCTTTGCTTCTTTGGTGCCAACTTGGTTCAGGTTTTCATCTTTCCATCATCATGTTCTAAAAGAAATTTGGATTCAAACTCCCCTCCATGTTGTTTGGGGTATCTGGAAGGAAAGAAATAACATAATATTTAGGGATATTTTTGCTACTTCTCATCAGGGGTTTCAATCTATATGTTGTGCTATTCAAGAAAATGTGATTGTGGCAAAAATTGGTAAATCAAAGTCTCCCACCACATCACAAGAGATGAGAGTTTGTCAAAACTAGGGCATATCATATAACTTGAATGAAATGGATTGGTAGAAAGATTACATAAGAAAACATACAGGATGGAGTACTCCCACTATAGGTTGGGTGAAGCTCAACTTTGATGGGTGCTCAAAAGGCAATCATGGCCCTTCAGCAGTTGGAGGTATAATAGGGAATGTTCAAGGTTTTCTGATAGAATGTTATGCTAAGGATACTAGAAGGGCCACTAATAATGTTGCAAAGGTTTATGCCTTATGGTGGGGAATGAATAAAATTTAATTTCACAATTTTTAGAATGTGGAAATAGAAGGGGATTCTAAGGTTATTTTAGATCTTGTAATGAGAACCTCTAATACCCCTTGGAAATTAAAAGACTACATGGAAGATATAATAAATTCCCTAAGGAGTCTTAATAACATAAAAATACAACATATTTACCATGAGGGTAATTTTGTAGCTGACAAGATTGCCAATCATGGTCTTTAGTTTCAAGACTGGTGGTATTGCTTAAAAGTTGATCTTCCTAGGGGAATCAGAACATTATTAAGAATGAAGAAAGCAAAAGGTAATATACATTATCTTAATATGATGAGGTGGATCATATTATTCCTCTATGATAGTTCAAATTTCAGAGGCAAGGACAATATATTAAAGTGGGTTAAGATTCATGATTACCATTGTCTCACTCCTTACATTGCTTGTGCAGAATGGAGAGTTTAATTGTGTCAATTTAATGATTTGGATCCTGGCAGCAAAAGGGAGGATTATGTCATTATTTCTTGCTTCTCAATTTATCCTTCTACTATTCTGCATTTGAAGATTTGCTTTTGACTTCTCCTCTGCAATTTTCCTAAATTAGTGATAATGGGTGGTCAGTTGCTCAGGGTTAAACCTACTTTCATGTCCCTCAAGAAAAACTCTCAAATTTGGTGTATTTTCAAGGAAGGGAACATTTCCACTTACATTCAGTCTATGTGAAGGCATGACCAATCGGTTACTAAATAATTTGTTAACACTTGGAGGAATAAAGAGGTTTATGTGAATGGGCTTTCCTTCACGGTGACTGAGGACCTTATAGCGGAAGCCATTAGTTTGAGCAAGAGTGGGAGAAAGGTCAATAGGGTTAGTAATGGAAACTATAAAATTTTTATTGAAATCTTCTTTGAAGGGAGGAGACCTTGGTACACCATTAGAATGGTTATCAGTGAATGGAGCTTCCTCCTCCTTGGGGCATTGTCAACTATTACTTGATGAAGTACTTTACTCTTGAAGGAAGGTATGAAACCATACATGGCTATCACTTTCCTCTTTTAGACCATTTAAGGCATGGAAATTACATCGGTTTTCCCTTCTTTATTTTGTCTTCCCTTCATAATAGTATAAATAAAGGGGCAAATCCTCCTTTACACCAGGGCCTTATGCTTTTCCTTATCGATTTAATGTTTTCCTTAACCCTCCAATCCCTCAGAATAAATCTGTTTATAATGCTACTATCCCTAGTACCATTGGGAATGGTAAGGGTAAAATTGGTAACAAAAAGGGTGATGAAGGGGTTTCAGGACATAAAACTATTGACAATCCAAAAGGTAAGAAAAGAATGTCTGATATGCAAGCTGCTAGTAATAAGAAAGTTCATGAGGGCAATCCTAATAAGGGTTCTCACATTTATAAAGGGAAAGATGTTAGGGTTTTTGTTGAAAAGGATTATTTGCCTTCTGATAAAATCCCTTCTCCTCACACTCTAGCCCTTAAATCTAGGAAGTCTATGGATAGCAGGGATTTTGACCCCCCTGAAAACATTCTTCTCTCTCTAAAAGATAAAGGTAAGGGTGGTGCTCCTTCTAGTAAGGGTTTGGGAAAGAAAAATAAAAATGTTAAAATCAAATATACCTCAGCCAAAGTTAATCTCAATGCTACATTTAAAAAAATAAATCCACAGGAAACTATGAAGGATATCTATTCCCATGTTGTCAAAATAGGTAGAAGATCTACTTGTCTAGCTAAAGCTAGTCATCAAAAGCCTAATTAGACAAAGAATAGTACTTGAGGTAACACGAAGTGTGAGATATCAATTGAAGAAATTGCCCTTGATATTGTCTAAAAATATTAATCCTATGTTGGCAGAAGAACAAGGTGAGGATTTATAACCTATTGAGGAGTTTCAGTAAGAGAAGGGAGTAGAATAAGGTGAGAATGATAAGAATGAAGAGCATCCATAGCCTCAAGAGGTTGAGATTATGGAGGAGGGTAACATGACTTTTCAATTTAAAGAAGGGGATACTTGGGTCAACTCTTATGGTTAGAATGATTACAAAGATGTTGAGGCTGATGTTGGTACTTTTGAAGATGATCTTCACATGAATGAAATGGATGTTAATTCAGTCAATGTTTATCAATTTAATAATCTAGTCAAAGGAATGGAAGAGCTGGAAAAGGTATATCATAAGAGAATGGATTGCACTACATGCCAAGATAGTTGGGTCGACATGTCTGATATGATACAGATGTATCACTAGAGGGTGGTTAAGCTTTAGTAGGGTCTAAAGGATCTTGCCTAGTTCACCAATGATATTATGAACAAAACAACTTCAGATGTGATGGATATATGAGCACAGATGGATAAAAGAAAGGTTCAGCAAGATTAAGTGCAAGGTTCCAACAAAAAATGAAGAAAGGAGGATTGGATGGGATTTTATACTTGGGAGCAGACAATGATTCAAATGAGAAAGAACTGGGATTTAAATAAAACCAGTCTCTAATATAGTTGTTAGTCTATTTTTTACTTTTTTACTATTACATGTTGCTTGATGTTCTCTAGCTGTGTTTTCATTGTGTCTTCATTTGCCTGTTTGGGTTATTATCATGGTTTTATGGATGTAAACTGCTATGTTTGATGGACTATTGGTTTTAATACTTTGGTTGTCAGGGACTGGGAACCTCTTTCCTAGATAAACTTAATAAAAACAATATATTTTATTAAAATGTTCTTAAAATTTATTTCTTTATAGATATAAAATAAAAATGTGGACAAGTGGGGTCTAGATTATATTTATGATGGTTACCCTTCATATTAAATAGAAATTTGATGAAAATGCATTATATATTTATGTTTATCACAATTATAATGTATTAAATAATAAATAAAAACCATGTTATTATGGTGTGTGAAAAACATGCAAAGTATTTTAGCATAATATTTTATATACAAGCTATCTATTGATTAAGTATTTAAAATAAATAGATCACAAAATTTATTTATTTACATAAAAAGGGCTTTAAATTCATTATTACAATAAAACAAGACAAATGAAAATACTAGCATCCTCATATAATATAATTAATAGAAGATCACCAAAGATCTAAAGAAGTTCTAAAAGGTTAGATTTTTTTTCAAATTCATTGTCTAAATTGACCTCGAGACCTTGAGCATTGTTTCAAACATGCTAGCCTATATGAAAGATATAGTGATGGATTTGTCTTTTGAAGCCTCTCAACCCATTGACTACAATGTGCAAGATTTCATATACATCATCTATGTCACCCATATTTTTATTTCATTAAAGGAGTTCGAATGATATTCAATTTACTATCTTGTTTTCTCTATTTGTGTTGAATTTGGAAGAGAAGGTTATTGTTATTATTAATCAATCCATGAATTGATATGCCAAGTTTTTGGATTACACCCATTTCTTGTTTGAACTCGTAAAATAATTTTAACCAATTTTAATTCATTTCCTAGACAATAACAAGGACACTAGAAAAAATGCATCTGTATGTTTTTAACAAGGATAGGGATTGAACAATTGGATGGAGTAGCACTAGATCTTTCAACATAGCCATGAGAAACATTGGCTAGATGGATAAATGGGATTTTGATTCTTGAAGAGGAATTGAAAGGGATGTTGTAATAGACTGATATTTTGAAGCATCAAAGCTAGAAGTGAGGGTTTGGACTTGTTGATGGTGTTTTTAGCATGCAACAACGCAGGTGTGATTTCTAGTATCACACCTCTCTTGAAAAAGGTATCCTATCCAAGATAGGACTGCCCCAAGGATAATACAGCTAAGTCTTAGCTTGCTTGGAATGACTTAGTGGTATGCTAGCTGTGCCAACAAGGGGTCTTACATAAAATGTTGGGTTTATAAGAGATAACATCAATGCTTATGCATAAACCCTGTGATACTTTCAACAGATTGGAGATTTGTTTGCTGCTATGAAACCTAAATCTAACAACTTGATGTAAATAAAATGCAAAAAGGAAAGGGAGGAGAGAAGGGATAAGAGATCCTATAGACAATTACAAAAATGATCAATAACCAAATAGATAGATTTCTAATAATAAACAAATCTATGCTTAACCAGGTAGCCCACAATGCCACAGAGAATGTGCAATCTTCTAAGGAGATGTAATAATTTTCAAATTGTAGAGGGTTCATCAAACACCCAATCATTGGCTCAGCTCAATGAAATCATACAATTAAACTTATCTCATAAACTATACCCATACTAACCATGCATAATGACATACAATCAGCAAGCCATTAATGGTATGGACAGAAAATCCATCAAATATCTGAATAATTAATCACAAGTGCAACTGAATATCAACTAATTTCAGATTGACACGAACCATGAAGACCAAAATAAGACAACACATAATCACAAATTCCCAGCAACCTGCAAAACTTGCTTTGTATTAACTATATTTTGGCAAAGTCTCGGCAATTCATTATCAAATCTTACTTGCAAATGAGAGAAAAGAATGGCCCTTTTATAGGCAAGGCACCATACCGAGTTTTTCAATAGACGGTGGAGATTAACTCAACACCAACGGTCCAGATTACATGGCATTTAATGAAGTACAACATTTTGTTACATTTTCGGATTTGCATTTGTCCTTTAGGAAAAAGACAAAATACAGCTTGCAAATACATTGAATCTAGACAAAATGGATACCTGTTTGGTTGTATATGATGAAAAGTCAATTTTCAAGGCCTAATAAAGCCAAAATAGAGTCACATGACACTTGAAACCTTGAGCTAATGTGGCACTTTATTAGTGAAGATATATCCATCTAGATGCTTGTTGGACTGATTCTTGATGACTGGACTACTGGGACAATTGTATGCATGTCTTGGACATTGGACTAGATCTGCAGAAACAACAATGAAATAAACTTGATCTTGTATGTTTTTAGCTCCTATAGCTCATGTCCATCATCTTGGACATCATATTGACTTCCTTTTGTATGTGCAACAGCGATTTGGTTGATAGAATGTCGATTCTGCTTCTTTGGGTCAGCAGGGTACCTCTGTATGTTCACCCTTCCAAGGCAGCTCCAATTGACTCCTTTGTCCTCCAAGGCCTACAATTCACAATGCAAAGCATTAATTTTATCTTAACAAGTCATTTTTCATCAATTTGGATCAAAACATGTCCATTTGCAGTCATGGATTAGTTAAAAATAGCTTATTGTCAATGTTGCTTCCTTATAGACAACTTCATAAATCCAATGATGTTTGCATGATTTTTTGCATTTTTTACCATTTTTAAGTACCCATTTCGCCAATATATTGATCTAGGAAGTTTTTGCACTCATTAGGATCCATTTGGAAACTTTTATTTCATGTTTTACTAGCATTTTTTTGTAAAAAGCGAGATTTTTGGGGGTCATCAACCTTTCATGTGTAGTAGCATTAATTGTCGTAAAGCGTACTAAAAAACCACACAAACTTGGTAAAATGTTTATTATGATGTGACAAATACATATGCAATTCAAATCCATCAAGAAAATCCAATTTGCTCCTTTAAAAACTCAATTTTCAGGCCAAAATACCAAAAAGTGTTGATTTTGGGGGTCACTAACTAAGCGCTGATTTTGCTTCCAACTAACCTAGCAGGAATTTTGACTTCATCTGACCTTAGCACAGATTTTGGGTTCATCTGACCTTAGCACAGATTTTGGGTCCATCCGACCTTAGCGCGGATTTTGGGTCTGAGTGACTAAAATGATGCTTCATGAGGTCAGTTGGTTCCATTTTTAGTGCAGGTCCGTTGAGTTTGTTTTTAGTGCAAAGTTTGTTGGCGGGGTTTTTCAAAGTGACCGACCTGTGCGAGTTTTAGCATCGACCGACCTGTGTGACTTAAGTCAGTGGAAGGCCATTTCAGCGCAATTCGGTTGGGGTCATTTTTAGCGCAAAGGTCGGTTGGGGTCATTTTTAGCGCAAAGGTCGGTTGGGGTCATTTTTAGCGCAAAGGCTGGTTGAGGTCATTTTTAGCACTAGATTTGGAAAGGTCTAGGATGAAAGTATGTTTAAAAATATATTTAAGTATAATTAAATATACTTTTAGGATGTTTGAGATGGGTTCCAGATCCATAAGATTTCACATGCAGATTCTAGAATTTTGAGGTTCCACCAGATTTTAGACTTAGCCATTTTTCAGGATTTTCAGGGTTTTAGACTTAGCCAAATCAGGGCTCCAGGATCATGTGACAGGATGAAAGCTTATGGACCCCTTAGTGAAATCTAATGGAGTTTGACACGATTTTGCAACTATAAGATCTAGAAACTAAGAATTTCAACATGACACATCCTGCAAAAGCAATCTCAAAGGCAATATCCAGTGACATGGGATTTTGGAGCAAAATGCAGTAACACCCAATTTTAGTGCAAAAGGCAACAAATGGCTATTTCTTAAGCACAAGACCACCCAAGACACCTCCAAATCAATCATGCACAACATCAAATGACTCCAAACATGCAAAATACTCAAATCTAGAACAAATCCTACACTCTAAGTACAAATTCACTTTCTCATCATCATAAGCAAGAGAGGTCGAGACTCCAAGCCAAAGCAAAAGAGGGGGTCTCCATTTGGCAAAATGGGGCATGTGTGCAAGGCACAACAAATGGAGACTCTATTGGAAAATTCTCCAGAGCATTTCTAAGATAAACTTAAGTTTCAAACCCAAAATCTATATGTTTCCCACACATTAGATGAGAAAGCATGATATCTTATCAAAGAATCAAAGACCACTAACCAGTGCAACCATCCATATCCTAAAAACCTGAGTGTGTACAATTGTATTCATTCCCACCCTTTGGCAACTAAGTTCATCCAAGATCCTTCGTGCTAAGCTATGAAGTTGGGATCATTTTACCACTAGGAGAATGCTCGGATGCTGAGATGTGATGAACCTTGATAGAAGCGAATGATGATTCTTCTAGTAACAACTCTTCTGCAATGATATTCTTTCTTGATAATGCCTTTGATGGTCTCTGATGCTAATAATCTTTAGATAACAGTCTTCATGTGAGAGTCTTCAAATGATAATCTTCATATTGATACTTTGTAGTGGGTTTGGAGTTGAAAAACACCTTTTATTTTTACCCAATAGGCTAGCAGTACTTAGTACCATCTGCCACTCTCATCTGGATCCATAGTACTGGCATGGGTGGTAAAATGGGAATCCAAACTTTTTCACTTAACACAAGATCACCCAAACTCACTTAGCTACCTCAGGATTGTTTAAAGAGTGAGAGATATATGGTTAGAAAATACTTCAGGTGCACCAACTAACGACTCCTTTCTAATGAACATACATCATACCTCCTGATATAACAATAGAACCCATAGGAAGACCTAAGCAAAACCTTGGCTACTCAAAGAAAAAATTACAGATTACTTACCCAACAAAGAAGCACTTGCAAGTCTGCATAACTGCCACCACATTCTAGAAACAAAGACCCCACGACAAAGCAAGCACAATAGCGAAAAGCAAAGCAAATGAGCAACTAACCTAACCAAAGCAAACTACTCTAACCAAAGCAAAATAGGTAGAAAGCAACAACTAACAACTACCAACAGATAACAACTAAGGCAAAATAGAAAGTAGAAACTAAACTAAACAACAAGAAACTAACTAAAACCTAACTAGAAATAAACAAGACTAGGTACAAAGATCTTGGACAACAGGGATTTACACTACCCCATGACTTATTTCTCAGGACATGCAAAAGTAACAAGGTGTAGGCCAGTGTCCTAAGTCTGGCAAATTCATCTTTGTACTCTGAAAAGTGAGGTAGAAGTATGTTGTGCTCATATTCAAGGTGCCAGTCACATAAGATCAGCAATTGGGGCAATTCATTAGGCCCATGATCGATCCATATGCAAGTTGTCTTACCCAAATCATCATAATCAAATTAATAACTTTCAAAACCAAGTGAGAAGAGGGAAGATACAACCTGATTTGTAGTATTGTTGATCAAAGATGTGAGTTCAACACCTTGTTGCTTTGCACCAAATACCTTCTCATCTTCAGGGGATTTCAGCTTATTGAGGGTCATATCTTGTGCATCAGGTACCACTAGATCATTGAATGCCGCAGCGACCTCCCAAGCAAATAGAAAGTTTGGACAATCATTCTCAGAATGTGGATCATGTGTATGAATTCTGCATGAAGTGGCAAAAGCAAAATCTGACATGTGTGGTAAATTCCCATGTAGTAGTATATCTTTGCTCATTGTTGACACCAACTCAATGATGTGATCAAGTGACTGAGATGAAAATGCTTCCAAGCCATCACTTTGCATGACAGTTTGATTTTTATTCTTGGATTGTAGATTTTGACTTTCAATTGTCATCAGTAGGTCATCATCAACCATGTGGAGGTCTCCTTTATTGCAAGTATGAATAGGATCAGTCTGATGAGTACATGATAAACTTGAATCTACTTCATCTAGATCAGTCATATGTTCTGAAAAAATTTCCTCTATATCAGTCAGCAACCTTCCTATTTCAATTAAGGGCTAGCATTGGGTTGGCAATTCACTATCTACAGTGAGAACAAAGCCTTTTCCTTCCTCTCTATCAAACAACAACCCTTTTGTTTGGATTGCATATCCATTGTCTGTAGCAATAACATGGTCCTCTTCTTCTTGCATGATTTGATCTGTGATGTCAAAGTTTGCTTGAAGTGATGCATTTTTTTTATTTTCTTCATTTGACTCAGCTAAAAACTCTGTGGGAGTAACTGCAGTGATATGATATGACTGATCATGGTAATGTACTGTGCTGATATACTCAGGAGCTTGATTTCTTTTCTCTAAATAATTTGATTGTAGCTCAGATATTGAAACAACTGCTTGCATTGATGTCCATGACTATTCTTCATCTAGAGGACTGATTTTCTATCATTCTTGCACATATCTGATCTGAGCATACTGCTATCCCATCCCAGAATTATCAGTAATCTGAAATGAATTGTTATTCTCCATCTCTGCAGTAGCAAATTTAGCTTTAGGACCTGATATCCGTCAATCATTTGGATGCTGATTTGCATCTTCAACATGATTGTTCATCAAATTTGATTTATCATCTACCTTGTCCACATCTTCAGTAGCAGAAATTTGATCTTGCATCTTGCCGTGTTCATTGTCCTGTGACTGCAAACTAAATTTTAACCAAGCTGGGACAACATATCCTTCAAATGAGTTATCTGACTGAGAAAGAGATTTTAACCAGTCATGGAACTCATATTCATTAGTTGTGTGACCTACAGACCACATGCATTGTATAGCATCATCATCTGGATATGTACTTTGTTGAATAACTTGAGGAACTTCAGATTTTCCAGCATGCAGGCTGTCATTATGATCAATTCTGAATGGTAAATTTATAGCCTCTGCAACCTCAACTCTTTGAGTGTTTTGAACTAAGACATGATCACCTACATATGCATCCATCCGTTTTGCAACTCCCTGCAAGGTTTTGCTCTGAACATGTCTGTCATATCCACATATTGCTTTAGGCTTGTAAACTTCAAAATAGGAACCAATCCCTTTAGATGTAGGTCCAAGCTTTGGAGGAAGGTTAAACAATTAATCTTGTTATGTAATTCTCTAAGATGTACAATGCAGACCTGAGGTGAACTAAAAATCAAGCAATGTTAATGGAGGGTATTTCACCTTGATCTGCCTATCTAGCACTTCTTTGAAGAGTGGGATATCTACTTGGAAGTTCTCTTCATGATATGACTTCTGAGATGGTCCTCTGAAGAATGAAGGGATTTCATGACTCAAACCCTTATGTGTACCCATTGGATCATAATTTCATGTACATTTGCATCATTTCAGTATGTGTAATGAACCAACAAAATTGAAAGCCCACATAAAATCTTTGTTCATGTCCTCCTTCTAGCACCAATTTTGTTGATGGTGTTTTTAGCACACAACAATGCAGGTATGATTGTTGGTATCACACCTCTCTTGAAAAGGGTATCCTATCCAAGATAGTACAACCCCAAGGATCATACAGCTAGGTCTTAGCTTGCTTGGAATGACTCAGTGGTATGTCTAGCTGTGTCAACAAGGGGTCTTACATAAAATGCAGGGTTTATAAGAGATAACATCAATGCTTATGCATAAACCCTATGATACTTTCAGCAGATTGGAGATTTGTTTGCTATGAAACCTAAATCTAACAACTTGATGTAAATAAAATGCAAAAAGGAAAGGGGGGAGAAAAGGGATAAGAGATCCTATAGACAATTACAGAAATGATCAATAACTAGATAGACCGCTTCCCAACAATAAACAAATCTCTGCTTAACCAGGCAGCCCACAATGCCACACAGAATGTGCAATCTTTTAAGGAGATGCAATGATTTTCAAATTGTAGAGGGTTCATCAAACACCCAATCATTGGCTCAGCTCAATGAAATCATACAATCGAACCTATCTCATAAACTATGCCTAGACTAACCATGCACAATGACATACAATCAGCAAGCCATTAATGGTATGGACATAAAATCTATCAAATATCTAAATAATTAATCACAAGTGCAACTGAATATCAACTAATTCCATATTGACACGAACCATGAAGACTGAAATAAGACAACACATAATCACAAATTTCCAGCAACCTGCAAAACTTGCTTTGTATTGATTGTATTTTGGCAGAGTCTTAGTAATTCATTATCAAATCTTACTTACAAATGAGAGAAAAGGATGCCCCTTTTATAGGCAAGGCACCATACCGAGTTTTTCAATAGACGGTGGAGATTAACTCAACACCAACAATCCAGATTACATGGCATTTAATGAAGTACAATAGTTTGTTACATTTTTGGATTTGCATTTGTCCTTTAGGAAAAAGACAAAATACAGCTTGCAAATACATTGAATCTAGACAAAATAGATACCTATTTAGGTGTATATGATGAAAAGTCAATTTTCAAGGCCTAATAAAGCCAAAATAGAGTCACATGACACTTGAAAACTTGAGCTGATCTGGATTCATAGGATTTCAAGTGTTGAATGGACCAGGAGGAGTATGTGGCCATTTATTAGTGAAGATATATCTATCTAGATGCTTGCTGGACTGATTCTTGATGACTTGACTGCTGGGACAGTTGTATGCATGTCTTGGACATTGGACTGGCTCAACAAGAACAACAATGAAATAAACTTGATCTTGTATGTTTTTAGCTCCTGTAGCTCATCTCCATCATCTTGGACATCATATTGACTTCCTTTTGTATGTGCAGCAGCAATTTGGTTGATAGAATGTCAATTTTGCATCTCTGGGTCAGTAGGGTACCTCTGTATGTTCACCCTTCCAAGGCGGCTCCAATTGACTCCTTTGTCCTCCAAGGCCTACAATTCACAATGCAAAGAATCAATTTCATCTTAACAAGTCATTTTTCATCAATTTGGATCAAAACATGTCCATTTGCAGTCATGGATTAGTCAAAAACAGCTCATTGTCAATGTTGCTTCCTTATAGACAACTTCATAAATCCAGTTATTTTTGCATTATTTTCTACATTTTATACCATTTTCAAGTACCCATTTGGCCAACATATTGATCTAGGAAGTTTTTTTAGTCATTAGGATCCATTTGGGAACTTTTATTTCATGTTTTTCTAGCATTTTCTGTAAAAAGTGGGATTTTTGGGGGTCACTGACCTTTCATGTGCAGTAGCATTAATAGTCATAAAATGTGCCAAAAATCCACACAAACTTGGTAAATGTTCATCATGATGTGACAAATAGATATGAAATTCAAATCCATCAAGAAAATCCAATTTGCTCCTTGAAAAACTCAATTTTTAGGCTAAAATACCAAAAAGTGCTGATTTTGGGGGTCACTAACTTAGCGCTGATTTTGCTTCCAACTAACCTAGTGGGAATTTTTACTTCATCTAACCTTAGCGCGGATTTTGGGTTCATCCAACCTTAGCATAGATTTTAAGTTCATCCAACCTTAGCACAGATTTTGGGTTCATCTGACCTTAGTGCGGATTTTGGGTCTGATCGACTAAAATGATGCTTCATGAGGTCGGTCGGTTCCATTTTTAGCTCAGGTCCATTGAGTCTATTTTTAGCGCAAAGTTTGTTGGTGGGGTTTTTCAAAGTGACCAACCTGCACAAGTTTTAGCACTGACTAACCTGCGCGACATAAGTCGGTGGAAGGCCATTTCAGCGCAAGTCGGTAGAAGGCAATTTTAGCGCAAAGGTCAGCTGGGATTATTTTTAGCGCAAAGGTCGGTTGGGGTCACTTTTAGTGCAAAGGTCGGTTGGGGTCATTTTTAGCGCCAGATTTGGAAAGGTCCAAGATGAAAGTATATTTAAAAATATATTTAATTTTTAAATATACTTTCAGGATGTTTGAGATGGGTTCCAGATCCATAGGATTTCACATGCAGATTCTAGAATTTTGAGGTTCCACCAGATTTCAGACTTAGCCATTTTTCAGGATTTCTAGGGTTTCAAACTTAGCCAAATTAGGGCTCTAGGATCATATGACAGGATGAAAGCTTATGGACTCCTTAGTGAAATCTAATGGAATTTGACACGATTTTGCAACTGTAAGATCTGGAAACTAAGAATTTTAACATGACACATCTTGTAAAAGCAATCTCAAAGGCAATATCCAGTGACATGGGATTTTGGAGCAAAATGTAGTAATACCCAATTTTAGCGCAAAAGGAAACAAATGGCTATTTCTTAAGCACAAGACCACCCAAGACACCTCCAAATCAATCATGCACAACATCAAATGACTCCAAACATGCAAAATACTCAAATCTAGAACAAATCCTGCACTCTAAGCACAAATTCACTTTCTCATCATCATAAGCAAGAGAGGTCAAGACTCCAAGCCAAAGCAAAAGAGGGGGTCTCCATTTGGCAAAATGGGGCATGTGTGCAAGTCATAACCAAACTAAAAACCTTAGATTCTAAGCTAACTAGCCTAGGATAAATGCAATAAAGCTTAGGGGAGACCATTTAGGGTAAAAAATCAAACTAAATGGGATGGAAATGGATAGATGAGGGCTTGGAAAGGTGGTGGGATGGATGGAGAAAGGATCATTGAAAATACTCAAAAAAATGCATTTATTTTTATAGGAAACATGTCACATAAATGCAAACTACAATTGGAAACATGAAAAATCAAGACCTACTTGCAAAGAACTTGAGTGGGTAGATTACCTACGCATGATGAAAATACTATGCTAACTGTATACTGAAGCTAACTCACTCATGAAGTCTTAAAAATACTTTTTTCTCAATTATTCTCTTGGTAAAAATATAAATCGTTGATGACCTATGGAAAAAAATGCTTTTTCTATGTAAAAATGAGGGAATAGATGGGCTATTTATAGAAATTTTGGAAGAATCTTAGGAGAGTGGTGCAGGAGTACCCCATGAAGACTAGGGACTTATGCAATTTATGCATTTTCTATATTAAATGTAATAAGGTCTGTTTGACCAAACTTGTCATTGGTGTTTGTAATTCGGTTTCTATTTGTTTTTCCCTAGGACCCTTATCGAGCTGTCATGATAAGGTTGTTAGTTTGTTAAGAGTTTGTTAGTTGGTTATCTCTCCCAGCCGCTTGGAATTGTCTCCCAGCCACTGGGAGTCATGTCAGTACTATTGTTGGCAAGTAGATAAATAGCTTAGCTCAGATAGATTGTGGTGTGGTTGAGAGAGATAGGGATCAAGGCAGTATTGTGCAGTTAAGTTCAAAGACTGTGAAATCAGATATTTGTATTTCAATTCAGGAAGCAATAAAAGAAGATCTTTTTTGTTTTCAATTTCCTTGTATAATCAATTTTCTGATTTACAGTCGAAATGATTCGTTAACCCATTCCACCAGTGAGATTCTTCGAATCAGTGGAATGGCTGTGTATATTAGTTTAGGTTTTTATGTTTTGTTTCTGTGCGTTCTTGTTTTCATAGGATCAAAATTTTATAGCATGTTGAGTTGAACCCTAGCATCCTCATGTGCTAGGTTGTTAACATTAGAGAAAACGTAGGTTGGTGGAGAAATAGTTTGGCAAAGTCGCACAGATCGGCGACACAAACAAAAGGAATTTTTGTGTTTGAACCATTTTTAGGGGTTCCATGGACTTCCAGTTCAATGGAATCAACAGGTAGTCCATCGGGTTTGTAGTGGATCGAGATCGGGTGGAAAGGTCTTTGTTTGAACCTTTAGCGAAAGGTTCAACAGTTCATTTGTCTATCAGGTTTGTTTTGGTTCGATGAAAACTCATAAGAAGCTAAGTAAAGCTTTGAAGGAATTTCTAAGAGTTTGGTTGAACTTTTAAACCGGTTCAACGGTTCGAGGGGTTCAACGGTTCAACCGTGTGTTGGTTCAGAGGCCCGCGAAACAACGAAGGTGGTGAAGGTTAGTATTGATCGTTGAACCACCCATTGAACCAGTTCAACGGTTCAATGGTTCAATGACTCCGATAGAATCAATGATGGCGTAGGGTCAAAGGTTCTGAGGTTCCATGGTTCAGCGAATGGTAGAAACTGGGTGATAACATCGATTCAGTAAAGCGAGGGGTTTAAAGGTTCAGTCAACCGGTAGCGATGTCTCGCCAATAGGTACAAAAACTAAGCCCCATCGGCCTAAGGAAAGAGCTCGGCGTGATAGAGTTTAAGCTCGCCGATAGAAGGGAATTTATCAATGAAAGAACATATGCTGGAAATATATGTTGCCAGTGACTATTAACTAATCGTCACGATTCCGCCGCCCGCTCTGCGTCATAGTGGTATTAGAGCGAGGTTGTATCTTTTGGGAAGAAGAGGACAATAGAATGTCAGAAGGAGAAGGGTCAGAAGAGTGCCCAGCAAGGATGACCAACGCTGAATTGGCTGTCCTGGTAAAGAAGTAGATTGCAGAGAGAAAAGCAATTAGTGCTCAAAATCAGGCATTGAAAGATGAGTTGGAAAAATTGAGGGACAGAGTCGGAAGGGGAAGAGATTCTGGTGAGTGAGAAGATAGGGATGAAGAGGATATCCCTAGGCAAGAAGAGATAGAGGTTCCTACAGACCAGAGACCCTTACTTAATGCCCTCAAATCTATGGAGCGAAGGACCATGGATATGAAAATAGACCTACCAGTGTTTGTAGGAAAAATGGAACCTGATTCAGTAATGGAGTGGATAGACTCCTTGAACAACTTCTTTGAAACAGAGGAAATACGAGACCACCAAAGAGTGAAGATAGCTCAATCCAAAATGAAAGGAGCTGCACTAACCTGGTGGAATTTCATCCAAGATGACAGGGTGAAAGAAGGAAAAAGTAGAGTTGCTACTTGGAAGAAGATGATGGCTTTAGTGAAAAAAGCCTATGTTCCATTGGATTACAATATCGAATTACATAAGAGGAGACAAAATTTGAAACAGAAAGATTTAGATGTCATCTCATACACTGAAGAGTTCATGAAACTATGTCTCAAGACAAAGGTGAAGGAGAATGAGGAAGAGAAGGTAGCTAGGTATCTCAATGGGTTGAGATTTTCCATTTAAGAAGACCTAAATCTGCATAATCTAGATACAGTTCAGAAGTGCTACCAATTAGCACTCAAGGTGGAAGAGAAATTAAAGAGGAGGCAAGAGCAGAACAATAGGGGAAGAGGAAGATAGCAAAGAGGGGGAAGAAGTCCTTTCAGAGGCAGAGGAAATGGATTTGGATTCCAAGGTGAAACCAATCAAGAGACCAGCAAAGGAGACAACAGTCAAACTCAAAAGGGAAGTTATGATCAAAAAGGAAACTTTAGGGGCAGAAGATCACCATTTAGAGGAAGATCTCAGGGAAGAGGTCCTATCAGATGTTACAATTGCAATCAGGAAGGCCACATAGCCAGTAGATGTCCAGAAAAAGCAACAAGTTTAGGGGGAGAAAGGAGGACAAATCTGATCTGGGAATCTGATTGTCAAAGTGCAACAAGCTCCAACACTTATTAGAGTGTGAATGATATTGTCAGATACGAGTATCCTGAGATAGGAGAAGCTTTGATGATCAGAAGAGCAATGACCACTATGAAGGTACCAGACAGGGAACCCCCACAAAGAAAGGCTCTTTTCAAAACTACTTGCAAAGTAGGAGGAAAGGTATGTAAAGTTCTGATTGATTCTGGATCTACTAAAAATTTTGTGTCTATTGAAATGGTAAAAAAACTTAAGCTTAAGAGACTACCACATCCTTGCCTATACAAGGTCTCATGGCTCACTCAAGGTCAACAAACAATTGTGGAAGAACAGGTTTGGGTAGAGTTTCAAATAGGCCCATACAAGGATAGGTTACTATTTGACATAGCTCAGATGAATGCTTACCATCTCCTACTTGGTAGACCATGGCAATATGACTTGAAAGCACAACATGATGGAGTTAGGAACACCTATTCAATCACCAAGGATGGTGAGAAGACACTGTTACAACCATTAATGGAGAAGGAGGTAGAATCAAAAGGAAAGGAAGTCAAGGTGATGATGATAGAAGGTGTTGGATCTAGGGCATACAACTGAGAGGGGGGGGGTGAATCAGTTGTATAAAACTACTTGCTCTTTCAAACACTTGATTCTTTGTTGTTAGTTAGTGGCATATCAATTAATCATCCATGGAAGCATAATACATAAACACAAGAGTAGATAAGCATCAACACATTGAACACCAAGATTTTGACGTGGAAAACCCGGTTAAGGGAAAAACCACAGGGTGATTAACCCAAGAATTATTCTCTGTTAGAAGAATAAAGAAAAATGAATGGCACATGCCAATTAGGGCTCACTGCCCGAGCACACTGCTCACAAAGAGGCCCACTGCCTACAAGGAGACACACTGTCTACAAAGTGATAAAAATCACAGTCTTGAACTGGAGAATGACATCTCTACCATGTCCGGATCAGTTCCAATTAAGCCCAAAAACCTCTGTTCTGCCTTTCGCACTTCTCTTCACTATGCCACACTCATCCACACACCACACACCGAAATGAACTCACAGACCGTTATTTATACAAGACATCGACTTAGGATCAAACATCTAAGTCGGCAAACAATCATAAGAGTATCCGCAAGATGAATAACACATCCGGTCGGCCACCACAAGAACATTCGCAGGATGAACAACTCATCCGGTCGGCTAAACAGAGCAAGAACTTCATCCGGAAGAATAACTTCAATTCCGGGCTCTACTATCAATGCGGATCAACAACACAACCTCAACACGATCCAGAAAACTTCACAAGCCTGCCTTAATGTCTGGATACATCCGCACTTCCTTTACTTGCTGGAATCTCTTGTCTTCCTCATCCGAAACTTCAAGAACACAGTCTGTCGCCACTGTCATAATGCAAGAGGTACTTCCGGACCTCCAAATCATACACCACTCAAGATGGCACATCACAAGGACATCCCAAATACTCTTTCCAATCCGCAGATTAGGATTGTACAATTCTGGACCTCACCGGACCTTTCTGTGATCCTCTGTCACCTCTAAGCACTTGCCGGAACCGGTTCCACACAGACAGCCATAACTTCTTCAGGTCTTCATGCGGACTTCTGAAAACTTGACTGAAGCATCTCAAGACTCATATCTGCAAACCCTTTAATCCGCATCCTCCGGTTCTCAACCTATCCAATATATTTGCCTTCTTCTCATCACTGTTCTTCACTGTTCCTGACTGAGGGTAATTTTCTCAATATCCTCAACACACAGCTCATCCAATCCTTCTTGTCGATGTAATATGAGTATGTTGACATCAATGACAACACTTGTTCACCTCATACTTGCAACAATCTCCCCCTTTGTCATTGATGGCAACATGTGATGTGAAAAACCATCAAGACAAGAACTTCTCCTTTCTGTCACAGCTCCCCCTATCAACAACTTTTTACATGTCTTCTCTCCCCCTTTGATCATTAACCACTTGTTTTTCACATGTCTTCTCTCCCCCTTTGACATCAATGGCAAAGGGCTCATACTTGCAATTCTAATACATCAGAATCATACCAGCTGCTCCCCCTTAGTAGCAGCTCCCCATCATCAATCCGGATCACAAGATATGACTGTGATATCCACCGGACTGATGCACATCAGTGCATCTTAGTTTATCACCGGAGGGGCCATGACCCCTAACTTCTCCCGGAGATATTCAAAAGAGTCCTTGGGAAGAGGTTTTGTAAAGATATCTGCAATCTGATCCTTGGAGGGAACATACTCCAATCTGACTTCTTCCTTGTTTACTTGTTCTCTCAAAAAGTGAAATTTGATAGATATGTGCTTAGTCTTAGAGTGCAATACCGGATTCTTAGAAATATTAATTGCACTTGAATTATCACAGAAAATTGTGATAGGCTCCTCATATTCAACTTTGATGTCTCTTAGCATCTGCTTCATCCATAAGATTTGAGTGCAACTACCTGCTGCTGCAATGTATTCTGCTTCAGTTGTAGACAGAGATATTGCATCTTGTTTCTTGCTTAGCCAAGAAACCAATCTCTTCCCCAAAAAGAATGCTCCACCACTAGTGCTCTTCCGGTCATCCACATCTCCTGCCCAATCTGCATCTGTGTAAGCATGAAGAGAGAAATCCGGATCTCTAGGGTACCATAGACCATACTCAACTGTTCCTTTCAAGTACCTAAAAATTCTTTTGATTGCCATAACATGAGATTCTCTAGGATCAGCCTGGAATCTTGCCACAAGACCAACAGCCTGCATTATATCTAGTCTAGTTTGAGTGAGATACAACAATCCACCAATCATTGATCTATATTTTGTCTGATCTGCCTTTGGAGAGTCATCATCTTTGCTTAACTTACATCCGGTTGCCATAGGAGTGTTCATAGGTTTTGAGTCTTCCATACCAAATTTCCTTAACAATTCTTTCACATATTTGGTCTGAGAAATGAAGATCCCTTCTTTTGTTTGAGTAATTTGCAGACCCAAGAAAAAATTCATTTCACCAAGCATAGGCATTTCAAACTCACTTTTCATCTGGTTTGCAAAAGTTTTGCACATACTATCTCTTCCTCCAAAAATGATATCATCCACAAACAC
The DNA here is from genome assembly GCA_027924645.1 of Cunninghamia lanceolata. Taxonomy (NCBI): domain Eukaryota; kingdom Viridiplantae; phylum Streptophyta; class Pinopsida; order Cupressales; family Cupressaceae; genus Cunninghamia; species Cunninghamia lanceolata. The sequence continues at coordinate 16,465,404 of BSBN01000001.1, forward strand.
TTCAACAATCAATATGTTTTCATGATCAATTTTGAAATATAAGTTACTGTCAGCAGTACCTTTGTTGAATCCAATCTGCACAAGATGCTTATCCAACCTTTCATACCATGCTCTTGGGGCTTGCTTCAATCCATACAAAGCTTTCTTCAACTTGCAGACCATATCATCATTATCAGACAATTGAAATCCATCCGGTTGTTCAATGTAGACTTCTTCTTCCAGATCACCATTTAGGAAGGCAGACTTGACATCCATCTGATATACCTTGAAGTCTTTGAAGGCAGCAAATGCAAGAAGTAATCTGACTGCTTCAATTCTTGCCACCGGAGCAAAAGTCTCTTCAAAGTCAATTCCTTCTATTTGAGAGTAGCCTTTGCAGACCAATCTAGCTTTGTTTCTGATTACTTCACCAGCTTCATTTAGTTTGCTCCGGAAGACCCACTTGGTTCCAATTACATTCCTGTCTCTAGGTCTGGGAACAAGATCCCAAGTATGATTTTTCTCAATTTGCATCAATTCATCTTTCATTGCTTTGGTCCAGTTTTCATCATTGCAAGCTTCATTTATTGTTTTAGGTTCAATCTTTGAAATCAGACAACATTCATCCTGATTTTGAGCAACATTCCTTCTAGTTTGTACACCTTTGCTTTTGTCACCTATGATCTGATCTTCAGAGTGGTTTAGTCTTACATACCTTGGAATTTTGGGAGTATCCTGCACTGCTGCTTCTTGATCAGGCTCATTCAAACCTATCTCTTCTTCCTGATTTACCGGATCAGGCTGACTCTGTCTCACCGGAGAGGATTGAGGTCCTTGAACACTGTCTTGATCATCTTCATCAAACTCATAAAATCTTGAAGGCTTCTCAATTCCTTCATCAACTTTCACATTGGTGCTTTCTATCATCTTCCTCAATCTCTTATTGTAACATCGGTATGCTTTGCTTTGAGTGGAGTAACCCAGGAAAATTCCTTCATCACTTCTAGCATCAAACTTTCCTAGATCTTCATCTCTTTTAATATAACACTTGCTACCAAATACTCTGAAATATTTCACAGTAGGAGTGATGCCAAACCAGAGTTCATAGGGGGTCTTACCGGTGTTGTTTCTGATTTGAACTTGATTGAGAGTGTAGACTGCAGTGCTGATAGCTTCCTTCCAAAACATTTGAGGAACATTTGCTTCCAACATCATTGTCCTGGCAGCTTCCTGAATGGTCCGGTTCTTTCTCTCAACCACTCCATTCTGCTGTGGAGTCCTAGGAGCAGACAACTGTCTCCTTATACCCTGCTTCTCACAAAAGTCAATGAACTCACCAGATGTAAATTCACCACCTCTATCAGACCTTAGACACTTTAGTTTCAATCCGGTTTGATTCTCTACCATAGCTTTGAAGATCTTGAACTTCTCAAATGCTTCTAATTTTTCTTTTAGAAAGGTAACCCACATCATCCGGGAATGATCATCAATTAACAACATGAAATATCTATCACCTTGCAGACTCTTGATTCTTGTCGGACCACAGAGATCAGTATGTGCTAATTCCAATAGTCCGGTAGAAGACTGATCTTTGCTTTTGAAAGAGACTCTGCTTTGTTTACCTAACTGACATTCTTTGCACAAACTATTTGTAGGTTTCATCAATTTTGGAAGATCTCTTACAGCCTGAGTATTGCTTATCTTGAAGATGTTATCAAAATTTACATGGCACATTCTTCTATGCCATAACCAACTCTGATCAATTTGAGCAAACAAACAACTTTTATTTGAACCAACCAGATGAAAGATATTACCTTTTGTCTGAGTACCGGATGCAATCTCAGTTCCGGAGTTTGTAAAGATTCTGCATTTTCCATTTTTGAACCGGAGATCATAGCCTTTGTCCACCAACTGACCAACACTAAGAAGATTGTGCTTCAATCCTTCAACATATAGTACGTTACCTGTTTTGCTCTTTCCATCGAAGGAAATAGTTCCCCTGCCTCTGATTCTGCCAGCAGAATTGTCACCAAACTTTACCATTCCTCCTTCATACCTTTCCAAATTCAAGAACTTATTCTTGTCACCAGTCATATGGTGAGAACATCCACTGTCAATAACCCAATCATCCTTTTCTTCCACTTGAGCAGCCAAAGCTTTTTCAACAACTTTATGATTGACAGATTCAGAGAGTATTGAATCTTCTTCCTTGATGGCAATAAACACCCACTCATTTCCGGATTTGCTTCCTAGTTCTGATTCATCATCTGTTACTCCTTCATTGTCATCTTCTTCGTGAACATAATAGCAATTCTTTTGAAACCTTTGTCTGTTAGTATTAGATCTTGCAGATCTTTCCGGACATCTTGAAGCAAAATGACCAATCTTATTGCAGTTGAAACACTTAAAGGGTAGTTTTCCTTCATACTTACCGGATCCTCTTGGCAGTCTCTTTGCAATGAGGGCTTCAAGTTGAGCTATTTCTGCTTCTTCTTCTTCCATCTCTCTTCTTGCTTGATCATACCATGACATTTTCCTTGATGAGTTTTCTCCTGGATCAAATCTCTGTTTGCCTTTCACATAGGCACTGGCTTTGAAAGCAGATTCAGTCTTGGGAGGATCATCTCCAAACTCGGTCATTTCAAATGCAGCTAGTTTGCCAGCTAGTTGTTCTCTTGTGACAGTTATGTGGGCTCTGAATTCATCAATGGCAGCAACCTTGATTTTGTAGGCAGCAGGAAGAGATCTTAGGATTTTGCAGACAATCTCATTTTCATCTAAAGTTCCACTAGCATTTCTGATTCCACATACCAGCTCATTCACTCTTGGCATAAAGGTAGTGATGTTTTCATCATCTCTCATTTTCAATCTTTCAAATTTCCCTTTCAGACTTTGCAACCTTGCACTTTTGACAAACTCATCTCCTTCATACAGAAGTTCCAGTTTAGTCAGGATCTCATATGCAGTTGGTAGGTCAATAACATTCGAGAGATCTGAGTCATTCAATGCACTTAGAAGAGCTTCCTTGGTTCGCAGATTGTTTTCAGCTTCTGTGATTTCATTCAGATTTGTCGGACCACCTTGTGGAGGTACATATGGTTTTGAAACCATAGCCAAATATGCTTTTCCCATACATTCCAAGTGACACTTCATGCGACCTTTCCAGAGAGTGAAGTTGGTTCCATCGAACTTCGGACTATCCTTCTTGTATGACGACATCCTGGATCTCCTCAAGCGGTTAAGCTCCTATCAGAGGAACTTAGCTCTGATACCAATTGTTGGATCTAGGGCATACAACTGAGAGGGGGGGGGGTGAATCAGTTGTATAAAACTACTTGCTCTTTCAAACACTTGATTCTTTGTTGTTAGTTAGTGGCATATCAATTAATCATCCATGGAAGCATAATACATAAACACAAGAGCAGATAAGCATCAACACATTGAACACCAAGATTTTGACGTGGAAAACCCGGTTAAGGGAAAAACCACGGGGTGATTAACCCAAGAATTATTCTCTATTAGAAGAATAAAGAAAAATGAATGGCACATGCCAATTAGGGCTCACTGCCCGAGCACACTGCTCACAAAGAGGCCCACTGCCTACAAGGAGACACACTGTCTACAAAGTGATAAAAATCACAGTCTTGAACTGGAGAATGACATCTCTACCATGTCCGGATCAGTTCCAATTAAGCCCAAAAACCTCTGTTCTGCCTTTCGCACTTCTCTTCACTATGCCACACTCATCCACACACCACACACCGAAATCAACTCACAGACCGTTATTTATACAAGACATCGACTTAGGATCAAACATCTAAGTCGGCAAACAATCATAAGAGTATCCGCAAGATGAATAACACATCCGGTCGGCCACCACAAGAACATTCACAGGATGAACAACTCATCCGGTCGGCTAAACAGAGCAAGAACTTCATCCGGAAGAATAACTTCAATTCCAGGCTCTACTATCAATGCGGATCAACAACACAACCTCAACACGATCCAGAAAACTTCACAAGCCTGCCTTAATGTCCGGATACATCCGCACTTCCTTTACTTGTTGGAATCTCTTGTCTTCCTCATCCGGAACTTCAAGAACACAGTCTGTCGCCACTGTCATAATGCAAGAGGTACTTCTGGACCTCCAAATCATACACCACTTGAGATGGCACATCACAAGGACATCCCAAATACTCTTTCCAATCCGCAGATTAGGATTGTACAATTCCGGACCTCACCGGACCTTTCTGTGATCCTCTGTCACCTCTAAGCACTTGCCGGAACCGGTTCCACACAGACAGCCATAACTTCTTCAGGTCTTCATGCGGACTTCTGAAAACTTGACTGAAGCATCTCAAGACTCATATCTGCAAACCCTTTAATCCGCATCCTCCGGTTCTCAACCTATCCAATATATTTGCCTTCTTCTCATCACTGTTCTTCACTGTTCCTGACTGAGGGTAATTTTCTCAATATCCTCAACACACAGCTCATCCAATCCTTCTTGTCGATGTAATATGAGTATGTTGACATCAATGACAACACTTGTTCACCTCATACTTGCAACAGAAGGCAAACAGTTCATGAACGAGATAGTAGATGAAGGAACAGTTGCATATGCTCTAATTCCATGCCTAAAGGTGAACAAGGAGCAGTAGCAAGAAGTCAAGGGAGAGAAAAGACAAAGGTTTATAGATCCAACTGTCCAAGAGCTATAGGACAAATACAAAGGCATCATCTTTGATGGCATGCCAAGGTCTTTACCACCTATAAGAGATATCATCCATTGCATAGATCTGATTCCAAGATCTACACTGCTAAACAAAGCAGCATACAAGCTCACCCCAGAACAGAATGCAGAGGTAGCAAGACAGATTGAGGAATTGCTAGACACAGGCCTAATTGGTAAGAGTTTAAGTCCATGTGCAGTACCAGCTATACTAGCACCAAAGAAAGAAGGCACTTGGAGACTTTGCACTAATTCAAGGGCTATTAACAAGATCACAATCAGGTATAGGTTCCCTATACCAAGGATAGAGGATTTGCTTGACTGTTTAGGAGGTGCCAAATATTTTACAAAAATAGATTTGAAGAGTGGTTATCATCAGATCAGGATTAGGCCAGGAGATGAGTGGAAAACAACATTCAAAACAAATGAGGGATTGTATGAGTGGAAGGTCATGCCTTTTGGATTGTCTAATGCTCCTAGTACATTTATGAGGTTGATGAATGAGGTCTTGAGAGAATTCATAGGCAAATTTGTCATAGTATATTTAGATGACATTCTAATTTTCAGTAATACAAGGGAAGAACATCTCAAACATATAGACTTGGTTCCCAAAAGATTACATGAAGAGCAGCTAATGATCAACTTGGAAAAGTGTTTGTTTATGCAGGAAGAGATCATCTATTTGGGTTTTGTCATTTCATAGGGTAACCTAAAAATGGATAAAGAGAAGGTAAGTGCCATATTATCTTGGCCAACTCTGAGAACTATGAATGATGTCAGAAGTTTCCATGGGTTAGCAACCTTCTATAGGAAGTTTATAAGAGGATTTAGTCATGTCTGTGCACCCATGCTTGACACCATAAAAGGAGGACAGAAGTACAGATTCACTTGGACAAAGGAGGTAGATGATTCATTTGAAATTGAAGAAGAAAGTGGCACAGCAGCCAATCCTTGCACTCCTTGATTTTAATAAAAATTTTTAGGTTGAATGTGATGCAAGTCACATGGCAATTGGAGTAGTACTCAATCAAGAAGGTAGGCCTATTGCATTTTTTAGTGAGAAACTAAATGATGCTAAGAAGAGATACTCATCCTATGATTTGGAGATGTATGCTCTAGTCCAGTCACTCAAAAAGTGGAGGCATTACTTGATGCCGAAAGAATTCATAGTGTTTACAGATAATCAGGCTCTTAGTTTCATTAACAGTCAAGAGAAGCTGAACCATAGACACATGAAGTGGGTGGAAACTTTGCAAGCTTTCACCTTCACACTCAAGCACAAGAAGGGAGTCAAGAACAAGGTAGCAGATGCTTTGAGCAGGAGGGTTCTAACGATAAATCAGATACAGTTGGAAAGTGTTGGGATTGATTCCTTAAAGACTATGTATAAGGATGATGAAGACTTTGGAGAGATCTACAACGTGTGTACTTCTTTTGGAGATAAATATCATGTTGAGTATTCTAAATTTCTGATATAGGATGGATTGCTATTCAGAGGTGTATAGTTGTGCATCCCCCAGTGTTCTATGAGACGGAACATAATTAGAGAGAAACATTGTGGAGCCATGGCAGGACATTTTGGTCTGGATAAGACTCTTGATCTGGTAAAGAGGCATTACTTTTGGCCAAAGCTACAGTCAGATATCAAAAAATTTGTGGAGACATGTGTGATATGTCAGAAAGCAAAAGGCAGATCCACTAATCCAAGTTTATATCAGCCTTTACCCATTCCTTCTAGACCATGGGAAAGCATAAGCATGGATTTTGTGTTGGGTTTACCTAGAACAAGGAAGGGATATGATAGTATCTTTGTTGTAGTTGATAGATTCAACAAAATGGCACATTTCTTGCCATGCAAAACTACTTGTGATGCTTCATATGTTGCAGATTTGTTTTTCAAGGAAATGGTGCGGATACATGGATTGCCATTGAGTATAGTGTCAGATAGAGATGTAAAATTCATTGGTCATTTCTAAAGAACTCTTTGGAAGAAGCTTGGCACAAATTTATCTTTCTCATTAGCATATCATCCTCAGACAGATGGACAAACTGAGGTGGTTAACCGTTCATTAGGAAATCTGCTTAGATGTTTGACAAAACAGCATGGAGAGAAGTGGGATAACATCCTACCATAGGCAGAATTTTTCTACAATGATGTCGTCAATAGGAGTACAGGGAAATCACCTTTTCAGATAGTATATGGTATGCATCCGAGAGGTATTTTGGAATTAAGAAATCTACCTACAGGAGACTCAATTAGTGCAAATGGAGAAGCTTTTGCAGCAGCAATAAAAGAGGTGCATGACCAAGTAAAGAACCAACTCCAACAAACTACTTTGAAGTATAAAGAATATGTTGATAAGAAGAAAAGAGATGTACAATTTGATGTTGGAGATTTGGTATGGGTTTATCTGAAAAAAGAAAGACTCCCCAAAGGAAAACATACTAAGCTAATGCAGAGGAAGATTGGACCATGTCAGATTTTGAAGAAGTGTGGACAGAATGCTTATGAGATCCAACTTCCTTCTGATCTTGGATTGTCACCTATTTTCAATGTATGTGATTTGACTCCATACAAACATAATGCAGATATGGAATAGGAAACATTACAGGATACAGCAGATGATGATATTCTTAAACATGATCCACCAAAATTGCAGATGATTTTAGACTCTAGAATGGTAAAGAAGACCAGGCACAAAGAGTATATGGAATACTTGGTGGCTTGGCAAGGGAAACCTGATTCAGAGGTAGTTTGGATGTCTGAAGAGAAGATCATCAAATAGGGTGTAGATCTTCAAACTCTCATCTCAAGTGGACTTGAGATTTCTTCTCTTGGGGAGTATGGTGCAGGAGCACCCCACGAAGACTAGGGACTTATGAAATTTATGCATTTTCTATATTAAATGTAATAAGGTCTGTTTGACCAGACTTGTCATTGGTGTTTGTAATTCAGTTTCTGTTTGTTTTTCCCTAGGACCCTTATCGAGCTATCATGATAAGGTTGTTAGTTTGTTAAGAGTTTGTTAGTTGGTTATCTCTCCCAACCGCTTGGAATTGTCTCCCAGCTGCTGGGAGTCATGTCAGTACTATTGTTGGCAAGTAGATAAATAGCTCAGCTTAGATAGATTGTGGTGTGGTTGAGAGAGATAGGGATCAAGGTAGTATTGTGCAGTTAAGTTCGAAGACTGTGAAATCAGAAATTTGTATTTCAATTCAGGAAGCAATAAAAGAAGATCTTGTTTGTGTTTGATTTCCTTGTATAATCAATTTTTTGATTTGCAGTCGAAATGATTCGTTAACCCATTCCACCGGTGAGATTCTTCGAATCGGTGGAATGTCTGTGTATATTAGTTTAGGTTTTTCTGTTTTGTTTCTATGCGTTCTTGTTTTCGTAGGATCAAAATTTTATAGCATGCTAAGTTGAACCCTAGCATCCTCATGTGCTAGGTTGTTAACATTAGAGAAAATGTAGGTTGGTGGAGAAATAGTTTGGTGAAGTCGCACAGATCAGCGACACAGACAAAAGGAATTTATGTGTTTGAACCATTTTTAGGGGTTTCGTGGACTTCCAGTTCAATGGAATCAACAGGTAGTCCATCGGGTTCGCAGTGGATCGAGATCATGCGGAAAGGTCTTTGTTTGAACCTTTGGCGAAAGGTTCAACAATTCATTTGTCTATCGGGTTTGTTTTGGTTCAATGAAAGCTCATAAGAAGCTAAGTAAAGCTTCGAAGGAATTTCTAAGTGTTTGGTTGAACTTTTGAACCGGTTCAACGGTTCGAGGGGTTCAATGGTTCAACCGTGTGTTGGTTCGGAGACCCAGAAACAACGAAGGTGGTGAAGGTTAGTATCAATCGTTGAACCACCCATTGAACCAGGTCAATGGTTCAATGGTTCAACGACTCCGGTAGAATCAACGACAACGTAGGTTCAAGGGTTCTGAGGTTCCACGGTTCAGCGAATGACAGAAATTGGGTGATAACATCAGTTCAGTAAAGTGAGGGGTTTAAAGGTTCAGTCGACCAGTAGCGATGGTCTCGCCGATAGACACGGAAACTAAGCCCCATCGGCCTGAGGAAGGAGCTCGGCGGTGACAGAGTTTAAGCTCGCTGATAGAAGGGAATTTATCGATGAAAGAACATATGCTGGAAATATATGTTGCAGGTGACTATTAACTAATCATCAGGATTCCACTGCCCACTCTGTGTCAGAGAGGCTCACTGGTTATGGGTATGTATTGCATTAATTAATATTCCATCTGAAGGATTTTTTAAGATCTTGAAAAGTCATGGCTAACTTGTTGGGAGTAAAAATGGTTGTAGTAACCTCCAATAGGGTTCGAGCCCAATTTTTCATATAATCACAAGTGAGCAAGTGTGCACTTAGAAGTAACTATTTTGGTGGAAAAATTAACCATTTAGCCATGTTTTAGGAAGGGGAAAGGTGGGTTCACATGGAAAACTTAACTAGGAGTGGCAATCTAAGGAGGAAAGATGGGGGGAAAGGGTCAACAACTTAGGAAACATAAAGGGAAAGGTTAGGACATGGGCTGAGTAATAATTAATTTAAAAGTACCACTTAGGATACTAATGAGGGGTAAGACAACATAGGAAAGGGAAACAACATGACTAGGAGACAACATAGGCTAGGGAAAAAGGCTCAAAATGTGAGGGTTAATAGGGATAAAATGATGACAAATGTGTGATAAAGTATGCAAATACCATTATCACACCCCTTGACCTTGGTCCATGGAGGAAAAACCAATAAAACAAAGGATTTAAAGATCAAAAAATGCAATAGAAACATCAAATAGATCAAGCTAGCAAGAAGCCCTAGCAAATCTCATTCCCCCATTTTCAAGAAAAAGTAACATCCAAAACATGATTTTTCTAGCATTTATGGTATGTATAAGTATCTATGGAAGGTGTAACACTCTATAGCACTTTAAAAATACAAATGTTAGCTTCATCAATGGCCATGGCCCATATATGTATCCATGTCTAGGTTGTGAATTGTAATAATCAATTTTAAACTAATCTATTTGAATTTTAAATTGAACTATTTTATTCTCTAAACTTATATCATTTTAAAGAAAGTGGGCATTTTAAAGTTTAAATGCATTATTTTAAAATTGATAATTATAATCAATGACATCATTTTTGTATTTATAGATTTAGAAAACTATCCTAAAGTATTGTCGAGAGATTTGTTTATTTGATGGATTATGTATATGTTATTTTATTTCAAGTTTTAGAAAACTAACTTAATTAAGATAACAATTCAATAAAATAAACAAAATAGCATTGCATTGCATCTAAAAAGTATACATATTCTTCTATGTTTTGTCATTCTTATAATTATAAAGAGATTTGTTTATTTTATGGAATATATATTTATATATTATTTTCATTTTAGATTTGAAAAAGGTAAATTAATTGACATGATTATTAAATAAAAGAAAGAAATAATATAACATTTCATCTAGAAGGTGTAAATATTATTCTATTTTCCATCATTCTTATAACAACAAATATAAAATTAATTTATTAAATATTAAAAAAATTGTGTGTGTGTGTGTGTGTGTGTGTGTATATATATATTTGAATAAACAATAATATTTTTAATATAATAAGAATAAACCTTTTATAAGAACATATAAATACCAATACCATTAGTAGTGTAGAACTATGGGTAAAGCTTTTTCATTTGTGAGGACAATAAATAAAACGTAGGCAAGTGGGGTCTAGATTTTATTTATGATGGTCACCCCTTCATATTAAATGGAAATTTGATGGAATTACATTATATATCTTCGTTTTAAGTTTATCACAATTATAATGTATTAAATAATTTAAAAAAACATGTTATTATGGTGTATGAAAAAAATGATAACTATTATGGAGAATATTTTAACATAATATATTATATACAAGTTTATTTATTGATTAAGCATTTAAAATAAATAAATCACAAAACTTATTTATATATAAGGGCCTTTAAAGATTGTGTCAAAGATTTTGAAATGTGGTAGGATATGTGATGACTGGTAATGTTTGGAATGATATTTGAAAACTTACAAACAAACAAAACAAGTAATTTAGGAAAATATGTTTAGGTGATGCAAGATTGCTTACATGCCTCCTCATCAATTGCATCTATACTTATACAATTGGTGATTGTGTTATATATGTAGAGTCTATACTTTCATAGTCTACCCTTCAAGTTGTTTGTCATTTTCTTGTAGGAAACTAAAAGTATATCTTCATAGACATTGGGTTTTAACAATATAATTTATTAAAATATTATTTAAAATGATTTCCTTATAGATATAAAATAAAATGTAGGCAAGTGGGGTCTAGATTATATTTATGATGGTCACCCCTTCATATTAAATAGAAATTTGATGGAATTACATTATATATCTTCCCTTTAAGTTTATCACAATTATAATGTATTAAATAATAAAGAAAAACCATGTTATTATAGTGTATGAAAACAATTACTAACTATTATGGAGATTATTTTAACATAATATTTTATATATAAGTTTATCTATTGATTAAGTGTTTAAAATAAATAAATCCCAAAATTTATTTATTTATATAAAAGGGGCTTTAAAGTCATTATTACAATGAAGCAAGATAAAGGAAATACTAAAATCATCAAATCATATAATTAATAGAAGATCACCAAAAATCCAAAGAAGTTCTAAATTTTATATTTCTTTTTCATATTGATTGTCTAATTTGACCTCGAGACCTTGAGCAGTGTTTCAAACATGCTAGCGTCTATGAAAGATCTAGTGATGGATTTGCCTTTTGAAGCCTCTCAACCCATTGACTACAATGCAAAACTTTCATATACATCTTCTATGTCACCCATAATTCTTTTTCATTAAAGGAGTTTGAATGATCTTCAAGATAATATATTCTTTGCTCTATTTGTGTTGAATTTGGAAGAGAAGGTTATTGTTATTGTCAATGATGTGATGAATTGATATGCCAAGGTTTTTGACTGTACACCCCTTTCTTGTTTGAACTCATGAAATAAGTTTAACCAATCTTAATTCATTTCCTAGAGAATAACAAGGACACTAGAAAAAAAATCCCATCTGTAGGTTTCTAAGATGGACAGGGATTGAACAATTGGATGGAGTAGCAATGGATTTTTCAACATAGCCACGAGAAACATTGACTAAATGGCCAAATGGGATTTTGGTTATTGAAGAGGAATTGAAAGGGATGTTGTAATGGACTAATATTCTAAAGAACCAAGGTTGGAAGTGAGGGTTTGGACTAAAAACGTTAGATTCTAAGCTCACTAGCCTAGGATAAATGCAATCTAACTTAGGGGAGACTCTTTAGGGAGAAAAATCAAACTAAATGTGATGGAAATGGATAGATGAGGGCTTAAAAGGGTGGTGGGATGGATAGAGAAAGGATCCTTGCAAATACTTAGAAAAATGCATTCATTTTCACAGGAAATATGTCACATAAATGCAAACTACACTTGGAAACATGAAAAATCAAGAGCTACTTGCAAATAACTTGAGTGGGCATATTTCTTGACCATGATTAAAATATTTTGCTAACTATATATTGAAGCTAACTCACTCATGAAGTTTTTGAAATACTTTTGATCAATTGTTCTCTTGCTAAAAATAGAAATCCTTGATGACCTATGGTAAATTTTACTTTTTCTATGTAAAAATGGGGGAATGGATGGGCTATTTGTAGAAAATTTAGAAGAATCTCAGGAAGGCTCGTTGGTTAAGGGTATGTATTGCATTAAAATTAATTTTCCATCTAAAGGGCTTTTTGAGATCTTGAAAAGTCAAGTCCAACTTTTTGGGAGTTAAAATGGTGGTAGTGATCTCCAAAAGGATTCAGGTCTATTTTTTTATAAAATCACAAGTGGACAAGTGTCCACTTAGAAGTAACTATTGTGGTGGAAAATTTGACCATTTAGCAATATTCTGGGAAGGGGAAAGGTGGGGTTCACATGGGAAATTTGACTAGAAGTGGTAAACTAAGGGGATACATGGGGGAAGAGGGTCAACAACTTAGGAAACATAAATGGAAAGGATAGGACATAGGGGAACTAATAATTAAGTTAAAAGTACCACTTAGGAAACATAACAAGAAGTAAGACAACATGGGAAAGGGGAAATAACATGACTAGGAGACAACATAGGCTAGGGAAAAAGGCTCAAAATGTGAGGGTTAATAGGGCTAAAATAATGGTAAATATGTGATAAGGTATGCAAATATTGTTATCACACCCCTTGACATTGGTCCATGGAGTAAAAACTAATAAACCAAAGGATTCAAAGATTAAAAAATGTAGTAAAAACATCAAATAGATCAAGCTAACAAGAAGCCCTAGTAAATCTCATTCTCCCATTTTCATAAAAAAGTAACATACATAATATAATCTTTCTAGCATTTATGGTATGTATAAGTATATGTGAAAGGTGTAACACTCTATAACACTTCAGAAATGCAAACATTAACTTCACCAATGGGCATGGCCCATGTATGTATGCATGTACATGCCGTGAATTATAATAATCAATTTTAAAATAATGTATTTGAATTTTAAAGTGATTGTTCTTCTTTATTCTCTAAATATATTATTTTAAAGAAAGTGAGCACTTAAAAGTTTAAATGCATTATTTTAAAATTGATAATGACAATCAATGACATTATTTTTGTATTTATAGATTTAGAAAACTATCCTAAAGTATTATAAAGAGATTTATTTATTTGATGGATTATGTATATGTTATTTTATTTCAAGTTTTAAAAAACTAAAATTAATTAACACAATGGTTCAATAAAATAAACAAAATAGCATCATATTGTATCTAAAAAGTGTATATATTCTTCTATGTTTGGTCATTCTTATAATTATAAAGAGATTTGTTTATTTTATGGAATATATATATTTATCTATTATTTTGATTTTAGATTTGGAAAAGATAAATTATTTGACATGATTATTTAATAAAATAAAGAAATAATATAACATTTCATCTAGAAGGCGTATATATTATTCTATTTTCTAGGATTTATATAACAATAAATATAAAAATTTATTATATATTTAAAAAATTAAATTCAAAATTTTATATATAAAAAAATAATTATTTAAAAATATTTGAATATATAATAATATTTGTAATATAATAAGAATAAACCTTTTATAAACACATATAAATACCAATACCATTAACAATGTAGAACCATGGGCAAATCTTTTTCATTTGGAAGGACTTGAACACCCTAAAAACATTTTTAAAATATGGTAGTTGTTTTGTTTTGATATAAGATCTAATAAATAAGTGTTCACAATACGCTAAAGTTGTATCAAAGATTTTGAAAAATATGTGGTCAATGTTGGAAGTTTATATATGTCAAGATACATTGACAATGCTGGCCAAATAGAAGAGAAAATTTAAGCCTTAGTGGACAATGATTTTTGTAATACAAGCACGTATATCATGACACTCTTTAAAGGATATTTTTATTATGTAAATTTGTTTTGCTACATAAAAATAATCCATTATTTGACTTTAGGCCAAAAGAGACAAACTATAATTCAAACTTGAAATGAATAAAAAACCTTGAAAATAACATCAAACATTCTTGCGCTCGTGGTAATGTATTTTGCTCACTTATTGTGCATGGTGCTCATTATATTTTTCAGATCTATTTTTTACTATTTTTGGCCACAAGTGAAGACTCAAATACAAAGTTGCATTAATAAATTTCAAAGGCATTAATAAAGTTCACAAGATTACCTAATAGTAATAGGATATTAAAAAGAAGACTCCTCAGAGAAAAGTGTGCATTTTAAAAAGGTTTATTATTGAGATATTTGTGTAGGGTGTGCAATCTATGATGGATATAATACACCTTGTGACTCTAGTATCATTTGACAAATCTGTTTTTATAAATAAGATATTTGTATGGTGAAATTTGCATATCCATGTTATTTGTTATTTAATTTTTTTTGTCTATTTTGAGGTAATGTTTTAATATAATTTTATAATGATAAATCGTATGATATTATATGAAGTTGGGTGTATTTTTTTAGTTTCTTTACATGTTTACACATACACATATTTCTAGATATTTAAACTTATCTTATTTATTTACATACATTCTTACAGATTCATCGTGTATACTTGTTTGACACACTTATCTATGCACCTACTTCTATTTAGACTTTCGCCACCTAAACCTAACTATTATTCCTTCCCAAGGCAACCCCATAGATGCAAGGGTGACCTTAGAGTTACAAAATTGTCCCTTTCCAATTTAAGATTTAAAATTCAAATTTGGTTGACTGAAGCCCTTCACCTTTCTACCTTGAGCTAACTAAACACACTTTTGGACAATTTAATTATATGTGTAAGTATTTATAGACAATGCCTTAATTCTAATCATATTTCCTCATCAAAAACAATCCTATAATCCTCAAAAGTGTTTGAAAGGTCAATCATAATAGAGAGCAATCAATAGGAATATATTTTGATTTAGTGAAATAGAAAAGAAGATCTACATCTTAGGTGCTTGCCTACTATTTTTGATATTGTTTAATTTTAAGTGGTTGATGAAGATTAGGTGTCCTCATAGTTTGGTCATATGACAACCATACCAACATATTTGTCAATACAAATAGTCCTTAATTTAAAAAAAAAAGACAATGTAGAGAATAATACATCGAGCAAAGTTGCAAGACAAAACCCTACAAATTGTCAAGATAAATCCAAAGCATAGGTACATAGTAGCAGTCACAATCTATCCCATACCCATAAACTTATCATCTAATAAGGCATAGATCATTGTTTCCAAGTTTGACATTAAGGGTACTCCACAGCCTCATCCATTTGGCATCATTCTTCACTTATCAAGCTAAGTATTACTCTCCTTCACATTCAATTTCCTAGCTCAGCATTTAGTTATTTCAAATATCCAATTGTCATGTAATATATACCTAGGCTAATTTTTGCTTATTTGTATACATTTAATTGGATTAGCCTAGGTAACCATTAAGGAACTCTTATTTTCTTTTTCATTTTGGTGAAACTAATGTGTATATTACACACCCCAACCTTCTTTCTAGGCTTTTATATTAGGGTTTTTAAATTTATATTTCTTTTAGATTACATCTTATTTTCAGATCTACCCTTTGTTAGAACACATTGATATACTGAGAGGGGGTGAATCAGTATATACCACAAATTAATCCGATTCAACTTTTATCTTCAAAACTTTATAATGCCTTAAACAGATAAATAGATAATGCAGCAATTCAAAACATAATCACACAACCATAACACTAGATTTACATAGAATAACCCTAAAAGGGAAAAACCACGGTGATTAAGCTTTTTGGATCTACTGTTCAAATCCAGCCTCACAAATAAAAATAGTATTACAATAGGTTTTATGGGCTACAACCCAAAGGAAGCTACAACTCCCTAATACATTGTTTTATGGCTACAACCAAAGGAAACTACAACTCCCTAAAGTGCTACAACACTCACAGAAAGAGGCTACAACCTTTGTACAAGATACTTGACAAAAGATGCTAATCAATCACCTTCGCAGCATCAACACGCTTCACTCTGACATATATCTTCAACACCTTTGCTTAACAAACTCTGCTCCCTTCAACACACTTCCATACACACATATACTCACGTCCACACTCACACATACATCCTTGCACCCTCACACACACTCACACTTTTCATACCAAACAAGATCTTTCATTTATATCCTCTGTAAGCTTCAATATATTTCTCCTTCGTCAGCCAAGATGAAACATGTAGCATGAAACGTGCAATGACCACAACAAGTCGACACCCAAAATCATGTAGAGATCCAATGTGGTTCAAACCAAGTGATAAACATGACCTATTTCATCTTAACATGCCTCTCCACACTAGCATACACTTCCAAGCACACAACACTATCACAAAAGCACACCACGTCGGCCTAGCAAACACTTAACCTCTTATGCATTAGTTCCAAACCTAAAGCGATACTGAAGAACCCAAATAACATCATGCGGTTCACTTCACATACATTATATGACTTGTAAAAACATTCTCATACACTCCTTTCACAACTTCATGTTACTTCCTATTGGCGCAAACAAACAAACATTGAACCCAACACTCTCTTGAAATTCTAATTACATAGTCTTGATATATAACATTGAAAAACAAACTTGTGGTACTTCTCAACACCTAAAATTTGAAATGAGAAAACATACAGACACTCTAAAATCATCCTCCAAATAGCAAATCCAAATGATGTAATGTGGTGAAATGCAGTGGCTTTCACATTCTCCTCGTAACAACCCTAATCAGCAATATGATATGTATTTGCTCTGTTGACTTCGAAGAACCTCTGTGGTACAAGTTATCATCTGAAACTTGAATATAAAAGACTTCTCATCTCTATCCATCTATCCTCCAAGATGCAACATCACATCTTCAAATGCAGAGAAATGTGGAGCATTCCTCTGATTCTTTCTGTCTGCAATAACACTGAACCACTGTCTTCACTCTGCTAGCTCTGGAATCTTCTGCAGTATCTCCTATGCTCTAAACTCAGGAACATACATACTTCAAATCTGTCTCTATCTAACTCCCAAACTGCAAGGCCATACCTTCAAATGCATAGGAATGTGAAGCATTCTACCAAGCTTCTTCAATGCAACTTTTAGTGTCTTGGACTGTCTGAAACCTTTTACACTTTCTTTCAAATCTTAAGCAATGCTTTTCATCAGAAAATAATGAATACAACATTCACCATATCAGAAACTACAATCACAACTCTTTTGCATCATAAATAAGAAACCACAACTTCTTCATATCAACAAACTCTTCATCCTGTCAACTTTCCCTTGTTGATGAACTTCAGAAGATAAGGTATAATTGTGTACAACATGCTCATGACTTCATCACCATATCCTTCACCACACAACTCCTCTAATCATCACTCCTTTTTCTGCTTGTCTGAACTTCTCCAAGTACCATCTTCTTTACTTCACAATACCTCTGACCATCACATGTAACCTTCCACAATACTGCTCTGTTGACATCAATGACAACACATATGCAACACCCTTCATTTTATATTATTGTTCTTCATTGATACATCCTTTTATTAGGGTTTGTATGCTTTGTTATGATATGATTTTCACCCACCTTACTCACCTTTGGCTACCATGCTAGGGTCTCCTTTTCAAATCCAATAAATTACTATTATTTATAACTTTAATCTAAAATTGGACATTTGACATTTCTTTTCCTATCTTTTGTTTATTCCACCAAGGAGTGCCTACCTAAACCCTATTATGGTCCAAATCAATGATAATTAATTCTATTATGATGTTCATAATGAGAGCAATGAGGACTGTGATAATGACCCATGTGGATAATCAAGATTTTACAAATGAATTGGCTAGTTTGGATAATGCTAAGAATCCTACACAACTATAAAATATGTTTCATGATGTAATAGTAGAATTTGTACACCCTATAACTTCCTTATTACATTTTTATTTAGACCCTAGCCTATTTGTGTGTCTTGTGCCATTTTGACCCATTTTGCCTAGCTTATGTCACCCCTATCCATTTATATCCCATTTTCTATGTTGTTCCCATAGTCTTCTTAAGAGTTCCTATGTGTTCCTTTCTAGTTAATTTATATCCCCATCTCACGTCCTAGCTCCATCTTTAATTTCTCTTTGATTTATCACCCTTTACCCCATTGTAAAACCATTAAATGTTGTGCCTAGTACCATCTTGTGTGAAGACCCCACCTTTATCCTTTCTAAATCCTTCCTTAATGAAATTAAAATTAATGGAACCACCCACTACTAGATTGGCCCCTTCGAGTGTCAGGTCCCCTAGGAAATTGAGCTTAATTTTCATTCACAGACTATGCCCTTGGAAATTTTCCACCTAATAGGGTGGCCTTGAATTTTCATCCTCCTACCATAATATTGTAATGTAAGATAATTTATAGGGCTTTCCACATACTAAGTTTCCATCTATGGATTCCCAAAGAAAACTCTTTCCAACTTCGCTTCATTTTTACATAGAAAAGGAGAAATTTTGGGTTGCTCACATGGTTTTAGTTATTTTTTCTCATAGACAACACCCCAACCTTTTTATTCAAAAATCTAAGAGTGAGCTAACCTTATCTCCAAAGCCTTAGACAATTTTTATTTTATCACTGGACAATGCTACAACAATATCTTTGAGAGTTCATGATTTATTTCTACTAATTTTAATAGGGTGAGCCATTTCCATTTATGGTTTTTGTTTGAAATGAGTTTGTATTTTTCATTTTTGTATAGTATCCTATTCATACCACTCACCCACACCATTCCAAGCCATCACCATCCATTTCCATTACATTTTAAATCAATTTTTTCATCTCCCCATTTCAATTGTTGAAGCCTTTGCCTTAGTGTGTTGCCATTTCTACTTAGTTTTCCTTAAATCCACCATCAAGCCACCTTCATAACTTATATTTTTAGACCTTATCCCATCACATTTTAGTGCTATTAAGACATCATGAATCCATTTTTCCATTTCATTATGTTTCCCATGACCCCTTTGTAATGCAAGCCTTATTTAACACCTTTATGAGTTGTGATCCATTACCATACCAAACCCTCACTTGGGTGCTTTAGAATTATCATTTCCCATTTCTATATCAATCCTATTTAAAGCTCCAAAACCCTTTTAGATTGAACCATGACCTTGTTTCCAAAACCATTCTCCCACCCTGGTTGCTTTGTTGAGTTTTCATGTACATTTTTCTTTCATCCCTATAGGTTTTCATGGTTATGCTATGATATGAAGTGATTTATTTGCATAGATAAGTTTTATGACCTATAGGGATGAAAGAAAAATGTTTTATGAAATCACATTTTCCCTCTCACATATGTGTATTTACATGTCAGTTTTAGAAAGTTTTACAAAGTTTCAAAGAAAGTTTCAAAAGTATAGCACCCCTCAAATCATTTGAAGAATCCCTCACAAAAGTCATAGAGAACTATTTAATAGGGTCAATTCTTCCCTATTGGCTATTAGGAAGGGTTAAGGTCACCCTATAAGGTACCATTTGTTGTTTCTAGTCTTTGTTTTGATAATTTTTTAGTCCAATTTGTTATTAGAGGTCTATAACAGTCCCAAGTATTTATCCATGCTTAGAAATTAGAGTTTTATCTGGTGAAAACATTTCAATTTGTTCATTATGTCTCTTTTTCCAATCAATCAAGAACAATAGGTTTTTAGTAGGTTTTCATGCTTCCTTTATAGATCAAGACTTGAAATCTCTTGGGATTCTTCCTGATGGTATTACCATTGATCCATATCAATTTTAGATATTTTCCATTCTATTTACTAGGAGAGATGTTTCCAATTCTTCAAAATGCATTCTATTTATTATTCTTGTTTATCAGGACCCCTTGAGTTTTACTATAAATTACATGCCTTCTATTGGTCACTGATAGGTGAACACTCTTGAGGAGTTAAGAAACTTTATTAGGGATCTCCCTAACAAATTTTAAGTCTATACATGCTCCCTATCAAGGCCACCCCTGGATAATGCTATCATGGTGGTTGTTAATACTAGCCAACATTATTAGGTAGAACACTTTACATAGGGTGGCCTTGTCATTTTGGTCCAATAACTTATAAATTTCATAGGGAGCATCAAGAGCTAATTCTAAGCAAATTCCATTTGAACCCATGTCATGCCCACATTTCCCATGTGGTCGTGACACACAACACACGTGTCATGTCCACATTTGTCATGTGGTCATGATATGAAATATCAAAAACTTTTCTACTCGTCCCTAAAACCCCCTCTCATGCATCAAGTGTGCTTGGTGGCATACGCACAAAGGCACAAAACATCAATCGAATGTCAGGGTATTACGGTCACCTTTCGCAACCCCTCCGATATGTAAGCCTACTAAGGGGGTTGTGTGACGTGAGGAGCGTCACTAAGAGGGTAGATTCCAAAATAGGAACTAACCCTAGTTGTCCTAGATGAGGTGATGTGAATTTGATAAGTATCAAAATCCAACCCTAAAACTATAATATAAAAGAGATTAATTAATTTCATCTAAGTCTTAATTAAAATTACTCAATAACAACTAATGTGATAAAATTAAACACATGAAATAATCCACTTAATTATCCCCTTCCTAATCAATGGAAAATCTGGCAGCATAACGCCACCTCATTATTAATGGGGAAAAATAATGTTAAAATAACAACCTTTATTGCAACCTTTTTCAAAAGAAAATATAAATTAAATCTAAATACAATCATAAATCTACTTTATTCCTTCATTTCCTTATTTGTCCAAGGTGATAAATTAATGCATTTTATTCACACCTTCTAAAGAGAACAATTAATTAAAATTCACCCTTAAGCTTAACACTAGCCATAATAGATAAAAAATTATTTAAATTAAATGAATTTCCTAACATTATTTCCCACACCGGAAACCTCTTTAAAATAACCCACTAAAATTAGTTTAAAAGGCCTAGGGTAAATTTAAACCCACTTAACCCAATAAATCAAAAAGCAATTAAATAAGGCAATAAAATAGCTTTCTTAAAACTCACCAAGTAATCCTTTTGTCTTATCCTTGGATAGGTTTTAAGAAAAAAGAAAATTAGGATGAAAAGAATTCACATGCACATTATAAGCAATATTTAGATAATTTATTTTCATAAGTTATTTGACTTTCTCTAACTCTCAACCCTAATTATTTCTTTTTCTCTATTTCCCTCCTTTCCTCCAAAACCCTAATCTCATTGTCTCTATTTTGTTTTCTATTTTCTCCTAACCTAAACCTATTTTCTTCTCTGGTTCTTATTGTTTTTCTTACAGGTTGCTCCAGCTTGCCATGGGGGCTCTCAATCTATTTTCTCTTTGCATTGATATACACAGGTTTTCACTTTGGATTTGCCACTCTGTGTGTGTGTGTGTGTGTGTGTGTGTGTGTGTCTATATATATATCAACAATTATTTGCAGGGTGAAAAGAGGCAGAGAACGACCGACGGCCGAACATGGCGAAGACTGCAGGATGCGTGGTCTCGTTGAAGGCGCTGGGCACTGTAGTGAATAAAAGGGGGTTGTGGAGGAGGTGACCTCCCTGCCCACCCTCCACAGATCTATGGAGAGTGGATGGGGGGATCCATCCCCCTTCCATAGTGGTGGTTTCATCTATGGCGGCGGCCAAGGCCACCGCCCCCTCAACTCCTTTTCTGTGTTAAAAGTTCTTTCTGCTCGTCCACAGGCATATAAACCCTAACTCGGTATAAGGTTTAAATCTCTTTCTTTTTTTTAATAATATGCATTTTATCATTTGAATGCCATAATATATAAGTTAAAATATATATGGTATATATATATATATATGATGAAAAATAAGGGATATATATATTTATTTTCTCAAGTAAAAATAACTCATCCGTTCAGCTGAAAATAATTTTTTTTCTGTTATAAAAGAAAACACAGTAATTTAGAATAAAGATTTAGGGCATATATATATATATATATATTTCTAAATAAATCCTACAAAATAATTTTCCTCTTGAATATTTTTATTTGAAGATAAAATAGTAAGCTAAACGTTTCAACAACTACAACAAGCTTAATTTTCTTTTGAAACTAAGAAATAACAATTTATTTTCTTCTCCAATCCTCAAATAATCTTATTCATTTCTATACAAAACCAGTAAGCTAAATATTTCACACAACAAGCCTTTTAAATAATTTTCTTTTCTCAAACAAATAGGAATAACATGATCATTTTCCTTTCTCAACAATATCTATATTCACATATTGCATACATTTATTTTTGAGACTATACCAAAAATTAATACAGTATAATTTTTTTGAAAACTATTACAAGAACTATATAGCATTTTTTCTTTGAAAACTACTATAGAAGTAATGCAGCAATTTTTTTCTTTTGAAAACCACTACAATAGACAAAACAACAACTCCACATTGGAATTAACTTGAATACATAAATATATTTTTCTATTTACAACATATACACAAAGAGAGCTCACTCTCATACAATGGTTACAACAAGGCCACAAGGGCCATGGCTTCCACATAGCCATATATTACAAAAATCACAGAATGTGCAACTCCCACCAAAGCTCCAAAACTCCTTTGTCATCAAACTTGTCACAAAAACAACAAAGACTTTCCCATGCCCATGGGATACTCACCTCCCTGCTAGAGACTTGAAAAGAATCACCCCCGAGCTTGGAGGTCACCCACAAACTCAGTTTCATAGCACAACAAGATTCACACAAAAATGCTCACACAAACAATTTTACACCCTCCCAAGGCTTGCACACAACTAATCCATTTTCATGGATTTTGGGAGTAGGAGAGTGGACTGCTCTCAACTCTAGAGGTGCACCCAAAATCTCAAATAACTCATATTTCTCATAACACAAGGCCTCTAGCCTTTACATTTCTCAAAAATCACATTTCTAAGGCACTCATGCCTTCACAAAAATGTCAATGCTTCCCAAAATACTTCATGGCCATCAATACCTCAATATAATAGTGAGGGTTTTCTAAGGCACTCATGCCTTCACAAAAATGTCAATGCTTCCCAAAATACTTCATGGCCATCAATACCTCAATAAAATAGTGAGGGTGACCTCGAGGAGGTTAACTCCTCTCCCACCCCAAACAAGATGAACTCTCCTAAATGGAGAGCCTCATCCAAACACCCAACAAACCAAACCCACACAACAAAACACCAAGACTCAAAAACACACAAGCAAGACTTCCAACACATTGAAATGTAAAAACAAAAGGGAAGGCATATAGCCTTGAAGCTTACCTTTAAAGCCCAAAATGGTAAGAGTTGGTGGAGAGCTCCCTAAATCTCCCTCCAAGCTTCTTGCCTTCAAACTTCTCCAAATTCTAGCTATCTCTCCCCAAGCAATAATCAAAGAAAGACAAGCCAAAAAAAGAACCCTCTCCCACTCTCAAAGAGGGAGTTTAATAGGCTACACACAAGAGCCTTGAGGAATGAGAAGGTGACACATGTCACCTTCTCCTTCCTCCTCACAATCCCACTCACCATCTCCAAGAGATGAGGAGGTGACACATGTCACACTCCTATCCCTCAAAGCCTCACACTCTCTCACAAGTGCTCTCACACATGTGTGAGAGCATAGTGGAGAGGTGAGTCCCACATGGAGGTTTCATGAGGATAAGAATGAGACACATGTCCTCATCTTGTCCATCAAGGCAATCCCATGTCCCCATAGATGTTCTCACACGTGTGAGAGCATAGGGAAGGGACCTCTCACACTTGAAGGCCTTGTGAGCTTCCCAAGCCTTTAAGATAAAGTAGACCATACCCAAGGGTAGTGGGGATCGTTAAGGTGGACCCTTGACTTGTCCACACCATAACCAAAGTTAAAATTTCGTCACTTAACTTTGGGGTAAAGTTAAGGTGACTCAATGAAGGTTATACTAAGGTTTAGCACGTCCAAATTGGCCCTAGACCCTACGGGTATGACTTAGGGTCATTATTTGGCCAAAATAAACATCACAGGGTATATAAAATCACAAGAAAAGGCCCAATAAAATAAATGACACCAAATGGTGCAATTTAAACAATACACATTTACAACACGTCAATAAATAAATAAAAAGGGTGAACCCTAATTAGAAATAAACATAAATACATACATCAAAAAATCAACATGCACCAACACATGTGACCTTGGTCCCTCCTGGGACTAGATTGGCTTAAACATGGATTTCACATAGGGCACAGGATGACCTCTGAATTTTCCATGGGCATGGAAAATTTACCTGCACACTTTCGCAAATAGATCAGTAGCACATGTTCATCATAACCGAAGTGAAAGGAAGGCATACACACACACAACATCGCATAATTACAAATATTCTTGATAATATACATGCTAATATATATATATATACACACACACACACTTCATGATTCACTTGCTTTTTATAAACATCAAGTAAGGATCAAACTGCATATTATCTCATTCATTACTCATCCACTAACACTTTACTTTCATCAAAATAAATAATGCATAACATTATAAATTCAAATGAAATCTAACATTTGAACTACAATCATCATCACAACATAATCCATAAATCAATCAAGGTGTGAGGTAAGTCTAGGAATGTTAGAGCATCTATGAGTGTCAACAACCCCAAAAAAGTCCACATGACAAATATAATCTGAACAATAAGTTTCATAAGTAAGCAAGATGTACAACACATGGTAGCCTCACACTACAACACTAAAGGTTCTAGATCAAGTACAAACATGTGATATTCCAATAGTCCTAGTTGGGGTGTGCATCACTTATGCATACCCAAACTAACACAACCACCTTAAACAAAAGATTCAAAACAACAATACACTATCTCGAAGATAGGGTCACACTCCCATAGATCGAACCCTTAGCTAGGTGAAGCACAACAACATGGTCTAAAGGTGTAACTAATCCAGTCCCACAAGGGTGGGCCTCACATCCTCCTCCCTATTGATGGTGATGTTAGTCACAACCAAACACTAAACAAAAGTTACACAACAACCTTTATTTATCTTGAAAGATACGATGAATTCAAAGAATTCATGATCCCAAGTCTCCATTGATTAGTTCATAATCTACTGACGTTACTTAGTGGTTGATGTGTGTTGTTGTTTTCTATTCAGGGGCCTTACATTCATCAATAATTTCTGTCTTTTCACTATGAACTTACTCAAATAATGTGCCTATAGATTGATATTTGCATGATTTATACCATTATTTGCAAGTCCTTGCATGATGTTTCAACTCTACATGCATTTATCTCAAATATGCTAATGATATTCAGTTATCTATGGGATGTCAGCATATTTCTCTATTCTGCTTGTTATTTATCATGATTTGCAGTTATGAAAGTGATTTCTATGAAATTAAAATGAGTAAAAGGGTTAGAGAAATGAGATTCCTAAAGTTACTTGACTGAGATCATTGATCCACATACATGTTCCCATATAGCAATGAAGAGAAGAAAACTAGAATCATACTTCGCCAAGACATTCCACAAACCCGCATGATTCAGTGTAAATCTTCAAAGGAAAAGTTGACAACAACATGCAATAAAATGAAAGTGCTTCCAGTTGAACACAACATTCACCATTACACATCTAGAAATCAACTTGAAGATTACGTAAAGTTTACAATCAGGATGTAATCTAAAGCTTCATCTCCATTCAGTACGCTTCAGAACAGGTACATTTATAATGATTTAAGGCAAGAACCTTGATGTTTCAACAATTCAGTCCTCATTAGTTTCAGTAATCTGATCTCCTACATTAAATTGCTACAGGTCAGATTTTGAATGATTGACCTCCCCCGTTTACACAGTAAAGGGCTGACTATATATATCTCTGAGTATCCACAATACAGTTCCCAAAAATCCCTAATTAATCGACGGTCCGTAGCCACCCAGTGCAACATCAGACGGTGGAAAACCAATCCTGCCAAAAATTCATGCAGCATGCCCATACCAAGCACCATTAAAGCCCCATCTTTATTTCCACCTGCACGTTGCAACTGTGTTCTCAATTCTGCAACCTCGGCTACCTCGAAATAGCTCCAGCATCCTGCAACAAACAACCCAGAATTAAGTACATCATCATTTCAAATAACCAGCAAGAGATTTAAACATTACATTAAATCAGGCTGAAAGTGCAAAACACAGGCATCGGGCCATGAAACTATGAAAACCCGCATGCCCAAATGCATACACAATGTTAAAATGGTCGGGTCAACCATCGTGGACCAAAAACATGCATCGGGCTCTAAAATGGATTCAAAAAAATCCATCGCTTTGCTTTCCCGCCCTTTTTTCTTGTATATCGCAAAACATGCAAGCACACCAAATATACAAAGCATTCTCTATTTTGAACTTTCAATTCAAATCCGTGCATTGTATATTTGCCTTTGTATATCGGCTCATACATTGTAAACATACAAGCACCAAAACATGCAAAGAGTTTTCTGTATTTGACTCCCTTTCGGATCCGGCTTGTACTTCTAACTTGCATCTTTTGCTTGTATATCACAAACATACAAGCACGAAATATACAATAACCTTTCTATATTTAATTTTCTACTTGCGTCCGGTTCTTGTATATTTCGCTTTGTATGTATTGCTTGTATCTGGAAATATGCATTGCAATTTATACAAGCCGATACATACAAGCGCCTTTGTATGTCCCCTTCGGACTTACCACCCTTTATAGACCGCAATCTATTCATTTTCAATTTCGGGACGTGTATATAATGCAATGCATTTTTTATATACGTTCGGATATGATGCATTGCATAAATTAGGTTTTAATTCCATTTGAAATCCGGCTTGTATGTAAAGCAATGTATGTTTTTAGAACATACGTACAAGGCGTGGAACATACAAGCAATTAACTCTCTTTCACGTCCGCGACCTGCATAATGTCTTTGTATATCCTCAATATACAAAGTATTCAACAACTTAACCATCTTTAGTAACCTTTTCGGGTCCACCCGATGTATATTGTCATTGTATATTGCAATGTATGTTTTGCTTGTATGCTCAAACATACAAACACCAAATATACAACCGACGGATTTAAACAAACATTCATTTTACCTCAGAGCTGCGTCGAGTCCAACCTACATGTATAAATAGAACTTTAGCAAATGCATACGAGTATAAAAAAACATACAAACATCTTTATATGAAAACCCGATAACCCATTTCTACAACTTTGTATATGAGTGACATACAAAAGACCTTGTATATGCATGACCTGATATACAATCAGTTTTGTATGTGCAAGGTACAATGACCTAACATACAAAGAACATTGTATATGTGATCCGATTTGTAAAAGACTTGTATATGCATGACATGCAAACCCGATGGCCTACACGACTATGTATAGAAAATGACTTTGTATATACAAACGACTTTGTATATGGAAAGTGATATACAAAGGACTTTGTATACAAGTGAACTTGTATACAAAGGGCCTTGTATATGCAACCCAATATACAAAAGGCATTGTATATGCAACATGCAAACCCTTCCCTTGTACATTTTACCAAAATAATCATAACTTGTAAAATACAGGGAATTTTAACATGGTTCAAAAAGCAACCCTAGCTTATTTTTGACAAGGAATTCATCTATACTTTGCCCTGGTACTGAAATGCAATTTTTTCATTGTTTTCAACAAGGTTTGCAATTTTCACTCTCTTTTTCCCTTTACCACCAAACAGAACAACACACACACAAGCAAAAAGCAATAGCCACAGCAGGGGTCCTCATTTTGCTAGGGAGTAAAATGGGGCGTGTTGTGAACATCACAACAACTAGCAACCGAACAAAACAATTAAATTCAAACCATTAGAGGAAACTGAATGAAATAAATTCATAACTTCCAACTATCTTTTCTACAAATCATTATTCAACTTGGGACTCAATGTATTCAATAAGGTGTATGAATTTTCCTTTCATTTTAAGTGGGTGCACGTGATTAATAAGCCTCATCTTGAAGATCAATTGAACAAACCAGTGACTGATATTAGACTACATAGGTGAGGACATTCCCTCATAGCCAACCGAATAGAGCCTTGCTGCCAACATGCATCCATAACCCCGACAAGGTTTTGTTACAATTCTCCTAAGTAGAGCCCCACTGCCAGCGAGCGTCTATAGCCCCGGTAGAGTTACTTAGATGGCTTAATCTAGATTTTCAGTAAAATCCATTTTATTTATTTATTTTTCTTTTTGTATTTGATAGAGATTTCATAAGATATTGCATTTGTAACTTCATGATGCAAGGAGTGGTCACTTGCTGAAATTAAGCTGAGAATTGTAATGGTAGCAAGGGTGACCTCTGATTTTTCACCTAATATCTACACTGGTAAGTTCAACAAACCCAAGGATTTTAGGTGTGTCATCGTGAGAAACATTCCTTGAATACTCAACCCATTCTTATTGAATACAAAATTTCACAAGTCGAACAACTTTTTACATTCATGACAGTCACAACAAGCTATGCATAAATTTCAGATAATTAACCTGAATGTTCTAAATTCCACATTGTTTTCAATGGTTGTTAGCCTGCTCCTTCATACTCTAAATCAAAATAAAGATCCCTGCTGAGGAAGCAACAAAGCAAGCAAAACAAGCAAATTGTACAAACAACTATACAGAAATATACACTATGATACACATGGTTGTTATGGCACCACTTTAGGATTGGAAGTAAAGTTTGAGAAACTGTCCATTAACTGGTAATGGAACATCCTCACTGGTTAAGGTCTTAAGCCTGTAGGTGATGTCTCCTAAAATTTTAGAAATTTGAAAGGGACCTATCCAGAGTTTATCAAACTTACCATGATCTCCTTTCCTCTCATGTGATTTGTCCCACATCAGGACCAAATCTGAGATTCTGAAGGCCTTAATTCTACTCTTTTGTCAAACCAGCGTTTGACAACAGCTTGGTGTTTAGAAAATTGTTCAATTGCTTTACTCCTTTTTTCCTCTAGGTTCATCAATTGAAGCAACCCGACCTCTTGTTTATTATCTATGCCTAGGTATTCTTGTGCAAACTGTAATGTAGGAATCCTCAGGTTAACAGGGAGGATAGGATCCACCCCATATACAAGATGAAAAAAAGAATTTCCTAATGCAGCCTTATTCCTGGTTCTATCTACCCACAAGGCATATTTCAGTAAGGTATTCCATTCCCTTGGATTCTTTTCTGTTAATTTCTTAATGATGTTCAATAGGTTCTTGTTTGTGGATTCTGCTAATCCATTCCCTTGGGGATAGTAGTTCGAGGAGAATTTTAAAATGATCCCATAATCAAAAGCCCAACTTGATAATTTAACTGAAGCAAAAGCAAACCCATTATCACATACTAAAGCATATGGAACTCCATACCTGGTCACTAGATTGCTTTCCAAAAACTTAATGACATCCTCAGCATTACATGTCTTACTACTGACAGCTTCAGTCCACCTGGTACAGTAATCAATGATAGTTAAAACATACCTGTGGCCTAAAGATGATGGAGGATTGATTGGTCCTATGAATTCCATTCCCCATTGAGTGAATGGGCGCATCTCCATCACTGGTTGGAAAGGTTGAGTAGCATATTTTCCTCTGTTTATAGTAATCTGACACATATGACAACTTTTAATGTGTTTAGCAGTGTCTTTAAAAATTGTGGGCCAGTAATACCCTACCCTGAGGATAGCATGAGTGGTGGCTAGGGATGATCCATGTGCAGTCCCAAATTTATCATGCAATTCTACCAGCACCTTATCTGCTTCTAATTTTTCCAGGCACCTTAGGTATATCCCTTCATAGTTCTTCTTGAAAAGGACTCCTCCTTTGATCATGTATTTCTATGACCTTATCTTTAAGGCTCTCCTTTGTGAGGCCTGTAGTCTTGAAGGACATCTTCCAGTGATCAGGATGTGTCTGATGTATGAGTACCATTCTTTATCCTTCTTTGTATTCGCAACATACTACAGGCTCATGATATTAGGATCAATCTCTAATATCATCTGGCTCAATGCCTGTCCTCTTACTAACTTCATGGGCATAATGTCCATATCATACTCTTGGAGGATAGTGATCCATTTAGCGCTTTTCTCACCTAGTTTGCTTTGCATTAACAACATTTTCACTGCTGCATTAGGTACCACAGCAATCACTTTACTTCATAGAATGTAATGCCTGAATTTCTTAACTGCTCAAACCAGAGCAAGTGCCTATCTTTCAATGTCCATGTATTTGAGCTCTACGTCTTTGAATGGGTAGCTCATGAAGGCTATAGGCTTTTCCTCCTTTTCTTCATTTCTCTGTGTCAACACTGCTTCAGATGTATGTTCTAAAGCAAATGAGTAAATGTAAAAATCCTTGGCATAATCTAGACTGATCAGAACTGGAGCATCTGATATGGCCTTTTTAATATCTTCAAAAGCCGCTCTAGCTTCAGGTGTCCACTCAATCTTAGCATCCTTCTTGAGCATGATGTTCAGGGGTTTGACTATTTCCGCAAAGCCAGTGATAACTTTCCTAAGAAAATTAATCTTACCAAAGTAAGATTTGAGCTCCTTCTTGCTTCCAGGAAGTTGTATCTTCATGGTGGACTCCACTCTGTCAGGATCAATGATGACACCATTTTCTGTTATCAGGTGGCCTAATAGCTTCCCTGTGGTTACCGTAAATATGCATTTCTTGGGGTTTAGGGATATCCCATATTGCTCGCACTTCTTCAGTACCTTTCTCAGGTCCTCTACATGGTTTACTCTATCTTTAGAGAAAACTGTTAGGTCATCCATGTATATGACTATGCACTTACCAATCAAGCCTCTAAAGGCTATGTCCATTGCTCGCTGAAATATTGTTCCAGCGTTTATCAACCCAAACGGCATGCGCCTGTAGGCGAAGATTCCCCACTTTGTGGTGAATGCGGTCTTCAGTCTGTCAATTTTGTCCACCATTACTTGGTTATAACCAGAGAAACCATCCAAGAATGACATCATCTTGGCACCATTCACAATTTACAGGACCTCATCCAGAGAAGGCAAAGGATAATTGTCCTTTTCAGAAGCTTAATTTAAGTTTCTAAAGTCCACGCACAATCTAATGTTGCCATTCTTTTTCCTTACCGGGACCAGGTTTGCCACCCAAGTGGAATGTCTCATAGGAAATATGATCCTAGCCTCAAGCAGTCTTTTGACCTCTTCGAAAATGATTGGCTCCAGTAAAGCGTTGACGGCTCTTTGCTTCTGCCGAAAAGGCTTGACGTCTGGCTTCAAAGGTATTGTATGGGTGATGACTGATGTGTCGTAAGTTTTTAGCTCATCATACGTCTAGGCGATGATGTGAATATAGTCTTTGAGAGCTTGGGTTATTCCTTCCAACTCCTCTTCTGTACAAACCTTCTTGATCAGAACATTTCTTTTTTTATCATCCCATCCAATGTTATTGCAAATACTGTCCTCCATCCGCTTTTAGGAGATCCTTCTGTTTTAGCATATTATCTAGATCAAATGCCCTTTCCAGCTCTATCATTCCCTTAGGAATCTTGTTACTAGGCAGCTCTAGGATTTCTTCCTCTTCCCAGACATGGTCTTCCATATTTATTTCATCTATGATCTGTGCTTCAAAAACATCTCTATTTGAAATAAAGTCCAGTATATGTTGGTCATCATTAAATACTTGAAGATTAGTTACATTGTCTGGCACAAAAGGCACTGATACTAACTCAACTGAGAATCTTTTTAAATCAGATATGGATAGAGGTTCTAAAGTACTCACAGCCTGGGCTAACGCATCCACTCTATGATTTCGCTCTCTGGGTACATGCGTGATGTTGAATGCATCAAAATCTTCTATTAAGTCCCATACCCTGTGCCTGTAATTGGATAGCCTTTTGTAATTGCAAGAGTATATACCTCTTACCTATCTCACAACTAATTCTGAGTCTCCATAGACATGCAGAATTTTCACCTTCTTTCTAAGTGCAAACAGTATCCCATGGATTAGGGCTTCATACTCTGTCACATTGTTTATACATGGGAACTGCAATCTGTATGCTGCTAAGTAGGATTTTCCAGATGGATCAATAAGATCTATCCCTACTCCAGCTCCTTGTTTTGACTTGGATCCATCAAATCTAAGGGTCCATGGTTTGTCTTCAATTAAAGGTTTGTCTGGGCCTTCTTTCTTCCTTTTAGCTCTGGCATCTGCACCATTTGATATCCATTTTAATTTTGGTGACTCAACTTTCTCAGACTTCACCTTATCTGTCTCATGTAAGGCTGACATTTCTTCTTTCTTCTTACCATTAGAAGGAAAATCTTCCGAACTAGGCAACGTCTGCCTTTTCAGAATATGCAGACATAATGAACAAGCAGTTTCTGAATGAGGTGCTTCATGTAACCTACACCATCCCTCAATCAAAACATCCTCTGGGGATCTTTGTTGTTGTGTCATCTTTTGAATTTCTTTTGATAAGAAATCTTCAAATTTGGATAGATTACTGCCCCTATCTTCATCAGATAACTCATAATCTGATTCTACTAAACAATCACTCCCTGAGGTGGTTTTCTTCTTGTTCTTAGCATTACTCTTGTTACAAACCAGAATCTCTTCTGTTGTCTGAATAGAACTCTCATCCTGATATGTGCATCCTCTTTTTCCTGTAGAAAACAAACAAAAATCAGTATCATTATCATTATCTGTAGAACTCACCATGGATGATGATGAAGACACCTCATTGTATGCTTGTTCTAGCTCCAACATGTCTAAATAGGCATCACAAGTCCTTTCAGAATGAGCTTCATCATGCAACCTACACCATCCATCAATTAGAATATCCTGAACAGGCACATTTAACAAGTGACATCGTTGCACCTCATTAAACAAATGCATCTCAAAATTCTTGAAATGATCTAGTTCTATTTTATTTTCAGGATTATAATCAGATTTTGCAATTATTTTATCATCTTGAGGGTCATCATCATGATTATGAATGTCAAGCATCAGGATCTCCTCTATGCTGACAGTCTAGGGTCTGATGGAGTAAACTCCAGGTTCTACATCCACATACATGATTTCATTGGTTTTGTTATATTCCGTGATCATGTGTTTCATGCGAGGTTTAGCATCTATCCTTATTTGATTTGGTATTCCTCTCCAGGGCAACCACATATGACTGAAATCAGTTGACATGTATCCATTAAGGGTTTTTGACCAGTCTCTGCTAAGTAACATCCCATATGTATCAAGTATATCAACTACCTGAATATCAATATAGTACTAATTTCTGGGATCTGATGCTAACTGCATGTGAATGTGAGTTAGTTCTCCTACCACACTTACCTCTGTCTTGTCCAATTGTGTCACTTTCTTTAATGATTTAGCAGGATGTAATCCTAAAGCATTGCATATGGATAGGGGCATTACATTGGTAAATGCTCCTAAGTCCACTAAGCAGTTGTGCACATTTTTACCAAACATCCTTATGGTAAGGAGGAAAGAAGGTGACTCACTCTTGTCTTTGTATAGGGTCATGTGGGAAGTCTCTGCAGCTTAAACAGTAGTTGAGGTTTTATGTTTAACATTAACATCCCTAGCAACATGACTTTATTTCCAAACTGGCCTGACGTATGACTATCTTCCTTTTGAGCAGAATCATCTAATGATTTCATGAAAGCTCTCTCGATAGTAGGGGTTTTAAGCAATTCTGACAATGGTAGGCTGATTTTGATCTTTTTCATTTCATCGGTCAGATAAGTGACCAACTCGTCAGACTCAAGAGGCAGATTTGCAACTTTTGGTGCTGTGTTTTGTGGTGCCAAATATTGAGCATTAACCTTGGGAAATCCAGGGTTATTACTTGCCTTGGGATTAGTTGGAGTGTTGAAATGTTTTGAGGCAAGGATGTGGTCAAAGGATCAGCAGATCTATTTGAGTTATTTCTCAAGTTGTAATTATGCCTGCCCTGAGGTTGCTGTTGATAAGCATTAACTTCCTCATGCTCAATTGATGGCTCATTCTCATCCTCAAATGGAAAGACATAGTTAGACTCAAAAGCCATGGTTGATTCTTCACATGTTGAGGTGTGATCCTGATGAGATGAAATTGTCTGCTAACAAGGATGATGCATGAAGCTTTCTAGCACTAGGGCAGAATCATATTCACAGGGAACAATTTCATTTCCCTCTACATAAGGTGGGTTGCCTGAAGTACTAGACAATTTAGCCTGGAAATTACTAGCAGCAATCCTAAATTGAGGACAATCTAGCTCTACATGAGCGTTGGTGTTATGTATCCTGCACCAGTTTGTAAGTGCTGCCTCTGCAAGGTTTACTCTAGTGGTCTGTTTAGGTTCATTAGGAGGCTGGTTGTCTAGGGGGGATGGCAAGGAACCATTGTTTGGCCTAGTGTTGCACACTCTAGGTTGTCTAGGAGGATTATTGTTGCCATTATTGTTATTGTAATTATTGTTGTACCCCCTATCAAGATAATTAGGTCTACCATTGGCATAACCTCTGTTCTAATTTGGTTGAGAGTAGAAGTTCTGATTCCTTAGATGAGTGACCTCAGTAGTAAGTTTCCTTAACTGTGCTGATATTTCTTTGATTTCTTCTTTCTCTTCCTGAACCTTGGCCACTACACTCTCTGCCTGGGGCTTGAAAAAGGAAGATCCACTGTTATTGTTGGATGGTTCCACAACCTGAGGCACTTGTGCTTGTCCAGGATATTGCAACATCTGGCCATTACCATTTGGTGGTGGCATGATACTGAGTGGAGGTATCTGCAAAGGGGCTGGCATCACAGCTGAAGGTATCATGGCTCCATTGGTCTGTTGGCGAACAGGATATGAAGGATAACCAGGAAGTGTAGGGAAGGCAATATTTGGTGTGGGAGAAGGAGCCAATTACTGACTGACTTGGATAGCTTCTTCAAAAGCTCCTGCTAATGTTGTTACACTAGGATGTGCTCTCCTGATAAACATGGAAGTCAAAGGATCTAAAGCTGAATAATAAATGCTCCTAGCAGCTTCATCTGCTACAACATAAGGTGCTACTACCTTTGAGAGCATTTTCTGGAATCTTGCATTGAACTTAGCAATAGGTTCCCCTTCAAATCTCTTGATTGTGGCAAACAGATGATAATTCATTGAAGGATCTATAGGTGTTCTGAACCTATCCTTAAAGGCCTTTTCTAAGGCATCCCATGAATTGACTAAACCCTGACCAAGACTAGTATACTAGTTA
This sequence comes from Cunninghamia lanceolata, assembly GCA_027924645.1. Classification (NCBI taxonomy): domain Eukaryota; kingdom Viridiplantae; phylum Streptophyta; class Pinopsida; order Cupressales; family Cupressaceae; genus Cunninghamia; species Cunninghamia lanceolata. The sequence goes on from BSBN01000001.1 coordinate 16,501,042, forward strand.
TATGCCTCTTCCCCTAAGGAAAATAGAAATAACCTGCATACAACATCTTGATGCTCAATTCTAGCCCTACAACAAGCTTCCTTGAAAGTCCTGATATGATCATCAACATCCTGATATGGATCATACTTAGGACAAATTTTATCAGGATTCTTAGGCAGAGCATGATATGCATTAAAAGTCAGAGGTGACTCTACAGCAAAGAATGACATTGGAACTAGTGGGGGTTGAACCTAAGGTATGACGGGTGGTCCTATAGGTGTTTGAAACTTGAGAGGAGTTATAGGAGCATGCTCTGGTGAAGCTTCTGACGCACTAGAATCAGGAGTGTGATGAATGTCCATAGTTCTAGGTCTAAATCTCCTGATAGGTAATTCTTCAAAGAGTCCACTAGATCTGTACCTGGTATTTGGCTTGGGTGCCAGGATTTCTTAAATTTAAGGAAGATTTGCTGGTTTACTGTAAAGATTAGCTAAAACTCCCTGGTCAAGGTTATATTTATGCTTAATCTTGAAAACTTCACAAATGATCAGCATGCATAAACTTAAAACAACAAATCTTTTCATATAACATCTTGAAATACAGAGATGCTTGAGTGTTACCTTTCTGTTTGCATTATCAAATCAGACGAAACCTACTGATGATGACAAGAGGCCCTCCTTCTAGCACCAGTTTCTATTGATGGTGATGTTAGTCACAACCAAACACTAAACAAAAGTTACACAACAACCTTTATTTATCTTGAAAGATACGATGAATTCAAAGAATTCATGATCCCAAGTCTTCATTGATTAGTTCATAATCTACTGACGTTACTCAGTGGTTGATGTGTGTTGTTGTTTTCCATTCAAGGGCCTTACGTTCATCAGTAATTTCTATCTTTTCACTGCGAACTTACTCAAATAATGTGCCTATAGATTGATATTTGCATGATTTCAACCATTATTTGCAAGTCCTTGCATGATGTTTCAACTCTACATGCATTTAGATCAAATATGCTAATGATATTCAGTTATCTACGGGATGTCAGCGTATTTCTCTGTTCTGCTTGTTATTTATCATGATTTGCAGTTATGAAAGTGATTTCTATGAAATTAAAATGAGTAAAAGGGTTAGAGAAATGAGATTCCTAAAATTACTTGAGTGAGATCATTGATCCACATACATGTTCCCATATAGCAATGAAGAGAAGAAAACTAGAATCATACTTCGCCAAGACATTCCACAAACCCGCATGATTTAGTGCAAATCTTCAAAGGAAAAGTTGACAACAACATGCAATAAAATGAAAGTGCTTCCAGTTGAACACAACATTCACCATTACACATCTAGAAATCAACTTGAAGATTACGTAAAGTTTACAATCAGGATGTAATCTAAAGCTTCATCTCCATTCAGTACGCTTCAGAATAGGTACATTTACAATGATTTGAGGCAAGAACCTTGATGTTTCAACAATTCAGTCCTCATTAGTCTCAGTAATCTGATCTCCTACATTAAATTGCTACAGGTCAGATTTTGAATGATTGACCTCCCTCGTTTACATAGTAAAGGGCTGACTATATATATCTCTGATTATTCGCAATACAGTTCCCAAAAATCCCTAATTAATCGACGGTCCATAGCTACCCAGTGCAACATCAGACGGTGGAAAACCAATCCCGCCAAAAATTCAAGCAGCATGCCCATACCAAGCACCGCTCCAACAATAATGTCTCCATCTGCAAACCCCCTTGCATCAAAAGCCTTTGCTTCTCCTTATGCACTTGCAATCTCTCAGGATCTAATCTACCGCCTGGGATGTCCTCACCATTAAAGCCCCATCTTTATTTCCACCTGCACGTCGCGACTGTGTTCTCAATTCTGTGACCTCAGCTACCTCGAAATAGCTCCAGCATCCTACAACAAATAGCCTAGAATTAAGCACATCATCATTTCATATAACCAGCAGGAGATTTAAACATTACATTAAATCAGGCTGAAAGTGCAAAACATAGGCATCGGGCCATGAAACTATGAAAACTTGCATGCCCAAATGCATACACAATGTTAAAATGGTCGGGTCAACCATCGTTGACCAAAAACATGCATCCGGCTCTAAAATGGATTCAAAAAAATCCATCGCTTTGCTTTCCCACCTTTTTTCTTGTATATCACAAAACATGCAAGCACACCAAATATACAAAGCATTCTCTATTTTGAACTTTCAATTCAAATCCATGCATTGTATATTTGCCTTTGTATATCGGCTCATACATCGTAAACATACAAGAGCCAAAATATACAAAGAGATTTATGTATTTGACTCCCTTTTGGATCCGGCTTGTACTTCTAACTTGCATCTTTTGCTTGTATATTGCAAACATACAAGCGTGAAATATACAATAACCTTTCTGTATTTAATTTTCTACTCGCGTCCAGTTCTTGTATATTTCGCTTTGTATGTATCGCTTGTATCTGGAGATATGCATTACAATTTATACAAGCTGATACATACAAGCGCCTTTGTATGTCCCCTTCGGACTTACTGCCCTTTATAGACTGTAGTCTATTCATTTTCGATTTCAGGACATGTATATAACGCAATGCATTTTTGATATACATTCGGATATGATGCATTGCATAAATTGAGTTTTAATTCCATTTGAAATCTGGCTTGTATGTAAAGCAATGTATGTTTTTAGAACATACATACAAGGCGCAGAACATACAAGCAATTAACTCTCTTTCGCGTCCGCAGCCTGCATAATGTCTTTGTATATCCTCAATATACAAAGTATTCAACAACTTAACCATCTTTAGTAACCTTTTCGGGTCCGCCCGATGTATATTGTCATTGTATATTGCAATGTATGTTTTGCTTGTATGCTCAAACATACAAACACCAAATATACAACTGGCATATTTAAACAAACATTCATTTTACCTCAGAGCTGCGTCGGGTCCAACCTACATGTATAAATAGAACTTTAGCAAATGCATACGAGTATAAAAAAACATACAGACATCTTTATATGAAAACCCGATAACCCATTTCTACGACTTTGTATATGAGTGACATACAAAAGACCTTGTATATGCATGACCCGATATACAATCAGTTTTGTATGTGCAAGGTACAATGACCTAACATACAAAGAACATTGTATATGTGACCCGATTTGTAAAAGACTTGTATATGCATGACATGCAAACCCGATGGCCTACGCGACTATGTATAGAAAATGACTTTGCATATATAAACGACTTTGTATATGGAAATCAATATACAAAGGACTTTGTATACAAGCAAACTTGTATACAAAGGGCCTTGTATATGCAACCCGATATCAAAAGGCATTGTATATGCAACATGCAAACCCTTCCCTTTTACATTTTACCAAAATAATCATAACTTGCAAAATACAAGGAATTTTAACATGGTTCAAAAAGCAACCCTAGCTTATTTTTGACAAGGAATTCATCTGTACTCTGCCCTAGTACTGAAATGCAATTTTTTCATTATTTTCAACAAGGTTTGCAATTTTCACTCTCTTTTTCCCTTTACCACCAAACAAAACAACACACACAAGAAAAAAGCAACAACCACAGCAGGGGTCCTCATTTTGCTAGGGAGTAAAATGGGGCGTGTTGTGAACATCACAACACTCCCCTAGAGCTAAACTTTCTCCTGTAAGTTAATACAGAAGTATTGTAGAGTAACCCACCTACAAGCCATTCCAACCTGGCATTGATCTTAGATTGATTTCGACATAAAAATAAGGGACCAATAAGAACTTGATAAGTAATCGCATGGCAAAAATCTCAAGGATACCCTCCTCCGACTAGGAGGGGTCAAGAATCTAACCACCCCACATAGTCAAAACATGTTACAAGCATTGAAAGGCACCGGGGCATTAGATGCCCTAAGATAGATCACGCAAGGTGGGGACATACCCTGAAGGTTAGCACTATGAGAGGTCCAACTAAACACTAACTCAACTGATTCATATGGCCATCCTAAAACCTAACATAAAGTAGCCAAAAGGAAGCTTGTCCAAACAACTAGCCACGAAACCACCAAACAAGCCCCAAACACACATCTCACTCCATTTACCATTGATGCTAAGCTAAAACACATAAGACTCCAAGAAAAAAGCATGAGACTCTCAATTCTCGGCTACCCCTTCTATCAATAGGTCCCCACTAGACTGCCTAGCTCGAACTTACAGAACATGTAGGAACCAAACATGTCCAAGTGTCCCTAGCATCAAGGAACAAAACTAACATCGATGCAACTAGAAAAAACTTGTGGGTCAACTTCAAAAGAAAAGAGAAAGCACAAAGCCTCCTTAAATAGGGGCCAAAATCCTTAGGACAACGAGTCCACACAATGACAGGAGGATCTTGAGGTCTTCCCAACCTATCTACTCCTTCTAACCTCACTAGCACCCATTTCTTGATTATTAAAGATTCAGCCTCCCAAAACAGGATAGCACCAACACATTACTCAACATGATACAAGGTCAACAAGAAAGTTCTAGACCACCACTAGTGATCCACTAAACAACCTCAAGCTTACGACATCAACCAAGACTGACTATTCCCATCTTCCTCTCACCAAGCACCCCTTATGGGTAATGTACGTTATATAGTTCACAACACTACACAGGTACCAGAAATACCAACAATAACAAAGATCCTCAAAATAAAATCTTACGAAAGATAAGTCTTGAATAAGTTTAATGAATAAAATTAAGAAGAATTAAGATCCAAAAGATAATTTAAATTTAAAAGATAAGTCAATATCAAAAGTGGTGCCAAATTCAACATTCCAAATTTAAATCGGCGTACGATAAAACAAGTCCTTGAGGTAAGAGAACTACAAGAAGTAAGTCGGCTAAGTAGCCCAAATATATAGACTCAAAACTGTTGGTTTTGAAAACAATAGAATTCCATCAATAAGTAGATAATCAACTTCAACAATTTAACCAAAATTGCACATTACAACATCATACGTATATAACATAGTTACAAACGAGTGGAGAGGGATAGTGGTCACACTCTTAACTAAGGTCATGAAACACCCCAACTACACATACACCCACAACTTCTAGGCAACCTGGGACATGCTTGGAAAGGATTGCCAAAAGTCATGTATCCTAAGGGTCACCTTCGAAGTGGGTTCCTTCATTCTTCCTAGTAAGGAACATATAACAACATCTTCATGGATACTATCAAAATCTGACTGAAATCACCAACCTCCATAATTCTAAACTTTTCCAAGGCAGCTCACAAATTACTCTCAAGTTCAAGACAAGGCCTTATATCACCCAAAAACAACCCATCAGATGCATCTATGTCGATCATACGAGTCGATCACAACACCTAACTACTAACATCCCAACAGTATCACAACCAACTCACTATTACCCTCAAAAAAAACTTAAATTCCCATTGCATCCTTACAATCCCATCGTTTACAAGATACCCATATAAGTGACAAACCACATTCTTTACCCTAAAGCAAGGTGTGTGATTCCTTATTCAACTCAATACCTAGACTTATTGCAATCCATAGAATAATATCTTTCTAACCATTAGGATTTCCTTCGAGGAATCATACAATTCAGTTGCACAAGGGACTCACCTCAAGAATCACCAAAATCCAACATCTAAAAGTTTAAGAAGGTGCCACTTCGAGGGTATCCACATTAACCTGATAGGACAACCATAACTCAATCATAACTTTATTTATTACAACCCATCCCAAGGCTTCACTATAACCTTCCAAGCACCAAGGCCTATGTAAATGTCAAGGGGAACTCGTCACCCTGTCACGACATAAAGGTAAGCAATTTTCAATGAAATAAGGTGGCAAGTGAGGGATCAAGTTCCAATGTCACAAGATTCACAACCACAAAGTGGTCGTCGAAGACACTACTCATCCCAAAAGGCATACCCAAAAAAATAGCCATAACAAGCCTTACATGTTGAACTCTTTTAACATCCACTACTCCATCCTCCAAATGAGGGTACTAAGTGACTCTTATAAGAGGATATACCATTGATTCACTCTTCGAGTGTCAACTACTCACCAGGGTAACTTAATCCTACGTCAAGGTGACAGACAACTAAAGGTCTACAACCTCTTCGAATCCCAGCTAGAGGGGTCATTTAAACAAGGCACATCTTACCCCAAGATACAAAGGTTAACTAAATGACACCAAGTGGATCCAATAAATGATTAGGGTACATGAGTCTTTGTCCAAGATAGTGTACCACTCAAATACATTTCTTTCCTCCTACAAGGTAGGATAAACACAACTCAACATTCTTCAGGCAACCTACAAGGTAGCCATAGGAATAAAACTTTATCATAATAACACTTGTCCAAGGGTCCACTTACCATAGTTTGTCATGACCCCTGAAAAAGGATCGAAATGCACCAACTAGGACAAGGAGAAAGGGTTAGATGGAATGAACACTTAGCAAAACCCAACTAATATCATTCTCTTAGGATAGCACTAGGTCATGGAGTTGACCAACTTTCAAATTCAAGACTTGCATGGTCCTTCAATTACTCTGTTCATCAAGAATATAGTCCCCAAGTACCTATGACACCAAGTCATACATGGGGGTTAGCGGAAGCACAAATTTAGGGAAAACAATCTATTCCCATGCAAGGTGTCTTACGAACTCCTTGCTACACAAGCTAGAGTTAGACATGCAACACAAGTATGCACGATCTATTACCAGCCCAACTCGGCAATTATAGACACCTAGAGATCCCAGTGTTTGAAACATGGGCTCTAATACCAAATGTCATGCTGACATTTCCCATGTGGTCATGACACACAACACATGTGTCATGTGGTCATGACACAAAATGTCAAAACTTTTCTACTCGTCCCTAAAACCCCCTCGCATGCATCAAGCATGCTTGGTGGCATATGCACAAAGGCACAAAATGCCAATCGAACATCAAGGTATTGCGGTCACCTTTCGTAACCCCTGTGATATGTAAGCCTACTAAGGGGGTTGTGCGATGAGAGGAGCATCGCTAATAGGGTAGATTCCAAAATAGGAAGTAACCCTAGTTGTCCTAGATGAGGTGATGTGAATTCGATAAGTATCGAAATCCAACCCTAAAACTATAATATAAAAGAGATTAATTAATTTCATCTAAGTCTTAATTAAAATTACTGAATAACAACTAATGTGTTAAAATTAAACACATGAAATAATCCACTTAATTATCCCCTTCCTAATCTAGGGAAAATCCGGTAGCATAACACCACCTCATTATTAATGGGGAAAAATAATATTAAAATAAGAACCTTTATTGCAACCTTTTTCAAAAGAAAATATAAATTAAATCTAAATACAATCATAAATCTACTTTATTCCTTCATTTCCTTATTTTTTCAAGGTGATAAATTAATGCATTTTATTCACACCTTCTAAAGAGAACAATTAATTAAAATTCGCCTTTAAGCTAAGCACTAGCCATAATAGATAAAAAAGGATTTAAATTAAATGAATTTCCTAACATTATTTCTCACACCCCAAACCTCTTTAAAATAACCCACTAAAATTAGTTTAAAAACCCTAGGGTAAATTTAAACCCACTTAACCCAATAAATCAAAAAGCAATTAAATAAGGCAATAAAAGGATTTAAATTAAATAAATTTCCTAACATTATTTTCCAAATCAAAAAGCAATTAAATAAGGTAATAAAATAGCTTTCTTAAAACTCACCAAATAATCCTTTTGTCGTATCCTTGGATAGGTTTTAAGAAAAAAGAAAATTAGGATGAAAAGAATTCATGTGCACATTATAAGCAATATTTAGATAATTTGTTTTCATAAGTTATTTGACGTTCTCTAATTCTCAACCCTAATTATTTCTTTTTCTCTATTTCCCTCCTTTCCTCCAAAACCCTAACCTCATTGTCTCTATTTTGTTTTCTATTTTCTCCTAACCTAACCCTATTTTCTTCTCTGGTTCTTATTGTTTTTCTTGCAAGTTGCCCTAGCTTGCCATGGGGGCTTGCAATCTATTTTCTCTTTGCATTGATATACATAGGTTTTCACTTTGGATTTGCCACAGCGTATATATATATATACACACACACATGCTGATAAAATTTTACCCTCTACAAAGATATTGATATCTCCTTTTTTTTGTAGTGTATATATGCCAGGGAGGAGGGTGTTTATATATATATATATATCAACAATTATTTGCAGGGCGAAAAGAGGCAAAGAATGGCTGGTGGCCGAACATGGCGAAGACTGCAGGATGCATGGTCTCGTTGAAGGCGCTGGACGCCATAGCGAATAAAAGGGGATGGTGGAGGGGGTGGCCTCCCCGCCCACCCTCCATAGATCTATGGAGAGTGGACATGGGGATCTGCGTGCCTTCCACAATGGTGGTTTCATCTGTGGCCGCCACCCCTCAACTCTTTTTCCATGTTAAAAGTTCTTTCTTCCCGTCCACGGGCATATAAACCCTAACTCGGTATAAGGTTTAAATCTCTTTCTTTTTTTTTAATAATATGCATTTTATCATTTGAATGCCATAATATATATAAGTTTATATATATATATATATATATATATATATATATATATATATATATATATATATATATATATATATATATATATATATATATATATAAGTTTATATATATATATATATATTCACAAGTAAAAATAACTCATCAGTTCAACTGAAAATAATTTTTTTCTATTATAAAAGAAAACACAGTAATTTAGAATAAAGATTTAGGGCATACATATATGTATATATTTCTACATAAATCCTACAAAATAATTTTCCATCTGAATATTTTTATTTGATGATAAAATAGTGAGCTAAACTTTTCAACAGCAACTACAATAAGCATAATTTTCTTTTGAAACTAAGAAAAAACAATTTATTTTCTTCTCCAATCCTCAAATAATCTTATTCATTTCTATATAAAAGCAGTAAGCTAAATGTTTCACACAACAAGCCTTTCAAATTTTTTTTTTCTCAAATAAACAGGAATAACATGATCATTTTCTTTTTTCTACAATATCTATATTCACATATTGCATATATTTATTTTTGAGACTATAACAAAAATTAATACAGTATATATTTTTTTAAAACTATTACAAGAACCATACAGTATTTTTTTTTTTAAACTACTATAGAAGTAATGCAACATTCTTTTCTTTTGAAAACCACTATAATAGACAAAACAACAACTCCACATTGCAATTAACTTGAATACATAAATATATTTTTCTATTTACAACATATACACAAAGAGAGCTCACTCTCATACAATGGTTACAACAAGGCCACAAGGACCATGGCTTCCACATAGCCATACATTACAAAAATCACAAAATGTGCAATTGGACCACCAAAGCTCCAAACTCTTTTGTCATCAAACCTATCACAAAAATAGCAAAGGATTTCCCATGCCCATGGGATGCTCACCTCTCTGCCATAGACTCAAGAAGAGTCACCCCCGATCTTGGAGGTCACCCACAAACTCGGTTTCATAGCACAACAAGATTCACACAAAAGCACTCACACAAACAATTTTACACCCTCCCAAGGCTTGCACACAACTAATCCATTTTCATGGATTTTAAGGGTAGGAGAATGGACTGCTCTCAACTCAAGAGGTGTACCTAAAATCTCAAAGAACTCATATTTCTCATAACACAAGGCCTCTAGCCTTTACATTTCTCAAAAATCACATTTCTAAGGCACTCATGCCTTCACAAAAATGTCAATGCTTCCCAAAATACTTCATGGCCATCAATACCTCAATAAAATAGTGAGGGTGACCTCGAGGAGGTTCACTCCTCTCCCACCCCAAACAAGATGAGCTCTCCTAAATGGAGAGATTTATCCAAACACCCAACAAAACAAACCCACACAACAAAACACACAAGCAAGATTTCCAACACATTGAAATGTAAAAACAAAAGGGAAGTCATATATCCTTGAAGCTTACCTTTAAAGCCCAAAATGGTAAGAGTTGGTGGAGAGCTCCCCAAATCTCCCTCCAAGCTTCTTGCCTTCAAACTTCTCTAGATTCTAGCTATCTCTCCCCAAGCAATAATCAAAGAAATACAAGCTAAAAAAAAGAACCCTCTCCCTCTCTCAAAGAGGGAGTTTAATAGGCTACACATAAGAGCCTTGAGGAATGAGAAGGTGACACATGTCACCTTCTCATTCTTTCTCACAATCCCACCCACCATCTCCAAGGGATGAGGAGGTGACACATGTCACACTCCTATCCCTCAAATCCTCACACTCTCTCACAAGTGCTCTCACACGTGTGAGATCATAGTGGAGAGGTGAGTCCCACTTGGAGGCTTCATGAGGATAAGAATGAGGCACATGTCCTCATCTTGTCTATCAAGGCAATCCCATGTCCCCATAGATGCTCTCACACTTGAGAATGAGACACATGTCCTCATCTTGTCCATCAAGGCAATCCCATGTCCCCATAGATACTCTCACACATGTGTGAGAGCATAGGGAAGGGACCTCTCACACTTGAAGGCCTTGGGAGCTTCCCAAGCCTTCAAGATAAGGTAGACCATAACCAAGGGTAGTGGGATGGTCAAGGTGGACCCTTGACTTGTCCACACCATAACCAAAATCAAAATTTCGTCACTTAACTTTGGGGTAAAGTTAAGGTGACCCAATGAAGGTTATACTAAGGTTTAGCATGTCCAAATTGGCCCTAGACTCTAGGGGTATGACCTAGGGTCATTATTTGGCCAAAATAAACATCACAAGGTACATAAAATCACAAGAAAAGGCCCAATAAAATAAATGACACCAAACGGTACAATTTAAACAATACACCTTTACAACACCTTAATAAATAAATAAAAAGGGTGAACCCTAATCAGAAACAAACATAAATGTAGACATCACGAAATCATTATGCACCAACACATGTGACCTTAGTCCCTCCTGGGACTAGATCGGCTTAAACATGGATTTCACATGGGGTGCGGGATGACCTCCAAAATTTCTATGGGCATGGAAAATTTACCTACACACTTCCGCAAATGGATCAGTAGCACATGTTCATCATAGCTGAAGCGAAAGGAAGGCATACACACACAACATTGCATAATTATAGATATCCTTGATAATACACATGCTAATATATATATACACACACTTCATGATTCACTTGCATTTTCTAAACATCAAGTAAGGATCAAACTGCATATTATCTCATTCATTACTCATCCACTAACACTTTAATTTCATCAAAATAAATAGCGCATAACATTATAAATTCAAATAAAATCTAACATGTGAACTACAATCATCATCACAACATAATCCATAAATCAATCAAGGTGTAATGCCCCGCCATGCAACCCTAGAGATAAGTCAACTAAAGCAATAAAAAGGCAGAGAATTTTTTTTTTTAAATAGAAGTAATGATAACAAAATATAACATAGTCTAATACAACAAGTTAACTAACATTTCTAGGGATAACATGACTGTATTATTGAAATTAAGCAATATTCCACAACATATATAACTCATTCAAATTATGTTTAATTACATGCCTACATTACTAATTACTAACATGATCTAACTAACAGCCATGGTTTGTTCTAAATCCATATGCACCAAATGAATACACACACACACACACAATTTGTAATGCCTACCCAAGAAAATAACAATAATGAACCCAACAAGATGATAAGATAAACATTTACAAAAATTACCTTAGTAAACCTCAAGTCAAAATCAAAGATATCAACATTGATCAAATATGAAATGTAAGATACAAATGTTTCAATTAAATTTATACACATTTACCAATACTGCCAGATAATCATCTATTCGCCAAGTGGAAAGGTACCTTCTTAGCTCTAGAGTCTTGCATGGCTTATAGATCTCAAATGCACATCTAAAGAAACATTAGTTCTGTATGATTATTAATTATACAATATCAATTGCATAAAATGACAATCCTAAGGCCCTAGGGGCTGACTTAATGTCTTGGGGGCTCATGATGGCCTTGCTTATGTACGCGTAGTGCAGAGACTTCATAGTTCAGGATTTGAACTTGCAACCATAAGATGGTTCCATTTTGATTCAAAACTTCTAATATATTATCGACTTCCTAACAACCTTAGATACACAATTCATATTACCATCCTTTTTAGGACAAAATAGAGCATAAGGTTTTATCTAAAACATTAATGAGATTCTCCAAACTATATTTAGTTGACTATATGCAGGCTTAATGATAAATCATACCACTTCAAATAATTTCCCAAGCAACGTTCACTAAATAACTTATATCATAGTCATGTTCTTACTGTATAATATAGATACCTAAAGTCCAAGGTCTAACTTCCTTATTTACCCAATCTCCTCATAGTTAAATCAACAAAACTCAAGAAAATTAATAAGCTTAACACATGATATTAATCTTTGTCGATAGAGCATTACAAAGACATAAATCATTCTCTCAATGCATTCTCCTAATTTATCCTATATCCACTTAAAAGCCATCACTTGATAAGATAAATCTTTTAACCTCTAAACATTTCCTTTTCGAGATAAGGAGCCATGCCTAAACAAGTATGATGCAATAAGAATTATCGCCATAAAACATTTTCTTTACTTTTAAACTCAACTAACATACTAATTTCTTTCCAAAAGATAATTTATTTCTACAATTCAATCTATTCAAACATAATCTAGATTAATACAACAATGTATCTTTCCATCCTAAATCATTTCCCTAATACAATAATTAAAATAAGAATGATACCAAAACAATTTTCTCATAATAATATAATTCATATGTTGTAATCAAGCCATCCAACAACACTAGTACAAACTTCGTAAATTAGAGTCATGGAAAAAACAATGCAAATCATATAAATAGTGACTAAAAAGGAACTAATAGTATCATATCACACAAAGCCATTAAGATATCATATTATCAAATCATTATAGGCATCTTCATCATCATGCTAATATTCTTCAAGTTATCCCTAATCATTTACTTCAGTCTATTGAAACTTATTAGTCTAGTTACTTACGAACTTAAGGTTGAGAATCTCGCTTCCATATCTAAATCCGCATCCCTTGCTAACTATATTTGAATGAAATATAGTAATACTCTTACCCATATCCTTGATTTCTGGGTAATTATACAAAACAAGATTATATAAAACTATACTTATTGTTCTACAGGGAAAAGAGTCATGACAAAAACATATTAGCAAGGTCATCTTCCCAAAGTGGATCGCTCAAATTTCTACCCCAAGTTCATTATTGAATATTATAAAGAAAATAGAAGATATATCTGCCCACTACTACAAAGATGTTTTAGGAAAAGAACATAAATCCTCTAGCATTATAAGGATCTAATTAATAAAATAACATTGCTTTAATATCCTTAAGCTTATAATTCATATTTTATATACGGGAACTCAGAAAACGCATCCATCTCAGCTTAATGGAAGGGAAATTATATTAGAAGAGGTAGTTACAAACACCCTGGCTGACATGTATGTAAAATGAGGAATCATAAACAATGCATGTATAATATTGAAATGTAGTCTCATAAACTTACTACGATCGGTGGGTAAGACCACAAAAGATTTGAATAGCACAAAGTATATATCATATCTAACTTGAAGTTCTCAATAGAAAGGCTTGTGTTTACTATTTTTTTTAAACTTAAATTACTCCCAAAGCCCGATACAACCTACACCAAGGATCAAGCTCTCTACATGCAACCGGCATTTGAAATGATAAAGCATGCTATTCATAAAATCAGAGCTACACATTAAATTAAGTTATCCTAAAGAAAAATGATCCAAGAACTTAAACGAATGAATTCAGGAAATCCATTTTAATGAAATGATACTATGCCATACTTAAAGGCTGTAGAAATATAGAGACAATACACTGATGTAATGACCGACAAGTTTGCTTTTGTTTAGAATATGTCATTATGTTCTTATCCATATTGACCAGAGAAAACAAAATTAGATGAGGCAATCACTAGGTGACCAACAGATACATCATAGAACAAACAACATTATCGTTAGCATAAGCATGCTCTTTGCAGATTAAAACAAATAGTAGGCAAAGTAGCACTTAATATACTACCCGTAATGAACACTTGCACATAATTTTAAGTCTCAAGAGATTGATGCAATCGCCATAATCTCAGGTTAAAATTATGGAACAAGTGTAAGGACGGTGATCATATCTTTAGAGAAAAGTGATATTATTGTTTTGTATAACAAGAAAGATGATCCGGTGACCAAAATCCAATATGATTAGTCCATTTGTTATTGAAACATGAATTAAATGTGGGTTTACATTGTCAGACCCCTACACAAAGCTAGATGTAATGAAATGAATTTAAGCTTGGATAGTACCCGTACAAGCACCTCCCAATACCCAAAATACTCATAAGACAAACACAGATCAAATTGTTCTGAAAGAACTCAAAATAATGAAAATGAGTAGGGCATTGACCTATATTTCACAGAATATTTAAAACTTAGCATTGTTCACTTTTCCTTCTCAAAACAAAGCTTGTTTTTACCAGATAAAAGAAAGATTACAATGGACCTTTCTAGTTTCACTAGAAGTAAATAGGAACAGAGTATGTTCATAAATAGAAAGGAATAATTATGAATCATGAACTGACATGGGTTTAATGAAATGTTTTAGAAACTTTCTAGCAAATATAACGGCAGGCAGAAAACCTATATCTTTATTTATTAAAGATGGGGCACACAATCCGTTTGGCATGATACTGCAAAGGGAGGTTATCTCAAGGAAAACAATAATTGTGGATAAACACAAAAATGAATTATTTGTTAAAAGTGTTAGAAACTTTTAAAACTTATAGAATAGATAGGCGTTAAGCAAAACACCTTAACCTTTATATGCACCAAGCAGAAAGTGTTGATAAACAAATATTATAACTGGGAATGCTCTAGTAGACATGTATGCAAATTGTGAGTACATATATACGGCATGTGAACTGTATAATAGAATTCTTCAAGGGGATATTGTCTGATGGATCACAATGATTGTAGGGTATGCATAAAAATGAATTTGTAGAAAAGGATTTAGAAACTCAAGCAAAAGCTATTGATATACATAAAACCTGACTTCCCAATCTCTGATGGCTTTTGATAAGAAAGAAAATGTAGGTAAAGATAATAATAATCTAAACATAATATTAATCTAAACAAGGAAACAAGTTTCATGTCACATACTGATATTATTATGGTAAAGAAATTTCTCAGTCAATCTATGTATGGATCTGAAGGATCGAATAACTCCTCCATAAAAAGACTTGGAAATTCTATGCATAAAAGAAATCATCGTAGGAGATTAAAAATATAAACATGCATTCATAAGTGCCATAGTAACCTGAATATGGTACTGTTCCCCCCTATTCCTCCAAGCTTGAGTATCTTTCCAAAAAATCATGCCTAATTACTCCTAAGCCTATATTAAGTAAGATCCAAGTGTAACCATAATGGAAGGAAGATCTTTTAGTTAACTGCAACAATTGCTAATGACAGATGGTGATCATGCAAATCAAGGTATCAAAATAACAATACTAGACTGATAAAATTTTAGGAACGAATCATATATAAAAATAAAGTTATGCAGTTACAAAATTAAATTCAAACTATAGTCAAATACAGCTGGTAAGTGGAGCTAAGTCCTCATCCTCTTAGCTCGAGCTATTATTGATTCATGAATATGGTAGGATTATTCATCAAAACATATTTGGAAGAGAAAAATTGTCTAATTTAATAGTTGTAAACATGCATGCAATAGAATGTGAGAGTATAGACATGGCAAATGATTTGCTTGACAAAAATCCACTAAGAGATGATAAAAAATAATATATATCTCATAACTTATCTAAGCATACCTGTAATCAGATTTGCACCCCGGCTCCCTTTTTCAGTATTCCAAATCCAATAGTTCCTTCAGACTTAATCACAATCGTTAAACTGCACATCCATGGTGAGAATGGAGGGGCACTACACAAGGTGTGAGGTAAGTCTAGGAATGTCAGAGCATCTACGGGGTCAACAACCCCAAAAAAGTCCACATGACAAAGATAATCTGAACAATAAGTTTCATAAGCAAGCAAGATGTACAACACATGGTAGCCTCGCACTACAACACTAAAGGTTCCAGATCAAGTACAAACATGTGATATTCCAACAGTCCCAGTTAGGGTGTGCATCGCTTATGCATACCTAAACTAACACAACCACCTTAAACAAAAGGTCCAAAACAACACTACACTGTCTCGAAGATAGGGTCACACTCCCATAGATTGAACCCTTAGCTAGGTGAAGCACAAAAACATGGTCTAAAGGTGCAACTAATCTAGTCACACAAGGGTGTGCCTCACAACCCACTTATTCACCATTATTTATTTCCAATACTTACTGAATTTGTTGTTTACTAATTTCCAAGTCCTACATATGCTAAGTTTGGATAGTTTGTCTACTTGATAGTCCTAGCTCTTATGGTTGTAAATTATGGTTAGGATAGTTCGAGATAGCCTTGGGTAACTTTAACTTTTACATCATTTGAATAGACAACCACACACAAGAACATATCTTAAACAACAAAAGTTTCATCTTTAATGTTCTTTCATTTGATGAACTTGACATTCAATATTCCTAGAGAGTCCATGTAATGTTCACTTTCATTTGGTGAACTTAACTAATCAAACAAGTTTAGCCTTCCTAGAGAGTCCACCTTATTTTCACTTTCATTTGGCAAACCTGATGTATCCAACTAGTTTAATTATCCTAGAGACTCCATGCTATATTCACTTTCATTTGGTGAAGATGACTAATCCAACAAATTTAGCCTTCCTAGAGATGTTTAGTTTGATTTGGTGAACCTTGAGGGAACATGTTGTGCTCACTTTGCATTATGTCTTCACTTGCCTCTTTCAACTAGTAGTGGTGCTCTCTTTTTTTAGTCCCATCCCCATTGTCGTATTGTTGTTGTTGACTTTCCTTACCATTTTCACCATCTTTGCCCTAGTCATTATATTTTTATCCTCATCCATGTCCTCTACCACTTCCATCCATGCCAGTTTCAATGACCCCCATTTTTTCCATAGGTTCTCCTCTAAACCCCAAGCCCTCACCGAGATCCTTACCTTCCTAAGAAAATCCCTTCCCCTCTCCTCATTTGAGAGTGTCTCTTCTTCCATCACTAGACATCCTTACTTTAAATTATTCATTGAACATTATCCCAATGCCATACCCCCCATTTCCACCCACATTCATTGACTTCATTTGTCCACTAATATTATCCTTTGTAATACTTTTAATGAACCCCCTTGCATAACCATCAAACCAAGGATCATCCCTTATCCCCACCTTACCCTTTCCTCACATTTACACCCATATAAGATGGCATTAAACTATCCCCGCCATTACCTATCATACTTTCCTTCAATCCCATGGAATATACCTTATCCATTACTGCACCTAGGCCACCACCCATTAACTCATTCCATTCCTCCATTCAATAATACCCATGCCTCACCTTTCTCTCCCCATAATAATCATTGACACATGAATCACCCCATGACATCCTACATTTACCACCATGCCAATTCCCCTTACCATCATCTTTCACATTATCCAATGAACCACCTTATTTTCCTCCTACACCTAGAGACATCATACCACCCCATACTTCCCCTCCCTTCTTACATCCACCCCAAACTATACCTAAGATTGACAACTCATTACCCATGCCACCACCTCCTTTTCATAATATATTTGAACATAAAATTGGTACAACCTTTATCACTCACTCCAACATGATACCTCCACCATGTGACATTTATTGAACACATCTTCCCCATTACAATTACATTTACACAAAACTTAAGGATTTAGAGTTATAATCATCAAGGATTTAGAGTTATAATTAGAAGATCTCAACCCTCCTTTTAAATTAATAAGATGGATTAAATCACCATTATCACTTGACATAACCTCACATCCATCCCCCCCTTGAAAGGGTCTTGCTAAATTTTGATAGATATAATGGCCTAGGAGATCCTAGTACACATGTGAGATACTTTTTTGTTCTATCTACAACTGACACCATTGATGATGTTGTCCTTTCCAAGACTTCCTATTACAGTGATAGAGGATGAACTTGTATGGTTTTACACATTACTCCCAAGTTTCATGTCCTCATTTGTAAACCTTGCGCATACTTTAACTAGTCATTACCAATTCAACATCAATCCCTAGGTTTCCTTAGTAAAACCCAAACATTGCAAATAGGACTCCTTAGAGACAATTCATTAATTCACAACTAGGTTCTACTTATTACTCTTTCACATGAACTTATAGCCTCCTAGTGTTGTGGTGTAAACAATCTATTTTGAAAATCTTTTCCAGATATCCAAGACAAACTACTCTTTTACAAAGTGTCATTCACTATCCAAATTAGCTTTGAAAGCCATTGAAATTGATCACATTCTTGAAGAATTTAGATAAATTCTTCCCTTCTACACTTAGATAAGATAGAATAAATTCATTTCATTTCACAAACCTCCTAAACATTTGTTGCCTTTTTTCTTAGAAAGAGGATTGATCCATTTTCCATTAAAAAGACTTTAAAGAAGGCATGAAGCTCATCCAATTCTTATTTTATCTTGTGATTACCATCATAAATTAGCGCATTCTATAAACCAATGTTAAAAATTAATTAATCACATCCAATACCTTGCAAACATGGACCATTTATATGTGAACCCTAACAAAATAACTAACAAGATACAATGGTTGGGAAAAAATCATTAGATATGAAATACTTATGACACATGTTCCTCCCCAAGTTGATTATGACCATATAAAGTCCCCTGATACAAAACTTTACACCAATTTCCAACACCTAGTAGCCTTGCTTGATGATGATTCTAATATAAGAGAGCTTCCACCTTATATGCCTAGACCCTAGCCTTATCTTGTAATAAACCCTTTTCCATTTTATTTTCATGTACAACTATCTCCTCGTATGTTTCCATGAACTAAGTTGAGCCAACATTTGATGTATGTCATGATGTTCCTTGCTCATTTGTATATTTTTTTCATGTGTTGCCTCTTGCTCTCTCCATGTTTTATGTATCCATAAGTAATTTGGGATGATGCAAAGTACCAAGGAAAAATAACCCTTAGTCATGTTAACCCCAAAAATACTTATTCCCCTCCACTTTTTTGTATTGTTTGATCTTTTGTCATCCATTTTTCCAAGCACATACAAGATCCCATGACTACAAGTAATCTTCCAATAGTGACACCCTTTGATTATGCACCATGAATGATTGAGAATTTTCCAAATCCACTCTTCCACATATTCTCACTTGCCCCACATTTTCCATCCACTATCTATGTCATTCCACATAACACATTCATACCCAACACTTGTCATGTTGCATTTTTAGCTATAAACATGAGAACTTTGAATATTTGAGCCCTCCACAATATCACCATCCATAAACTATCCAATTTTGGTATTTTACCCATATGTTAAGCATAATGTGTACCATTAGGTCCATGAGAACTATTTCCCTCTACCCATCTTGATATCTAAAAATCAGTTGCAACTCCTAGAACCTCATTAGTGGACAACCCTTCCCCATTCCTTCCTCGCTTGCATATAGACTAATCAAAAGCATGCTAGTGTGAACAAGTTAGAAGCAATGTCCATAACCTCCTAATCCAATCTTTAGTGATGATCCCTTGCATCTTATTGGTTGCATGGGGTTAGACTATAAGGGTGACATCTAAAAGCAAAAGGTAAACTAAAAGCAAACCAAATCAAGTAAAAAAGTAATGCAAATTCAAAAGTATGTGAGCCCAAGAGACGTACTCAAAAATCTATATTAAATCAACTCAAAGGGATTATGAATTCAAACAAAATTACTCTACCAAGATTGAGGTCTCTTGTTTATCCCCTCCCCAATCCATTCATTGTCCCTACTATTTGTCCACTATGAGTCATTCTATGATTAGCCCCTGAGATAGGATTCCTTCTTCTCCTATTATATTGGTACCTATGACTTGAGAAGTGCACATCCACTTGAACATATGCCCTCCACATATCCATCTCTTGATCCCCATAAAATTGACTATTTCCAAATCTCCCTCAAAGTCCAAATCCCACTATGATTAAATCTTGAAACAACTCAATGCAAGCCATCACTTTGTCCCATCCATGCTCCCATGCCACTTTATACACATGTACCACATTCCATTCCATCTTCCAAGAAAGAATACAAGAAATATTAAATCAATGAAAATTCTTTTTCAACCTACTACATAAACTTGAGAAGTCACTTTGAAATCCATTGATCCAAATCCTTTATCCTAAATTCATTGGAAGAAAGTTGATAAAATTTAGCCTTAAACTTGGCCTTTAACTAATATAACCCTAATTGAGTGCACTCAATCCCACCACTTTACTTACCTTAAATGCAAATGGTCTTTTTTATTTTGTCCACTTTAGTTAACGCCTAATTCACATTCCCAAATCTAACCCAATTTTAAAAAAGGATCATTCCCAATCAACTTGTGCATGAAAAATTCAAATTTAACAATTAGTATTACCTATTTAAACACAACTCCTAGAGCATCTTAACATATGATAGGAACACATTCATCTCCTAATAATTATTAAGATAATTGAAGAGCACTTTTAGTTAAAGAAAATCTATCATTTAGCATCATCCACTTGGCATCCATTTATCTTGTCATCACTCATTGCAAAGGATCTTTACTAAATCTAAAGAAAGTGGAGTTATACAACCCTAGTATAACAAGCTCCCAAAGGTGTTCCTAAACACTACCTTGACCTAATATAGTTATTGAAGTATAGACAAAAATTTAGAGCAAGTGATAGGTGTAGAAAAGAACATAGTTTTTAGACAAGATCACATTATTTGGAGAGGATCATACTTTTTAGAAAGGATTTCAATAGTGATTCTATCCAAGCCTACACAGGTAGCATGCTTGGTTAAGGGCTTTGGGTTCGTCCCATATAGGTCTCGAGGTCGACTCACGCTGCTCTCGAGGTCAACTCGCGCTACTCAGTTTAAACTGAAAAAGTGTGTTTGTAGGCTCTGCACTTCTTCCCAGGGGGACTAGTCTCACCTCCGCTCACCCCACTGCTACACCAAAAATTGACAATATGTAAGCCCGAGGCAAGGCTCGATGGGAATCGTTGGGTTGGCTCACGGGGATACCTCCTGAGTAGAAAAAAAATAGTGATTCTGTCCAACTAACTTAAAGGGTTCAATTTATATCTATTTAAAAATATCAATACTATGAAAATCAAATCAAGTTATAGATGTGTGATAAGAGATAGATCACAACACAACATACCAATCCTATTAGAGGAGCTAAGTTATCCTAGCCCTTCTCTTTTCAATTACACAATTAATTATCTTATACTAAACTCATCTCATTTATATTAATCTAATGTTTAATCCATTAAAATCATTTATTTATCTTAAATTGGCATAAATTTAGTAGAGGGATAGCAACTTAGTGTAATATATTATGTATATAATTGTATAGTATAGTAAAAAAGTGTAATAATAATGTTTTATATTATTATTATGAATATTCTACCCAACTAACTTATAGGGTTCAATTTATATCTATTTAAAAATATCAATACTATGAAAATAAAATCAAGTTATAGATGTGTGATAAGAGATAGATCACAACACAACATACCAATCCTAGTAGAGGAGCTAAGTTGTCCTAGCCCTTCTCTTTTCAATTACACAATTACTTATCTTATAATAAACTCATCTCATTTATATTAATCTAATGTTTAATCCATTAAAATCATTTATTTATCTTAAATTGGCATAAATTTAGTAGAGGGATAGCAACTTAGTGTAATAAATTATGTATATAATTGTATAGTACAATAAAAAAGTGTAATAATATTGTTTTATATTATTATTATGAATATATTTCTTTTGTATAATCTGAACAGTTATCTTGGAGATGAATTGAATAATCATACTAGAGATGAACTGAATTGTCATGTTGTCATGTTCAAAATGAACTTCTCAAATACATTTTTGATTGACTGCAATTTTGGGTTTGCACTTCAATTTCATTTCTACTTTTACAATCCATTTCCTAGCCTAATATTAGTATTATATCACAACCTATACATCCTTCATTTTTAATAACATATTCCTCTATTTTATTTTTTCTTCTCATTGTACAAGGAATATTGCTCCTACTAGCATCTAGGGTTTTATTTTACAAACTCAAAATTTTGCATACCCTAGCATACCTACACTTAGTCATTTATAGAATACTTGCTAATCCTATGAATAGATACTATGAGATTTAGGGTTCATAATATGATCAAGAGAGGAGTACTATAGACTTCCATTGTTTATAGTTTGTGAATCTCTATGTTCAACTTTTCCTACACCCTCCATTCTCAATATTTCCTATTTTGTTCTCTATTCATTAACATGTAGCAAATATTTGTGTCAACTACAATACTTGCACCACCTATAGTATTTCACACATTCCCTAGCAATGAATTATGCCCATTTTCCTAAGTATAATTGTATTTTTTTATTTTTCTTGTGTGCCCTAGAGTTTTCTATTTCTCTATTCATCCATGCAACTTGCAACACCTATGCATTTGCCTACAATATTCACTAGTTTCCTACAATGCAGTCTATGTTACATTTTGGTTGAGATGTTCCATACAGGAATGAATATGTAGCTATGGATCGTCACAAAAATAAAACTATAGGATAATCTTTCATTAGATAAGTTTTATTTTTTTCTTATAGAAATGTTTTATTAAATTTAGTTACTTACAAAAAAAAATCTTTGGAGGAAAGTTTTTTTTTTTTGGAAAAGTAATAATATTTCCATTTTTTTTAAAATTTGGAGGAAAATATTTTTAGGAAAAACAAAGAAATTTGAAAAGATTTATTTAAAATATTGAGAAACAAGTCATGTTGGTGCAATCAAAATTCAAAATTCAAACAAATTTTACAAAGCTAAAACAAATCATTGTGTTTGGTATACATGATGCCTCTAGTTCACATTTATGGGTAAAGTTGTGATTAAATTATTACATCTAATGCCTAACATAGATGTAACAATGATGTCTGAGGATTAGACCTTATAAATTATTGGTATAAATAAGAACATAAAATTTTCATTTTCTATTTCCCTCCATTACTCATTCGTCACTATCACCAAATGTAAATCTTAATAGTAAGAAATTTTGAGTAGGATTTCTTTCTAAGTAGGTGGCATTGATAGTGAGTCTTTTTAACATGCTTCCTAAGTTCCACATACCACTCTACTCTCATGTGCTTTAAGGTCTCTTTCGCATATCAATGAGTGTATTAAAAGGATGAGCTTCTTCCACATACTAACTAGTATATAGGAAAGGTGAGCATATTGAGAGGTTTGGTATATTAGTCTAGAAATATATAGAAAAAGAAAACCTTTTGAAGTGATAAGGAACTAATCCATCTCCCATTGAAAACAATATGTATTCAATCACATCAATGGTTGGTACAACACTAACTAGGAAGGACACCTAGTTAGAATGGTCAAAGAAAGTTGATAATACTCTCATCTTTAATGATTTGTGGTTGACATTTGTGATGGAGACACACAACTAGATAAACCAATAGAAAATGTGAAAAATAATGTGGAGAAAAATTTGAAGGCATTGGCCTTAATAAGGGCCTCACTTGATGGATAAGTCTTTCATCGCATACAAGGGTACAACACACAATGAAAAGCACTTTAGAAGTTAAAGGATTTGTATTATTCTCATTCAAAATCAGAGTTCATACAAGTGCAATTGAAGTTGTTCAAAGTTGAGTTGAAAATGGTGATGTAATGATTCTGGCTTTAGAGATTTAAGATATCAAGCATGATGTTGAGGTTTCTAGTGGTTTTCATCTTCCAAGAATATAGGAAATTATAAAGGTAAAGTATGAAATAGAGGATGAGGAGGTAAAACTAGAAATAAAAATGGTCATAACCATGGGAAACAAAATGACAAATAAATTTTGTTTTACAAATGATGTGGTAGAAAATGTAGTCATGAGGATTATGAATGTAAAACATCATGGAATAAGATTGAGGCCTATAAAAAATAAAATGAAGAAAATAAGGGAAAGAAGAAAATCTCTTAATTAGATTTGGCTCAATTTGCATGTGCTTTTCATGTTAGATGATGTTAACTATGTATCAAAGAATTCAACTTGGTATGATCTTGGCTCTTGGATACTAGTGTTATGCAGCACATGAATTTTTGAAGGGACTTCTTTAAGGAGTTTCATGAAGAATGATGGCGTCCCATATATTTGGCAAATAGAACAAGTTTTCAACCCAAAGGAAAAGGGACAATTTGACTCAAGTCATGAGGACTTCCAAATTTCATTCTACATAATGTCCTATACCTTCCTCAAATAAAGTGAAATTTGTTATCCCTGCTGCTCATTTGACAACAAGGCCACTCCATTTTATTGGTTGATGAAGAGGTTATAATCAAAAGAAAATGTGATAATACGATTGTCTTAAGTAGATTTGAGGAAGGTAAGTTGTTGAAACTCAAAGGTGGGCCTTCAATTTCAAGAAACTTTGCTCATCTCATTTTAGGAGTAATGCCAACAAGTCTTTTTGTGGCATGCAAGATTTAGGCATATGAACTTTGATAGTATTTTAACAATGTAAAAGAATAGTGTTTTAGGTTTACCGTGCCTAAACCTAAAACAATTGAAAAAGTGAAGCACACATATGGGTTAGTCAACAAAGAGATCCATTTAATAAATCAAACTAGAGAGATAAAAGTAAATTGTAGTTTATCCACTTTGATTTGTGTCATCCACTACTAGTTCCTTCAGTTGGTCGTAATAAATACTTCATATTGTTCATTGATGACTACAACAGAATGACCTAAATCTATTTTGTAAAGAATAAATTAGAAACTTTTGAAAATTTTCAAAATTTTTGCACAATAGTTAAAAATGATGCACAATCCCATTTTGGTACACTAAGGACTGATAATGGTGGTAAATTCAAATCAAAGGTGCTTGAAGACTATCTCAAAAAAATGGGATCAAGCATCATCTCACAGTTCCTCACTCCTCAACAAAATGGAGTGGTTGAAAGGATGAACAAAAATGTTATGAATATGGTTTAGTCAATGTTGTATTTCAAATGAGTAAATGAGCATTTCTAAGTAGAAGTATCTTAAACAATAGTTTATCTCTATAATAGGTCACCTTCAACAACACTTAAAATGAAGACTCCATATGAAATTTAGTGTGCTCATCTTTCGTCAGTGTAGCATCCTCAAGTTTTCAAATCCACCTACTATATATTGATTCCCAAGGAAAAAAGGAACAAGTTGGACCACAAGAGTAAAAAATATATCATTTTCGGATATTCAAAATCCTCAAAGGTCTATAAACTATTTGATAAGGAAAACAATAAATTTCTCATTGAAAGAGATGTTATTTTCTATGAAACAACAAAGGACATTGCTAGCATTGATAAAAGAAATTGAGTCAACTTGAGAAATTTGCAAAATTTGATGTTTTCAAAGAGAATGATATGGAAATTCCAAACATTAAAGGGGGACATATAGTTTGGAATCTATTGAAACTATTTTACCTCTAGTAATTGAAAAAGAAAGTCCCCCTAAGAAAGAAATTGAAACTTTTTCAAAAGATGAATACATGTTTTTGGAGCAACAACCAGAAGTTCAAGGAGATTCAAATCAAAAAAATGAGGTACCAATTGTTCTATACGCAACACAAAAAAGATTGCCAAATAGGCCACATAGACATTAAAAGATGTCAAACCTGATTAAGTTGAGAAAACATGCAGTAGAAGTGCATACAAAGCTAGATAACAAGAAGAAAAGCCCCTGGAAGAGATTCAAGATAAGCTAGCAAAGATTACCTTAGGAGGACATTTGGAAGAAGAAATCAATATTGCTTTTGATTCAAAACCAACATCCTTCAAACAAACTGAAAACTTGATGCATGGAGAAAAACAATTAAAATTGAACATGATGCCTTGGTCAAGAATAGCATTTGGGAATTGGTTGATCCTCTACTCAATTGTAAACACATTGGTTGCAAGTGGATCTTTTAAAACAAATACAAATCAAGGCTTGTCTCAAAGGGATATACTTAAAAAGAAGGGATAGTGGTGCAGGAGCACCAAGGAGACCAAAAGACTTATGTCTTATTTTTGTTGTTCATTTTGTTTTGTTGATTCCATAAGGTCCTGAAGACCATTTTCTCATGTTGAAATAAGGATCATGATGCCATGTTGTAATAGGCACTCATGCAATCACATTGTAATAGGAGGCAGTCTTAAAAGTCCTAAGGGACAGTCATACCAATTTCATGTTGTAAGCCTTGTTAAGGCATGTCAAAGTGTTAGAAGGCATGTCAAAGTCTTGTCAAAGGTTTAATGCCATTGTCAAAATGTTAGAAGGCATTGTTAAGCCTAAACACAAATGTTGTCTCTGTCAAACTCTGTAATTAGTTGCTGCAGTTGTAAAATAGGGCAGTTAGATGGTTGGGGATAGTTCACCAGTCCTCCCATCGACCCAAACTACCCTTCAACTACTTCAAGACCCCAAGGAAGGTGTAATAAAACTCTGTAGATGCCCATTGTGGAAGGGGAAGCATTTTTGGTGAAGAAATAAATAAAATACAATAGTTTCTGCCTGTGTTTTATTGTTTTTTGGCTGTTGTTGCACATACCCTGCCTGTGTATGGATGAGTGGTGGCTGTTGGGCATGGTTGAATGAAAGCCTTGTAAGTAACCTTCCAAATGCATATATATTGAATTCTTGAGACTTCTTTAGAGCATTCTAATCCATATTTTTCTGTAAGGTGGTCTGAGAAACCCTCAACTAGGGTTTTGACTAAAATATAGAATGTTTTCGCCATTCCACCGACTCCAAAACTCTTCGATCAGTGGGATGGGTTCTTTGATGTTTGTTTTGATGTTTTTCAAGAGCATTTTGGGCAAGAGTTTGTTATTGGTGGAGTTCTATTTAGAAAACCTAACATCCTCATGTGTTAGGTGATGTCTAAAAGCATAGAAAAAGAACAAAAGAGGACCAATCAGTTGTAGTCCATGTTGGGACTCTAAAACCCACAAAATTCATAGTTTTGACATGTATTCTAAGTGCTCATATCATTGTTTGGGTTTTGTGCATGAATTTTAGAGGGGTCTCTTTGTATTTTAGGTCTAATTGGGGCTCTAGGTCATTGAGAGGAGTTATAGGTTGAGTCATACTATCCAAAACAACCTATACCCCATTTTGGATATGTTATAAGGAGTCCAAATGGGTATCTCCTAATTGTCCAAAATCTATATTTGAAGGTCTGCAACGAAAGTTATTGATGTTTGTTCTCTTTTCTATGGCTACAAGCAATATCTTGGGTTTGTGAAGGAAGTACTAGTTCTGAGTTTGACATGCCTTTGCCAATGATTGGAATGGATCCCAATGCATGTCTAATCAACCTTTCCATGAAGATTTCAGAGTCTCTAACTGTCGTTCCCACTTTTGCATGAAGAACCTTGAATTTGGGCTTTAGAGCATAAGAAAACCTTATCATCTTGTCAAGTCCTTCTACCTATCCAAGTGCCTCTACATCATAGTGGTATTAGAGTCATAAAAGGTTTTGTTGTTGGTTGTGTAAGGCCTGGTATATGTCAACAGAGGAGAGTGAAGGAGAGGCTAGCAATATGCCTCCAAAGGGGATGACCACTGAAGTGGTTAAGAAGTTCAAGGAGATGGAAGAAAAGATCAAACATGGAGTCAAGGAAGCACTCCAAGTAGAGTTGAAGGCATTGAGGATGGGGAAGAGGATAGATGAAGGTTCTAATGAAGAAAAAGAAAAAGAGGAGGAAGAAGAAGATCAAGAAGAGGTAGAGGTACCTGCAGATCAAAAGCATTTCCTTGAAGTCATCAAGGCAATTGGCAAGGACTCTTCAGAGACTCGGATGGAGATTCCCATGTTCAGTGGAAAGATGAATGCTGATGAAGTCATGGAGTGGATTGAGGCTCTAAACAACTACTTTGAATACAAAGAAGTTCTTGAGAATAAAAGGGTGAAGTTTGCAAAAACTAAACTCAAAGGTGCTGCCCTTACATGGTGGAATTACACCCAAGGTGAGAGGGTAAAGAATGGGAAGAGTATGATCTCTTCATGGAGCAGAATGTTGGAGAGGATCAAGTCCCAATTCCTTCCATCAGACTATGAGGTGTAGATCTACAAGAAGATGCAAAATCTCAAGCAAAGAGATTTGGATGTGGCCACCTACACCGAGGAGTTTCACAAGTTCTCTCTTCATTGTGGGTACATGGAGGATGAAAAAGGTAAAGTGGCAAGGTATCTAAATGGTGTGAGGTTTAATATCCAAGATGAAATCCATTTATTAACCCCTAAAACCATGGAAAAATGCTTTCAAGTGGCATTAAGGGCTGAAGAAAAGTTGAAGAGGAAAGGTGAGCAGCAAAATAGAGGAAGAGGTGGCAGAAATTTTAGAGGTAGGGGTAGTTTTGGAGGCAGAAATCAGTCCCAAAGAAGTCAAGGGGAATCTAGTTCCCAAGAGCAAAGTGGAGAATTAGGTTCTAGAGGAGGCTTTAGTGGAAGGAGGTCCAATGGAAGGGGTAGATTTGGTGGACCGAGGAGAGGTCCTAATGTCTTCACAGGAAGGTGCTACAATTGCAACCAAGTGGGACATCCAGCCTTCAAATGTCCTGAAAAGCAAGCCTCAAGCTCTCATGGAGGAGAGAGAAGGAACCAATTGATCCAAGAGGAAGATTGCCAAAGTGTTAACTCACCAATTGGAAGTGCAGCCCTAGTCCATGAAGGAGAAAGTTTGATGATGAGAAGAACCATGTTGAACGTGCCTCAAACACAAGAACCCCCTCAAAGGAAGACATTGTTTAGGACAACATGCAAGGCCTATGGTAAGATTTGCAAGGTAATTGTTGATTTAGGCTCAACTAAAAATTTGGTTTCTATTGAAATGGTAGACAAGTTGAAATTGAAAAGACTTCCTCATGTTAGTCCTTACAAAGTATCATGGTTGAATAAGGGGTAACAAGTTTTGGTAGATGAACAATCATGGGTAGAATTTGAGATAGGAGAATATAAGGACAAGATTTTGTGTGATATAATTCCCATGGATGCTTGTCATTTGCTGTTAGGACACCCATGGCAATATGATGTTCAATCACAACATGATGGTAAAACTAATTCTTTCATTATAACCAAGAATGGTAGGAAGTATAGAATGGATCCATTGCCTGATGAGAATGTAGAGAAGAATGTTGGGTCAAGTGTCATGATTGTGAGTGGTAAAGAATTTCTAGACACCCTTAAGGAGGAAGGAACCCAAGGGTATGCTCTGATTTTGAAGCCTATAAACAGTCCTAGTTTGCATGATCCTAGAGAGGAAGAGGTCCCTAAGGAGGTGCAGCAATTGTAAGAGAAGTATAAGGGGATTATGGTAGAAGAAATGCCTAATGAGTTGCCACCTATTAGGGACATAAGCCATCAAATTGACTTCATACCGAGATCTACTTTGCCAAACAAAGTAGCCTACAAGATGACACCTTCTCAAAATGAAGAGATTGCCAAGCAAGTGCAAGAATTGTTGGATAAGGGATTGGTAAGAAAGAGCCTTAGCCCATGTGTTGTCCCAACAGTCCTAGCCACTAAAAAGGATGGTAAATGGAGGTTGTGTACAGATTCTAGAGCCATTAACAAGATTACCATAAGATATAGGTTCCTTATACCAATGATTGAGGACCTAATTGACTGTTTGGGAGGGGCTAGATACTTTTCTAAGATTGATCTTAAGAGTGGGTATCATCAAATTAGGATAAAGCAAGGAGATGAATGGAAGAGAGCATTCAAAACAAATGAGGGTCTTTATGAGTGGTTGGTGATGCCATTTGGTCTGTCTAATGCCCCTAGTACTTTTATGCGTCTCATGAATGAAGTGTTGAAGGATTTCATTGGCAAATTTGTTGTGGTATACTTGGATGACATTCTTGTTTTCAGCAGGACTAGGGAAGAGCATTTGCAACATTTGGATTAGGTTTTGAAGAAGTTACATGATGAACAATTGATGATCAACATGGAAAAGATTGTCTTCATGAAGGAAGAACTCACCTATCTTGGTTTTGTCATTTCCCAAGGTAGTTTGAAGATGGATCTAGCAAAGGTAGAGGCCATTTTGTCATGGCCAACTCCAAAAATAGCAGGTGATGTGAAAAGTTTTCATGGTTTGGCAACATTTTATAGGAAGTTCATAAGGAGTTTTATTCATATTTGTGCACCAATTTTGGATACGATCAAAGGGGGGTAGAAATGTAAGTTTTTTTGGACAAAGGCAGACAATGATTCTTTTGAAATTCTAAAACAAAAGGTAGCACAATAGCCCATTCTTGTTTTTCCCAACTTTAACAAGTTGTTTGTGGTGGAATGTGATGCTAGTAACCTTGCTATAGGGGTTGTCCTAAGTCAAGAAGGTAGGCCTGTTGCTTTCTTTAGTGAAAAATTAAATGATGCTAAGAGAAAGTACTCTACTTATGACTTGGAATTATATGCAATGGTACAAGCTTTGAAAAAATGGAGGCACTATCTTTTGCCTAAAGAATGTATTGTTTATACTGACAACCATGCACTTAGTTTTCTGAATTCATAGGAGAAACTCAACCATAGGCATATGAAATGGGTTGAACAACTCAAAGCATATACTTTTTCAATCAAACACAAGAAGGGGCAGGCCAACAAAGTGGCAGATGCATTGAGTAGAAGGGGGTGTATGGTTCAAGAAATTTAGTTGCAAAGTGTAGGGGTTGATGCTCTCAAACATATGTATCAGGATGATGAAGATTTCAAGGAGGTATATGAAGTTTGTTCACAGTTTTCAGATTCTTATCATTCTAATTTTTCTGAGTTTTTGTTGCAGCAGGGGTTGTTGTTCAAAGGCAGCCAGCTGTGTTCCTAGGTGTTCCATGAGGGAGAACCTCATAAAGGAAAAACATTGTGGTGGACTAGGAGGTCACTTTGGGCTGGATAAAACATTGGATCAGGTGAAGAGGTTTTATTTTTGGCCTAAAATGCAATCAAATATCAGAAAATTTGTTGAATGTTGTAGTATTTGTTAAAGGGCAAAGGGTACTTCATCTAATGTTGGTCTATATCAGCCACTACCTATTCCTAATAGGCCATGCGAAAGTATTAGCATGGATTTTGTTTTGGGTCTTCCTAGGACTCAAAGAGGTTTTGATAGCATATTTGTTGTAGTGGATAGATTCAGTAAGATGGCTCATTTCTTGCCATGTAAATGCACTAATGATGCTTCACACATTGCTAGTTTGTTCTTCAAAGAAATTGTTAGAATCCATGGTTTGCCTCTTAACATTGTGACTGACAGGGATCCAAAGTTTGTAGGCCACTTTTGGCGCACTTTGTGGAAGAAGTTGGGCACTCAATTGTCATTTACTTCAGCCTATCACCCTTAGACTGATGGCCAAACTAAGGTGGTGAATAGGTCCTTGGGAAATCTTCTTAGGTGTCTTACCAAACAACATGGAGAGGCATGGGATATGATCATCCCTCAAGCTGAGTTTGCTTACAATGATTCCACCAATAAAAGCACAGGAAGGAGTCCATTTGAGATTGTTTATGGTGTTCACCCAAGAGGTATTCTTGAATTGAGAGATCTCCATGGATTGGAGAGGAAAAGTGCTCAAGGTGAAGACTTTGCATTGACCATGAAGGACATCCATGATAATGTAAGAGAAACTCTTCAAAGGAACAATGACAAGTACAAGGAGAAAGCCAATGAGAGAAGGAGAGATGTACAATACAAGGTTGGGGACTTGGTCATGGCACATTTGAAGAGGGAGAGTCTTCCAAAGGGGCAGGCAACCAAACTCCTCATGAGAAGAACATAGGACCACGCAGGATTGTGCACAAATTTGGGACCAATGCCTATGAGATTGAACTTCCTCAAGGCTTGGCCATATCTCCTATCTTTAATGTTTCAGACTTGTTCCCTTTCAAAGGTGATCATAATGCAGATTCAAAGATAGATATGATAGCAGTAGGAGATGAAGAATGGGTTAAGGGTCTTCCACCCACTCAACCCTTGAAGCTGGAATGTATCTTGGACACCAAGGTCTTGAAGAAGACTAGAAAGAAGACATACAAACAATTCCTTGTCAAATGGAGTGGTTCACCCATTGAAGATGCCACTTGGATGAGTGAAGAAGACATCTTGAAGCATGGTGTCATAGTTGCTGATCTGATTCCTCAAGGGACTTGAGTTCTCTTTCCACTCGGGGAGTATGGTGCAGGAGCACCAAGGAGACCAAAAGACTTATGTCTTGTTTTTGTTGTTCATTTTGTTTTGTTGATTCCATAAGGTCCTGAAGACCATTTTCTCATGTTGAAATAAGGATCATGATGCCATGTTGTAATAGGCACTCATGCAATCACATTGTAATAGGAGGCAGTCTTAAAAGTCCTAAGGGACAGTCATACCAATTTCATGTTGTAAGCCTTGCTAAGGCATGCCAAAGTGTTAGAAGGCATGTCAAAGTCTTGTCAAACGTTTAATTCCATTGTCAAAATGTTAGAAGGCATTGTTAAGCCTAAACACAAACGTTGCCTCTGTCAAACTCTGTAATTAGTTGCTACAGTTGCAAAACAGGGCAGTTAGATGGTTGGGGACAGTTCACTAGTCCTCCCATTGACCCAAACTACCCTTCAACTACTTCAAGACCCCGAGGAAGGTGTAATAAAACTCCGCAGATGCCCATTGTGGAAGGGGAAGCATTTTTGGTGAAGAAATAAATAAAATACAACAGTTTCTACCTGTGTTTTACTATTTTTTGGCTGTTGCTGCACGTACCCTGCCTGTGTACGGACAAGTGGTGGCTGTTGGGCATGGTTGAATGAAAGCCTTGTGAGTAACCTTCCAAATGCATATATATTGAATTCTTGAGACTTCTTTAGAGCATTCTAATCCATACTTTTCTATAAGGTGGTTTGAGAAACCCTCAACTAGGGTTCTGACTGAAATATAGAATGTTTTCACCATTCCACTGACTCCAAAACTCTTTGATCAGTGGGATGGGTTCTTTGATGTTTTTCAAGAGCATTTTGGGCAGGAGTTTGTTATTGGTGGAGTTTTATTGAGAAAACCTAACATCCTCGTGTGTTAGGTGATGTCTAGAAGCATAGAAAAAGAACAAAAGAGGACCAATCAGTTGTAGTCCATGTTGGGACTCCAAAACCCACAAAATTCATAGTTTTGACATGTATTCTAAGTATTCAGATCATTGGTTGGGTTCTATGCATGAATTTTAGAGGGGTCTCTTTGTATTTTAGGCCTAATTGGGGCTCTAGGTCATTGAGAGGAGCTATAGGTTGAGTCATACCATCCAAAACAACCTATACCCAGTTTTGGATATGTGATAGGGAGTCCAAATGGGTATCTCCTGATTGTCCAAAATCTATATTTGAAGGTCTGCAACGAAAGTTATTGATGATTGTTCTCTTTTCTAGGGCTATAAGCAATATCTTGGGTTTGTGAAGGAAGTACTAGTTCTAAGTTTGACCTGCCTTTGCCAATGATTGGAATGGATCCCAATGCATGTCTAATCAACCTTTCCATGAAGATTTTAGAGTTTCTAATTGTTGTTCCCACTTTTGCATGAAGAACCTTGAATTTGGGCTTTAGAGCATAAGAAAACCTTGTCATCTTGTCAAGTCCTTCTACCTATCCAGGTGCCTCTACATCAAATAGAGTATGAAGAGACTTTTTACCAACAATGAAAAATACCACCATTCATGTTTTGTTGACTTGGTAGCACAAAATACATGGAAAGTTTATCATATGGATATGAATACTACTTTTTTCAATGGAAATATCAAAGAAATGGATTACATGGCTAAACTATAAAGTTTTGCAGTTGAAGGTCAAGAACAAAAGGTGTGTAAGTTGGTAAAATTGCTATATGGTTTGAAACACGCGTCAAGAGCTTGGTATGAAAAACTCATTGAGCGCCTCTTGAGCATGAACTTCAAGCATTTTGAATTTGAAGATGCAACTCTTTTTGTCAAGACATTTGACAAGACAGTTGTATACCTAGTTGTATATGTGGATGATCTACTCATATTAGGAAATAATCAAAGGTACACTACAAAAGTGAGAGAAAATTTGATGAAAGGTTTTAAAATGATAGGTTTAGATCATCTTCATTAAGTTATTTGGGTATTCAAGTGATTCAAAAATCCAAGTATATTTTCATCACGCAATGCAAGTATATTGGTGAAGTTATGAAAATTTGGAGTGACAATTTGTAAACCACTTAGCACACCCATTAGAAAAAATATAAAGTTGACATCAGATGATACTATAGAGTTTGAAGACATAGTTAAGTATAGACAACTCATTGGAAGTCTAACCTATGTAACCACAACTAGATCAAACATTTCTCTTGTTGTTGGCATTCTTTCTCTCTAGATTCATGCAACAATCGAGAGAAAGTCACTAGGTAGTAGCAAAGAAGGTTCTTCAATATCTAAAGGGAACTCAAACTTTTGGGCTAAAATATTGCAAGGTAACAAATTTCAGACTACTTGAATATTCATATTTAAACTATGTGGGTGATTTGAAGATGGAAAATCTACTTCAAGTTTCTTGATGAATAATTTAGGGTCAGTAGTCATCACTTGGAAGTCAAGTAAGTAGTTAGTGTCACCTCTTTCTTCAACAAAAGTAAAAGATATGGTAGCTTCAAAGGCAATAGGGAAATATTGTGGCTTAGAAGGATTTTTGAAGATTTTTAGGAAAAATAGGTTTTTCCAACACCACTCATGGTCGACAACACTTCTACAATCAAAATGGCAAGAAATCTAGTATTTTATGGCCAAACCAAGCATATCAATGTCAAATTCCATTTGATATGACATTATGTAAAAGATTGTAGTGTCAAATTGATACATTGTCCAACTATAGAACAACCAACAAATATCTTGACAAAAGTGCTTGAAAGTGAGAAATTTGAAAAATTCATAGACATGCTTAGTCTCACTATAACCCCCACAAGTTAAAGGGTGGTCTAATATTATACATATAATCTTAAGATATAGTAAATAAGTGTATTTTATATTATTATTACAAATATATTTCTTTTGTAAAATCTAAATAATCATCCTGAATATGAACTAAACAAACATCCTAAAAATAAACTAAATGATCATATTCCATTGTTAAATATACACTTCTTAAAAACATTTTTAAATGAATACAAAGTTTACATTTCAATTTCATTTCCATTTCCTAGCCTAACAGCTAAAACTACTATTCCTTCCTGTGCACATCTATCAACTCATAACAAGACCACATGAACTTTCATAGTAATAACCTTAAATAATGTCATTATCGAAAGTGCGTGAATATAGCAATATGTGGGTGCCACATAAATCTTTCCTTTGTCCATACATTATTATAGACAAAAAGTTCAAAAGTAGTAATCTCGTCTCTTTATTTTTTGCTTGGTAAAGTTCTACGTCACTAATACATGATTTTAATGATAGTTTTTTTTGGGTTGCTTTTGTTTTAAGATTTCCCATAAATTTTTTTAAAAGATGTTTTTAATTGTAAGATTAAATTAAGGTGAAATAAGATTTAAATTTTAATGAGATTTATTTCCTTAATTAGATCTACCATGCTTATCCGTATCACTATCATATCTTCCATTTATTTCTAAAGTTAATAGATAAAGAATCAAGATGATTTGATTTTCATGGTCTTGGATAGATAAAGAATCGAGATGATTTAATTTTCATTGTCTTTAAATTTTCTCAAGTGATTGTAAGAGTTAAAAGTATATACCTTGTACTTTTATTCATTTGGTTTATGTCATTTTTATGAATGTTATAAATGTGTAACTTTAATATATTTAATTTAGTTTATTTGATATATTAATTAATTTTAATTTTAATTTTATTATTCATAATTGTTTTAATTAGGATTAATTTAAATTTATAAAAAAATTACTATTTTAGTCTTAATTATATTTGTAGTTTTTTTTTTGGTTTAAGTAATATTGTGGTTTAGTACTATCACTTTAATTTTCAAATTTCTTATTTTTTAAGTTAATTTTTTTTTTGAAATATGATCATTACCTCGTCACCCTATATGTTAAAAGTTTTGAGTTGTCTGTGTATAATGTGTATTTAAGGTCATTATCCTTAATCATTTAGGAATCAATTCATCATGTATTATTGACATCTTGTGTTCACATTTAAAGCATTTTTGTCATAATCATATTAGTTTCAATGTCAATTCTCACTTATATTTCGTATTTTTTATCCTTATACTTTGACAATTAAACTTAACTATTATGAAGAAATTCAACAATCTTTTATCTATTTATAATAAACCCACTATTTTATTTACTTAACAATTATTTTATATTATTTTAGTTACTTAGGAAATATTTTATTTTATTTATTCTGTCACGCCCGCCTTGAACGCCTTAAAGAATACACACTTATGCTATATGAAACAGGAAATTTTTTTTTTTAAATGATTAAGTAACGTTAACACAACTAATTACGACATATTCTCTAAGGGTCCAAGGCTGCATCACTTAACAAATCAACTAACATAATTTAATATTCATCAGTAACGGATCCAAAACCCTGCTCAAATAAATAACTTATTCACATTCATTGCAAATCATCAAATAACGGAATCTGCATGATTAAATACATAACTGAAATGCTTTCATATAAGTACATCATGACAT
Source organism: Cunninghamia lanceolata (assembly GCA_027924645.1). Taxonomy (NCBI): domain Eukaryota; kingdom Viridiplantae; phylum Streptophyta; class Pinopsida; order Cupressales; family Cupressaceae; genus Cunninghamia; species Cunninghamia lanceolata. The sequence continues at coordinate 16,538,020 of BSBN01000001.1, forward strand.
CATTATATTACCATTTTAGTCTACATCAAAAGTTACATACATAAAGAATGTTCTGTTACACAAATCTGGTACAAGGTTATGCACTTACATCATCATCATTGGAACAAGTACAACTGGAACAAATCCTTTCTGCATATGATCTCGACAAGAGTAACCAATGGATAAAATAGCTCTTCCACCCGACCATGTGGAACCCTAAGGTCCACCCCCGAGCTAGGAGTTAACATGAGGTCCCAAACACTAACAGTCAGGTAGACGAAAGACAATCAAGCAAAAAGGATGACCAAACGCCAATACAACACATGGCAATAACAATACAACACAACATAATTTCCAGAGGTGACACAAAACAAATGAGGAGAGACCGAACAAGGGATGCTAGGTTGTAGTAGGGAGAGTGTCATCGCACGGTCCTAACATGGGTTATCCTGACAGCCTCTCACTAGGCGCCGGCCCCATAGGGTGACACATGCGGAATCGACCTTCCTTTCATGAGGACAAGGAAGTCAATCATGCCGACCAGGCCTTCTCTACCCATCCTTAGTCTAAACAAGCACTATAGGTCATGGGAGAGGAATCCAATAATCTTATTAATGTGAAATCTACCCTTAACCCCCTAGTTAATTTTAGGTTATCACTTGATTAATCTACTTCCAACGGGTTATCCTGACTGCCACTTTGGGTGCCGGCCCCACGTTGAAAGCCACTCTCCTTCCTAACACCTAGTAACCTTAACATCATACAAGGCTTATAACAATACACGTAAATGAACACTGCAAGACATAAACCCTCTTGCACCAAAATAGAATCATAACATCAATTGTTATCCAACACTTTTAACATTACAATACTTTATTCTTTTACAAATTTCAGGTCTCTCCATACGACAAAACGGTACAATAAAATCACAAGTGGTTAACATCCTCACAGGAAAATATTACTTTCCTTACACACAAACAACTTGACATTATCTCAATATACTTCATACTATATTTGATCCACATACTCGTTATTACGTCGTAAACACAAAAAAAACAGCAATACACAAGTTGCAAATACTCAACAATGACAACTTAGCCTCTGGAAATTGAGTTTGAACAACCTCAATTCGACTCATTACAACAACCCAATCATTCCAATTCAGATTCCAGAGATGAAATACTACAATTCATTCTCGGCTTAATGTAAACAACTTCTGAAATAAAATCAACATTAAATTACAACAATTAAATTAATATCTTGCAACTAAATCTCTAACTAATCTTTCTTTCAAACTTGTCTAATTAACTTTATTCTATCAAGGATGAAATGAATAATAACGCTAGGAGAGATGTCTTACGACTGAACGGCAATTACACGAGGTGAATTCAATCACGAAATGTTTGTTATCCTTCATACGGTCTTTCAAACATTCTAGCGAGCTCAACCAAATGAATTCTTTTATGATGATTTGAAGATGTCTCTGAAATTGATCTTATCCATGGTGATGTAATTTGGCAAGGAGAACGATCGTAAATGCGCCCTGTGCGAACAACTTGGGATATTTTACTACTGAGGTGTAAAATTGTTGTTGACTGTTTTACCACTGACGTGAATGATATGCATCCGGTCTGATGACTTCCGGCTATGTTCTCTAAACTTGCAAATTTACTGCGTTGACGGTATCCACGTAAATCGTTTGCTCATTTTCTAACGAATAGCAATAATCACAAAAGACGGTGAAAATCTGGAAAAGACAAACTGGAGTTGTTGCAAAGACTACATACGACTTCTAACAACGTCCTTCTTACCATTATGCAGATTTCCAATTACAAAAAGGTGTGGATACAGTGTTACATACTGAAGGAAGTTTATCTCTGATGGAAGGTCGCAGATTACAAATCTTCTGTAGATTTCGACTGTTGTTTACTGTGTGAAGGCAGAACCATCTTCCTTGGCAGCGCATGCCTTTCTATGTGCTAACTCAGTTATTGAGATATCTGTTAACTCTGCACTGATTGTACAAATCATTTTCAAGAAACAGTTGAATAAGGGTAAAGGTGAAACTTGAGCGCTCAGCTGAGTACAACTCTCCAAATAAATGGATCGATTTCAGGACAAACAAAACTGGATTTATTGCAAGAACTTTAAAACTTGTCATAGGGCGATCTGTGGTTATAAAACTGGATTCTACAGAAATACTTTTTGGGATGCAATCATATGGTGATCCTATTGTTGTGCTAGATCGCTGGTATACACAGAATGGGTTTGCTGACAAGGTATTAGATTCTTTTTTTTTTCTTGACAGGGTAGCCTTTTAGTTTCCGATTTGCAACCCTATAGCAGCTAGGAAATAGTGATTACTGAGTTCAGAAGTGTTAGTGAACATTGACCCGCGCCATGTAACTACCACTTCACCACAAGAATAAGCGCCAAAGCAGACCAACAACGAAACACATTAGATTCTTCAGGCAACGAATCACCAATCGTCTATCTCATGTCTTACATAACTAGCATGCATCTATATCATCGATTCTCAAACCTTGAATATTATTCCATTTTCTTTCAAGAACAAACCGTAGAACTGGCAATACAAGGTGCAATTTGCAAAAAAAACAACCCTTTCCAGGTATGCGCCTAGCCCAAACGGCTTAGGGAAACAATGGAACAAGGCAGAGTAAGTATCCATCATGAAGAACTCCCATAATCGATAATGAAAGGGTTCGATAGCTCCAGCTATGGAGTAAGCTTAGACAACGGATCATAGCATAATACTCAGAAAATGGCGGATAACAGGGATTCGGGACTTTCATTCAAACGAATGAAAGCAAGGCAGAAATGAATGAAAGCAAGGCAGCGGCTACCTAATACCGTCGGTCCACAAAAGAATAATACCAAACACACAAAAATAGTATACCAACCATCTGCAGGCCATCCTCCCTCTGGCAGGTATGCGCACAACCCATTCGGCTAGGAAGCAAGGGACGAGTGCAGAGTTGGTATCCAACAGAAGAACCTTCAATAATAAAAAATGAATGGGTTTCAATGACTCCAGCTAAGGCATAGGGTAGTCAATGGTACATAGCATAATACCTAGTAAATGGCGAAAGAAGAGGCTTCGGACTTTCATTCCAAAACGAGTGGTAACAAGGTAGCGAATTACCTATTATTATCTGTCCACAACAGAAATAAAACTAACCACAACAAAACGCAATATACATAGAGCTTTCAAATATAATGGATGAATATGTTCGTTGACCTGATAAAAGTGCGACTAGCTGTTGCCAAGGCGATCCATGATTAGTTCGCTGACCTGATAAAAGTGTGACTAGCTGTTGCCAAGGCGATCCATGATTAGTTCGCTATATCAGAGGCACTGATCAATGATCAGTGGACGCACGGAAAGGATCTCAGGGAAAGGGGCCGCATTTGTTAGAATGGTCAACTCACTGCTATTATTTTTTTTTTCTTTAAACTATGATGGAAACAATGCAATCTGTATATGCCCGACTACTGCCTGCTAATGCTCCCTCTCTAAACTAGGGTTCAAAGACTGTAAGGGAGAAAAGAACAGAATTGTTTTCACACAATCAAATCGCTTGCCCTGAGGTGTTAGGGGATTTTAGTGTGGAGAAGAAACCGTGGTCGACTAATGACTGAGAGAGAAGGTGAGCTACAACAAACACATCATGGCATCTAAGAATTGGAACCCTCATAAGGACGATCTCCCTTAAATGTAACCTGGAAAAATAGTTTCTAATCTGTTGGAGGACGGTGGGAGAATGGTAAGGCAATTCCATTTATTACAGACCCAAGGTTTTCATCTAAAACCGTCTACAGAGAATACACATTTGCAGAAATGACAGAAAGTCCCAGCAGAAACCATTGAACCAAAACCATTTCATAAATCAGGCAAAGACGCAAACAATCAACATGCTCAGATTTAGAGAAAAGAAACAGCGAAAGAAGGCAAGTATTCCAAGGAACCTGGCTATGATGTCGATTCAACGAGTCTGCTTCAATTGTTGCAGATCCAAGCTACCTATTCTAGCCTTCTTCTCCCTTCATGTACCTGTAATGCCGTCCTTAATGCCTCTGCCGCTCTTTTATAACACAGCCTCTCTCCTCTACCAAGGGCTTGGCACGCGATCCCATGCATAACTCCTTTAAAAATATGTATTTTATTTAATTTAATGATCCCCCAAATATTATTTATTTTATTTTATTATTATATCTCTTTAGAGCCGACCCAATATATTGTTATTAATAGAGTAGTACTATTTCGACAATCTATAATTTTGTACTATACTTTAATTTATTTTATTAATAAAGTTGTGAATCACAATTTACAACATGATTACCACTATTTATTTATTTAAATATTTATTATAAATAATATTATATTGAACAATACAAATTTCTTACAACTTTATTTAACAACACTCCTCATAAAATAATAATTTATTTATAACGATAATCGACAAGTAACGACTTTATGCCCATTTAACAACATTTATACTCTTTCGTAGAATAATTCTAATTAAAGCACAACATTACCACACATACTTAGACACTTGTAGAACTCATTAGACTCTAAGATACAGTATTACCTGACAGCAAGACATGAGCGAACGACAACCAATAACCACAAGGGTAAACTGACGATGAAGGAACACTGACTAGGGACCTCACGTTAACTCCAACCAACTAATCCATTGGTGAAGGCACGCTTAGACCTGTAATCAGGTGGAGTCGATGCCTAGTACCTGCATCCTGCAGCAATGCATGGTTAACCATGACAAGATATACATATATGTCACATGTAGTCCTATCGTGAATGGAAATCGCAGTGGGGTAGGGTACTCGAGAATGAGTAATACGACACTGTTCCATTCACGTTTATGAATAACAATCAACTATATTGAACAAGGTATCAGATTACTAGTCTACAACATGAAACGATCAACTAACTTCCAATCCCATATAATGAATAACATCAAAGCATCTAAAACATCAGTTCATTTATCAAATTGTAAAGCATAAAATGACATAATCCAACCTCAACATCTGTTATCATAACAATTAGGTTCATATTGAAATAGCAAAATAACTAGAAATCCATCATCAAACGATCCAAAATACTGTCATAATGTCCAGTACTACTAAGCAAACATCAGTCCAAAAGACGACAAGTTGAGGGGCACTACATCCTCCCCCCCTAGGATCAGGCTTACTCCTGGAAGCCTGCGAACAAATATGGATATAGCTCTCGCATACGGGAAGTATCTTCCTAGGTCACTGAAGTCTCATCACTAGGATCCCATTGGACCCTTACCTGCTCTATGACTCTGCCCCTGAGAGCGAGTCGCCTATGCTCCAAAATGCCTACGGGCTCCAAAGCTACCTACCCGTCCTCTACCTGTAAGGCGTTCCAATCAAGAACATGTGAAATATCTAGATGATAAAGTCTAAGAACAGAAACATGAAATACGTCATGGACGCGTGACAAGCTAGGCGGCAAAGCAAGACGATATGCAACAGGACCGATCCTCTCCAAAACCTCGAATGGCCCAACAAAGCGTGGCGTGAGCTTAGAGCCTTTTCCGTAATGAATCGGACTCTTTTGCGGATGCACCCGCAAGAACACCCGATCACCAACTAAAAACTAACGATCAAGTCTGTGAGCATCTGCATATTTCTTCTGTCTATCCTGAGCTGCTACCAGATGCTCTCTGATGCGATCGACCTGCTGCTCCATCTCTTGGAGCATCTGAGGGCCTAGGAGAACTCTATCCTCAAGGCGATCCCAACTCAATGGGGTATGACAAGGACGACCATATAGGGCCTGAAAAGGAGACATGCCAATGGAGCTGTGGTACCCATTATTGTACGCAAACTCCACCAAATACAAATAATCTTCCCAACGGTTTTGCTGATCCATCACATACATTCGGAGCATATCCTCAAGGACCTGATTGACCCTCTCAGTTTGCCCATCAGTCTCTGGATGGTAAGCTGAACTGAAGTTCAATTGAGTCCCCAACGCATGCTGAAGGGATGTCCAAAGAGCTGAAGTAAAAACTGGATCACGATCAGAGATAATCTTGCGAGGAATCCCGTGCAATCTGACTATATCCTCCATGAAAACTTTGGCCACAGATGAAGCATTATATGAAGATCGGACAGGAGAAAAGTGTGCTACTTTCGTAAGCCTGTCTACAGTGACCATTATCGCATCATGGCGACGAGAAGACATGGGTAAACCAACTATAAAATCTATTGAAATGATGTCCCACTTCCATTCTGGAATAAGATGTGGCTGAAGAAGACCCGCGGGATGTTGATGTTCCACCTTAACCCTCTAACATTCTAAGCATCTCAAAACAAAATCAGCAATATCCCTCTTCATACCAGCCCAAAAATATATCTGACGAAGATCTGCATACATCTTCTTGACACCTAGATGAGCAGAATAAGGTGCCCGATGAGCCTCAGTCATGATTAGGGTGCGGAGACCCTCTGTAGAAGGCACATAAATGCGACCTAAATGTCGCAAGAGACCATCTGACTCGATAGAATACCCAGCATATCTACCCTCCAAGGCTCTACCAGACTCCACTTCAGCTTTCACTTCTTGATACCATCTATCTGCAGGGAGTGCTGCAAGAATTTGTCCTCTCAAATCCACTCCAAGAGTGATAGACGAAAGTTCATGTCTTCGATGACTAAGAGCATCCGCCACCACATTCTCCTTACCTTGGATATATTTTACCTCAAAATCATACTCACTTAAAAACTCCATCCATCGCCTCTGTCTCGCATTCAGGTTTGGCTGAGTAAAAATATACTGTAAACTTCGGTGATCACTGTGCAGCTCAAACCGATGCCCCAGCAAGAAGTGTCTCCATCTTACCAATGCATGAACAACTGCAGCTAACTCTAGGTCATGTGTAGGATAGTTCAACTCATGATCTTTGAGTTTACGAGACTCGTAGGCTATCACACGACCCTCCTACATTAAAACTACTCCTAAACCTCCCAAAGATGCATCAGTACAAACCACAAAATCTCCGGCAGGATCCGGCACTGCTAGAATAGGTGCACTAGTTAACCGCTCCTTAAGACTCTGAAAGGCTGCTTGACACTATTCTGACCAAAGGAACTTCTTTCCTTTTCTCTGAAGAGAAGTAATAGGGTGAGCTATCTTTGAAAATCCTTCCACAAATCGTCGATAATAGCCTGCTAAACCCATGAAACTACGAACCTCTGAAACATTGGTAGGAGCTAGCCAATCCATGATGGCTTGAATCTTTGAAGGATCCACTGCAATACCCTTGTCTGAAATAAAACGCCCCAAATATTTCACTTCAGTTTTAAAGAAATCACATTTAGCCAGATTTGCATACAACTGATTTTCTCTTAAACACTGCAGAACCTGCCGCAAATGTTCTTCATGCTCCTCCACAGACCTTGAATAAATTAATATATCATCTAAGAAGACAAGAACAAATCTATCAAGATATGTACGGAACACACCATTCATCAGGCTCATAAATATTGATGGCGCATTTGTCAACCCAAAAGGTACAACAGTGAATTCATAATGCCCATAGTGAGTGTGAAATGTTGTCTTGTGGATGTCAGCCTCAAAGATGCGCAACTGATGATATCCTAATTTTAGGTCTATCTTGGAGAACACCTTAGCTCCCTTGATCTGATCAAAGAGGTCATCAATTCATGGCAATGGGTATCTGTTCTTCATAGTCACCTTATTAAGCTGTCGATAGTCGATGCACAAACGCAGAGATCCATCCTTTTTCTTCACAAAAATCACAGGTGCTCCCCATGGAGAGACACTTGGATGAATGAATCCCTTTGCTAATAACTCTTCTAGCTACAAGCGAAGCTCCTTAAGCTCCTGAGTAGTCATCCGGTATGGAGCTCGTGAAATAGGCTCTGCTCTGGGAACAAGGTCTATCTTGAAATCAATATCACGCTTCGGTGGCATACTTGGAATCTCGCTAGGAAAAACATCTTCATACTCCTTGAGAATAGGATGATCATCAAGAGATGTCTCCCTATCTTCTCCAAAATCTAAATCATTAACTCTTACAGCAAACAACTCGCATCCTTGACGCAAACATCTCTTCAATTGCATAGCAGAAATCATGCGCAAGGAGATGGGTCTCTGAATCCCAACCACTTCTACTTCTTTGCCCAATTCATCAACACACCTTACTAATTTGTGGCGATAGTCTATCACCGCTCGATGAGCATCCAACCAATCCATTCCCAACACTATGTCATAGGATCCTAATGGTATAATGCGAAGATCTGCTGTGGTAGATAAAGGTCCTATCCTCAACTCGCAACCAAACACAAGAGAGTCTACTGATACCCTAGATCCAGAGGCCAATTCCACCTGCCACTTAACATCTTGCTTTGCTGCCGCTAATTTGCAACGCTCCACTAAAGAAGGGGAAATAAAAGAATTTGAAGCACCAGAGTCAAAAAGAACAGAAATGGTAATACCTCGCAAGACACCTGTAGCCTCCACAACGGTACCTTGGTGCTCCACTTGGCGATTATCCATCACCGAAAACACCCTATGTGACCTGCCTGCATCACCAACAGTGGGCTCTGAAACTACGGGCCTCTGTCCAAATCCTGAAGTATTCTTACGCGGGCACTGTCTAGCAATGTGGCCCTGCTGATTGCAAGAGAAACATCTTGTTCCCCTGCCAAAACCTCCACCACCAACCGGAGCATTTGACTGCTGAAAGCTACCTCTACTTGCTATAGATTGTGTGCTTTGCGCTGGTTGACTGGCCCGATCACGTTTAACTCTCTGCCAACTTTGATCCTTTCTGGAATGAAATCTACTACCTTGCTGATACTGAGAGTTTCTTGATTTCGTCTGGGAAAACTGTTGTTGCTGCTGTCCACTCTTAGAAGGTACCTGTTGACTCCTCGAGTTACCTGCTACATGAGACTGACCACCTCAGAAACCCGAACCTGCTTGAGATGAGCTACCAATCTGTACACTTGTATGACCCCCTAGGGCCATGGTCAAGTTCTCTTCCACCAGTCGAGCCTTCTCAACTGCTACCTCCATGGTCTTTGGCTTGAACACACGAACTTCTCCACTGATGCGTGCATTCAGACCTCTAATAAAATGCTGAACTAACATGGCCTCGTCGTTTCCAATGCCTGCATACTGCTTGAGTTCATAAAACCTGCGCTCATACTATTCCACTGTCATGGCCATCTGTCTCAACCCATGGAATTCGTCCGCTCGTCGTTGCCTCCAGTGATCAGATAAAAATTGAGCTCTGAACCTTTCCAAAAATAGTTCCCATGAAATTGTCACAATATCCAGATGCAACTTTTGTTCCTCAAGACGCCACCATGTAGAGGCGAATCCTCTTAGATGCATGATGGCGCATCTTGCCTTAGTGTTGCTACCATATGGATGCGTAGCAAAGCATCTCTCCAAATCAATCAGTCATGTCTCTGCTTCCAAACCACTACCGGAGCCATCGAATGTAGGAGGACGGGCTCTCATCAAGTCTCTCATGTGGCCCGCAAGAATGGCTTCTTGTTTAGCTGTGATTTATCTCCTTCTAGGAGATCATTCTCTTTCTCTCTCTTCTGGTTGTACCACCTCCTGCCTAGGACCAAGACGAGCAAGCACCTCCTCAAGGAGCTAGCCTAGTTGAGCACCCTCGGGCTAATCCTGATTCTCTTGATTCTCACTTCCACCTTCTTGTGTACTCCCATGAGGGGAACTAGGAGGAGGGCTGATATCAACACCTCTCCCACGACCCCTACCTCGTCCATGTCCTCGGCCTCGTACCCTAGGCATCTTCCTGGACAACACATCCAAGAACCACTTCAGGTTGTTAGGCAAGGACTATGAATGAATATGTTCTTTAGAGTTTAAGCAACTAGCATAGCTCAATGGGCTAATTATAAAACCAAAGTACCCAGTGTTAGTAACCTAGCTCTGATACTAGATGTCATGCCCGCCTTGAACGCCTTAAAGTATACACACTTATGCTATATGAAACAGGAATTTTTTTTTTAAAATGATTAAGTAATGTTAACACAACTAATTACGACATATTCTCTAAGGGTCCAAGGCTGCATCACTTAACAAATCAACTAACATAATTTAATATTCATCAGTAACGGATCCAAAACCATGCTCAAATAAATAACTTATTCACATTCATTGCAAATCATCAAATAACGGAATCTGCATGATTAAATACATAACTGAAATGCTTTCATATAAGTACATCATGACATCATTATATTACCATTTTAGTCTACATCAAAAGTTACATACATAAAGAATGTTCTGTTACACAAATCTGGTACAAGGTTATGCACTTACATCATCATCATTGGAACAAGTACAACTGGAACAAATCCTTTCTGCATATGATCTCGACAAGAGTAACCAATGGATAAAATAGCTTTTCCACCTGACCATGTGGAATCCTAAGGTCCACCCCCCGAGCTAGGAGTTAACATGAGGTCCCAAACACTGACAGTCAGGTAGATGAAAGACAATCAAGCAAAAAGGATGACCAAACGCCAATACAACACATGGCAATAACAATACAACACAACATAATTTCCAGAGGCGACACAAAACAAATGAGGAGAGACCGAACAAGGGATGCTAGGTTGTAGTAGGGAGAGTGTCATCGCACGGTCCTAACATGGGTTATCCTGACAGCCTCTCACTAGGCGTCGGCCCCATAGGGTGACACATGCGGAATCGACCTTCCTTTCATGAGGACAAGGAAGTCAATCATGCCGACCAGGCCTTCTCTACCCATCCTTAGTCTAAACAAGCACTATAGGTCATGGGAGAGGAATCCAATAATCTTATTAATGTGAAATCTACCCTTAACCCCCTAGTTAATTTTAGGTTATCACTTGATTAATCTACTTCCAACAGGTTATCCTGACTGCCACTTTGGGCGCCGGCCCCACGTTGAAAGCCACTCTCCTTCCTAACACCTAGTAACCTTAACATCATACAAGGCTTATAACAATACACGTAAATGAACACTGCAAGGCATAAACCCTCTTGCACCAAAATAGAATGATAACATCAATTGTTATCCAACACTTTTAACATTACAATACTTTATTCTTTTTCAAATTTCAGGTCTCTCCATACGACAAAACGGTACAATAAGATCACAAGTGGTTAACATCCTCACAGGAAAATATTACTTTCCTTACACACAAACAACTTGACATTATCTCAATATACTTCATACTATATTTGATCCACATACTCGTTATTACGTCGTAAACACAAAAAAAAACAGCAATACACAAGTTGCAAATACTCAACAATGACAACTTAGCCTCTGGAAATTGAGTTTGAACAACCTCAATTCGACTCATTACAACAACCCAATCATTCCAATTCAGATTCCAGAGATGAAATACTACAATTCATTCTCAGCTTAATGTAAACAACTTCTGAAATAAAATCAACATTAAATTACAACAAATAAATTAATATCTTGCAACTAAATCTCTAACTAATCTTTCTTTCAAACTTGTCTAATTAACTTTATTCTATCAAGGATGAAATGAATAATAACGCTAGGAGAGATGTCTTATGACTGAACGGCAATTAGACGAGGCGAATTCAATCATGAAATGTTTGTTATCCTTCATATGGTCTTTCAGACATTCTAGCGAGCTCAACCAAATGAATTCTTTTATGATGATTTGAAGATGTCTCTGAAATTGATCTTATCCATGGTGATGTAATTTGGCAAGGAGAACGATCGTAAATGCGCCCTGTGCGAACAGCTTGGGATATTTTACTACTGAGGTGTAAAATTGCTGTTGACTGTTTTACCACTGACGTGAATGATATGCATCCGGTCTGACGACTTCCGGCTATGTTCTCTAAACTTGCAAATTTACTGCGTTGATGGTATCCATGTAAATCGTTTGCTCATTTTCTAACGAATAGCAATAATCACAAAAGACGGTGAAAATCTGGAAAAGACAAACTGGAGTTGTTGCAAAGACTACTTACGACTTCTAACAGCGTCCTTCTTACCGTTATGCAGATTTCCAATTACAAAAAGGTGTGGATACAGTGTTACATACTGAAGGAAGTTTATCTCTGACGGAAGGTCGCAGATTACAAATCTTCTGTAGATTTCGACTGCTGTTTACTGTGTGAAGGCAGAACCATCTTCCTTGGCAGCGCATGCCTTTCTATGTGCTAACTCAGTTATTGAGATATCTGTTAACTCTGCACTGATTGTACAAATCATTTTCAAGAAAACAGTTGAATAAGGGTAAAGGTGAAACTTGAGCGCTCAGCTGAGTACAACTCTCCAAATAAATGGATCGATTTCAGGACAAACAAAACTAGATTTGTTGCAAGAACTTTAAAACTTGTCATAGGGCGATCTGTGGTTATAAAACTGGATTCTACAGAAATACTTTTTGGGATGCAATCATATGGTGATCCTATTGTCGTGCTAGATCGCTGGTATACACAGAATGGGTTTGCTGACAAGGTATTAGATTCTTTTTTTTTCTTGACAGGGTAGCCTTTTAGTTTCCGATTTGCAACCCTACAGCAGCTAGGAAATAGTGATTACTGAGTTCAAAAGTGTTAGTGACCATTGACCCGCGCCATGTAACTACCACTTCACCACAAGAATAAGCGCCAAAGCAGACCAACAACGAAGCACATTAGATTCTTCAGGCAACGAATCACCAATCGTCTATCTCATGTCTTACATAACTAGCATGCATCTATATCATCGATTCTCAAACCTTGAATATTATTCCATTTTCTTTCAAGAACAAACCGTAGAACTGGCAATACAAGGTGCAATTTGCAAAAAAAACAACCCTTTCCAGGTATGCACCTAGCCCAAACGGCTTAGGGAAACAATGGAACAAGGCAGAGTAAGTATCCAACACGAAGAACTCCCATAATCGATAATGAAAGGGTTCGATAGCTCCAGCTATGGAGTAAGCTTAGACAACGGATCATAGCATAATACTCAAAAAATGGCGGATAATAGGGATTCGGGACTTTCATTCAAACGAATGAAAGCAAGGCAGAAACGAATGAAAGCAAGGCAACGGCTACCTAATACCGTCGGTCCACAAAAGAATAATACCAAACACACAAAAACAGTATACCAACCATCTGCAGGCCATCCTCCCTCTGGCAGGTATGCGCACAACCCATTCGGCTAGGAAGCAAGGGACGAGTGCAAAGTTGGTATCCAACAGAAGAACCTTCAATAATAAAAAATGAATGGGTTGCAATGACTCCAGCTAAGGCATAGGTTAGTCAACGGTACATAGCATAATACCTAGTAAATGGCGAAAGAAGAGGCTTCGGACTTTCATTCCAAAACGAGTGGTAACAAGGCAGCAAATTACCTATTATTATCTGTCCACAACAGAAATAAAACTAACCACAACAAAACGCAATATATACACAGAGCTTTCAAATATAACGGATGAATATGTTTACTGACCTGATAAAAGTGCAACTAGCTGTTGCCAAGGCCATCCATGATTAGTTCGCTGACCTGATAAAAGTGCGACTAGCTGTTGCCAAGGCGATCCATGATTAGTTCGCTATATCAGAGGCATTGATCAATGATCAGTGGACGCATGGAAAGGATCTCAGGGAAAGGGGCCGCATTTGTTAGAATGGTCGACTCACTGCTATTATTTTTTTTTTCTTTAAACTATGATGGAAACAATGCAATCTGTATATGCCCGACTACTGCCTGCTAATGCTCCCTCTCTAAACTAGGGTTCAAAGACTGTAAGGGAGAAAAGAACAGAATTGTTTTCACACAATCAAATCGCTTGCCCCGAGGTGTTAGGGGATTTCAGTGTGGAGAAGAAACTGTGGTCGACTAATGACTGAGAGAGAAGGAGAGCTACAACAAACACATCATGGCATCTACGAATTGGAACCCTCATAAGGACGATCTCCCTTAAATGTAACCTGGAAAAACAGTTTCTAATCTGTTGGAGGACGGTGGGAGAATGGTAAGGCAATTCCGTTTATTACAGACCCAAGGTTTTCATCTAAAACCGTCTACAGAGAATACAAATTTGTAGAAATGACAGAAAGTCCCGGCAGAAACCATTGAACCAAAACCATTTCATAAATTAGGCAAAGACGCAAACAATCAACATGCTCAGATTCAGAGAAAAGCAACAGCGAAAGAAGGCAAGTATTCCAAGGAACCTGGCTACGATGTCGGTTCAACGAGTCTGCTTCAATTGTTGCAGATCCAAGCTACCTATTCCAGCCTTCTTCTCCCTTCGTGTACCTGTAATGCCGTCCTTAATGCCTCTGCCGCTCTTTTATAACATAGCCTCTCTCCTCTACCAAGGGCTTGGCATGCGATCCCGTGCATAACTCCTTTAAAAATATGTATTTTATTTAATTTAATGATCCCCCAAATATTATTTATTTTATTTTATTATTATATCTCTTTATAGTCGACCCAATATATTGTTATTGTATACGCCTAAAAATGACACAAATCATCCTAAATAAATATTCTAAATATTTATTCCATTCTTCTATTAATTAAATAAATATTCTAAATTTATTTAATCGATTCACTGTTCCATAATTAAATAAATTCAATTTATTTAATTAAAATCCTTCCATTTGTCCTTCACAATTAAATAATCATAAATTATTTAATTAATCCTATTTCCTCTATCCTAAAGTTCTAAATTCTAAATTCCACCTCACCTTTTCCACCTCACCTTGTCCACATCATCAGGTTGCACATGTAATTAAATATATTTAATATTTAATTATCTTATTTTCCCTCACCCACATGGCCTATTTCTTCTCCAATCAGAGGTCAGTTAACCAATCAATCAAATCTGTTAACTAACCTATCAGTTGAGTCAAATCCTCAATCAATCCAGTCAGTTCCACAATCCACTCTTCTAACTGATCAATCAATTCTGTTAACAGACCAGTCAATGGAGTTAACTCTCCAATCAGTTGTGTCACATCCCACCTTTCATGATGGAGCTGGGACACTTGTCACATCTCCACTGGTTGCACATTCCTCAACCATCCTCAACCGTTGATCTTCATATCTTCTCTCAACTGTTGATTCCTATTCCTCCGAGTCTATAAATGAAGCATCATCCCTTCATTCTAAGGATCCAGGCTTTTGACATCGTTACTCTGCAGAAATATCACCAGCGCGCCTTTGGCACCCATTTGTCATCCACAAGCTTGAGATCACCATTGTTGCATTGGAGCTCACCTTCCTTGCATGTCACACCATAGCCATTCACCATCGACTTCCTCCAACAGCTTTTAAAAGATTGCACTCTCTGAGGGCTCATCTCATCTGCGAAAGGACGATTCGTGATAGGCGGACAACAGAAGTTTCGAAACGGAAGAGGTTTGCTGTGTTTGTTCATTGCTTTGTTCATTTGAATCTTCTTTGTTTCTCTATTCTGTTGATGTTTGGGTCATCTGTTATTCATTTGATTGATGCACTATTTTACCCTCACATTTTTGGCGCCCACTGTGGGGCCGTTGCCCCTTTATTTTACCGTTTTTAAGCTTTTTTGAAGGCAGGTTCCGTACATACCCCGCAGAGTCACGCATAGGTTCTTTTGGCGCATCTGTTCATTTTTACGGCGCTTTTGAAGACTGTTACGGCGCTTCTGTAAAACTGCGCATTTGTTGACTGTAACTGCGCTTTTATAGACTGTTGTTGTGCTTTTGTTGAAACTGCGCATTTGTTGATTCTAGCTGCGCTTTCATACAATATTGCTGCGTATACATTAAAATGGCGCATCTGTTGTCTGTTACGGCGCTTATAACGACTGTTGCTACGCATACGTTAAAACTGCGCATCTGTTCATTTTAACGGCGCATATGTTCATTCTTACAGCGCATTCGTTAATGTTGCGCTTCTGTTGATCACTTCTGTGCATCTGATCACTGAAGCTGTGCATTTGTAACTGGCTCAGGTTTTGGTACTTTTCTAGGGTATTTTGCTAACGCTAACCCTTTTGCAGGTGTTTGCTAGAGCGGTTTTGCAGGTTAGGCTCGGGTTCAGTTACATGTAGTTGCATCTAACTAGCTCACATTTCATTTTCAGGGAAAGAGTAAAATGGCTGTTCATTACAAATCTTCATCTAGTCTTAATTAGGGAGGAAGTAACTGGTTTATTTCATGCTTGCATTGCAAACAAACTTCCAAGTTATTGCTATCTAAGATTTAAAATTGAACTCACAACTGCATTCTAAAGTTAAAATGAACCATTGCTATATCGTGAGACCTGAATTTCAAAGTTAACAATCTCGCGCAACGTGGACCTAAAATTGAACTCACAACTGCTTTCTGAAGTTAAAATGAACCATTGCTATATCGTGAGACCTGAATTTCAAAGTTAACAATCTCACGCAACGTGGATTTAAAATTGAACTCACAACTGCTTTCTGGGACTTAAAATTGAACCACTGCAATATTGTTGAAATCACTTCAAAGTTTTGTTTGACTAGCTTAGCCCATTTAGTTTTTATCTTTTTAACTAGGGTGGATTAATCAGTGTATTCTGTGCTTGCGAATGACAATAGGCTTATGCTCTCCCCTCTTCTGGGTGATCAGAGTGCCAGACTTGTCATTCTACTTGTTTAACCTTTAGGAGGGGCCTGCCCTTGGATGCACGCTTGTCCAAGCGGGAACGACCCTGAGTGGTAACAGGCTAACGCCAAGCCCTACCGAGCCACTTAAAATAAATTGTGCTTGAGGTGAAAACCTCCTGCAACAAGTGCTGTTATGTTACATCGACGGCCAACCTCCCCCAAAACCCTCTCAGGCGCAACCCTGTGAGGCTGAGAGACTCCATAACGGAGAGTAGCGCCGCCGCACGTGTAACCACTTGAACGGTTGCCCGAATTACGAACCTCTTGTTTTAGTGGCCCAAATCCCTTATAAGCCATTTCTCGCCTAGGATTTTGTACTTGCTTTTGTCCGAAATAGAGTCAAAAAACTACAAAAACAATGAAAAACTACAAAACATTCTTTGTGCTTGCTGTGTTTTCTTGCTAAATTAATTCATAAAATCAGATCAGGAAGACTTATTCCAGCCAAAAAATACCAAAAACAGAGAAAAATCCCAAAAATTTGCCCAAAAATACCAGAACTGCGCATATATCCATTTCTGCGGCGCATATATAGCGACTTGCTGCGCTTTTGTACCGACTTACGGCACTTTTGTACCTTTCTGCTGCGCATATACACTATTCTGCTGCGCTTTTACAGCGACTTGCTGCGCATATACGCCGACCTGCTGCGCATATACTTTTCTGCTGCGCATTTGCACACTGTTACCGCGCATACATACCTCACCAGAGCGGCGCATATACAACGACTTACTGCGCATTTACCTATTCTTGCTGCGCATCTGTTTCTGCGCATGTGTGACAGTGAGCATCTGCTCTATTTTTGAGAAATTTTTGTCAGCTGTTCGGAGTACCCATTTCAGCCTAGTTTCATTTTCCGAGGTCAGAATCAACCTTGCAGTCAGTTTTCATCCATTTCACCCATTTCTCTCTCTTTTGACGGTCGTCCCCCGTCACCTTCTGTCCTAGTCACTCTTGCCCCATCGTCATTCTGTCCCATACCGATTCGACATAGGTCCTTCTTTAGTGAATTCACGTAAGCCTAGTAGGTCACAGTACCTTTTGCTAGTAGTCTTGTTGAACGACTAAGCCCTACACAGTGAGACTGGTATCGACTACCCTTGCTAGTGGCTAGAGTCTTGTGTCAACCGTCTTACCTGAAGTCATTGAGCGACAGAACCCTTTGTCCAAGTCTTGTCCTAGGTATCCCATTCATTACAGTCTTAGTCGGCACCTTGCCAAAATTTCTAATCCTTGTCCATTTCGTCCCACCCCACCTTGCATGGTTCTTACTCGATCCCAGTACAACAAGCTAACTGAAATGGCCGACCCTTCCGATCACATCGCCCCACCACGCGATGATGATGAAGAATTTTCTCGTGAAGAATTAGTGGCACACATGCAAGATAGCAAATTCCAACGCCTAGTGGAGTGAGTACTCCTTGAGGATCCCACCAAGTATTTCCATCATCTTGCTAGTCTCGGACTCAAACTCCCCGCAGACTTTGACATTAGCTCCATCATGGAAAATGCAGACAATGAACATGAGAGGGACACAAATGACACAGTCCCAAAGGCACATGAGAGAGGCACAAATGACACGGTCCCCCAGGCCAATGAAAGAGAAAAACAACACGTAGATCAAAATGCTCCTATAGCGGATGTGAGACAACAAATTGAGAGTCTAAAGCTAGAAATCTCCAACCTTAAGATCGGCACCAGTTCCAAGAACTACTCCTTGGAAGATATAGCACCATACCCCTTTGACAGAAGTGTGGTCATGAAACCTTTCCCCTTTCAGTTCGGAATCCCGAAATTTGACAAATACAAAGGGAAGGGGGACCCTAGAGATCATATCAGGGAATTCACTGCAGCATGTTTAGAGGTAGCTCACAACGAGACCTACTTAATGAGACTATTCCCAAGATCTTTAGGGGGTCAAGCTATGGAGTGGTTCTCGCGTCTTCCACCAGGAATCAAAACTTTTGATGAACTCGTCAATAAATTCATAACGCACTTCTCTTACAACATAGAACACGAAGTATCTATGCTAGACCTATGCAACACCAAACAAAAAGGTGGTGAGTCTTTCGCCACCTTCTTACAACGATGGCAACAGCTAGCTAGCAAGTGTTCTTACGACATGCCTGAGAAACAACTATTGGAAATGTTTGTCCACAATTTGAATCCCGATCTTAGCTATCAAATTCAGATACAATGCCCTACCTCATTCACCAAAGTCATCGAAATGGGGCTATTCATTGAGAAATCTATGATCACTAAAGGAACTCTCAAGCTCTACAAGGACACACCTCCTTCCAATTACACAACTGACAAGTCAAAGTTTTGGACCAAGAACAAGAATGTGGTCAACGATGGAGTAGTGGATGCCAAGGTGGCAGCCCCTAAACAGCAACCCATATTCACTCTTAAGGAAGAAGCAAATAACGGTGCACTCAACAAGCCACCCCCTCGGGAATCTAGACCTTGGTTCAATTCGAATCCAAGGAGAAAATTCACGCCGTTAGGAGAATCTCAAGAGTCTGCTCTCAGGAAGTTGTTGGCTAACAATGAAATTTCTCTACCGCCAACAAGTGACTATGAGCCTATAGTCAAACCTCCCTATTGGAAGGACACAGACTATTGTGAGTATCATCGAGGAAGGGGGCACACAACCAATAATTGCATCCATCTTAAGAACGTCATACAAGATATACTGGACCAGAATCTTGGAGGAACACAACAGCATACCTCCAATGAATCTCATGTGGCCTACCGAGATCCTCTCCTAAACCACAACCGGCCGTATAACAACAATCACAACGCCACAACAACAATGGTTACAACCACAACAATGGTCACAATGGCAACAACTCCAATGGCCATAACAATAATGACAACAATCGTAACAGGCCAAACCAGAACAGTGGGTCGAGTAATGCTAACTATGCAAGCGTTCCCTTTGAGTACACCATTAACTGCATTTCTGAGCATGTTCCGCAAGTCAACGTCATATCCCCCAACCAACAACCAGGACCTAACGGAACTGGTTGTAGTATAATTACCCGCAGTGGTAGAGTCACGATCAACACCACTCCTCCAAGGTCGTCGCCATCTCCGTCCAACCCCCCCCATATAATGTCATCGACCAATTGCAAAAGACTCCGGCTCATATTTCTATATTGGAGCTCCTGCGTCTATTTCCTTCTCATAAGGAGATTCTTGAGAAAGCCTTAGTGGAGACTACTGTCCCCACTAACCTAGCCCAAGAAAAGTTTCAAACCATGGTGGGTAATTTGACATCCTCCCCTTCCATATCATTCACAGAACAAGATGACCTTTCCATGTCTCAACCCCACAACACTCCTCTACACATTGTCGCATTCGTACACAGGCACCGCATCAAGAGGGTTCTCATTGATGGGGATGCCGGTTTCAATATTTGCACTTTGAAGCTAGTACTTGCATTGGGGTTCTCTGAACAGGCAGTGGATCCACGGAGAAAGATTACCATAAAGGCCTATGACGAGGAGGAACGCACCATGAAGGGCACAGTTGTCCTACCCATTCAAGTGGGACCGGTAATTAAAGATGTGGTGTGCCAAGTCCTTGATCGGGAGCTTGCTTACAATATTCTACTAGGGAGACCATGGATCCATGCCATGAAAGCTGTCCCCTCCACCTACCATCAATGCATAAAGTTCCCACACGATGGCAAGCAGGTCACCATACACGGCGACCCCGACCCCTACTAGCATTGCAACTCATTCCAAGCCAAACCGGAATGTGTCATTCCCAACAACCGAGCCCATATCTCCCCTACTCCGCCACAAGACCATACTGCCGAAGCTTCCTCTTCACAGCCCAAACCAATGAAAATCACCATAAAAGAAAATGGCGTGGGGGAATACCAGATTGAGCACAGCCTCAACCTTGCAAAAATGCCCTTGTCTCCTCACTCCTTTGGCCAGCCCAAGCATCAACCCAGGCATTTTCCAAAGCCCTCTGCTCCTCCTACAACTCCCGCAAACCCCTTTGTAAAATGGGGGACCTTATCCGATGAATCAGAGGAGCGAGATCTCTTACAATGGCTCTATGCCGAAGAAGAAAACACATCCCAAGATCCACCCAGACTCCCTACAGAGCTCTATGGGCGAGGTGAAACCATCTTGCATAGGATGGGATATGAAGGACAAGGCCCTATCGGCCTCAGAAAAGAGGGGATCATCGATCCTATACAACCCTCTTCCTCCTCTTCGGCTAGAAACACGACTGGCCTAGGCTACAAAGGTAAAGGTAAAGCCAAAGAAAATGCCTGCCTAGTGGAGACAATTCAAACACTCCAAGAGGATAGTGACGCAGATTCAGATGATTCCAATCAGTATGAATGGGACGAGCTGACAGAACACTCCTACGATGACAAGGAGATTGATACCATCCAAACCCTTAGCCCATATCATGAGAGACAAACGCAACGGGACAGACCACTGGAGTCTGATTTGCCCCTCCCTGAAGTTATGGCTTTCGAGGAAAGTATAGATTCCATGGCGATAAACAACCTGGAAGAAAGTACCACCCAGAACACTACCCCCACCTGTGCTCCTAGTATTTCCATCCACACTATCAACGAATCAGGTCTTTCATCCGACTCCCTTCCCCTCTTACACCCTGAGCTTATTGACTGGGACCTGAAAGGGACCCCTCAATTAGATGTGTTCCAGAACGATGATGCCTACATTGACTATATGGGACTACGAGATCATTTACCAAAAGGAGATCATAAAGCCGGTTTCACTATCGAACTCAATACTGTAGCATACTTTGGGGAGGGTGCCAAGCCTTCTAGTCGCAAAAATGTAAAGATCAAAAAGGGATCTGACGGTGAAAACCGCCATGCGGCAGTGTCAGATCATAAAACAGTAAAAAGAAAGGACGTATCTGAAGGTGAAAACCCAACTGTGGCACCTGACGATGGATTGATTGACACCCTCCCAAGTGACATGTATCAAGAAAGGTCACAGATCGTGGTAGAGCCAACAGAGCCAGTGAACATTGGATCTGAAGAGCAGCCTAAGATAATCCACTTTGCAAAATCTCTCACGCCACCTGAGAAAACCAGGTTTGTACCATTCTTTAAAAAGAAGAGAGGCAGTTTTGCTTGGTCATATGCCGACATGCCAGGTTTGGACCCAAACCTAATTCTACATCACTTGCCATTGGATCCAGGGGTGAAACCCGTAAAGCAAAAACTGAGAAAAATGCATCCCCATATTGCCCTCCTGGTCAAGGAAGAACTCAAGAAATTGTTAGACGTGGGGTTCATCAGGGCCATTGATTACCCCGAATGGATATCAAACATCGTACCAGTGTCTAAACTAGACGGCAGGGTTCGACTATGCAACGATTTTAGAGACTTAAACAAAGCATGCCGCAAAGATGACTTTCCCTTGCCTAACATCGATATCATAGTCGACCTCACGGCGGGACATACAATGTTGTCACTTATGGATGGATTCTCAGGGTACAACCAGATCAAAATAGCACCAGAGGATCAGCACAAAACCGCTTTCACTTGTCCATGGGGTACTTTTTGCTGGAATGTCATGCCGTTTGGGCTGAAAAATGCAGGTGCTACATACCAGCGGGCCATGACAACTATATTCCACGACATGATGCATGTGACCATGGAAGATTATGTTGACGACATCTTGGCAAAATCACTCACCAGGGACTCACACCTGGACACATTAGAGAAAGTCTTCCAACGGCTGGACCAATTCCAAGTAAAATTGAACCCGAAGAAATGTGTGTTTGGGGTCACATCAGGCAAGCTGCTAGGCTTCATCGTGTCAGCAAACGGCATAGAGGTAGACCCGGCCAAGGTCAAGGCAATCATGGACATGCCTCCGCCCAAAACTCTAACACAGTTGAGATCCTTACAGGGCAAGCTACAGGCCATCCGCAGGTTCATCTCACAGTTGGCCGACAAGTGCCATCCTTTCAGCCACCTCCTACATAAGAACGTTCCATTTAAATGGGATGAGCAGTGTGAAGAGGCATTCAATAAGCTCAAGGAGTACCTCACGAATCCTCCTATACTCATGCCTCCGATCCAAGGAAAACCTTTGATTCTCTACATATCCGCTACACCTACTGCTCTTGGGGCTCTCCTAGCGCAGCAAGACTATGAGAACAAGGAAAGAGCTATGTACTATATCAGTCGAACCTTAGTGGGCTACGAGCTGCAGTACTCACAGGTGGAACGTTCATGCCTTGCGGTGGTTTTTGCCTCACAAAAACTCTGACACTACATGTTGGCACATCCTGTCAAACTCATCGCCAAGATCGACCCACTAAAATATCTTCTCAGCAAAGCAGCTCTCACAGGACGACTAGCCAAATGGGTTATGCTTCTTAGCGAATATGATATAGAGTATGTGGATAGAAAAGCCATCAAGGGGCAAATCATCGCAGACCAACTAGCTGAGGCACCATTACAGGACACTTCACCAATGCAGTTTGAGTTCCCCGATGAATCTCTATTCACTCTGTCCACATCTCCTTGGAAACTCTACTTCGACGGGTCTTACACCAACCATGGATCGGGGGCAGGTATCTTGTTTATCACTGCCCAAGGCGACACAATTCCAAAGTCCTACAGGTTGTTATTTCCATGCACTAACAATATAGCAGAGTATGAGGCCTTGGTAATTGGTCTCAAGATGGCCACTGAGTGGAAAATTCAAACACTACGTGTCTATGGTGATTCTCAGCTTGTCATAAACCAGGTCAACGATGAGTATCAGACCAAAGATGAGAAGCTCATCCCATACAAGTGAATGGTCGACGATCTCAAAGAACATTTTGGGACCATCTCGTTTGAGCAAATACCCAGGATAGAGAACAAAGCAGCCGACGCAATGGCGACCATAGCCTCTCTTCTTGAGATACCTAAACAGGAGTCACGGTATGAGTTCCTAGTAGAAACAATTTGACAGCCGGCTTATGATCTCCTTGAAACCCATTCCATCTGCCACCTAGTGGGATCTGATTCACCTTGGTATGGTAAGACCTACACTTACCTCAAGGACAATATCCTTCCTTTGGACCTCTCTTCCAACCAAAAATGAACCTTCATCCGACAAGCCTCCCGTTACACCATTATCGCCAATACCCTTTACCGACGTGGTCTGGATGGTACTTTACTCCGTTGTCTAGAACAGGAAGAATCTATAACTGCCTTGCGAGATGTGCATGAAGGGATCTGCGGAACACACTCCAGCGGTCCTTCCTTAGCTAAGAAACTCATGCGTTTGGGTTATTACTGGCCCAATATGGAAATGGATTCATATCAGTTCGTCAAAAAGTGCAAACAGTGCCAGATACATGGGAACCTGATCCATGCACCTGCTCAGGAGTTGAGACCTCTAACGACACCCTGGCCCTTTTGCCAGTGGGGACTAGACCTCGTAGGAAAGATTCATCCGCCTTCTTCCAACGGCCATAAATTCATCATAACCGCTACTGAATACTTTACAAAGTGGATTGAAGTCGTTCCCTTATCAACCGTCACAGGAAAGCAAATTTCCTCTTTCATTCTGAATTACATTATCTGCCGATATGGCATCCCTTCATCCATCATAACGAATAACGGGAGACCTTTCAAAAATCAAGATGTCCAGGAACTTTGTGAACGGTTCAAAATCCAACATCGCTTCTCCGCCCCATATTACCCCCAAGGTAACGGCCAAGCTGAGGCATCAAACAAAACCATTCTGAAAATCCTAAAGAAGACTGTCAATGAAGCCGGTCGCGATTGGCACGTCCAACTCAATCCCGCTCTGTGGGCCTATCGAACCAGCATACGCACTCCCACAGGTGCTACACCCTATGCCCTCGTCTATGGTTCCGAAGCCATCCTTCCTATTGAGGTCGAACTCCCCTCCCTTCGGGTGTCGTTGAAAGGTCTCATATCAGACGAAGAGTACAGAGTTTCCAGACTGCAAGAGCTAGAACTGCTAGAGGAACGACGCCAGAAAGCTTTTGACCATCTCAAAGCCTATCAACAGATGATGTCAAGAAGCTACAACCACAAGGTTAGACCAAGATGCTTCAAGATTGGGGACCTCGTCCTAAAAGAGAACCCTCGCAATCAGCAAGACAGAGAAAAGTTCGAGCCTAACTGGCTTGGACCCTATGTAATTGTAGCAGCTTACGGATCGGGGGCATATCAGTTGGCCACATCAGAAGGTGAGTTGTTTGATGATCTCATCAACAGCATGCACCTTCGCAGGTTCTATACCTAAGAGAACCCCAATGCAAGGGGGCACAATAAAATCAAAAAAAAAAAAAAATCAAAAAAAAATCATCAAAGGTTACAAAGAGAAAATACAAAAAAATTGAAAAAAATAGAAAGCATGCAAAAAAAAAAAAAAAAAAAAATCGTCCTTTGGTGAAAACCTGGCAAACAGGCGCCTTGGATAGGTAGCCTGATGAAAACCTGGCAATCAGGCGTCATGTTACTTTCTAGCTTCTCGTGCAAATAAAAAGCAAGTGATGAAAACCTGGTAAACAGGCGTTACTTGTGACAAACCGCATTCTCCATCTTTGGGAATCCAATCACCTTGAGCCCATTCTCCCTCTATTTTCCCCATTCGACCCATATCCATCCCACAGTAAACACTTGACAGTTACCTATCATGGCTTGATACTCAACTTGTGGCCTTGTCAACCAAGGTTTTGTCCCATATCGTCTCCTCGAAGTGAGCCTAGCGTAGTGTCTCTCGTCAGTATCTGTGGTCCGAATCCATGAACTACGTTGCCTCTGCGCCGTCACGTAGGCAAGGCCATTATTCTAATGTGCCCTCGAGGCTTCCATCTCTCCCAAGGTCCCATTCGTCTCCCCTCTTGTCTTCATTCTTGTCGTCTTTCTTCTAGTCCATCCATGGTCCATTAGGGTTTACCCCGAACTACGTTGCCTCTGCGTCGTCACGTAGGCAAGGCCATTTAGCAATGAGCCCCCGAGGCACTAGGTCAGTCCCTTAGGGTCCGTCTTCTCAATAAGGATAGTGCAACCTTCTCGTCAGGTAAGCAAATGCAAGCAAACACCCGCACTTCAAGCAGAAATCCCGACAATGAGCACCTTAACCTATCCAATACAAAGCAAATACCCAAGGTCTTCTAAATGATTTTATGCAAATTAAGGCAAGAAATAAACACTTATCAACACAAATGTGCTTTTGTAGATTGGAACCTAGGGTTAAGTTACAGAGTCTTGATTTTGCTATCATACCTTCCTATGCTACTCGAGGATGCCAACAGCTAGAGATGCTATGATGGGGGCATGATTACTTTCTTTGTTTTCTATTTGGGGATTAAACTTTAGTAATGTGAAGCCTTGTCTTAGGACGTGATCGGCAAAAGATCATCGAGGACATCAAAGGTCTAACATGAACGGGGGCAATCCTTGCTAAATCACAATCCATGTAAGCGATACTCAGGTCATCTTGGTTCAATTATACCTCGGTGCTTGTATTCACTTACAACATTTCAGAAAAGTACCAAAAACAAAATGCCCAATGATGAAATAAAGCAATCTAAAAGCAAAGCATCCATCCTATATCCATACACCCATCCATACAGTCCTCATCATTCAAACTATGCAGAGTAACGATATCAAGAAAAATTCCTAAGTCATTCTTTCGCAACCATTCCTCTTTCCATCATGTCATTCTTCTGTCGATAGAGTACATTTGGACATCACAAAAACAAGGCATATAGGAGCATATCATATCATTCGTTGAAGCTAGTCATGCACATGAGTAGGTTAGTAGAATGCACCATCCAATGCATTAGGTCACCAATACATTTGCATCACATCTTAATCTTAAAAGCCCAGAAAATCAAACAACATAGCTAAGTGCATCACATATATAGTTACATCACCCCATAGTACTCATGTTACAAATGCATACATTCAAAGCATTACATCATATAAATATCCAGTAGCATCTCACATATCTATACAACATCATAACATAGAAATCATGTTCCATACACACATCTGCATTAGCTCATTTACACACCACATATACAGCATCATAACATAGAAATCATGTTTCATATACATACATTTGCATCATCACAAGAGCATCATATTAACTTTGCATTCATTTGTCACATTAAATCATATAGACATCATACAGCAGCATATCAAAGTATTTCTCATATAGCATCATATAAACCATCTAACTATGCAATAGAACCACATCATGCAATAGAAATAATCATCTCATAAACGCATGCAATAGATACACAAAGCTGCATCATCATCCATACTATCATATACAAAGATGTCCAAATATACAATATCACCATCTCTCTCAAAATCAAAGTGTCATATACAATGTACGTCTAAATAGATGGTGATACATGTCCCAAAATGTACAAAATCTGGTCTCTGACTACCCCTGCTGCTGTGGGCCACCACTGCCAGCTCCTGACTGCTGAGGTCCCATGACAGATGCCCCTGACTGGGATGGACCTACTCCGTGGGCCACCCCAGACTGAGTCCTGAAACTCCCTGCCCTCTGGCTCGACGACACGGCACCATGGTACAAGCCTCGGTAGTACTGTGCCTGCTGCTGCGCTCTGGCTAAGTCTGTCTGCGCCTGTGCCAACTGTGTCTGCAACTGGCCTACCTGTGCCTGTGCCTGCTGCACCTGCCCAACTAGAAAAGAGCTCACCGCATCTGTACCCATGGCAGCCACTGCTGTGTCCCTCTCTACTCGGATAAGGCGTACCCGGGCATCGGCCATGTCTCGCTCGCGAGTCAAACCAGCGATCACCGCTGCATCTGTATCTCGCCTCCTCTCCACTCTCCTCAGCTGTGCCTGCAGCTCCCGCACCTGTCCTCTCAGGCTGGCTATGGTCCTCTCATGTGCCTCACCCTGCACCGGCCCCTGTGCTGCCTCTGCCTGTCCTAGCCCCTGCTGCTGGGGCACCTGCTGCTGTGGTACCTGCTGGGGTGGTGGCATCTGTGCCTGCTGCTGCACCTGCTGCTGTCCCTCCCCCTGTCCTGGCACTGCCTGCCCAGCCCGGTCTATCCTCCTCCGCTGCCTCGGCCTCTCTGCAGCTCGGCCACCACGTCCTCGTCCTCCTCTAGCGGCCCTCCGCCCTGGGCCAGCCTCTCCCTCCTCCTCTGAGTCTGCCTCGTCGATACGAGGCACCAGCATGCCAGGTCCTGAATATCTCGGGAATGGATGTGCAGTAATCCAATCCTCATACTCCTGTGTCACCCCCGCATCTGCAATCCCTCGCCTCATATCCCATGCCACATAAGGCAACTGCTGGAACTCTGCCAGAGCCTCCTCATAAGAAGCCATCGGCCCCCATCGGACCCTCTCTGCATGTGTCCGTGCAAACATGGCCTGTCCCTGCGGCATGCCCTGTCTCCTGCCGAACTGTCTCAGTACTCGGCCCACCGTCTGCCTCTCCAAGATGTGCCGTGTCCGGCCTATCAACCACCTGGTCTGAAAGCAGAAAGGCAGCTCATCTCCCTCATCATCCCAAGGCTCGCAGTCCAGATATGGTCGCCAGACGACCACATCTATCCCATCCAACGTATGCCGCCAATACTCCAGCTTCCCCAGCCTGTGCTGGGAAATCACTCCTGCGTAGCCATAGCTATACGGCTCTCCCCTCTGCCTAGCAAAGACGCATATCAGCCTGGTCACCGCTATGTGCTCCCACAGCCAAAACTGTAACAGCAACACCCCAGCCGATAGACTCGTGCTGCGGTGGTACACCACCTGATGCATGTCATGATATAAGTGGGCTAGCACGCAAGGTCCCCACGCATATCGAGTGCCCTCAGTCAGCATCCGCTCCATGATCCTGCCCCATCCAATGGGGAACCCGTGCGATCTCCTATCTGGGCATACCACGCCCGCAATCAGTCCAGCCACGATCCCAGGGAAGTAGTCATAACAATCATATATGTCCTGCCAAGGGATGACCTGTCCCACCAGCTCAGGATCGTCAAATACTCGCTGACACTCGGCGAGTCCCGAGTCCTGCTGTGCGTCGTACTCCACCAACTCGCCTACCACGGGCAAGTGCAATATCCTATAGACGTCCTCCAGCGTCACAGTCATCTCTCCAGTGGGGAAGTGGAAGGTCCCGTCCTCGCTGTGGAATCTCTCCACGGCAGCTGTCAACAGTCCTCGATTCGCCCGCACCTCGGGCATAAAGCAAACATAATCTAGGCCCATGGCACCAAGCGCCACTCTATCAGCCTCCGTCAACATATGTCTCTGCAATAGAGGCATAGGGAACGTCTCCCTCGACTGCAATGTCTCTCGTATCTCCTCCTGCAAGCACACAAAGCAAGGCGTCAGTCTCAAGCCGCATATACCATACTCAACATATCTATTGGACTATATCAACTAAACTTAGCATTTCAAATTGATCAAAACAGCACACTACATCTCTTGACTAGATTCCTGCAATCTCGGAGATAGCTCATCGATTCCTGCGTCAAACAGGACGCTAATCGAATCAGTTTGGCTAAGTAATTTGCCATCCCAAGCAAATGTGCCACTACAGGTGGTAAATGCGCCATTTCTGGTATATGCGCCGCAACAATCAACATATGCGCCGCTAAATTACGGATGCGCCACAGAAAGTCACATATGCGCAACTTTAACAAATGCGCTGCTACATTTCACGCATGCACGGTGAAAATACAAAAGCGCCGCTTAATTACGAAAGCGCAGCCAAAATGAACACATGCGCAACTTTCACGCATGCGCCGCTGAAACAGGCATATGCGCCGCGAAATCACAAAAGCGCAGCTTCGCGAGGCATATGCGCCGTTCTGCGTTTCGGCGCATTCGTTTCACCTATTTTCTACGAGCATTTACGACACCTAAACTCGACCCTAGGAGAATTTTTTCGAAGCACATACCGGGGGTCCTGCCTCTGCTGGCCGTCCGAATCGTCGGACTCGCTCGAATCGATGCTCCTCGCGTGGAATGTCTGCTGCTCTGGCCGCCATGCTGCTCTAGATTTGCTCTGAGCTCTCTTTCTCCAATCCAGATCAACCAAGTGTGCAAATGACTATTCTTGTGGACCCAGCTCCTATTTATAGCCTCCAAACCCTAATTCTGGCTAGGTGATGACTGTGACGACTTCCCGTGTCCGTTTTTCCTCTCGTTTTCTTCCCGCATCCCTGACCGCGTCCCTTTTCCTCCAACCTATCCTAACCCCTTCCTCGTCGTGAGATCGTCCGTCTCCAAAACTTTCGCCGTTTTTCCCGTCCAATCTCCCGAGGGGGCATCCTATCGTCATTTAACCTATACCAGGGGCAAACTGGGGCATGTATCATCATTCAGACTATCAATTTCTTTGAGGCAACGCTGTAAACTGCATTGCATCAAAGAGGGGCAAAATGTATACGCCTAAAAATGACACAAATCATCCTAAATAAATATTCTAAATATTTATTCCATTCTTCTATTAATTAAATAAATATTCTAAATTTATTTAATCGATTCACTGTTCCATAATTAAATAAATTCAATTTATTTAATTAAAATCCTTCCATTTGTCCTTCACAATTAAATAATCATAAATTATTTAATTAATCCTATTTCCTCTATCCTAAAGTTCTAAATTCTAAATTCCACCTCACCTTTTCCACCTCACCTTGTCCACATCATCAGGTTGCACATGTAATTAAATATATTTAATATTTAATTATCTTATTTTCCCTCACCCACATGGCCTATTTCTTCTCCAATCAGAGGTCAATTAACCAATCAATCAAATCTGTTAACTAACCTGTCAGTTGAGTCAAATCCTCAATCAATCCAGTCAGTTCCACAATCCACTCTTCTAACTGATCAATCAATTCTGTTAACAGACCAGTCAATGGAGTTAACTCTCCAATCAGTTGTGTCACATCCCACCTTTCATGATGGAGCTGGGACACTTGTCACATCTCCACTGGTTGCACATTCCTCAACCATCCTCAACCGTTGATCTTCATATCTTCTCTCAACCGTTGATTCCTATTCCTCCGGGTCTATAAATGAAGCATCATCCCTTCATTCTAAGGATCCAGGCTTTTGACATCGTTACTCTGCAGAAATATCACCAGCGCGCCTTTGGCACCCATTTGTCATCCACAAGCTTGAGATCACCATTGTTGCATTGGAGCTCACCTTCCTTGCATGTCACACCATAGCCATTCACCATCGACTTCCTCCAACAGCTTTTAAAAGATTGCACTCTCTGAGGGCTCATCTCATCTGCGAAAGGACGATTCGTGATAGGCGGACAACAGAAGTTTTGAAATGGAAGAGGTTTGCTGTGTTTGTTCATTGCTTTGTTCATTTGAATCTTCTTTGTTTCTCTATTCTGTTGATGTTTCGGTCATCTGTTATTCATTTGATTGATGCACTATTTTACCCTCACAGTTATTAATAGAGTAGTACTATTTCGACAATCTATAATTTTGTACTATACTTTAATTTATTTTATTAATCAAGTTGTGAATCACAATTTACAACATGATTACCACTATTTATTTATTTAAATATTTATTATAAATAATATTATATTGAACAATACAAATTTCTTACAACTTTATTTAAAAACACTCCTCATAAAATAATAATTTATTTATAACGATAATCGACAACTAACAACTTTATGCCCATTTAACAACATTTATACTCTTTCGTAGAATAATTCTAATTAAAGCACAACATTACCACACATACTTAGACACTTGCAGAACTCATTAGACTCCAAGATACAGTATTACCTGACAGCAACACATGAGCGAATGACAACCAATAACCACAAGGGTAAACTGACGACGAAGGAACACTGACTAGGGACCTCATGTTAACTCCAACCAACTAATCCATTGGCGAAGGCACGCTCAGACCTATAATCAGGTGGAGTCGATGCCTAGTACCTGCATCCTGCAGCAACGCACGGTTAACCATGACAAGATATACATATACATCACATGCAGTCCTATCGTGAATGGAAATTGCAGTGGGGTAGGGTACTCGAGAATGAGTAATACGACAATGTTCCATTCACGTTTATGAATAACAATCAACTATATTGAACAAGGTATCAGATTACTAGTCTACAACATGAAACGATCAACTAACTTCTAATCCCATATAATGAATAACATCAAAGCATCTAAAACATCAGTTCATTTATCAAACTGTAAAGCATAAAATGACATAATCCAACCTCAACATCTGTTATCATAACAATTAGGTTCATACTGAAATAGCAAAATAACTAGAAATCCATCATCAAACGATCCAAAATACTGTCATAATGTCCAGTACTACTAAGCAAACATCAGTCCAAAAGACGACAAGTTGAGGGGCACTACATCCTCCCCCCTAGGATTAGGCTTACTCCTGGAAGCCTGCGAACAAATATGGATATAGCTCTCGCATACGGGAAGTATCTTCCCAGGTCACTGAAGTCTCATCACTAGGATCCCATTGGACCCTTACCTGCTCTATGACTCTGCCCCTGAGAGCGAGTCGCCTGTGCTCCAAAATGCCTACGGGCTCCAAAGCTAGCTGCCCGTCCTCTACCTGTAAGGCATTCCAATCAAGAACATGTGAAATATCTGGATGATAAAGTCTAAGAACAGAAACATGAAATACGTCATGGACGCGTGACAAGCTAGGTGGCAAAGCAAGACGATATGCAACAGGACCAGTCCTCTCCAAAACCTCGAATGGCCCAACAAAGCGTGGCGCGAGCTTAGAGCCTTTTCCGTAACGAATCAGACTGTTTTGCGGATGCACCCGCAAGAACACCTGATCACCAACTGAAAACTGATGATCAAGTCTATGAGCATCTGCATATTTCTTCTGTGTATCCTGAGCTGCTACCAGATGCTCTCTGATGCGATCGACCTGCTGCTCCATCTCTTGGAGCATCTGAGGACCTAGGAGAACTCTATCCTCAAGGGGATCCCAACTCAATGGGGTACGAAAAGGACGACCATATAGGGCCTGAAAAGGAGACATGCCAATGGAGCTGTGGTACCCATTATTGTACGCAAACTCCACCAAATACAAATAATCTTCCCAACGGTTTTGCTGATCCCTCACATACATTCGGAGCATATCCTCAAGGACCTAATTGACCCTCTCAGTTTGCCCATCAGTCTCTGGATGGTAAGCTGAACTGAAGTTCAATTGAGTCCCCAACGCATGCTGAAGGGATGTCCAAAGAGCTGAAGTAAAAACTGGATCACGATCAGAGATAATCTTGCGAGGAATCCCGTGCAATCTGACGATATCCTCCATGAAAATTTTGGCCACAGATGAAGCATTATATGAAGATCAGACAGGAGAAAAGTGTGCTACTTTCGTAAGCCTGTCTACAGTGACCATTATCGCATCATGGCGACGAGAAGACATGGGTAAACCAACTATAAAATCTATTGAAATGATGTCCCACTTCCATTCCGGAATAAGATGTGGCTGAAGAAGACCCGCGGGATGCTGATGTTCTGCCTTAAGCCTCTGACATTCTAAGCATCTCGAAACAAAATGAGCAATATCCCTCTTCATACCAGCCCAAAAATATATCTGACGAAGATCTGCATACATCTTCTTGACACCTAGATGAGCAGAATAAGGTGCCCGATGAGCCTCAGTCATGATTAGGGTGCGGAGACCCTCTGTAGAAGGCACATAAATGCGACCTAAATGTCGCAAGAGACCATCCGACTCGATAGAATACCCAGCATATCTACCCTCCAAGGCTCTACCAGACTCCACTTCAGCTTTCACTTCTTGATACCATCTATCTGCAGGGAGTGCGGCAAGAATCTGTCCTCTCAAATCCACTCCAAGAGTGATAGACGAAAGTTCATGTCTTCGACGACTAAGAGCATCCGCCACCACATTCTCCTTACCTTGGATATATTTTACCTCAAAATCATACTCACATAAAAACTCCATCCATCGCCTCTGTCTCGCATTTAGGTTTGGCTGAGTAAAAATATACTGTAAACTTCGGTGATCACTGTGCAGCTCAAACTGATGCCCCAGCAAGAAGTGTCTCTATCTTACCAATGCATGAACAACTGCAGCTAACTCTAGGTCATGTGTAGGATAGTTCAACTCATGATCTTTGAGTTTACGAGACTCGTAGGCTATCACACGACCCTCCTACATTAAAACTGCTCCTAAACCTTCCAAAGATGCATCAGTACAAACCACAAAATCTCCGGCAGGATCCGGCACTGCTAGAATAGGTGCACTAGTTAACCGCTCCTTAAGACTCTGAAAGGCTGCTTGACACTGTTCTGACCAAAGGAACTTCTTTCCTTTTCTCTGAAGAGAAGTTATAGGGTGAGCTATCTTTGAAAATCCTTCCACAAATCGTCGATAATAGCCTGCTAAACCCATGAAACTACGAACCTCTGAAACATTGGTAGGAGCTGGCCAATCCATGATGGCTTGAATCTTTGAAGGATCCACTGCAATACCCTTGTCTGAAATAACATGCCCCAAATATTTAACTTCAGTTTGAAAGAAATCACATTTAGCCAGATTTGCATACAACTGATTTTCTCTTAAACACTGCAGAACCTGCCGCAAATGTTCTTCATGCTCCTCCAAAGACCTTGAATAAATCAATATATCATCTAAGAAGACAAGAACAAATCTATCAAGATATGTACGGAACACACCATTCATCAGGCTCATAAATACTGATGGTGCATTTGTCAACCCAAAAGGTACAACAATGAACTCATAATGCCCATAGCGAGTGCGAAATGCTGTCTTGTGGATGTCAGCCTCAAAGATGCGCAACTGATGATATCCTAATTTTAGGTCTATCTTGGAGAACACCTTAGCTCCCTTGATCTGATCAAAGAGGTCATCAATTCATGGCAATGGGTATCTGTTCTTCATAGTCACCTTATTAAGCTGTCGATAGTCGATGCACAAACGCAGAGATCCATCCTTTTTCTTCACAAAAATCACAGGTGCTCCCCATGGAGAGACACTTGGACGAATGAATCCCTTCGCTAATAACTCTTCTAGCTGCAAGCGAAGCTCCTTAAGCTCCTGAGTAGTCATCCGGTATGGAGCTTGTGAAATAGGCTATGCTCCGGGAACGAGGTCTATCTTGAAATCAATATCACGCTTCGGTGGCATACCTGGAATCTCGCTAGGAAAAACATCTTCATACTCCTTGAGAATAGGATGATCGTCAAGAGATGTCTCCCTATCTTCTCCAAAATCTAAGTCATTAACTCTTACAGCAAACAACTCGCATCCTTGACGCAAACATCTCTTCAATTGCATAGCAGAAATCATGCGCAAGGAGATGGGTCTCTGAATCCCAACCACTTCTACTTCTTTGCCCAATTCATCAACACACCTTACTAATTTGTGGCGACAGTCTATCACCGCTCGATGAGCATCCAACCAATCCATTCCCAACACTATGTCATAGGATCCTAATGGTATAATGCGAAGATCTGCTGTGGTAGATAAAGGTCCTATCCTCAACTCGCAACCAAACACAAGAGAGTCTACTCATACCCTAGATCCAGAGGCCAATTCCACCTGCCACTTAACATCTTGCTTTGCTGCCGCTAATTTGCAATGCTCCACTAAAGAAGGGGAAATAAAAGAATTTGAAGCACCAGAGTCAAAAAGAACAGAAATGGTAATACCTCGCAAGACACCTGTAGCCTCCACAACGGTACCTTGGTGCTCCGCTTGGCGATTATCCACCGCCGCAAACACCCTATGTGACCTGCCTGCATCACCAACAGTGGGCTCTGAAACTGCGGGCCTCTGTCCAAATCCTGAAGTATTCTTACACGGGCACTGTCTAGCAATGTGGCCCTGCTGACCGCAAGAGAAACATCCTGTTCCCCTGCCAAAACCTCCACCACCGACTGGAGCATTTGACTGCTGAAAGCTACCTCTACTTGCTACAGATTGTGTGCTTTGCGCTGGTTGACTGGCCCAATCACGTTTAACTCTCTGCCAACTTTGATCCTTTCTGGAATGAAATCTACTACCTTGCTGATACTGAGAGTTTCTTGATTTCGTCTAGGAAAACTGTTGTTGCTGCTGTCCACTCTTAGAAGGTACCTCTTGACTCCTCGAGTTACCTGCTACATGAGACTGACCACCTCAAAAACCCAAACCTGCTCGAGATGAGCTACCAATCTGTACACCTGTATGACCCCCTAGGGCCATGGTCAAGTTCTCTTCCACCAGTCGAGCCTTCTCAACTGCTACCTCCATGGTCTTCGGCTCGAACACACGAACTCCTCCACTGATGCGTGCATTCAGACCTCTAATAAAATGCTGAACTAACATGGCCTCGTCGTTTCCAATGCCTGCATACTGCTTGAGTTCATAAAACCTGCGCTCATACTGTTCCGCTGTCATGGCCATCTGTCTCAACCCATGGAATTCGTCCGCTCATCGTTGCCTCCAGTGATCAGATAAAAATTGAGCTCTGAACCTTTCTAGAAATAGTTCCCATGAAATTGTCGCAATATCCAGATGCAACTTTTGTTCCTCAAGACGCCACCATGTAGAGGCGAATCCTCTTAGATGCATGATGGTGCATCTTGCCTTAGTGTTGCTACCATATGGATGCATAGCAAAGCATCTCTCCAAATCAATCAGCCATGTCTCTGCTTCCAAACCACTACCGGAGCCATCGAATGTAGGAGGACGGGCTCTCATCAAGTCTCTCATGTGGCCCACAAGAATGGCTTCTTCTTCAGCTGTGATTTCTCTCCTTCTAGCAGATCGTTCTCTTTCTCTCTCTTCTGGTTGTACCACCTCCTGCCTAGGACCAAGACGAGCAAGCACCTCCTCAAGGAGCTAGCATAGTTGAGCACCCTCGGGCTGATCCTGATTCTCTTGATTCTCACTTCCACCTTCTTGTGTACTCCCATGAGGGGAACTAGGAGGAGGGCTGATATCAACACCTCTCCCACGACCCCTACCTTGTCCACGTCCTCGGCCTCGTACCCTAGGCATCTTCCTGGACAACACATCCAAGAACCACTTCAGGTTGTTAGGCAAGGACTATGAATGAATATGTTCTTCAGAGTTTAAGCAACTAGCATAGCTCAATGGGCTAATTATAAAACCAAAGTACCCAGTGTTAGTAACCTGGCTCTGATACCAGATGTCATGCCCACCTTGAACGCCTTAAAGAATACACACTTATGCTATATGAAACAGGAAATTTTTTTTTAAATGATTAAGTAACGTTAACACAACTAATTACGACATATTCTCTAAGGGTCCAAGGCTGCATCACTTAACAAATCAACTAACATAATTTAATATTCATCAGTAACGGATCCAAAACCATGCTCAAATAAATAACTTATTCACATTCATTGCAAATCATCAAATAACGGAATCTGCATGATTAAATACATAACTGAAATGCTTTCACATAAATACATCATGACATCATTATATTACCATTTTAGTCTACATCAAAAGTTACATACATAAAGAATGTTCTGTTACACAAATCTGGTACAAGGTTATGCACTTACATCATCATCATTGGAACAAGTACAACTGGAACAAATCCTTTCTGCATATGATCTCAACAAGAGTAACCAATGGATAAAATAGCTCTTCTACCCGACCATGTGGAACCCTAAGGTCCACCCCCCGAGCTAGGAGTTAACATGAGGTCCCAAACACTGACAGTCAGGTAGACGAAAGACAATCAAGCAAAAAGGATGACCAAACGCCAATACAACACATGGCAATAACAATACAACACAACATAATTTCCAAAGGCGACACAAAACAAATGAGGAGAGACCGAACAAGGGATGCTAGGTTGTAGTAGGGAGAGTGTCATCGCACGGTCCTAACATGGGTTATCCTGACAGCCTCTCACTAGGCGCCGGCCCCATAGGGTGACACATGCGGAATCGACCTTCCTTTCATGAGGACAAGGAAGTCAATCATGCCGACCAGGCCTTCTCTACCCATCCTTAGTCTAAACAAGCACTATAGGTCATGGGAGAGGAATCCAATAATCTTATTAATGTGAAATCTACCCTTAACCCCCTACTTAATTTTAGGTTATCACTTGATTAATCTACTTCCAACGGGTTATCCTGACTGCCACTTTGGGCGCCGGCCCCACGTTGAAAGCCACTCTCCTTCCTAACACCTAGTAACCTTAACATCATACAAGGCTTATAACAATACACGTAAATGAACACTGCAAGGCATAAACCCTCTTGCACCAAAATAGAATCATAACATCAATTGTTATCCAACACTTTTAACATTACAATACTTTATTCGTTTACAAATTTCAGGTCTCTCCATACGACAAAACGGTACAATAAGATCACAAGTGGTTAACATCCTCATAGGAAAATATTACTTTCCTTACACACAAACAACTTGACATTATCTCAATATACTTCATACTATATTTGATCCACATACTCGTTATTATGTCGTAAACACAAAAAAAAACAGCAATACACAAGTTGCAAATACTCAACAATGACAACTTAGCCTCTGGAAATTGAGTTTGAACAACCTCAATTCGACTCATTACAACAACCCAATCATTCCAATTCAGATTCCAGAGATGAAATACTACAATTCATTCTCGGCTTAGTGTAAACAACTTTTGAAATAAAATCAACATTAAATTACAACAATTAAATTAATATCTTGCAACTAAATCTCTAACTAATCTTTCTTTCAAACTTGTCTAATTAACTTTATTCTATCAAGGATGAAATGAATAATAATGCTAGGAGAGATGTCTTACGACTGAACGACAATTACACGAGGTGAATTCAATCACGAAATGTTTGTTATCCTTCATACAGTCTTTCAGACATTCTAGCGAGCTCAACCAAATGAATTCTTTTATGATGATTTGAAGATGTCTCTGAAATTGATCTTATCCATGGTGATGTAATTTGGCAAGGAGAACGATCGTAAATGCGCCCTGTGCGAACAGCTTGGGATATTTTACTACTGAGGTGTAAAATTGCTGTTGACTGTTTTACCACTGACATGAATGATATGCATCCGGTCTGACGACTTCCAGCTATGTTCACTAAACTTGCAAATTTACTACGTTGACGGTATCCACGTAAATCGTTTGCTCATTTTCTAACGAATAGCAATAATCACAAAAGATGGTGAAAATCTAGAAAAGACAAACTGGAGTTGTTGCAAAGACTACTTACGACTTCTAACAGCGTCCTTCTTACCGTTATGCAGATTTCCAATTACAAAAAGGTGTGGATACAGTGTTACATACTGAAGGAAGTTTATCTCTAACGGAAGGTCGCAGATTACAAATCTTCTGTAGATTTCGACTGCTGTTTACTGTGTGAAGGCAGAACCATCTTCCTTGGCAGCGCATGCCTTTCTATGTGCTAACTCAGTTATTGAGATATCTGTTAACTCTGCACTGATTGTACAAATCATTTTCAAGAAAACAGTTGAATAAGGGTAAAGGTGAAACTTGAGCGCTCAGCTGAGTACAACTCTCCAAATAAATGGATCGATTTCAAGACAAACAAAACTAGATTTGTTGCAAGAACTTTAAAACTTGTCATAGGGTGATCGGTGGTTATAAAACTGGATTCTATAGAAATAATTTTTGGGATGCAATCATATGGTGATCCTATTGTTGTGCTAGATCGCTGGTATACACAGAATGGGTTTGCTGACAAGGTATTAGATTCTTTTTTTTTTTCTTGACAGGGTAGCCTTTTATTTTCCGATTTGCAACCCTACAGCAGCTAGGAAATAGTGATTACTGAGTTCAGAAGTGTTAGTGACCATTGACCCGCGCCATGTAACTACCACTTCACCACAAGAATAAGCGCCAAAGCAAACCAACAACGAAACACATTAGATTCTTCAGGCAACAAATCACCAATCGTCTATCTCATGTCTTACATAACTAGCATGCATCTATATCATCGATTCTCAAACCTTGAATATTATTCCATTTTCTTTCAAGAACAAACCGTAGAACTGGCAATACAAGGTGCAATTTGCAAAAAAAACAACCCTTTCCAGGTATGCACCT
Source organism: Cunninghamia lanceolata (assembly GCA_027924645.1). NCBI lineage: Eukaryota > Viridiplantae > Streptophyta > Pinopsida > Cupressales > Cupressaceae > Cunninghamia > Cunninghamia lanceolata. The sequence continues at coordinate 16,577,857 of BSBN01000001.1, forward strand.
AGCCCAAACGGCTTAGGGAAACAATGGAACAAGGCAGAGTAAGTATCCAACACGAAGAACTCCGATAATCGATAATGAAAGGGTTGGATAGCTCTAGCTATGGAGTAAGCTTAGACAACAGATCATAGCATTATACTCAGAAAATGGCGGATAACAGGGATTCGGGACTTTCATTCAAACGAATGAAAGCAAGGCAGCGGCTACCTAATACCGTCGGTCCACAAAAGAATAATACCAAACACACAAAAATAGTATACCAACCATCTGCAGGCCATCCTCCCTCTGGCAGGTATGCGCACAACCCATTCGGCTAGGAAGCAAGGGACGAGTGCAGAGTTGGTATCCAACAGAAGAATCTTCAATAATCGAAAATGAATGGGTTTCAATGACTCCAGCTAAGGCATAGGTTAGTCAACGGTACATAGCATAATACCTAGTAAATGGCGAAAGAAGAGGCTTCTGACTTTCATTCCAAAACGAGTGGTAACAAGGCAGCGAATTACCTATTATTATCTGTCCACAACAGAAATAAAACTAACCACAACAAAACGTAATATATACACAGAGCTTTCAAATATAACGGATGAATATGTTCGCTGACCTGATAAAAGTGCGACTAGCTGTTGCCAAGGCCATCCATGATTAGTTCGCTGACCTGATAAAAGTGCGACTAGCTGTTGCCAAGGCGATCCATGATTAGTTCGCTATATCAGAGGCACTGATCAATGATCAGTGGACGCACGGAAAGGATCTCAGGGAAAGGGGCCGCATTTGTTAGAATGGTCGACTCACTGCTATTATTTTTTTTTCTTTAAACTATGATGGAAACAATGCAATCTGTATATGCCCGACTACTGCCTGCTAATGCTCCCTCTCTAAACTAGGGTTCAAAGACTGTAAGGGAGAAAAGAACAGAATTGTTTTCACACAATCAAATCGCTTGCCCCGAGGTGTTAGGGGATTTCAGTGTGGAGAAGAAACCGTAGTCGACTAATGACTGAGAGAGAAGGTGAGCTACAGCAAACACATCATGGCATCTACGAATTGGAACCCTCATAAGGACGATCTCCCTTAAATGTAACCTGGAAAAACAGTTTCTAATCTGTTGGAGGACGGTGGGAGAATGGTAAGGCAATTCTGTTTATTACAGACCCAAGGTTTTCATCTAAAACTGTCTACAGAGAATACACATTTGTAGAAATGACAAAAAGTCCCGGTAGAAACCATTGAACCAAAACCATTTCATAAATCAGGCAAAGACGCAAACAATCAACATGCTCAGATTCAAAGAAAAGAAACAGTGAAAGAAGGCAAGTATTCCAAGGAACCTGGCTACGATGTTGGTTCAACGAGTCTGCTTCAATTGTTGCAGATCCAAGCTACCTATTCCAGCCTTCTTCTCCCTTCGTGTACCTGTAATGCCGTCCTTAATGCCTCTGCCGCTCTTTTATAACACAGCCTCTCTCCTCTACCAAGGGCTTGGCACGCGATCCCGTGCATAACTCCTTTAAAAATATGTATTTTATTTAATTTAATGATCCCCCAAATATTATTTATTTTATTTTATTATTATATCTCTTTACAGCCGACCCAATATATTGTTATTAATAGAGTAGTACTATTTCGATAATCTATAATTTTGTACTATACTTTAATTTATTTTATTAATCAAGTTGTGAATCACAATTTACAACATGATTACCACTATTTATTTATTTAAATATTTATTATAAATAATATTATATTGAACAATACAAATTTCTTACAACTTTATTTAACAACAACACTCCTCATAAAATAATAATTTATTTATAATGATAATCGACAACTAACGACTTTATGCCCATTTAACAACATTTATACTCTTTCGTAGAATAATTCTAATTAAAGCACAACATTACCACACATACTTACACACTTGCAGAACTCATTAGACTCCAAGATACAGTATTACCTGACAGCAAGACATGAGCGAACGACAACCAATAACAACAAGGGTAAACTAACGATGAAGGAACACTGACTAGGGACCTCATGTTAACTCCAACCAACTAATCCATTGGCGAAGGCACGCTCAGACCTGTAATCAGGTGGAGTCGATGCCTAGTACCTGCATCCTGCAGCAACGCACGGTTAACCATGACAAGATATACATATACATCACATGCAGTCCTATCATGAATGGAAATCGCAGTGGGGTAGGGTACTCAAGAATGAGTAATACAACATTGTTCCATTCACATTTATGAATAATAATCAACTATATTGAACAAGGTATCAGATTACTAGTCTACGACATGAAACGATCAACTAACTTCCAATCCCATATAATGAATAACATCAAAGCATCTAAAACATCAATTCATTTATCAAATTGTAAAGCATAAAATGACATAATCCAACCTCAACATCTATTATCATAACAATTAGGTTCATACTGAAATAGCAAAATAACTAGAAATCCATCATCAAACGATCCAAAATACTGTCATAATGTCCAGTACTACTAAGCAAACATCAGTCCAAAAGACGACAAGTTGAGGGGCACTACATATTCAAAGAGTTATTTTATAGTTTTAGTTAGTTTGTTAAATATATGTTGATTGTGTTTTAGTTTTTATGTACATGGTCACGACATGATGCTTTATGCCTCATTGCCACTATAGAATGCCTTTGGACATAAATATAAACACAAACGAATGAATTATAACAATATTTTAAATATTATTTAAAAGTGAACAAGTTTGAATAAATGTTAACCTTTAAGTTTTAAACATTAATCTATATTGTGTTGTTATAGTTTGTCATTTTTATTATTAATTCTTTATTCTTCTTTTCTTATGTTAAATAGGGTTTTTATATAAAATATCTTCTTCAAAATTGTTGATAATATAACAAGTATTTGTTTCTTTTTTATATAGGTACATTGTGGACATGGGGTCCACTCCCTTATATATAAATCATCAATAACAACAGAAAATCACATCAACCCTTAAACAAGGGCACTACAAAATCACACATTGCTTAAGATTTTCTATTTTCCCTTTTTTTTATGACCTTAGCATCATTTGATGTTTAAGTTTTGAAGTAGGTGTCTTCTTTCTCTTAGTATTTGCTTCCTTTATTAGTCACCCAACTTTTTCTAATAAATAATTATTTAAATTTTTTTTAAATTATAATTATTTAGAAATATAAAAATTTAATTTTATCCTTAAACATAATAAAAATAAAAAAGTTTGGATTATTTTAAGATTATAAAGAATAATAATTTACATTATTCAAAAATAATTTTATTTAAATATTAAAAATAAACATATAATGATATACTTTAATTTTGTATAGTAAAATCTAAATATATTAATGTTTGTGATAGTGAAAATTGTATATTTTGTACTTATTCTCTTTGTTTTAGGCTTCCTTTAATTTGATTGTTCATTATGTAATGACAAGTATAAATATGGTACAATTTTTGTTAAAGATGACACATAACTCAAACCTTAATTCCATTTGCACTTATTACCAAGAATCGGTTTTGATTCTCAGTTTATCCATTTCCCACCTACATTCAAATCCATAATTTGAGAGATTAAACTACTACGCTCATTCCTAGGAATCAATTATAATCCTTAAATCTATTTCCCACCTAGGTTTAGATCAATAGTTTATAGGATTGACCTAGGTTAATTCTGTAATTTGTGAAAATGAACCCAAAACTTTTAAATTTTAAATTCAAATTTGAGCCCAACCCAACTCCTCCTACTAGCCATTATGTCCCAACTCGAAGAGCAAAACATTTGACTTGCCACATTTGGAGTTGTATTTAAGGACATTTTCTAATGCCTTTTTACACATGATCTAGACATCTACAACTTAGCACCTATAAATCATCTAGTAGGAGCATAAAAGATGCATCTATAGAATACTAAACGGATCATTACTACATTACCTACTTGCATTAGTAGCTAAGTAATTCTCTACATGACTACCTACTACCTTCATTATTTTCTAAAAGTTGCTAAATTAGTATCTTAGGGGTCTGACCTAAGTAGAATCAATCCTCACCTAGCAAACTCCTTAAAGGTCTTCATAAACATCAAATGTTAGCTAAAATATATCATAGACATTAAGGAAAACAAAAAATCATATATCAAAGTTTAGCAAAGATCAAATCCATGCACCAAAGTTTAGATCTACAGGCCTAAGTTAGAAATGTATTTGTGCAGCTCACTTCCATAGTAATGAAAGTGACACATAATAACACAATTAATTTCTAGATTTTAAATCATTCATCTATAAGCTCTTGATTTTTCTATACACCGATGAATCAATTACATATGCCCTACACTACATTTTTTATTGATTGAATTCCACCTAAGCACTATTTATTTATTTATTTTTCACATTTATTTTAATGTTAATAGGTAGTTTCTAACATAGCTTCCTATAACCAAGTTGATTTTTTAATTGATCACTCCATTTTTAATTAATCCAAGATTTTTATGTGAGGGTGTGTTTATTCCCTTATATAAATTGGTGAACATGTCTACTTCTATACCCCTTAGGGTTTCTCTTTAGGGTTTATATTATAATTTTATTGTTAATTTTCTAATTTGAGGTTGATTCTATAACTGAGATTTATATTTCCTCTGAACCACCTCTCCTCTATGATCATACTTTATTTTGATAGACTTATTTTTTTATGACACTAATGGACATGATATTTTACTTTGTTATGATTATATACTATGTTGGCACTGATATCATGTTAGAGTAGTAGTTCATTAATTGTTTGATAATGAATTGGTTAATTAATGATTATGGACTTGTTCGTATTTTCTAGATTAGAGTTTACGAATTATAATTAGTTTATCACTATGAATTTATTTTAGAATGAACATAACTATGTATGATAAATATAAATTGTATTTGGTTAAACACTATGTGTTTATGCGATTTTGTATTAATATAATTTGGATGATGAAGTAAACTTGTTATTTGATTTGTGAACCATGTTAAAACTTGTCTCTCGATGTTATTATTTCTATGTATTTTCATTCCCCTATTTAATCTTTATTTGCATTTAATTGATATCTTTTGCATTCAATCCCTAACAAGTGGTATAAGAGCGGGTTGTGTTCGATTATCGTCTGCAGGAAGGTCTCACGGTTGAGTGGGAGTCTCACGATTGAGTGGGAGCAATGGACGAGGGTAAATTGAAGGTAGATAAATTCAATGAGTAGAACTATCAGTTATGGAAGATGCAAATGAAGGATTATCTCTATCAGAAGGATTTATGGAGGCCATTGGAAGGAATAGCCAAGAAATTGGTAGCAATGACTGATGAGGATTGGAATCTTCTGGACAGAAAGGCACTAGGAACCATTCAGTTGTACCTAGCACCATCTGTGGCATTCAATATAACAGAAGCGATGACAACAAGTGAACTGATGAAAGCTTTGGCTAAATTGTATGAAAAACCCTCAGCCTCAAATAAGGTATTTCTCATGAAGCGTTTGTTTAATCTGAAAATGATTGAAGGTGGATATGTGACAGATCATTTAAATGAGTTTAATACGATTACCAGTCTATTAACTTCTGTAAAAGTGAAATTTGATGTAGAGGTGAGGGCTCTCTTGATATTATGTTATTTGCCAGAAAGCTAGAATAGCTTGGTAATGGCTATAAGTAACTCTTTCTCTAGTTCAAACACTTTGAAATTTGATGATGTTGTTGGTGTTATCCTTAGCGAGGAAATGTGACGGAAAAGCTCAGGAGGGTCCACATCAGGTAGTGTTTTGAATACAGAAAGCAGGGGCAGATCAAAGGAGAGAGGAAAAAGTTTTGGAGGTCATGGGAAGTCATGAGGAAAATCAAAGGACAAGAAGTCCCAATCCAGAGGACAGAAGGATTGCTGGTACTATGGGAAACCAGGTCATTTGAAGAAAGATTGCTGGTCTCGGAAGAATAAAGAAGGAGACAAACAAGAAGGCAATAAGGAGCCAAATGTGGTAAGTAATAAATCTGAAGATGATGCTTTGATTCTTTCCCTAGATAATGTTGATGATTCATGGGTTTTAGATTCAGGGGCCTCATTTCATGCTACGCCCCATAGAAGTTGTTTTCTTGATTATGTCCAAGGGGATTTTGGGCTGGTTTATTTGGGAGATAACGAACCTTGTCAGATTGTTGGAAAGGGAAGAATCAAGATTAAGTTACAGAATGGGAATCATTGGATACTACAAGAGGTAATGCACATTCCAAGGCTAAGTAGGAATTTAATTTCAGCAGGGCAGCTAGCTGATGAAGGTTTCATTGTTACATTAACTGATAAAAATTGGAAGGTTTCAAGAGGTGCCTTAATACTAGAAAAAGGTGTGAAAGTAGACACCTTATATCTTTGTATAGGTTATATTGTTCCTTCTACTTTAGTTGTTGCAGAGAAAAACTAAACAGGTTCATGAATAGTTGCTTCAAGTTCACAGGAAGAGACTGAAACAATTGCTGCAGGTTCTGAGGCAACACTGTGGCATAACAGACTTGGGCATATGAGTGAAAAATGTATGAAGGTACTTCATTCTAAGAAAGTATTACCAGGTCTAAAATGTATTAATATGGATTTCTGTGAAAGTTGTTTGTATGGCAAACAAAAGAGAGTTGTTTTCTCAAGGATGGGAAGCAAAAGAAAGATGAAAAGTTGGAGCTTGTGCATATAGATGTATGGGGACCAGCTCAAGTATCCTCTCTCGATGGCTCTCGGTATTATGTTACATTCATAGATAATGCAACTAAGAAGGTTTGGATTTATTTCCTTAGGCAGAAATCTGATGTATTTGAAACATTTAAGAAATGGAGAAGCTTGGTTGAGAATGAGACAGGTAAAAGATTAAAATGTCTCAGATCTGATAATGGTGGTGAGTATTGCAGCAAAGAATTTGAGGATTATTGTTCCTTTAATGGAATTCGTAGGCAGAAAATGGTTCTAGGTACTCCACAGGAGAATGGAGTGGCTGAACGCATGAATAGGACAATAATGGAGCATCCAAGGACCATGAGATTGCATGCTAGACTACCTTCAAACATGTGGGCAGAGGTTGTCAACACTACTGTATATTTAATTAACAGAGGTCCTTCAGTTCCTTTGGGCTATGGTATTCTGGAGGAAGCATGGATAGGTAAGAAGGTGAGTTATTCTTTTCTCAAAACCTTCAGATGTGAAGCATTTGCACATGTAGATCCTAAAAATTGAACCAAGCTGGATGCAAAATCAAAAAAGTGTACCTTCGTTGGATATGGCATCGATGAATTTGGTTATAGGCTTTGGGATTTTGAAAATAAAAAAATTGTGAGAAGTAGGGATGTTGTATTCAATGAGAAAGTGTTGTACAAAGATCAGTTGCAGTAGCATGACAAGAAAGAAAAGGATTATGTGGTGCTGGATGATACTCTAGATAATGATGTTCTAGTGGTTCCTCATGCTCCACAATAGCAACAAAAAATACCACAAACTCCAGTGAATGTTAGACGATCAACAAGGCTAAGTAGACCTCCTAAAAGGTTTTCTCCCTCTTTGTATTCTATTTTGTTAACAAATACTAGTGAACCAGAAGGGTATGATGAAGCTATGCAGGTGGATACAAAGGTTCAATGGGAGCTTGCAATGAAAGAAGAAATAGACTCATTGCTAAAAAATTAGACTTAGGAATTATGTAAGTTGTCTATAGGTAAAAAGGATTTACCAAACAAATGGGTTTATAGGCTAAAAGAGGAAGATGGAGGTAAGAAAAGACTTAAAGCTAGGTTAGTTGTAAAAGGATTTATATAGAAAAAAGGTATTGATTTTGATGAGATTTTTTCTCCAGTTGTAAAGATGACTTCTATTCATACTATTTTAGGTATTGTGACTACTGAAGATTTGCATTTGGAACAGTTGGATGTGAAAATTGCCTTTCTCCATGGTGATTTGGAGGAGATATATATGGAACAACCACAGGAATTTGAGGTTAAAAGTAAGGAGTGTGATGGGTAAAATGGGATAATCAAAATAAATTATAAAAACCCAAAAATACCAATAGAACGTGCAAATAACAAAGATTAAAAATGAAGAAATGATACTTACAACCTTTCTTACCTTGCGATTTCTATTGTTCACCTATTCCCGTTTGATCTTCAGTGATGAATGCAGCCCTCAGGAAGCTTGCTTCCTTGCTTTGATTCCTCAAGATGGCAAAAGAGAAATGGCTTGGATACTTGTTGTGTTGAAGATAAGCTTCAACACAATATGAAATGGATGATAAATGGTGTGAAAGTGGGGGTGCCAATGGCACGCTATGGATTCTGCAGCATAAGTTTACTTGAAAGCTTGATGATTTGAAATGAAAGAAGAAGGTTGTATTTATAGGATTGTGTGAGAGAAGATCAATGGTGTAGAAGAAATAAGAAGATCAATGGTAGAGGATGTTTGAGAGAATGTGCACGAATAGAAGGACACGTGTCATTCAAAAAGATGCTTTATTGAGTTAACTGCTTTCTTGATGAGGATGAGTTTTTATTTCTTAAATTAGAATATAATTTTCTAATTTAAGAGTTTTGTTGATAGCTTTAAATCAGTTAACTCAGCTTTTGCTTTTGCATGACAAGAAGAATTTATTTTTTTAGAAGATAAGAAAGAATAATTAAATAAATAAATTTATTTAATTATTTGCACATGATTTGGAAGAATAAATAAAATATTTAATTATATTTTATTTTTTGGAGATTAAGATTTAATTTAAATAAATTTGCATTTTAATTAAATTTGGAAGAATGAATGATTTAATTAAATAATTAAAATTATTTAATTATTTAGAAGAATAAAGTTGATATAGATGAAATTAATTAAATAAATGTAATTTATTCAATTAATGGGAGAGAATGAATCAAATAAATAAATTGATTTATTTATTTATTGATAAAGGAATATGAAGATGAAATAAATATTTAAAATATTTATTTAGGTAGAGTCATGTCATTTTTAGGTGTATACATTTTGCCCCTCTTTGATGCAATGTGTTTTATCACGTTGTTTCAAAGAATAAGAATTTTTGATAATGATACATGCCCCAATTTTTGCCCATGGTACAAGTTTAATGACAGGATGCCCCCTCGGGAAATTGGATGGGAAGAAGGCAGAAAGCATGAGATGGACAATCTCACGAAGAAGCAGGTGGAAAGCGGGTTAGGATGGAGAAAAATAGGACATGGTTTGGAGGAATAGATATGGGAAGTAGTCACAGTTGTCACACAGTCAGCTAGGGTTCCCTTGCTATATATAGGAGTTGGGTCCACAAGTCTTATTCATTTGCACACTTGTCCTTAGTTGATTGGTCTTTGAGAGCTTAAGAGAGTAGAGGAGCTAGAGCAGTCGACAGAGATATGGATATTTCGCATGAGGAGCACCGTTTTGAGCAAGTTCGACGGTTCAATAAGCCACCCGAGGTAGGAACACCGGTATGTATTTCGACAAAACTCGCTAAAAGTCATTTATTAGGTCAATAAATGCTTAGGAAAAAAGCTAAGACAGATGTGCCGAACTGTAGTTTAGCACATATGCGTCCCGAAACGGTGCATATGTCGCGAAATCATGCATCTGATAGATCTTACGGTGCATATGATAGTTGTGCGCATATAGGCTAGGAATTGGCACATCCACTGTGGAACTGCACATGTAACACAAAAAGTGGCGCATGTGCCAGAACGGTGCATATACGTCAAGGATTGGTGCATTCACGGTGAAGTGGTGCATCTGATATGAATCAGCACATTTGCCACCTGGTTCAGCGCATTTGCACTAGGATAGTTAGTTGACTTAACGAAATTAACCCAATTAGCACCTTGATCAATGCATCAATTGATAAGTGATCTCCAAGATTGTTGAAAATCTAGTCAAGAGATGATATGTTGTTTTGATTAATTTGATATGTTAAGTCAATGATAGGATAATTTGATTTCTTGGAGTAGGTTTGCTTGGATATGGATTTCTTTGATGCTATGCTTTTCTTGATTGTAGGAGGATATCCATGATACCCAAATGTCATGAGAGCCGTTCCCTTTGCCATTGTTGCAGTGGTATATGTTGACAGAGATGGACCGTGAGGCTCTTGGTGCTATGGGTCTTCACTACATTTGTTTCATGCCCTAGGTTCGAACTGCGGTTTACTGACTGCAGTGGTGGAGTGATTCCACAGCAAGGATGGGACATTCCATCTGCCAACCAGGGAGATGACGATCACTCTAGAGGATGTGTACAGGATTCTGCACCTCCCTATTCAGGGAGAGTTGGTAGAGTACGATCCACAACATGATGTGGGATTGGCTAAGTGCAAACTCATTTTTGATGACCCAGAGCTGGTTAAGCAGGTGATTTCGTGGTAGGACATTCATGACTACTATGACTACTTCCTGGGGATAGTGGCGGGATTGATCGGTGGCATAGTATGCCCCGATAGGAGGTCACATAGGTTCCCGACAGGCTGCAGGAGGGTGTTGGAGAGCATGATTACTGATGGGACTCGATATGCATGGGGTGTGTGTGTGCTAGCACACTTGTACAGGGATATGCACTAGGTTGTGTACCACAGAGGGGCCAGCCTGTCAGCAGGTGTGTCTCTTTTGTAGTTTTGGTTGTGGGAGCACATAGCTATCACGCGAATAATATGTCTTTTTCATAGGCAGAGAGGTGAGCCTTACAACTATGGATATGTAGGCATGATTTCCCAGCACAAGTTGGGGAAGCTCGAGTATTGGAGACACACACTAGATAATGTGGATCTAGTTATTTGGCGCCCATACCTAGACTGTGAGGTATAGGAGGGTGATGCTGATGAGTTGCCGTATTGTTTCCAGACTTGGTGGCTTATTGGTAGGACATGGTACATACTCGAGCGTCAGATTGTTAGCAGAGTACAGAGGTAGTTTGGCAGAGTGCAGGGCAGGCCACAGGGGCAGGCATGATTTGCGAGGACCCATGCAGAGAGATTTAGGTGGGGTCCCGTGGCATCGTATGAGGAGGCCTTAGCAGACTTTCATCAGATCCCTTACGCAGCTTGGCCGATGAGGAGGGAGATAGTAGATGCGGGCATGACGCCAGACTATGAGGAGTGGTTTGCTACTCATCCATTTCCCAGATATTTAGGACCTAGAGAGTTGGCTCCTAGTATAGATGAGGAGGATTTAGATGACAAGGGTGGAGCTAGCAGGAGGAGGAGGAGACGGAGGGGCGCAGAGGAGGTCAGGGAGATGATGGTGGAGATGGGGGAGGAGGAGATGGAGGAGGAGGAGGTAGACTGAGATAGAGGAGGAGGTCTGGGGAGGGACCTTCAGGTCAACAGGAGGTTGCGTAGCCGCAGGCTGTAGGGCAGGTGCAGGTGCCAGTATAACAGGTGGTACAGTAGAGACAGATGTTGCCACCACAGTAGGCGGCATAGCAACAGGTGCAGGGACATGGATAGGGACAAGGACAGGGACAGGCAGGGCAGGCTCCGCAGCCTAACTTACAGCAGCAGGCCATTATTGCATTATAGGGTCAGGTTAGACAGTTGAGGGCCCACCTGAGAGCAGTGGAGTCTCGAAGAGAGGCAGACGCAAGACAGATATCAGAGATCTCTAGAGAGCGAGACGCAGCCCTGGCGAGTGTGCAGGCGATCAGAGCGGAGAGAGATACAGTAGTGGCAGCCCTGGTTATAGATAGTACTTTAAGCTTTTTAGTTGCACAGGTGTAGCAGGCACAGACACAACTGGCCCAGGTACAGGGTGAGCTTGCTAGGGCGCAAGCTCAGACTCAGTACTATAGAGGTTTATACCACGGGGCAGTGTCGGCGGACCAACGTGGGCCTAGCTACAGGAGTTAGTCTGTGGCATCACAGAGGGCAAGTGGATCCTGATCTGTAGCATCAATGAGAGGCCCCCAGCAGTCAGGGGGTGACAAAGGAGAGGGCAATGCAGGGAGCAGTGCTCCATGACAGCAGGGTTAGCCAGCTTTTGACACTTGTACCAATTTTTGGCTTTGATGTATACATTTTTTATGGCTGAGATAGCCTGTTTATGTATTATTTTGCCCCGAGACATGTATCACTATCTTGTTGTACTTTGTATACATTTCATGATATGACTCTGAGAGATGGACAGATATTTTGATATATTTGCACATTTGGACATGGTTTTATGTTTATATGATGATGCAATTATTGATGTTCTACATGCATGTGTTCTATGTTTATATGTTATGGATGCAATCTATCTTATGATGCTTTGTATATGTGATGCATACTAGATGGATTAGGATGATTTGATATGTAAATGCAAATGTGAAATGTTATTGATATGATTATGCAGCTCTATATGTATTTGTCTATGTTTTTGATTTTTGATATGATATATAGATGCAAATGTATGTGGATGACCTAATGCATTTATTATGTATGCAAATGATTTAATCATGTGAATGACTATCTCATGTGATGTGATATGTTATCTATGCTATGTTTTTGATATGTCCAAATGTACTCAATCAACATAGAGATGATATAGATATGCGGAAGAAAACGAATGAAAGAAATGCGGGCTTTCATTTGAAAGTCTGCAGGATTTTCTTATTGCATGGTTGATATGGATTTCTGGATATGGGATGGATGTGGATACTTTTCCATCATTAGAATGCAAGTGTTTTGCTTTCATCATTGGGCACTTTTTGTTTCTTTTCTCTTTTTGAAATGTTGTAAGAAAATACAAGCATCTAGGTATAATTAAACCGAGATGACCTGAGTATTGCTTACATGGATTTTGATATAGCAAGTTGATACAAGCATCTAGTCAAACTTGAATCTAGATGACCTGAGTACTTCTTGCATTTCAATAGACAAGGATTGCCCTTTTTCATGTTCAGACCTCTGAAGTCCTCGATGATCTTTTGCTGATCATGTTATTAGACAAAATTCATCACGTTACTAAAGTTTGATCCACAAACAGCAGACAAAGAAAAAGATTATGCCCCCATCATAGCATCTCTAGCTTTTGGCATCTTTGAGTAGCATAGAAAGACATAATGACAAAAATCCAAGACCTTGTAAGTTAACCTGTTCACAAAACATTCTTGCATTAGATTTGTCTTTTTGCCATAATTGATATAAAATTAGTTTGAGTGTTTTGGTATATGTTTGCATTGGACAAGTTGATGTTTTGCACCAAGATTTTTGTTTTGGGAAGCTTTCTTTGCTGTGCGTACTTGTCTAGTGAAAACTATCACAATCCTTATTGGTATCCTCTTTTAGAAAAAATGTGACATTCAAGAATCCAAATCCGTAACCAGGTCAAGGAATTATCCCCAGTTTAGATAAAGGATCGACTTATTATGGGTGATAGGACAAACAAACATGGAGAGACGGACTCTAAGGGATTGACTTAGTGCCTCGGGGGCTCATTGCTAAATGGCCTTGCCTACGTGACGACACAGAGGCTATGTAGTTGGGGGTGAACCTGATGGACCTAAGACCTAGGTGATGGCAAAGGTGTAGAAATGGTATGGATAGCAGGATGGATGACACTTGACGAAATGGACAGGGAAGAAGCAGAGTGGAGCCTCAGGGCGCATTGATAATGGCCTTGCCTACGTGATAACTCAGAGACGACGTAGTTCGACAATAGTTCAAAGGACTGGTTCAGGATGAACGATATGATGGACACAAGAGACATGAGGTCACAACAGATGGAGGAAGCAATTTGTCATAGATAGCGCCTGTTTACCAGGTTTTCACCACTTGCTTTTATTTGCATGAAAGCTAAAAGTACACATGACGCCTGTTTGCTAGGTTTTCATCATGGTACCTATCCCAAGCGCCTGTTTGCCAGGTTTTCACCAGAGGATGATTTTTTTGTTATTTTTCCATTTTTTGGATTTTTTTTTTGTTTATTTTTGGATCACTTTTTCATTTTTTTGAATTTTTAAAGACTCCCTTGCATTGGGGTTTTTCGGTATAGAACTTGCGAAGATGCATGCTGTTGATAGGATCATCAAACAATTCACCTTCAGATGTAGCCAATTGATATGCTCCTAACCCATAAGATGCAATGATGACATAGGGACCCAGCCAATTGGGTTTGAACTTGCCTTTCTTTTCTCAATCTTACTAATTTCTAGGATTTTCTCTGAGGACTAGATCACCAACTTGGAATACTCGAGGCTTTACCCTATGGTTGTAGCTTCTGGACATTCGTTGTTGATAATCTTTTAGGTGGTTAAAGGCCTGTTACCTTCTCTCTTCGAGCAACTCTAACTCTTGAAGTCTGGACACTCTGTACTCTTCATTAGATATGAGGCCTTTTAACGAAACTCGCAAGGATGGGATCTTGACTTCAATGGGCAAGATGGCTTCAAATCCGTAGACTAGGGAGTATGGTGTTGCACCTGTGGGTGTACGGATGCTTGTACAATAGGCCCACACCGTGGGATTTAATTGGATATACGAATCATGGCCGGCATCATTGACAGTCTTCTTTAAAATTTTCAAAATGGTTTTATTCGATGCCTCTGCCTGGCCATTGCCTTGGGGGTAGTAGGGGTAGAAAAGTGGTGCTGGATATGAAATTTGTCGCATAGTTCCCTGACATATTGATTTTTGAAAGGGCATCCATTATCCATGACAATGGAGGAAGGGATACCATAGCGACAAATGATGTAGTTCAAGATAAAAGAGGCAATCTGCTTGCCTGTGATATTGGCTAATGGCACGGCTTCCATCCACTTTGTAAAGTACTCAATGGCGGTGATTATGAATTTATGGCCACTGGATGAAGGAGGGTAAATCTTGCCCACTAAATCGAGTCCCCACTGATAGAAAGGCCAAGGAGTCGTTAATGGTTGCAGCTCCTGTGCTGGTGCATGTATCAGGTTCCCATGGATTTGGCACTTTTTGCACTTCTTTACAAAATGATAGGGATCTTGTTCCATGGTTGGCCAGTAGTATCCCGTGCATATGAGTTTCTTGGCTAGGGTAGGGCCACTAGAGTGGGTCTCGCATATACCGTCGTGCACTTCGTTTAGGGCGGTTTGATATTCTTCACTATCAAGACATCTAAGGAGAGTACCATCGAGACCTCTGCGATATAGGGTATTGGCAACAATGGCATACTAGGATGCCTGACGGATGAAGGTTCATTTTTGGTTACTGGAGAGATCAGGTGGGAGGGTATTCTCTTTAAGATAGGCAAATATTTTTCCATAGAGGGGGGGATCATCTCCAACAATGTGGCAAATGATATGGGATTTGGGGGTGTCATATGCAGGATAGGACACTAGCTCTACCAGGAACTCATAACATGATTGATTATTTGCAATATCAAGGAGAGATGCAATCATTTCCATGGCGTCTATAGCTTTGTTCTCAATCCTTGATATCTACACAAAAGAGATCTTGGCAAAGTATTCTTTGAAGTCATCTACCATTCATTTGTAAGGGATTAATTTCTCATCTTTTGTTTGGTAGTTGTCATTTACTTGATTTATGACCAGCTGTGAGTCACCATACACCTGAAGTTCTTGGATATTCCATTCAACTGCTAGCTTGATGCCAATGACAAGGGCCTCATACTTTGCCATGTTGTTAGTGCAGGGAAATAGTAATTTGTATGATTTAGGAATGGTGTCACCACTAGGGGTGATCAACAAGATACCTGCTCCTGATCCATGTTGAGTATATGAGCCATCGAAATACATTTTCTAGGTTGCTGTGGTTATCTGAAAGATAGATTCATCTAGAAATTCAAAGTTCATAGGGCTATCATTTGTTAGAGGTGCATCTGCTAGTTGATCTGTAGGTACTTGGCCTTTTATTGCTTTCCTGTCTAAATATTCGATGTCGAATTCGTTGAGAAGCATGACCCATTTGGACAATCTACTTATTAGGGCTTCTTTGTTGAGCAAATACTTAAATGGATCAATTTTTGCTACTAGTTTGACCAAATGTGACAACATGTAATGTCTCCACTTTTGTGAGGCGAAGACCACAGTGAGACATGCTCTTTCAATTGGCATGTATTGCAGTTCATAGCCAACAAGTGTTAGACTGATATAGTAGATTGCTTGTTCTTTCCCTTCATAATTTTGTTGTACGAGGAGAGATCCCAGAGCTATTGGTGTGGCTGAGATATATAGCAGCAAAGGTTTACCCTGAATCGGTGGCATCAATACAAGAGGCTTCATTAGATATTCTTTTAACTACTAAAATGCTTGCTCACATGAATCATTCCATTTGAAAGGGACATTCTTATGTAGGAGGTGGGAAAATGGGTGGCACTTGTTTGCCAATTGAGAAATGAACCTTCTGATAGATTGTAGTTTTCCTTGTATGGACCTTAGTTTAGTGAGATTCTTAGGAGGCGGCATTTCCATGATGGCCTTTACTTTAGTTGGGTCAACTTCGATTCCATTGGCGGACACTATGTATCCAAGTAGCTTACTTGAGGTAACTCCAAACACGCACTTCTTCGGATTGAGGCATACATTAAACTATTCCAGTCTTTTGAAGATTTTGTCCAGTACTGCTAGGTGTCCTCTTGTGAGTGATTTTGCCAGGATGTCATCAACATAATCTTCCATTAAAGTGCGCATCATGTTGTGGAAGATTGTGGTCATAGCTCTCTGATATGTTGCACCGACATTTTTCAAACCAAATGGCATGACACACCAACAATAGGTGCCCCAAGGACATGTGAATGCAGTCTTTTATTAGTCTTCATGTGTAATTTTTATCTGGTTATATCCAGAAAAACCACCCATTAGTGACAGCATGGTGTACCTTGCCGTGAGATCTACAATAATGTCAATGTTTGGCAGGGGGAAATCATCTTTTAGACAAGCTTTGTTCAGGTCCCTGAAGTCATTACATATTCAGACTCTGCCATCTGGTTTGGCAGCTGGTACTATGTTTGAGATCCACTCAGGATAGTCTATTGGTCTGATGAATCTGACATCTAACAATTTCTTCAGCTCTTCTTTCACCATGAGGGCCACATGTGGGTGCATCTTTCTAAGTTTTTGCTTTATTGGCTTAGCTCCTGGAGATAAGGATAAGTGATGTATTATGAGATTTGGATCTAGCCCTGGCATATCCGTATATGTCCATGCAAAGTTGATTTGTTTTCTCTTAAAGAAGTCAGTGAATGCTGGCTTTTCTTGTGTTGTTAAAGACTGTGCCATGTGGATCATTTTGGGATTATCACCTATGCTAACATTGATCGGCTCTGCTGGTTCTATCAAGATTAAAGATCTCTCCTGATGTGTGAGATTGGGTAGAGGGTCAAGCCTTCCATTCTTCGGTGCCTGAGAGAGGTTTTCATCATTGGATATGTCTATATTTTTACTTTTTTCGTGATCTAACACTGCTACAGAGCGGTTTTCACCATTAGATCTTTCTTTCATTTTGACATTTTTGAGACTGAAAGGCTTGGCACTCTCTCCAAAATAGGCATTGTCATTGAGTTCTATGGCATAGCTAGCTCTGTAGTCCTCTGTGGGTATATGATCTCTAAGATCAAGATAGTCTATGATGGCTTCATCGTTCTGAAAGATATCGAGCTCAGGGGTAGTGTCTTGTAAGTCCCAATTGATGAGTTTAGGGTGCAACAATGGTAAGGGGTCATTGGGTTGGTCTGGTTTGATGGTATTGATAGTTAAGATAGAGGTGTTGTGGAGGTCATTATAAGCACAGACAAAGTCTGTGATAGTACTCTCCATTAGCGGATCTGTCAAGGGGGGTATCATTCTTTCCTCATGACTTTCACTATCATTATTACATGGGTCAGACTCTAGTGATCTATCCCTTGGACCTCGTCTCTCATTTGCATGGGTTGGCTCATACTCATGGACAACATCGATACCTTTTTCATCATAAGATAGCTCCAAGAGACTATCCCACTCATATTCATTGGAATCAGTCTCACTCCCCATTTACAGTTGATGAATTTGATCAACCAAATTACTAGCAAATGTTTCTGGTTGTTTGCCTTTATTCTTATTTGCTATGTTGGTTCTAGATGTGCTAGTGTAACCTAGCCCTGTAGTGTCTCAGGCTGTCAAGGTATGGGGTTGGATGGGTTCAGTGATACCATCTTTTCTTGAATTGAGCGGACCATGTCCTTCATACCCCATTCTTTGTAGCATTTGGAATCCTTGACCATATTGTTTAGTTTGTATAGTGGTGTGATGGTCTTGTTGTGTTGATGAACTACCTTCATCCTTATATAACCATTGCAGGATATCCTTTTCATCGCTCTCATCTTTGAGGCTTCCCCACTTTATGAACAGACCTTTGGTAGTTTTGTCTGCTTTGGATTTGCTCAGGGTAGGTCTTCCATACGATCTGGGAGATAGGGGGAGTTGTGCCAAATAGAGGGATTGGGAGATTGTGTACTCACCCAGGGCCTTATCTTTGAGTCTAAGGTCAGGTTGGGATGCCTTTGAAGTGGAAGCAAGTGAAGTTGGGTCAACATGAGACAAAGATGAAGCAGAAGCACAGTTGTTAGGAATCACAACTTTAGGTTTAGATTGAATGGAGTTGCAATACTGAAATGGATTGGGGTCACCTTGGATGGTGATCTCTTGACCTTCATAGGGGAATTTGATACACTGGTGGTATGTTGACGACACTGCTTTTAGAGCATGTATCCTATTGATAATTGAGAGGGGGGGGGTGAATCAGTTATCTTAATTATTTTGACTTTTAGTCCTTCTTTAACAATTAGTGCAGAATCAAATCATACAAGCAAGCATTACCATGCAAGTAGAAATAACATTAGTACACATGACACAATGATTTTGACGTGGAAAACCCGGTTAAGGGAAAAACCACAGGATGATTAACCCAAGATTGTATTCTTTGTTAGAAGAATATAATAGTACAAAATGGCACTTGCCAATTAGGGCTCACTGCCCGAGCACACTGCTCACAAGAGGCTTACTGCCTACAAGAGACTCACTGTCTACAAGAAAAGAAGGTAACAAAATACTTGAACTGATGAGAAGCATCCACACATGCTGAAGTTCAGTTCTGGTTAAGCCCAATATACTGATCTGCTGCACTTCATTCTTACTCTCCTTAGGTGATGCTGTCCTGTTACATTCTGGACCTGTCTTACTACCTTCACACTGCTCTTCTACTATTCTTCACACAATACCACACACAACACACACATTCATATCTAAATCCATCTGGTATATATATCCACACCAAAGATTTCATCCACTTTCTAGTCGGCATCCGAAATACTCAATATTTTCCCAAACTCTGATCTGTCGGCTGAATCTTTGCATACCAAGTAATGTGGATCAAAGAGATGCTTATAGAAGTCATCAATCATGTCAACCAATCATGAATGATACCTTAGGAAACTTAATCACCATTAATATCACATCTAGATTTAGGTCTGATGCTCTGTCGGTTAGGTCTTCCTCTGTCTACTCTGCCAATCAGGAACCCAACACTCAAGTGCTCATATCTGTTCACTCTTCTATCACCGGAGGCTAATTCCTTGGAATATATCAGTCAAGGTACTCCTCTTGACTTCCCCAAATCCACACTTTACTGAGATACTTCCTCTGAGAGATCCAAACCTGACTGTCAGACCTTGCTGCCTGCTTTGTTCTTGCTTACCGGACCACAACACTTCTTCCGGTAAAGACGCACCATGTCCTGCGGATGTGTGGGATGGACTTTGTTGCCATCAATGACAACACTAATGAAACCACACAATGTCTCTTGCCAACAATCTCCCCCCTTGGCTAATGCTCTGTTCTTATGAACATTTTCCGGAGCTCCCCCTTAGCTGGATTTCTCATTTTTCACTGCTCCTCACTCCCCCTTTGACATCAATGGAAAAGGGTGGGGTCCGCACACCAAAATTTGCAAAACTCAATCTATACTTAATCACATAAGTATATTATCCGGTTATACTTTACATATACTTTAGTATATCTGCAAAAGTGTTTTTCAATTGTACAAGTTCTGTTGCCCAACTCAGCTTCATCCTGTCCAAAATTGAGATGTGACCACTCAATAGGAATGCAAAAGCTTCTGCCTTCTTGAGATCTGTCGGTTCACTGGTTTGGGCTGTGGCCTGAGCATTAGTTAGGGCTTCATGCATGGCCTCTAACTTAGGGATAATGATCCCTCTAAGTTCACTCAACCTGTTTATTCTATTTTTCTTCTCCTTCTCAAGTGTCTTTATTTCATTTGTGACTGCAATAGTCTGGCACTCTTGATTTACTATGGAGGAGGATAGAGGATCAAAACTTTGAGATAAACTTAACAGTTTATCCTCTTGCTCTTTTACTTTCTTCTCAATGTCCTTGGTCACTTTAGGCCAGGATAAACAAAATTTATAAATATCTCCCCCATCTTTGAGAGCATTTTCTAGGTTCTTTATTCCGATATCCATAACTCTCCTATCATTTGATATTAACCCTTGTACCTCTGATAATATTTTTACCAAAAACTCATTCCGAACCTTATCTTCTACTGACTTTTCTAAGGAATCAAAATGTGTGCTAACACTATTAACTAGAGATTTGAGATTACTGGATGAAGAGGCTAAGGGATCCTTCTGAAAAGATGGTAAGATCTTCTCCAATACACCGGATGCAATTTCTATAAGCTTGCAGTCTTCCATGTGAGACTTTAGAAGCTTTTCTTTTGCCTTTTCTGAAGTAAAGGATGCTAGCTTCATGGTTTGAACTAGGGAGAGGGAGCCAAAATTGAACAGTCCTTGAAGAAGTTCTGGTTCATCAAATTCCATCATCTCTTTGGTTAAGAACTCTTCAACTGCCTCTGCTGTGTCTCTTACCAGAGACAAAGTTTTCTCCCCTTCTGCACCCTTACCACTATCATCTGTGGCCTTCTCTGTTGGAGTTTTCTCTCCTTCTATAGCCTTACTACTGTCATCTTCTTTTTCCTTCTCCTCTGCTTCTTGACTGATCTTCTCTTGTACTCTTTCTTTTTCTTTGGATCCAGAGTCTACAGGGGAAATTGGAGGAGAGATGTTTGCTTGATCATGGACTTCCTCTTCTGGAGCAGAGGAATCTAAGTCCTTACCTTTTTCTTTACTTGTCTCCTTTACCTCTTCTGCCACTGTCTCAGTAGATTTTTCTTCAACATCTATAGCTGAGGGATCATCACCTAAGTCCTCTATAATAGGAATGTTGAATCTTTTGTATGCATTCTGAAGGATCTCTTCTGTCTCTTTTGCTACTTTGTCAATTTCTCCGAGCATAAGCTGATTCATTCTAGCTTTGCTCCGGAACTCATCCTTACAATCTTTGAAGATCATATTCTTCTACTTAGGAGTGATTGAAGGATATAGCTGAATAGCTATCTATTCTCAGATCTCAAGATCCTTTGCCATAGCATTATTCTTTCTTATTTCTAATTCCTTTTCTAGGCTTTTGGGAATAAGAGATATGATTTCAATAAAAGCCTTATTGTAGATATTCAGATACCTGACTGTAGCTTCTTGCAAGATCTTTTGGTTAGCTTCATTGTAATCATCATAGGATTTAGCCACTGGTTGAAGGTTCCCATCCACAGTAACTGATTTTATGATGTCATCAATGCACAGAGTAGGCTTCTCAACAAATTCTTCTATTACTTCTTCAGTAGAGGGTTCACCGGATGTTTTCCTTTTCTTCTTCAATTTCTTTACTTCCTCATTTGATTTTGTCTCTTCTTCATCCTTTTGGCTTGTATAAGACCTTGTTGCCTTTTTCTTGGTTCTCTTCTCTCCTTTTCTGGATGTCTGAGCTTCTGGTTTTGAAGCATTTTGACCCTTGGAAGTGGTAGGTGCAGAGCTTTTGGTTGATCTGGTCTAGGAGGGGGCTTGCACCAGAGCACTTTCTTTTCCAATTTCTTGCTTTTCTTTCTCTGCCCTTTCCATTTTCTCTCTGTTGGCATCAAGTGCCTCTTTTGAGATTCCATGCCTCTTGGCAAATTCTTCTACCTCTTTTCTCACTTTTCTCTTCATCTCCGGTTGTCTGAGCTCCACATGGATTTTTACACTTAATTCTTCAAAGGTTCCAAACCTTTCTGCCTTAGGATCCTTGGGCTGACTTAGCATGTGTTGAACATGCATCTCTACAATTTTCTCATCAACTTCATACCCCATTGGCATGATCCACACTGTTCTTGGTTCCACTGCCTCCATTAGACACTGATCAGTTTCTACCATAAAGCATACTGTATCTTTATATATTTCAATTAGGGATTGGGGAATTCTTTCTCTAGCCTGCATCATGCTTTGGAAGTTTTTGAAGTAACCCCATAGTGCTATGTTTTGTGCCTTGGCATCACCAAGCCCATGCAAGTAATCCCTGATTTGTATGGCAACCGGTCTATCATTTTGCCACATCTAGCCACTAGATCTGGGTAGCTCATTCATGTAGTAGAAGAACAGATAGAGTATCAGGCCACCATATTTGAAGGAATTCTTCTTGTCCTTCTTTATCTTCTGTAGATTCTCTAAAAGTTGGTTTAGGAGAAGCTCACAAAGGTCATAGTCAGCATTTTCTTTTAGCATCTGATAGGTTGTGTAGATTGCCATTCTAGGTACTGAATTTTCCCTACTGGAGTGATAAATCTTGTAACCAATTATCATGGAAGCAAATTTGATATCTGGATCAGTGATATCTTCAATTGTCATTGCCCTCTTGTCAAACTTTGATCTGGTAGCCTCACTCACAGTTTGGTTTTTGACAGATTTGAGAATAGGTAGCTTTTCGGATGAGTGTAAACCAGTTACCGCCCTAATAGCATCTTTTGTGATCTTGAATGGTCCATTCAACCATATGAAGTTATCATGCACTCTGCTCAAAATATACCAGACCCATTCTTCTTTTGCAAAACAGGGGAAATGAATGCATCAAGTGCAAAATGCTTGTCCCGGATGGCTTTATACTGAGTTTTGAGTTCAAATGAGTCATCTATCAAATGCTTGTGATAGATATCAACTAGCTTAGATTCCCCAAATTCTTCAATATTTGCATGAATATATGCCCTAACATCTTCTACATGCAGAACCCCATGCAGAATGCTTGAAAAGGCGCCTAGGGGATCAACTTCTAGGGATTTATATGGATGTTTCTTGAATTTAGGATGCAGCCTATCAGTGATCTTTACAACATTCGGTGTAGCCATCTTCAAAAAGATTTACAGAGAAATATTCAATAATGGAAAATACCTTTTATGCTTCTAGGGTTTGCGAAGTGAGCCAGATTGATTTGCTAGATGAATCAAATTCAATGGTTGATCTTTGAGAAATTTGAAACAATTTGTTGCAGAGCTCCTTTTCTTTTCTTCTCAAATGCAAATGTGCAAATGACGAGCGAATGAACCCTTTTATTTTTGAGAAAAACCCTAAATCCACACTGCAATAAATGTGCAACTTAAGTCATTCTGGTTGCCTGGTTCTTCTTATTTTGAGAAAGATCTTTTTCCAGATCATTGAGATATACTTAGAGTTATCCTTGGTGGTTAGTAACAAACTATCAAACATTTGATCTATCCGCAGTTCAAGATGCCTCAAATTTGAATCATACCGGAGCTAACTGTGATAATCCTATTTTACCAGATGACTATCAACCCGGATCAATCTTGGAAGATTAGACTCTTCAAATCTTCCTACGGATCTTCCATATCTTTACCAAGCTTTCTTTAGATGTTTCTCTGAGAATCCTTTAATCCGCAACTTCCCATGTGCCAATTTCAGGCACCAATTGACTGGCTAGGGGATTTGTTTTTCTTAGTGACTCCCCCTGAGCCAGAGCTCATCTACTCAATTTCTGGAAGGATTATTAGCACCAGATTCTAGTGCGGATCCATCCCCAACATTCTCTATGCTTCTCTTCACCCAGATCTTATTCATCTCCCTTTGAATTTCATCTACGTTCACTTTTCCCTTTCCTTTGTCTTGGCTATGATTATACTATTCCGGACCCCTTTTGTCTTGATTCTTACTTCTACAGAATTTGGCAATATGACCAGATCTATTGCAATTGTAGCAAACAACATTTCTTTGCATATTTGACTGATATCCTCTTGATCTACACTGATTAGCCATATGTCCCATTCCATTGCATGTAAAAAATCTACCATTGAATGAATTGTTCATTTGCATATTTCTACACTCATGAGATTTGTGACCATACCTTTTGCAAATTGAAACACTATCTGGAGAAGGATGAATTAGTCTAATTCATTCTTCTTCTGCACTGATTTGCTTTATGACCAAAGTTATTGCAGTTGTGGCAATATCCATTGAAGGATGGATATCTTTGAGCATTTGGTTACCTTACCGGAGGTCTTCCAGGTCTGTTCCTTGGATTTCCTAATCCAAAGTTCTTCTAACCGGATTTGGAGCTTTCACCTTTCTCATATCCCAAGCCATACTTGTCATCTACCCTCTTTTGACTTTCAAGAAGAACTTCAAGTTGAGCAGAGCTTATCTTGAATTTTTCTTTGTATTCATTTGTTGTTTGTAGATCCTTTTTAAGAATGTCTATTTGATCCTCAAGTTTTTCTTCATTATCTCTAGCATCTTCAAGATTAGATTCCAGATGTCTGATTATTCTATCCATTTTATGGCAGTCTTCTGATTTTTCCTTGAGAGATTGTCTTAGATCATCTTCAATTTTTCTTTTTTCTTCAATTTCTTGGGTGAACTTCATAACTCCTGATTCCATTTCATGCCTTACCATAATGACCTCTTTTGATAACTTTTCACATAGCTTGGTTTTCTCTTTTAGGTCTTCATTTGTATCATTGGTTTCACCTTGACTTGCTAATTGCTAAAGTAGATCCTTTCTCTTTTTCATAGAGATACTCAGTTTCCCTTTTAATTCATTTATGAATTCATCATCCTGTTTAAGTATTTCCTTCAATTCATTGACTTTAGAATTAGATTGTTCAAGATCATCTAGGGTAGACTGAAGTTGTTCCCTCGTACCATACATATCCATTTGAATTTCTAGATCTTCCTCAAGATGTTAGGATCTGTTTGGAGGAACTTGGATCTGATACCAATTGTTGATAACTGAGAGGGGGGGTGAATTAGTTATCTTAATTATTTTGACTTTCAGTCCTTCTTTAACAATTAGTACAGAATCAAATCATACAAGCAAGCATTACCATGGAAGCAGAAATAACATTAGTACACATGACACAATGATTTTGACGTGGAAAACTTGGTTAAGCGAAAAACCACGGGGTGATTAACCCAAGATTGTATTCTCTGTTAGAAGAATAGAATAGTACAAAATGGCACTTGCCAATTAGGGCTCACTGCCCAAGCACACTGCTCACAAGAGGCTTACTGCCTACAAGAGACTCACTTTCTACAAGAAAAGAAGGTAAAAAAATACTCAAACTGATGAGAAGCATCCACACATGCTGAAGTTCAGTTCCAGTTAAGCCCAATATATTGATCTGTTGCACTTCATTCTTACTCTCCTTAGGTGTTGTTGTCCTGTTACATTCTGGACCTGTCTTACTGCCTTCACACTATTCTTCTGCTATTCTTCACACAATACCACACACAACACACACATTCATATCTAAATCCATCTAGTATATATATCCGCACCAAAGATTTCATCCACTTTCTAGTCGGCATCCAGAATGCTCAATATTTTCCCAAACTCTGATCTGTCAGCTGAATCTTTGCATACCAAGTAATGCAGATCAAAGAGATGCTTATAGAAGTCATCAATCATGTCGGCCAATCATGAATGATACCTTAGGAAACTTAATCACCATCAATATCACATCCGGATTTAGGTCTGATGCTCTGTCGGTTAGGTCTTCCTCTGTCTACTCTGCCAATCAGGAACCCAACACTCAAGTGCTCATATCTGTTCACTCTTCTATCACTAGAGGCTAAGTCCTTGGAATATATTAGTCAAGGTACTCCTCTTGACTTCCCTAAATCTGCACTTTACTGAGATGTACCTCTGAGAGATCTGGACCTGACTATCAGACCTTGCTGCCTGCTTTGTTCTTGCTTACCGGACCACAACACTTCTTCCGGTAAAGACACACCATGTCCTACAGATGTGTGGGATGGACTTTGTTGCCATCAATGACAACACTAATGAAGCCACACAGTGTCTCTTTCCAACATATCCATGGTCTCCCAAGAAGGATATTATATGCTAGCTCCATATCAAGGACTTGACAAGCCACATGTTTTACTATAGGTCCCACCCTGATTGGTAAAGTAACAGTTCCTTTGGAAGTTCTCTCCTCTTCATCGTAGGCTTTGATAGTGATTTTCTTTTTCAAATCTATAGCTTTCTCCGCAAACCCCAATGCAAGGATTAGCTTCAAGGTGCAAATATTCAAACCAGCTCCTCCATCGATTAGAACCCTTTTTATCTTATGTTTGTGGATGAAGGCTTCGATATGAAGAGAGGTGTTATGAGGTTGGGTGATTGACATATCATCCTTTTCAGTGAATGATAGGGAGTGAGGTGAGGTAATGTGACCTACCATGGTTTGAAACTATTCTTTGGTGAGGTTCGTTGGAACGGAGGCTTTAGAAAGAGCTTTGTCAAGTATGGCCCTATGGAACAAGGACAGACGCAGAAGTTATAGAATGGAGATATGTGTTGGTGTCTTATGGAGTTGATCTAGGATATTGTACTGATTAGCCATAGAGGCGAGGGGTCCTCTAAGAGTGACTCTATTACTGTGGGTGGTAACATTACAATCTGAATCTTTGTTTATAGTGATCACATTGATGCGTGAATCACCTTCCGAGATGTGGTTAACAACATAGTCAAAGGACAAGTTTGTGTAATTAGCATTGTTAGTTCCATTGTTGTTTTGGTTGGAAGACCCTCCCTGCTCATAGTTGGGAATAGGATCCTTGAATGCTTGGTGATCATTCTTAGAGGTATGTCTGTCAAGTGACACTTTGTTTTTCTCGATCAAATCTTGGATAGTGTGCTTGAGTGCAATGCAGTCGTTGGTTTTGTGCCCCCTGTTTCAGTGGTACTCACAGAAATCATTGTCATTCCACCAAGGAGGTTTGAATTTTGGTTCATATTCCCACACTGTTGGAAGTGTTATGATCTTACTTGTGATTAACTTTCGTAGGGCAGTTTCCAATGATTCTCCCAAAGGTGTGAATTTTCTCCTCGGTTGAAAATTTGTAAACCGTGATTAAGTGTTTCTTGGTTTATTTTGTGGGGGGTTGTTTTGAGGATTTGATAAGTTGAAGATTGGTTGTTTTGGTGCCGTATTCTTGGCATCTACCACCCCATCATTCACAATGTTTTTGTTCTTTTTCTAGAATCTTGGTTTATCTATGTTGGTATTGGTACTAGGAGTATCCTTATAAAGCTTTATTTGACCCTTTGCAATTAAAGCCTTTTTGATGATTCGACCCATCTCAATGACCTTACTAAAGGAAGTAGGACATTGGATTTGTATCTGATAGCTTAGGTCAATTTGTAAGTTATGGACAAACATTTCTAGCATTTGTTTTTCAAGCATTTGATGTGGGCACTTACTTGCCAACTATCTCCATCTTTGTAAGAAGATGGTGAAAGATTCTCCACCTTTTTGCTTGGTGTTACAAAAGTCTAAGATTGAGGTGTCATGCTCAATATTGTAGGATAAGTGTGTGACAAATTTTTCCACAAGTTCGTTAAAGGTTCTAATGCTGAGTGGTAGTCTAGATAACCACTCCATGGCTTGTCCTCCTAAACTTCTTGGAAACAGTCGCATAAGATAAGTATCATTGTGGGCGACTTCAAGACATGCAACGTTAAATTCCCTAATGTGGTCCCTTGGATCACCCTTTCCTCAATATTTATCAAATTTTGGCACCTCAAATTTAGAGGGGAAAGTTATTGTGATCAAGGTCCTATCAAAAGGATATGGTGAAATATCCTCTAGGGAATAATGTTTAGTTGATGCTCTTGTTTGCATGTCTGTGAATTATTGTTGTAAAGCTTGGATCTGTTGGGTCATTAAGCTTAAGGCATCCACAGAATCAATGGTTGCTTTACTTTTGTCTGTGGGTATTTCCTCGTGTGTGCTCCCCTCAGGGTTTCTTTCTTCCTTAGGTTCTTTTAGAGCCTCTATGTCAAAATCTTTAGGGAGCTTGACTCCTTGTGCTAAGTGGAGAAAGAATTTAGTAGGGTCTTGGGAAAGTACCTTATCCATTATACATTGAAATCTTCGGTCTTGTTGCGTTTGGAGAACCTCTTCCATAGAAATTTCGTCATCACTGTCATGAGAGGTCAGAATAGTTTTCTCAGCCATTTCATTCTATTTTTGTTTTTGGGACCTCGTTAAGACCATGCAAGGTGAAGAGATGGGGTGGAGTGAGTTGGAAGATTTGAGCAAGAGGTGCTAGAATGCATCAAGATTTGAGTGAGGTTCTCCTTAGATCTAATTGGTGTCAAACAAGTTGGGTGTACAAACGATAGTCGAAGTAAGAATGATCGAAATCCATTTACTTGATGTAGACTAGTTTTGCACAATCCACTAGTGGAGTTCCAAGAGAAAAGGATGATCGATCCTTGATAATGGAGACTCACTAGTTTTGTTTAAAGTTTTGATGCGATCAAGAATAGCTTGGTTCTCACCTTGTTGGATTTTGGAAGAATTTTTGCAAAGTTTTGGATGATGTAGTGTGGGAAAAGTAGCTATGGTGCAGAGAAGAGTGAAATGGTTGACTTGCACGATTCTAATCAGATCTTGGAAAAATTGAGACAAGTTTGAAATGGGTTTTTGAAAAGTTGATAGTTTTTCTCCTAGGAAGTACGTAATAGCTCTTTGGATTGGATGCGTAGCAATAAATGCATTGAAACAGAATGCAAAAGCATTGTAGGTCAAAGTAAATGCACAAATCTGGCAATTTTTATATGCACAGCAATAGTGATCAAATGCGTAGAAAGTCTAAGTGTATGCGCCGCAAGTCGCAGCAGATGTGCCATTCTGGTTTTCAGTTTTGATTTTGTAGAGTTTTTGACACGTATTTCAAAAAAATTCTATTTTTGGTTGAAAACTTGGTCTTTTTGAATTCTAATTTTCAATTATGGCAAATAAAGACACATCAAGCACATAGAAGTTTTCATGATTTTATCTTTTTATTATTTTTTTGTATTTTGGACTTTTTGACACAAGAACAATTACAACCTAGGCTAGAAAGGATAGTATTTGTTGAGTCCCCTAGCTATGCATATTCAAAGCGTGTAGCTCTAGGATCTGGTAGCACCAACTCCTCTCAACGGCACTCACTTCTCATGCATACCAGATCTGGGTTTCCTTAGGCTCGTACCCCCACTGAACCATAGGATTGTCCCTGCTACCTCTACTAAGAATCACATGAATCAGGGCTACTTCAAAGGTTCCACCTTTTGCTCCAACAAATAGGGGATTATGGTATACTAAACAATGGCTAAGTAGTCAAGGCAACCGTTCGAGTGGTTACATGTGCGGCAGTGCTACTCTCCATTATGGAGTCTCCCAGCCTCCAAGGGTTACACCTTGGAGGGTTTTGGGGGAGGTTGGCTGTCGGTGTAACATAGCGGCACTCGTTGCAGGAAGCTTTTGGCTCAAGCACAATTTATTTAAAGTGGATCGATAGGGCTTGGCTTTAGCCTATTTCCACTCAGGGTCATTCCCACTTGGACAGATGGGCATCCAAGGGTAGGCCCCTCTAAAGGTTATACACAAGGAATAACAAGTCAGGCATTCTGGTCACCCAGTAAAGGGAAGAGCATAAGCCTATTGTCATTCAACAGACAGAAAATAGTGGTTCTTTCACACCTATTTAAAAGGAAAAAAAAACTATATGTGTTACACTACTTGGGCACTCATACATTTGTTAACTTTGAAATGTTTAAATATAGCAATGGTTCATTTCCCTTTGTGAGATAGCAATGTTCTAAACTAAGAAAGATAGTAATAATGTTTGTTACTGTCCTCCTAGTTAAGGACTACGTGAGATTTGCATGCGTGCATTTTTTTTTATCTTTTCCCCTAATTAATCTATGATGAGTTAATTAGTGCAGCTAAATGACTATCCAGCTCCTAATCCTGTAAGACAAATGTTAGCGTTAACCTGAAAAAACACGAGAAATCCAAAAATCATAATGAAGAATAGATGTGCCACTTCATAGTCTATATGCGCAGAAATAGAGACTATAAGCACAGTGTTACAAATGTGCTAAGACAGGTGTCAAAAGCACAGGAATAACAGACAAATGCATCGTTTCTACAGATGCGTCATAAAAAAGGATGTAAGCAGGTGCCGAAACAGGTTGTAGATGCACCGGCTCAGAGGATGTTTGTGCCAGGACTTTGCATGCACCAGAACAAGTTGTAGATGCACTGTTTTAAAGGATGTATGCACCGTAAGTTTGTATGCACCTGAACAGTACTCAAATGCACCTTGGGATCAATCAGATGCACCGACTGAACCTGTTTGAAGCCTGTACAAAATCTATATGGAACCTATCACTCAGAAACTCAGTTTTTTGGTTAGATTTTGGGGCAAAGGCCCCATGGTGGGTGCCATAAATGTGATGGGTAAAATGGGATAATCAAAATGAATTATAAAAACCTAAAAACATCAATGGAATGTGCAAATAACAAAGATTAAAAATGAAGAAATGATACTTACAACCTTTCTTACCTCGCGATTTCCATTGTTCGCCTATTCCCGTTTGATCTTCAGTGATGAATGCAGCCCTCAAGAAGCTTGCTTCCTTGCTTTGATTCCTCAAGATGGCAAAAGAGAAATGGCTTGCAACACAATATGAAATGGATGATAAATGGTGTGAAAGTGGGGGTGCCAATGGCACGCTATGGATTCTGCAGCATAAGTTTACTTGAAAGCTTGATGATTTGAAATGAAAGAAGAGGGTTGTATTTATAGGATTGTGTGAGAGAAGATCAATGGTGTAGAAGAAATAAGAAGATCAATGGTAGAGGATGTTCGAGAGAACGTGCACAAATAGAAGGACATGTGTCATTCAAAAAGATGCTTTCAGTTAACTACTTTCTTGATGAGGATGATTTTTTATTTCTTAAATTAGAATATATTTTTCTAATTTAAGAGTTTTGTTGATAGCTTTAAATCAGTTAACTTGGCTTTTGCTTTTGCATGGCAAGAAGAATTTATTTTTTTAGAAGATTTTGAAGATTTTTTTAGAAGATAAGAAAGCGTAATTAAATAAATAATTACTTGCACATGATTTGGAAGAATAAATAAAATATTTAATTATATTTTTTTTAGAGATTAAGATTTAATTTAAATAAATTTGCATTTTAATTAAATTTGGAAGAATGAATGATTTAATTAAATAATTAAAATTATTTAATTATTTAGAAGAATAAAGTTGATATAAATGAAATTAATTAAATAAATGTAATTTATTCAATTAATGGGAGAGAATGAATCAAATAAATAAATTGATTTATTTATTTATTGATAGAGGAATATGAAGATGAAATAAATATTTAAAATATTTATTTAGGTAGAGTCATGTCATTTTTAGGTGTATACAAGGAGAAACAGGTGTGCAGATTGAAGAAGAGTTTGTATGGGTTGAAACATGCACCTCAGCAATGGTATTTGAAATTTGATAGTTTTATGGCTGAGCAAGGCTACAGCCGATGTAATTCTGACCATTGTGTTTATTTTAAGAGGTTGGGTAATGACAGCTACAATATTTTATGTTTATATGTTGATGACATGCTTGTAGCAGGGTCTAACATGGATCACATAAAAGAGTTAAAACAACAGTTAGCACAATCATTTGCTATGAAGGATTTGGGGGTAGAAAAACAAATCCTTGGTATGAAAATTTTTAGAGATAGGAAGAATAGAAAATTGACTCTATCTCAGGCTGATTATGTTGAAAAGGTGTTGTAGAGATTCCATATGGAGAATGCAAAAGTTGTCAGCACACCTTTGCCTAGTCATTTGAAATTGACTAAAGAGATGTGTCCAAAGACACAAGAGGAGGAAGACAAAATGTCCAAGGTACCATATCCTTTAGTTGTAGGAAGTTTAATGTATGCCATGGTATGCACGAGACCAGTTATTGCACATGTTGTAGGAGTCGTAAGTAGGTATATGAGTCATCCCAGATTGGAGCATTGGAATGCGGTAAAATGGATTCTCAGATATTTGAGAGGTACATCCAATAAACACTTATGTTTTGGGGGCTCTAATACTGATTTAGTAGGTTATGTAGACTCAGATTTGGCAGGGGATATTGATACTAGGTAGAGTACTACAGGTTATGTCTTTACTATAGGTGGGACAACGGTGAGTTGGATCTCTAGGTTACAAAAGGTTGTTGCTTTATCCACCACTAAGGCAGAGTATGTAGTTGCAATAGAGGCAAACAAGGAGATGATATGGCTACAATCTTTCATGGAAGAATTGGGAAAATAATAGGCTAACAATTATTTGTTTATGGACAACCAAAGTGCCATACATCTTGCAAAGAATTTCCCTTTTATTCAAAGACCAAACACATACATCATAGGTATCATTCATTCGGTCGGTGTTAGATGATGGACAGTTAAGGCTAGAAAAGATACATACAGATAAAAATCTAGCGGATATGTTTACAAAGGTAGTAACAAGGGAGAAACTGAGCTCCTCTTCAACTTTGGTTGGTCTTCAAGATTGAAAAACAATAAAATTAGAACAACAGAGTCTAGGGTGGTTATTTCAAGTGGGAACTACAGGGTCAGCAATGTTATGATCAGTCTCCAAGTGGGAGATTGTTGTTATATAGAGCCTAATCAGACTCAGAGGTTAAATTTACCCCTTTTATCGGCGTGGTTTCCCCCCCAAATTATTTAACAGGGTCAAGGGGTAGTGTCCCTTGTGGGGGTTTGGGGGTAGCACCCTCGAAACCTCCAACAATTTTTATTATTTTATAACTGCGCCAGGAGTTATTTTTCTATTGGCCGACATTTAAAAAAACCCTATTTTTGTAACCGATATAAGGCTTGATAAAAGGGGCTAAGGGTTAGGGTTTTCATTGAGATATATTGTAGCATTTTGTAGTGGTATTGAGTTGCAAGGATCACTGGTTGTAATCGGTTTGATTTACTAGATAATAATATTGGACTCTTTGTTGGTGGATGTAGCCCGAGTTTGGGTAAACCACGTTAAAACTTATCTCTTGCTGTTATTATTTCTGTGTATTTTCATTCCTCTGTTTAATCTTTATTTGCATTTAATTGATATCTTTTGCATTCAATCCCTAACAATTTGGATGATGAATTAAACTTGTTATTTGATTTTCATTGAATCATGATAATGGTGCTAATTATGATGTATCTATGTTGTGTATATTAACTTAATTGTAAATATTTCTTTGGCTATTATCTTGGATATATTGACATTTGTGTGCAAGTGCATAGGTTAAATTCCATGACAAAAAATTTGTGGAGATTCTCAAAAAACCATTGTTGTGATTCCCTAGTATACATAGGCCTTATCCTAAGAGAGGATTAAGGTCTTCTTGTCTAAATGTGTTGTGTGTGGAATTTTATTGATTAAATTTTAATTCTATTTTTATTATTTTAAGTTAGGGTTTGGTTATGTTACCTTAAGTGTCAATCTTAGATTTGAACTTAAGAGAATATTTTAGGTCATTTAATGTTATTTTGTTTATTATTTGAGTAAAGTTAAACCCATAAAATGATGGCCTATGACATGGGTCCATGTTTGAGTGTGTAATATGTATTTTTGAAGTGTCTAGAGCCTTGAAAAGTCTTTTGGAAGATAAGTGACAAGATTTTGGGTGGCAAACTCATAATTTGCTCTAGGTTTATTGTATCTAGGCATTTGTTATTTATTTAAACTTTTCTTGAAGCTTTGTGGAGGGTTGGCATTTCTACTTTTGTCATTGTTATTTTGGATATCAAGAGGTTTTGGTAAAAGAGGAGATTTGGGGAAGAGCTTGAGAGCTTGAAGAAGAGGAGAGCTTGAGGAACTTAGATCAAGGGATTTCTCAAACTTTGTTGAAGAATTGAGTTAGGCTCTTAATCTATTTTAGAGTGTTTGTTGTGTTGTTTGTTGTTAAAATAATGTCTAAAAAGCTTGTTGGTTTTTCTATAAATACCCTTGTTATTGTTTGAAAAACTCCATTGAATGTTTTTTTTACAAAAAGGGGGTAAAAATTTATTGATCAGTAAGGCGCAATAGTACAATCAGCAACCACAACAAGAAGGACAAGAGGCCCCAAAGGCCAAAGAAAAGAAATAGAACCAAAAGCATAAAGATCCAAACAAAAATTTGCTCACCCAGGGGCCAGGTCTCCAAACCCCTTAACCCTGCATATCCGTATGAACGAACCTCTACAAATTACCCACCAAACCCTCAGGAAGATGCTCCCAATCACTAACCTACCACCCACTCTGGCCCTCCAAAGCCCATTTGGCAAGGTAATCAGCAACACTATTCCATTCCCTCAGGATATGAACAAAGGAAACCTCCTCCAGAAAGCTACTCACCCTTAACATTTGTCTAGCCACTGAAGCTAATTGCTAGCTCACCCCCTCAAAACTTTGCTTATTCAACATATTAAAAAGAATCATAAAGTCAGATTCACAAGAAACCTTGCACCATCCCAGAGCATATGCCTTCTCCAAGGCAATAAGGATATCCAGAGCCTCTATCAGTTATTAGTCTGATACCCCTTATAAATGGAAAAGAAAAACATAACTGAGCCCAATTTATCTCTGCCAACTCCTCCAACACTAGCCTGTCCTGGGTTACTCCTAGACAATCCATCTATGTTGATCTTCAAGACAGCATCTGTAGGGGGATACCGTTTGCCACACCGTTGAATTTTCCTTTTGGGCTTCCTACCCTTTGAATATAGGGAGTCCTTCCTCCCTTTACCAATTAACCCTAACCTCAACATCACCTCATCTTCCCCATGATCAGCAGTAGGAGTCACCTCACACTTAGCCTGAATCGTCCCCTAATTCATACCCATGACTCACTACCATATCTGTTGAACCGTCAATGCCCAAGCTTGGAAAATCCTTTGATTCCTCTCAAGCCAAGACTGCCAAAGGATACAAGAGGGTCCCAAATTCCAAGCCTCCTGTAGACTTAAATCCTTAGCTGGCAGTCTCCCCAAACTATACCAAAACTCCACTAGAGAAGAAGAATGAATACAAGCATGACTTCAGGCCTCCCACCACTGGTGCCAAATAAACCTAACCAAAGGACATTGGAAAAAAAGATATGATGAGGTCTCCTCATTACAGTCACATAGAACATAGATCGAGGGCCCCTGAAAGCCTTGCTTCCTCAAATTCTCCCAAGTGAGACACTGATCTCAAGTCACAAGCCACAAAAGGAAATTGTACTTGGGCTAGGCAAACTTGTTCCAAGTATTCTTCCACCAAGAAACTTCCCCATCACCATACTTCTGCCTACCAAGAACCTAGTAACCAATAGCCACTGAGTACACCCCCTGCGGGGCAAGGCTCCATGCAAGGGTGTCCTCCAAAGAGAGGGAGCTACATTCCCTAGCATCCAATATCCAAGATAGCTCCTCTCGATCCTCAACTGAACCCCCTGGTTGCCATTCATGGGGAAATTTCCATCTAAATATCACCATATGACCCACCATCTCGTTGGCTTTAAAATCTTTGACCTTGGCCCAACTAGCATCCAATTAGATGCGAGCAAGATTCCAAAGATACGGGTACAAAGAAAAAATTGAGGGATAACCATCCCAAGAATCAAGCCAGAAAAGGGCCCTAGAGCCCCTATTATAGATCAAGAACAAGCCCTACTTATTTAGATTGGCCCCTCTCTTGAGGGTATCCCAAATCATGGAACCTCTCCCCTCCACACCATATCTAGGGACATCAATACTCTCTGCACCTCTCAAGTACTTATGTGTCAAGATCTTAGCCCAGGCTTGGTCCTGATTAGTGCACCATCTCCAATAAAGTTTCATGGCAAGGGCATGACCAGTGAGAATAGCCTCTTGTAGCCCAAGACCCCCCTCCTGTTGAGGTTTACAGATGTCCTCCCACTTCACCAAAGGCCACTTAGAAGAATCCAAGCCCCCAGACCATAAAAATTGTCTGGATAGAGAGTTTAAATCCTTGATAAAGCTAGGAGGGGCCACCTACACCATACATTTGTAAATAGGGAGAACCTAAACCACTGATTTGAGAAGAAGCACTCTGCCCACAAAGGAGAGCCACTGGATGGTCCAATGGCTAACTCTACCTTGAAATTTATCAATAATCTTCTACCAAGTTACCCGAGGCAAAGGACCTGCATAAATAAGAATTCCAAGGTACTCTAGGGGGAGGGATCCAATCTGAAACCTGAGAATCCTAGCAATTCTTGACTGAATCAAAGGAGGAATATTAAAGAAATAATGGAAGACTTGCCTTCATTAATATTTTATCCCGACGCAACCAAATAAATATCTAGTGCCTGTCTGAAATTGGTAGCTTACCTGATCTTGGTGATCCCCATCAAAGTAGTATCATCAATGAACTGAAGGTCAAACTAAGCACGAAGACTGATCCCCCATCTCCACCCATTGATGAGCCCTTGCCTCACATACTCCTTTAAAAATCTGCCAAGACCCTTAGCCAAAATGATGAAGAGATAAGGAGACAGGGGCTCCCCCTGCCGAAGACCACAAGACACCCCAAACAAATTAGAAGGCTCCCCATTAATAAGAACAGAGTAGGAGGTAGAGGTAACACAACTCATAACCCACTCAATCCACTCATTTCCAAACCCAAAGGCACTAAGGAATTTTTGCAAAAAGGACCATCTCACCCTATCATAAGCTTTAGCCATGTCTAACTTCATAAACATAGCCTTTTCCTTGGAATTAGCCATCAAATGGATAGCCTCAGCCGCTACCACAACCCCATCCAAAATTTGCCTGCCAGAAACAAAGTCTCCCTACTCTTTTGAAATAAGTCTATGCAACCACAGTTTAAGTCTCTCTGCCATAAGCTTAGAATTGATCTTGTAGACCCACATTGCAAAGAACAATTGGTCTAAACTGATCCAATGAATTAGCTCCCACCCTCTTGGGAATGAGAACCAAAAACGTGGCATTCAAAGATCTCAACACATGTTTGTTAACCTGAGATTCTTGCACAACAACCAATAATTCATATTTGACAATATCCCAAAACTCCTGAAAGAATTCAATAGGAAATACATCCAGTCCAGGCACCTTCCCTTTCTCTATCTAAAAAATAATCTCTTCAAGCTCATCAAGAGTAATAGGCCTACCCAAGCTCTAATTTATCTCATTAGTGACCATAGAAGCAATACAGTTCAAAATAAGATTCTCTTCTAACAAGGCATGAGGGGAA
This sequence comes from Cunninghamia lanceolata, assembly GCA_027924645.1. Lineage (NCBI taxonomy): Eukaryota > Viridiplantae > Streptophyta > Pinopsida > Cupressales > Cupressaceae > Cunninghamia > Cunninghamia lanceolata. The sequence continues at coordinate 16,615,287 of BSBN01000001.1, forward strand.
TTCTCCTTGAATAGACAAGGAAAGTACTGAGTAGCTTCCTTAGATATTTCAGGGAAGGAGGAAAGTTGGCTTCCCTAAGATGACACTAAAGAAGAAACTAGGTTCCCATGCCTTCTATCTTTAATATAATTAAAAAAGAAAGTTGTATTCCTATCACCCTCCTAAAGTTAGTAAAGCCTAGACTTTTGCTTCCAGTAAATCTCCTCTTGTAACGTCCATTCTTCCAAAATCTTCAAAGCCTCGCCTTCTTCCTAGAGGGAAATCTCTGAAAGACCTTGATCCGAGATATGTCTGGTGATCGCATCAAGGTGAATCTGAGCAGTAGCTTTGTCTTGGAAGATGTTCCCAAAGCACTGCCTATTCCATATCTTAAGCTGAAGCTTGACGTATTAAAGATGTTCACAAAGAAATACATGGTAGTGTCGTACATAGGCATACCTCTCCACCACCAATCCCTCTCTAGCTCTTGTAGAGAAGGCTCCCATAGCCACATCAATTAGAACTTGAAAGAGGGATTCTTATTGACACCCAACTTGGATGTTGAGAATTTGATAGGCTAATGATCAGAGCCTCTCTAGTCCAGAATCTATGAACAACTCACCCACCCATTACCAATCCAAAAGTAAGAAACAAAAAATCTATCAAGCCTCTTAGAGATGGAATCCACCCCACACCTCCTATTGCTCCACGTGAACATACTATTGCCAGGCTTGATTCAACCATATTTAAACATTGGATAGAATCCCTTAGGAGAATGTAAAAGGCATCCAACCTAGCCACACCCCCTCTCTTTTCCTCCAGACTGGAAATGACATTGAAGTCTCCCACAAGAATCCAGGGGAGAAGAGGGACCAGAGATCTTACCTACTAAATATGGGTCCATAGACTAGATTTTCCAAGTAAATCTATAGGAGCATACACATTAGTAAGAAGAAGAACTTCCCCTGAGAGAAAGCTAGAAGCAACCATTGTCAATGAATATCTACTGGATATCCACCAGAGAGGAGTAACCTTCTGCAGATCCCAGAAGCTCACAACCCCACCTGCCCTAACATGAGCCCCAATACATTGATAGTGACCTCTACTCCATAACTTAGGTGCAATACAAGCCAATTCATCAATTGACACCTTAGACTCCTGAAAAAACAAAACATTAGGATAGTGCACTTTAATTAACTCACGAATAGCCTTTTGTCTAGGAATGTTGTTCAAACCCCTTGTATTCCATGATAGAACAATCATTTCTGAGGGTTAGAAAAATGGGAGTCAATAGGCTTAACTGACCTCGATTCCACCAAATTTTTGCCCATTAATTTCATTTTATCCTAATCCTTTTTCCTTCCTACTTTGGAAGGCTTCTCTGCAACTCCTTTTTTGAGAATCTTTTGCTACAACCCCAATTGAGGCAAGGCTTTGTTGCCTTTCCTAGGGAGAGAAACCTCTGCTTCCTGCCTCAAAATCTCATTATACCTTAAGGAAGATACATGCACATCAACACACGAAGCCAGACCCAACTCACAAGACCCTGCCTATGCATGAACTGTAGCCAACTAGAGCACTAGCTACTCAAATTCTTGCCTAATCAAGTTAACATTCTGTAAGTCTGTCATCTGCTCTTCACCCACAGGGGAAGCCTCTTGGAGCATACTATTTGGTTTCCCCTCCAACAAGTCCAGATCCTCCAAAGCAACAAAGCAATTGAATGAATCATCTATCTGCCTATCTTTGAGAGAACATTTTAGATCCCTCCCTCTATTATAGGGTTTAACATGAATAAACCCCTCTGCATCTATTGACCCCTCTATTACCAAATCCTTTCCTTTGGTATTCACCTATTCAACATGGGATAGAGCTCTGGTTGAAGCACTATGGAAATCCTTCCCCGAGGGGTTAGCTTTAGGACTCTTCCGTTGCAAGTGCCCATACTCATGGTAGATCTGACACTGGAAAGGAAGAGCTTTGTAATCAAGCTGTTGAATCCACACAGTATCCCCAACCCAAAGTTTGAGAGAATCTAGAAAAGGATTATTTAAGTCAATTTCAATACAAATGTGTGCATAGGAGATTACCTTCTTATCCATAGTTAGTTGCAATGGGCCTACTAGTTTGCTAAGCAAAAGCCCAATCATATGCAGAATGTCATTCCACCAAAATTCCAACGGTAACCACTGGAGGTGAATCCACACCATCACTTTTTATGGGAGATCCTCTGAAGGATTAAAACCAATATGCCATGGTTTAATAAAGAGGCCCATCTAATTGTAAAAATATGGTCCTCCCTCATAGGCCTTATTGCGATCTGTCAGTTATGAAAACACCACAATGAAATAATTATTTGCAACCAACATCACCTCCATATCGCCCTCTAGATTCTAGGTATGATGAGTCCATGATTCCAAAAATGGGATTGAAACTTGAGAACCCATGAACTTACAAATTAGAGCATGATTACACATATATGTAACATCCTCCACCACTAAATCTTGTTGGATCACTAACACTAGGTGAGTAGCACTCCTCTCTAAACATCTGTTCACTTTTGGGGGTCTCTGGCCACCAGACTGGGATGACCCACCAACATGCACTGAGGTATTTAGAAAATCAACTACCTTTGCATGAGCAAATAGGGGAGGATCAAACCCTGAAATAGCCTCAGAAAAGAACATGCCTTGATTAGCATTCAAAGTTGCACATGTAGCCATACCCAAGCTAAAAAAAACACATCCCTCAAAAAGAAGAAACCCCTACTAACTACACACCCTGAGCCCACAAATACCCCACCCCTATGAAGTACAAACCCCCACGCTAATGCCCAACCCCCACAGTCTGCAAGCAAGGAAAAGGAAGAAAAAAGAGCAGGTCACGACCTTCTACAGGTTGCAAGCCTCCTCAGAAACCAACCCCGCGCCCATTCCTCTCAAAATGTTGTATTCACTGCTTTGTTCCTAGCTTGGTCAAAACTCCGTTGAATGTTATGCATTTGTGTTGAAGTTCATTTGGGAAGGGGGTTATGTTGTGTTGGGTGTCAATCCCATTTGGATTAAGTGTCATGTTGTGTGGTTACACAACACGCCCCATTCTGCCTTAGAAAAACTGGGACCCAACCTTTTTCTTGCTTCTGCTTGCTTGTTTTCTCGCTTTGGGTGGTTTGGTAAAGTTTAGTGTGTAACCTTTCCTGATGCATGTGCATCACAAGGAGAGGTCAGTTGTCCAAGTTGGCATTTGCTATCATAAACCTCATAATTAGAAAGGGTACAAAATTCTAAGCAAGTTTGCCTTTTGGATCACCCTAATATTGTTTAAGGATTGAAAGTTATGTTGAGTCAAAGATCAGTCAACCCTGATATTTCATCTTAGGGGGGGTCATATTTATGAATATCAGTCATATTTGTTTAGATGACCCTAACTTAGAAAAATCATTCAATGTCCATTCGATCCCGATATGCGAATGTTAAACTTAAATAGAGGTGAGTATTTACCCGTCATAAACCTCATGTATTTACGGGGGGGTCATATTTCCTAACATCTGTCATCTTAAAAATATCACCCCTTCGCAAATATCACCCTCCGCAAATATGATGATGATGTCATTCAGTGCCAATGAATAAAAGAGATCACCCTGATGATGACGTAATCATTGCACTTGACCCACGGAGGGTCATATTTCTAAGCATCTGTCATATTTCTCAATATAACGATGATGTCATCATAACCTGATAACAAAGAACATAGGATGGCACAATGATGTCATCACGATTATCCCCAAGGAGGTCACATTTTGAATTATCCCTCACTATAGAAAAATGACCATGACGTCATCTTTCGCAAATAATTGCTGAAGTCGATATGATGATGACTTTACCCATGTATTCACCAAGTGAGGGGGGATATTTGCAATTACCGAAAGACCCAGATATTTTTGAATATCCCTAATCTTTAACTTTATGACCCGATTTGGCTTAATAGTCAAAGGTTGACCATATCACACTCATCTTTAGTAAATGATTATCCCACGTAAAGGGGGGGTCATATTTTCAAATATCCCTGTTCTTCGAAAGATCACCCACTGGCATTAAATGCAAGCCAAAAGGTAGGTGGATCACCATTGGTTTCAAATACAAATCTAACACTTGGCAACATCTATGAACTTCATGCGAATGATCGACGGATTCAATCAAAATAGCGCATACATACCCTAATTTGTCCTATTGATCAGTTTAAAAGTAAAATTTAGGGGTTATTTACATTCACCCTACGAAATTTGAAATCTATAGAGCTCTAAAAGTCAAACACCTCCTAGTCATCTACATGCAGAATGTGACACTCAATGTAATGGAATAGAATAGTCGACACTGCATATCTACATCTTTCCCATTATCAATCATATAATCAAAAAGAGGAAAAGAGAATATCAGGTAAGTAAGTTAAAACCCTCTCCGTTGTCGTTTACTACAAATTGCCAGGTAGATAGTTCTTTATTAGGTTAATCTGCATGATGACCCATGATGCATGGAATAAATGGAAATGTTGAATAATGATCATGAAATGCAAGATATCTTTGAGCTTCCCATACAAAACACCCTAGGGTAAGAATGCATATTTTTATTGTAGGATTTAATGGAGGTCAGGAGGAACAGATCGGACTCTGAGTTCTTGAAGCCCATGTTTGAACAGCTCGAGGGAGTAGGATTCAGATACGGTGTGATAGATAACACACATCAAGGAAAAACAGAGTTGGACGCATGGTCAAGGAGATTAGATGATGATATTAATAATCCTATATTGGATAGGATATTCACAACTAGTAGGTGGCACACAGCTAGATTCCCATATGCCATGGAGGCCACTGAGCTAGTGGTGGAATGTGCTAGAAATTATAACCCTAAGAGCAGAAGAGTAGAAAAGCATGGCAGAGTGTATGCCGACTTTTCAATCAAGGGCATCACTGTTGCGTTCAATCTACCTATGGGGAATAAAGTGGTTAGTGTGTACCTGGGTAAGCTAGAGATAAAATATAACAATAATAAGAAAGAGGCCAGGAAGATCATGTATCAATGGAGGGCCAAGAACAATACATATACAACGTGTACCAAGTTACTAGTTTACTTATACAAATTTGACTTTGATGAGGAATATCAATAAATGATTGCCCTGTTGAGTAGGATGACCAGCAGGCAGCATGCTGACAACTTTGAGAATTGGATGTATGGAATCATCTAGATGGTGCTATATTCAGACAACAAGCCTCTCTGGGCCAAGATCATCAGTGATTGCTTAGATGAGGGGATGAGAAAGCTGGGTGGTAAAGCTTGTATATTCCATATGACCTCCTATGTTGTAAATGTCTGTGCTTTCCAAGGAACATTTAATGCCTTGCAAATAGTGGGCAAGGTTTGAAATAGCATCGAGGATGTGAACATTTGGGACCATTACCCACAATTACAGAGAAGAGCATACCTCCAAGACTATAAGCTGGTAAATGACTCATTTTCAATGCATTTAGTCAGAACCATGGAGGAGGACAGAACTAAGAGATTGAGCATGGAGGCTCAGGCCATTATCTATAAGCATGGGGCTTGGTTTATCCAATTCCCCACCTTCTCATACATAAGAGTAGAAGGATTTGATGGGCAAACTCTCATGTTGCCAAGATACCCCACTAATAGGGTCATATTGATGGAGTTTGTTAGACAAGTATCTACTTCAGTTGAAGCTCACATAGAGCAGAAAAAGATTCCTCCTGTATTGTTCCCAGTATACATGGGCTGGTATTTATGCCTTGACAGACAAAGCATTAAGAATGCTATAGGAGGATTGAAGCTCATGCACATGCAGCCATTTTCTATAGCTAGGTCATATGACCCATATGGCATAATGCAGAAGTTATTGGGGAAGTAAATACATCAAAAGCATCTTGATGACTATTGGATTGATTGTGATGATGAGGCAGAGGTCAGAAGAAAAACTTATCAAAGACTCACTCTCAACCAAATCCAGACCTTTGACTGCATTCTAGTGCTTGTACAGTTGCATGATGATGATGGAAAAATAATGTCAAGTGAATATGAAGATAAGAAGGTGTATAATGACACCATTTTAGCTCCTGATCTAACACTACTAGAAGAGACTTCATTAGATCAAATAATGAAAGGGGTCCTCCAACTGACACAGAGTTGGGTGAGTGCCAAGGTCACTAAATTGAAGAAGAAGGGTATGGCCCTTACAATTAATAATAAAAAGAAAAGACAAGAGCTATTAGATGAAGAATATGATGATATTCTCATTGAAAAGGGGAAATCTAATGGAGAGAGATTACCTGCTAAGGAACAAAAGCCACCAAGCAAGGGTAAGAAGGATGCTCCTGAATAGCAAGGGGTGGTTATTAAGAGACTTTCACCAAAGGGTGATGGGGCATCAGCATCTGCACATGCATCTACATCGCAATCACCCCGTGATAAATAGAAAACCAAGAGGATAATAAAACCCGTTCCTGAGGTTATAGAGAGACAAATGGAAAATGAGTCTTTGTAGGATGAACTAGAAGAGGAAGAAAATCTCTTGGAAGAAGAGCAATTGGATAGGGCACCTAGGGATGATGACCTACTGATAACTAGTAAGAAAAGAAAGAAGATGCAACTAACACCCCCTCCAAAGAAACAAAGGACATCTATGAGGGGAAATGTTAGCACTGACCCCATCATGTTAAGAGGTATGGGTGGTTTGACTTTCAAGAGAGAACTACAACATGAGGTCCCCATCCCTAAAATAATTCAGTTTAAGACTAAGAAGATGGAAGAGCAGAAAGAAAAAGAAATGCATATGGGAAGTAAAGAGTCTCCCTTTCCACTTGATAATACTGTTGAGTTATCTGATGATGAAGTAGTTCAAGATGTGGCTACTCAACATATGGAGACCTTAGTTTCAAATACTAAGATGACCCCTAATGGGACCCCAATGGCTCAAAAGGTGACAAACCAAGAGAAGGATGAAATGGATGAAATAGAGAAAGATAACCCTGAAGTAGTAGCCCAACAGATAGGGCTAGCAAATTTGGTAGAGAAGGTTAATAGTCCTGCAATAATAGATCTAACCTACCAGGGTGATATGACTCAGAACAAGGACAATGATTAGCCCTTGGAACCTGAACAAGCTAAAAATAATGCACCCATAGATCAGGGATAATCAGAGGCACGGTTTAAAAATAAGGGTGATCATGATGTGCCAGACAAAGGCACTGATCAGGATCAGGGCCAAGGTATTTCCTCACCGCATGATGAAAGGGGTGATCCAGGTGGTAATCTTGGATTAGAAGAGAAGTCAGCTAAAAAAGAGGTAAACTTGAATGAGACCAGTGCATCTAAGAATGAAGAGCAGAGTTTACCATAGGGTGGAGGTTCAGAGAAAGAAACAGAAAAGGTGACTGAGGGTGATCCCCAAAGTCAGAATACACTGTCTTCTCGAGAGACCAATGTACCATAAGATGAACAAAAGAAAAGGGCTCAACAAGCTCCTAAGGATAATCTACAAGAGGAGGTACAAGATCAAGGTATGCATACTTTACAAAATCCTCCACCTCTGAAAGAAATCCCTCAACAAGAGGTGCCTCAACAAGATCTCCCTCATGAGAAAGTACATGAGGAAGAAATAAGAAAAGAAAATTCACCATTGAGGGTAGGACCTGACACAGAGTCCCAAGATACTCAAAGTAAGGAGGATGATCATTAAAAGCCCAAAGGTGTTGTTCCTCATTGGATGCAATAGGAGGTAAATGTGCAACAAGTTGATAAAGTGCAAGACTTTGATGTTTCTACATTATTTATTGGAAGTATGATTAAACCAACAAGAAAGGCAATGCTAACATCTGCAATCAAAAGAGACCCTACTACAAGTAGGAGAACAACACAAGTAGCCTTAACTACAGTTGAGAAAGAGAAAGAAAAAATAGGCCTTGGGGAATTTCAGATCACTGATATTGATCTAGGTTTTACAAATGAGGACCAAGAAGGTTAGGAAGGTAAAGACATTATTGATTCTTTGACCTAAAGGGTGAAGAGAGAAAACAATAAGAATAAGAAACATAAAGAGCACATTGCTCAGTTGCATTCTTTTTGGTGCAAGAGCACCTAACAAAATTGGTCAAAGTTGAATCACTTGGTGTCATGTAAGGTAGTGACAAGTTGATATTGTGATGTAATAAGTCATGTTTTGTTAAAATAAGGTCTATTTGAGACCATTTATGTTGTATTGAGGTCATCAAGGGTCTTAGGATAGGATATTGCCAAAATTGTCAAAACATGTTGCATAAAAATGTTGAAAAAGTGGTCTTTAGAGGAAGTTAAAGGGTCATTGGCTTTCAAAAGATAGTTGTGGATGTTTGGGTGGTTAATTTTGATTGTAATAAGTTTAAAAAGGCCTCTAAAGGCTTGAACAAGGAGGGGAGAATATCATTTGGTGAAGTTATAATGCAAACTACCCCGTTTTCATGAAAATTAACTATTTTTTTCCTGTTCCATTGAACAGTACGGCCTGGTATGGATGTTTCAGGGCTTGAGATCAACTTGAGGTGAAAGAATGTTGAATCTACTTTCCATTTCATCTTGTACCATTCGATTTCATGTAGAAATAAGCAAGTTGTGGTTGTTTTTCCAAAAACTATTGTAGACTATCAAAATCCTCATCTAGGGTAACAATGAATGAACAATTTTTTGTTTCTCTGCTTCAAGACCAAGTGGTAGATTCTTGTTTTGATGAAAATGCTTATTCTTTTATACACTTTCACATTCCAAAGTTACAGATAAGAAAGATGAGTATTGTTATGGGTTTCTTGAAGCTTTAGGACTGTATTTTCAAAGATAACAGACTGTAAGGACAGTAGAGTGAAGGATTTTGAATATTGTTGACAAGTTTAGTGTTCTTTATGAGTGGAATTGACTTGGAGATGCTATAAATTTGCATTGTGAACCATTTTCAAACTAGGGTTTGTTAAAACAATAGGTTTTTGAGATCCTTATGTCATTGTGTTGTTATGAAAGCGTTGACAGTTAGGACAAAACTATACTTGATTTGTTATTTTTCTGTATGGTAATGTTACAAATTCCTTGAAGGTCATTTATTGGAAGTTCTTGTATGTTTATAAAGCCATGGTGAAGGCCAATGTGTCCTATTTGGTGTGAATGATAAAGTTGATGGGAGTGAATAGTCCAAAGAGACCTAATTAGGCCTGTGAGTAGAGTACCAGTCCATGTTTGGAGTTTTTATTACAATACAATACATGCAGTTTTCAAACATGTTTTGAATGGTTCAAAGAGGGATTTAAATGTGTATTTACTCCATGGGTTCTATGCTAGAATTCAAAGTTATGGACTGACTGTCCAGAGTGAAGGGCTGCTAGTTGTAAGGGCAGATTGTGAAGGCACTAAAATAAAGTTGTTAAGTCTGAGTTTTCAATGACCTTGTATGGCCTTATCCTATCACATACATCATTTCAAAGTGTTCCATGTGATTAGTTTGTAGAGATTGAGGGATGAAACAAGTTTTTGGTTTTGTAGTCCACAAAGAGTTAATGTCAAGATGAAGAAGGAATAGGTGTCATAGCCAAGTGTTATGAAATATGGTATCAATGGTTTGATTTTCTCTTTGCTTTGCATCACTTTTATTAAAGGATTAATTGATCCTAAGCATACACCTGTCAGTCTAGCCACTCCATTAACCATTATATCACAAGAAGAGGCTATAGGGTTGGATCTAATGAAGCATAAGGCACAACTAATGGACAAATGGTTGATGTCTTCTATTTTTGAGGTTGAGGAAGTTGTGAAGACCTTCTTAGAGAGATGGAATTCACTTAGTTCTTTAAAAAGAAAATTGGATAAGCTACAAAATGAGGTAGGCAGGAGATCATTCAAATTGGAGAAGCACCTAGATGCTTTGAGTGAAATGAAAAGAATTGATATACAAATACTTATAAGTAACAACATACTAGAAAATAACACCTCCCAGCTGCTTGGTATTTGGTATGAAGACACTGGATTTGAATGTGACATTTTGAAGAGACGCAATGGTAAACTCAGGGACATAAGTGTCAAATTGCATAATCTAATGGCACAAGAAGCAGAAACCCTGGAGACATTGGAAGGAAAGGTAGAAGGGAAGATAGAAAATCAAGATGTTGATTTTTCTATTCAGGATTTCCATGACAACTTTAAATAGGCTGCAGAGGATCCCCTACACCATTTGACAAAAGAGGTGATAATAAAGCCATGAGGATGAAGGTCAAGGTGGAAACATATAATGAAACATTGAACAGTAGGAAGACTAAGATGGATGCACTTCAAGCAAAATTTTACTCCCACAGGCATGCAGTGATAAAGGCCAAGGTCCACGATGGAGGTGAGATTGATAGAGTAGTACAGTCATATGAATCCATCAGGGCAGCTATAAAGACACATATAGGGGATGATCTACATCAGAGTGACAGTGATAATGAAGATGATGATGATGTAGAAAGTGATGAAGAAGAAGAAAGTGAAGAGGAAGAAGGAAATGAAGAGTAAGTAAAGATGCATGATAATAGAATCATATGCATAATCCACTTGCAAGCAAATGAGTCTTGCTAGAGAGTTGCCAATTGGCAACTTGTGCCACATATATGGATATTGACTAAGTCAATGAAGGATGTTGACCATTGACCTGAATAGATAAATCTTGACCGTTGGTCATTTGTAACCATCTCCTCACCTTATTCTATAAAAGGGGATGGAGTGCACTCTTTAATGCATTAGAAACTTAACTGAAATTTGATTACTGAAGCATTTAGGACTGATATCAAGGCTATTGTGAATGTACATGTCTGTGTTGAATACTTAATGAAAGAGAAGTTGTTTTGATTACAAATTATTGTAAATCTTGAGTAGTCAGTGAATGAGATCTGGATATATGCATTGATTAGCTGCATCCCTAGGAGTGCTTGTCAGTCTGCATATGTTGTTTTCATTCCTTGTTTCTTTGAAGTTAGCATCAGCCATACCTAGCTGTGGAACATCCTGGTGAAATTATGGTTTGATTTCTTCTCTTCATGACTGTATCTGGAATGTATGTGACTCAATAGCTAAAGGTTCATCAAATTTAGAAGTATTTCTTAAAATTTTCTTGAATTTCATTACAAATCACTTTCATAATTGCAAATAACATACAATCTAAAGCAAATAAACATGAAATATGCCTATAACTCATAAATGATTGAAAATATAGAGCATATTTTGAGTAAAAGCATGTAAAAATGATAAATATCATGCAAATACAGATGTACATCAATGATATACATATAAATATCAACTTGTAGGCACATCATTTGATTAAATACTCAGTGCAAAAGTATATACATATTCATGATAGTAAATGCTCAGAAAGATTGATCAAACTTATGAATACAACCATAATCTATGGAGCACAGTAGAAATAACCTCGTTTGTGAAGTGAATTTATAGGAAACAGATACAAAATTGATCATCTAAACAATGTAAGACCCCTTAAAATGGAAAAAAGCATGTCACATCAACCTCTGAGTAATGTTAGAAGATCATGACCTGATCAACGGAGCCTTGGAGTCATCAATTTGTTCCAAATTGATCATACTTTTCAAGAAAATAAAGGTTTGTTGTGTAAATTTTTATACATGTTATGACTAACAATCATCATCAACATGTCACCCATGTATTAGGTTTGAGAGAGGCATGGACCCTCTCTTGGGGAAACTTTCTATTGTATGATCTGATTGGCATGAGTGTCTATGTGTGTGGGTGATTGTGTTGTGGAGAGAAGATAAACATATTATGGGTTATTTGTATTGTTGTGGATATGTGATTTGAGTGAAGGAGTGTTATGATGGTGTGGAGAGTTGTGGAATATTTTGATATTGAGGAGATTGAGATTTCATTTATGTTCTTTCCCCAAGAGGTTAGTGAGTCCCCTTGACTCCCCCTTGTTATGGATCTTGAGAAGATTCATTTGTGTGTGTTAGCCATTGGGTAGTTTTTAGATTTGTGTGCTTGTGTATTCTCGTGTAGTGAAAACTAGTTTCTTGAGAGCCTCGTAGCTAGAGGGTGGACTTGCATTGCAAGTCCTATGGTTGGGAGGTGAACTAGCCTTGGTCATGTGAGGCTTTGAGGTTATCTATGTTGCAGATCTAAACTTTTCTTAGAGGAAATATTCATGGTGAAGATATGATAAAGATTTCATTTATGTCATTTAAAAACCCTCATTGTTAATGGGTTTGTGTAATATTACCCAATTTAGGTTGACACATTTAATTGTCGCAAAAAGTTGGTTTTGGTATGTAAATGAAAATGTTATTCCATCTTGTTTCTTTTGGTGTTTATTATTTGAAAGCAAAGAAATTTTACATGTTTGTATACTTTTAGAAAATGAAATGCGATTATCCCCACTCCTTATTCATAAATTAATGTGATTGGGTTGAACAAAATATAAGAAAGTGGGGGACATTACTTGTTTCAGATTGTTGTAGTTATTGTGTAGAATGAATAGTAATTAGTTAAATTCAATGGAAACTTGGTTATTTCCCTATTCTGGTATATACATATACAAAAATACATTTCTATACACACATAGAAAAATACTTTTGTATATATACATATTTCCTATATGAATTATTTTGGTGCATATACATACAAACATATAAATATATGTATATATACATATTCTGATTGATTTAATAAATTTATTTATAAATTTCTTTCAGTCTCCAACATTTTGAGCTAACAAAACAAAATGTATTCTATATCTTATTTAATTTACACATACATATTTGAATAAGAGAAATAGATTGAAAATATAAATATATATATACCCAATTAAACTAATGAAAGATATTGATATGAAGTTTCTTGTAAACAAATATATTTGTAGTAGAATATTTTTTTTATATTCAATCTTAGATAAATCATAGTTTTTATAGTAAGTTATATATATTTACACAACCAAATGGAACTTAATAATAAGAAAGATCTTTTTTTTTATTAAAAAAAAATTCTAAAACATTCGTTGTTTTTTGTGAGATGACTCCAAGCCGTGAGGGGGTGCAAAGCCCCACATCTCCCCCTCAATCGTGGCTATATGGGGAGCCGTGGAACTCCCATGGAGGGGCATGATTATAAGAGCTACCACTCCCTCTATAAACTTTTAAAATTCTTTTTTTAAAATTTGTTCAAAACAAAATTATATATATATATAGATATATAATGAAATTCTTGAAGAAGAAAAAAACTGAAGAAAAAAAAAACCTTAGTCTTTTAAAAAGGAAATGTAGGATATTAATAATTTTTATTCATTCAACAATGGTAGTTATATGTACAAATCTCCCTTTGAAATAAACAAGGATTGTGTTCTTTTGAATTAAAACTATCCCTCTTACATATATTATTTTTGGGATTTTTGACCTTGTGCAAAACTATAATAGAAGAAAATTATCTTAGTCCTTTGTAATGAAACCCCATCTACATGAGCAGAAGAAATCTAGAATCTAAAAGCTCCTATGTTTCTTTCCTAAGGAAACTTGCATGCACAAAAGAAAAAAAATAGAAAATTTGTAGGCGTTTGTTGAGGATTGATTTTGCAAGATAATTAAACATGCACTGTAAAAACCTATAGATCTGCAAAATTTAAACAAATCAACATTAGCTCTTGAATAGGGTTTTAAACCAAACGTAGGAAATCCATAAAAACCAAAAGAAAACAATCAATTTTTGAATGCATGTATGTGGAAGCATTGATAGAATTTTTTTGGGGGATTTTGGGTACTCTCCTTGGTTTTTCCATGATGTTGCAAACCAACTCTCCATCCTTCTACACACAACAAAACAAAAAATGAAATGAGAAAATGAAAAGAATTAGGGAAAAGAAATATGTTTTATATGTTATTTTTATGTATGTATTGAAATTGTATTTTCTTTATTTTATTCTGTAAATCACATCCCTAAATATTAGCTAAGGAATTCCTTAATTAGTGATTATTTTAATGTGACATGAATTGAAGGAGAATTTAATTTGTGGGTGTTTACAATTATGTCTTAACTGAAAATTTAAATATAAGGAAATAAAATTAGCAATGCAAAATTATTTAATTAAATAAGGAAAAAGAAAATTAGTTGTAAATTAAAGTATTTGGCAAAAGAAATAATTTATTTTATTTTCCTTCCAAATTAGATAAAAGAAATTATATGCTAATTATCTTCTTTCGTTTTAATGAGGAAAAATGTGTTACATCAATTATCAATTTTTATTATTTAAATTAGTGAGGTTAATTTATAATGTTGTAAATTATTTAAATTTAATCTCTCTTTTCAAATTTAAATGTCATTGATTTTATTATGTCATTTAATATTAATTATAAAATAAGTTTAGCTAGCAATTAGAATAATGTTGGATGCATGGTTGAATTTTATGATTAAATTTGGATATATTTTGGTAATTAGAGTATATTATTAAAGTCACTTTAAGTTGATGACATTTTATCACTTCCACTTAGGAAGCTTAGAAGGAAATTACTTATGTGAGTTTTTACTTCACAATGTTGATTCCTTGATAGATTGCCTTCACTCTTCTAGGGTGTTGCAATTGGGGTCCCATCACACTCACTTATGCCATTATTCTCTTCACCTCAAGCGGCATGCCCTCATTCGTTGCATGCATAATGATGTTGACTATGTATCTTTCAATAATAGATTGCCTTCACTTTTCTAGGGTGTTGCGATTGGGGTCCCATCACACTCACGTATGCTATTATTCTCTTCGCCTCGAGCGGCATGCCCTCATTTGTTGGATGCATAATGATGTTGACTATGTATCTTTCACTACAGTGGGTAGTGTAACCTATAATATTTTAGTGTTGTGATAAAAAATTTAGTTGCATTGTGTTTATGCTCATTTGTACATGTGTGTTTAGGTTGACATGACATTTCCTCTTTTATCACTAGTTCATCACTCTATATCTTTCTAGGTTTTTTTATGCCAAAATCTAATAGAAACCCTAATATGCCTTTAAGAAGAAATGCTCACTTAAACCTTCATATGGCTTATCACTTTGATGATTAGGAGATCTGTTGATCATGATGTTAGTCATAAACAAACAAAGAATAAAAGTACACATTAACCTTTATTCATCTTGAAAGATATGATGAATTTAGAGAATTCATGATCTCAAGTCTCTGTTGATTAGGACTTAATCTTCTGACGTTACTTAGAGGTTGATGTGTGTTGTTGTTTCCATTTTGGGGCCTTACATAGATCTCATCAGTAAGATAATGTTTCCTGTAATGATTCTGCACATGAAAGTTACTCTACACAAGATATGCTTCAGATAATACTTCTATCTTTTGATCTTTGCATGATATTTGTCATTTTTGACATGCTTTAAACTCAAATATGTTGAATATGTTCAATTATCTACAGGATGTCTGCATATTTGTATTATTTGCTTAAGATTGTCAATTATTTGCAATTGTGATGACGAAATGCTCTGAAATTGAAAGAAATTGAAAGAAATACTTCAAATAAATGTTGAACCTTAAGCTATTGAACCACATATACATCAGATACAGTCATGAAGAGAAGAAATCAAACCATATGTTCACCAGGACATTCCACAGCTAGATACAGTCAATGCTAACTTCAAAGGAAAGGTATGAAGACAACACATGCAAGCTGATATGCACTCCAAGGGACGCAGCAGATCAAAGCATATATCAAGAATTCACACATTGATTACTCAAGATTTATGATGGATTGTAATCAAAAGAGTCTTCTCATTCATTAAGTATGCAAGAACGTATATGTATACAACAACTTTGAAATGAGCCCTGAATATTTCAGCAAACAAATTTCAATTAAGTTTCGAATGTTTTAAAATGAGGCATCCCTGCACCTTTTATAGAACAAGATGAGGGAGTGGTTACAATTGATCTATGATCAGGATTTATCTATTTAAGATCTACGGTTCACATTTCTCTTTGACTTTGTCAACATTATCCTGCGGCACTGATTGCCAACTAGCAACCATCTAGGTGACTCATATTTTCCTAAGTATTTGATGTGCTTGCGTTCCCTTTATGGCGTACCTTCATCGGGTTCTTCATCATCATCATGATGTACACTAGTATCATCACTTTCAAAATCTTCATCATCCTGATGAGCTTCTCCTTGTATATGGACCTACATGGATGTCCGAATATTTTCATATGACTGTACTATTTTCTCTATCTCCCTGCCATCTTGAGTTTTTGCTTTGATGGTGGCATGCCTATGCATTTGATATTTGCCTCGGAGATTCTCTAATTTACTTTTCCTGTTGTTGGATGTCTCATTATAATTCTCCATCTTGACCCTGATTATCATGATCTTATCCATAGTTTCTTCTGTCAAGTGATTTAAGGGATCATCAGCCTCCTGTTGGAAGTTGTTATGTAGAGCTTTAATTGCAAACTCCTCATCTTGATTTTCTATTTTGCCTTCGGCCTTTCCTTCCAGTACTTCTAAAATTTTAGCTTCATATGACATCATATCATGTAGTTTCATGTTGATATCTCTTAGTTTACTATTGCATCTTTTAAGTACATCACATTCGAACCTGATGTCTTTGTACCATATGTCTATCAATAGTGCATTATTGTTATTTAGCACTTGATTGCTTATGAGAATTTGAGGGTCAATTCTCTTTATTTCCTCCAAGATTGTCAAAATTTTCTCCAGCTGAAAAGACCTCTTCCTGATCTCCATCTGCAATTTATCAACTTTTCTCCTGGAGACACTTAAAGAATTCCATCTCTTTAAAGAGGTTTTTACCACTTCTTCTACCTCATCAAATGTGGATAATGTTAGGTCTCAAAAATGCAGGTTGCAAATCCTAAGAGGATGCCAGGCTCTATGTTTGGATTTGCAATGTTTTTGAACTAACTTGACGAAATCAACCTTCACGGTTTGATGATTTCCTACACTTTAGGTCCTGCTACACCTAGGTGGGTGAACCTTGGAATACTAAAGCAGTCTGAGTGTGAATGAGTAGAATAACTATATCTATCTACAATGGCATAGGATGTAAAATAGATGAAACGGCTGACTAATTAATTCTATGTGTAATGTTTAATAAGTGATTTGCAGAAATTGTATAAGCAATATCAAGGTAAAAAGATTTTAATTAATGAGTTGAATGAGACTAGTTCCTTGTTGGGTAACAGAGTCAATTTGAAGGACTAAGAACAGTAGTTTCTTAATGGTAATAATTCTAGATATTTGGCACAGTTCTGGTTTATAGCTTGTATAAACGTGCAAGTAAATGACTGACAGACTCTTCTTGATAATCCAACCAAATAAAATTAGATATCTTATAATTCACCAGAAGGTATTTTAATCCTTACTTGAAGGAACCAAATGAAATGAATGGACAAGATTAACAGATAATATTTTACTAGAGACAGTATGTCAACCCTGATTATATGGCTCTACTTAGTAATCCCAACTTACTACTTCCAGGCTACTGTGAATAAATCAGAAGGGTTTAATTCCTTAGATGGACACCAACCAAATTAATCACACAGATACAGCAAATGTGTATTGACAGATTAAATATATACTTGATATCTTAATCTGAATAATAGGGAAATGCAGAAATGGAGACAGCCACACAATTGAATAATTTCAACAAATAACTGATACCAAAGTAGAAATACTGAATCAGAGAACTTCAAACTTCTTCTTCAAATAAAATAAGCAACATAGTCATTTTTGAATATTGTATGTTATATATATATAAATATTCTCAACTGCTGATCCTTTTTCAGCATCGATTGTTTAAACTTATATAGATATTTTCATGAAGAGATACAACTCTTCAATAAGTCTCTTGGGAATTTAACCAACATAAACAATAATTACATAAGCTTAATTAGGCTCTATTTAGCCATAAATAGACTTTTACCAGATGATCTAAATACTCTGGAATTGGAAGCCTTTGCTTTTGCCCTGAGAATTCCTCTGTATTCTGCTCTCAGACGGTTTTTTTGCAATTATAATGATCGTATGAATTTCGTAGCCATTTGTATTAATCATCTGATCAATTCAATGTTCATCGCTGTGAAGTGTCACATCGCCATAACTCTTCTTATCGGCGTGATTTTTGAAATGTCTGGGCGACCTCAACATTTTTTATGGCGCGAACAGTCAATCGCCGTGACCCCTCAATTGTTTTCCCGACGCTATGTAATGTCATATTTTAAGTGGGCAAGACCATCGGCATGACTTCCTTCATCGCCAAGGTTTTTAGGTCTCTCTACGATATAGCGAGTCCCACCGATATGATTTGCTTATCGGGAAGATTGAGACTATCGGGATAATAAAATATTGTTCTCCCGATCTTTATTGTCTCACCGATAGTCATCTTCATGTATGGACTTTTATCTTTGTCGGAATGACATTCACTATCGGGATAGCTTTCTCAAGATATCCCGATCCAAATCATCTCCCCGATGACCCTTTTCATATCCTTCATCGGGCAAAGTTTAGTAAAGTGTCACCGACACCTTTTGATCGCCGTGACTTGTGAATCGGCAAGACCTGGCTCTTTTGTTCCGATATGTCAAGTTATCCCGATAGAGGTGTATCGCTGTGAGTCTCGCCGATGGCTTTCTTATCGCCAAGACTCTTAATCATTGGAGGCTTACTTGTTTTCTATCCCGATAGCTTACCTCTCGCCGATGGCTATTTGTTTCGTTACCCCCGCATGCTGTTCGGTGAAACTCTTGCCGAAATGCTTTATCGGTATGATATATACCGTCGGGGCATCTTTTAAAAAGTCATCCGATAGATATCTGTCATAACAATCGGTATGACCACTTACCTTTCTTGCCGATGTAAAGTCATCGGTATTACTTACTCCATCGGTGACTTCCACAATTCTTCTTCCGATCTCTATTTTCACGCCGATGGTTGTTTTCAAACGATTCCTTGTGTATCGGTGTAAGCAACACAACCTCTTGCTGATGGATTGATTTTGATGAAATTTGGCAGTGTTCATCCATAGACATCTCGTGAGATACAAAAATTTTTTATTATGGTCTTTTTGGGATATTCTTCAGGATTTATTCAAATATGATGGAGTAAGGAGATAGTAAAAATTTCAAATTTTTACTGTGCTAACAGATAACATCCACTTTCTCATTATGGATGACTCATGCTTCATGAGATCCAGTTTATTTACTTCATCTTGAGAAATAGCAGTCAATGGGACTGCATGATCATTAGATGTATCGTCAGGGTCAATTAACCCTTTTATGTAAGTATGCAACTGAGCAATGTGCTCCTTGTCTTGTTTATTTTTCTCCTTTTCCCTTTTCACCTTCTGGGTCAATGAATCAACTATGTCCTTACCTTCTTGGCCTTCCTGATCCTCATTGGCAAATCCCAAATCCACTGTATTAATCTGGAATTCATCAAGAGTGATCTTGCCCTTTTCTTTATTTGCTATAGGGATGACCACCTGGGCTGTTCTTCTACCGGTTATAGGATCCCTTCTTATTGTAGAAGTTATTCTAGCTTTCCTCCTTGGATTTATCAAGGTTTCTGTAAATAATGTGGATACATCAAATTCCTGTATCCCTATGCCTGACTCTGCTCCAATTTCCTTTTCGAGCCATCGAGGAATTGGATCCTTTGACTGTTGGTCTCCATCATTATCATGATGATCACCCTGATCTTCAGTATCTACCATCATGTTCAATGGTGAGGGTGATCTTCTTTTTTCTTCCTCATGACATTCCTCATGAAGGTGATCCTTAAGTATATCCTCCTATTGAGGAACTTCCTTGTCTAGAGGTTGATCCTGTTGATCATCTTCGTGTTTATCTTGATCCTGATCTTTTGCTTCCTCCATGGGTGTCTCATCCACCTTGGTGACTTCCTCATCATGAGGCATGCTAGCTTCTATGGATGTCCCTATATCTATCTTAGGTATACCAACTTGATCTGGAACTACAATTTGTTCTGTAGCCGTAACAATTACTTCTTGTAATTTTAGGGCAGGATCATCTGATGTATCCCTTTCTTCTCCTCCCTTATCCTGGACTTCAACTATCTTGGGTCCAACAAGTACTTCCTTTTGTTGTTGCTCACCCATGTCCAAAATGTGGCTCTCTATCTCTGCCATCTTTACTTCCTCAACATTTTCTTCTCTATCCTGAGTACCTCCTTGATTTTTAGGACTTGCATCCTGTCTATAGGTGAGATCAATTACTGCAGGACTGGTTACTTGCTCAATCAATGTGTCAAGCCCCATCTCTTGGGCTACCTTTTCTGGGCTCTTCTCTTTCCCTGATTCCACTTGCTTCATCTCCTCTAACACTGTTTGTACTGATGGAGTTCCATGAGGAGTTATCCAAGTGCCAGCAGCAAGGGTTTCCATTCTTTGTGAAGTTACATCTTTCACCACCTCATCATCAGATAGGTTGACTGTCTCATCTAATGAAACTTGACAACTTTGAAGTATTTTAGAGGTTCCTTATACGTGTTCTTTTGCTTCTTCAGTTTTAAACTTCACAATGGTGGGAAGTGGAACATTATGTTGCAATTCCTTCTTAAATACTTCCCCAACTGCTCCCCTCAACATTATGGGAGTTTGCTTTATTTCACCTCTCATAGAAGTCCTTGGTTTCTTAGGTGTAGTGGCTACCACCTGAGGTGCTTTTCTTTTCCTTGTGAATGATATAGGGCGCTCCTCTTCTTCAGATTCTTCTTCTAAAGGAATATCTTTCTCTTTATTCTTATGTGAGGCTTGATCCTCCTCATATGCAATAGTAGGTTGTGCAGTTGGCCTCTGGATCTATTTGGCCTTTTGTTTATCCTGAGGAGGCGTTGCGGATGATGCTGATATTTGTCTTGATCCTAATGCATCTTTAGGAGGCACTATCACTCTTTCCACTATAACCCCTTTGGGTTTGGTATCAGTCTTCTTACCTCTTGAAGACTTCTTGCTCTTTTTAGGAGGTGGTGCCTTTTCTCCTTTGGATTTCCTCTTCTCAATTAAGAAGTCATCATATTCATCTTCAACTATTTCCTGTCTTTTCTTCTTATTGTCCACCGTGATGACAACACCTTTTTTCTTCAATGCATTTATCTACTCATCCACCCAAGTTTGGGTTAGCTGTAATATCCTACCTGTGAATGGATCTAAAGAGATATCCTCTTGTATAGTGAGATCCACCGTAGAGATGGTATCATTATATATCTTTTTCTCTTCATATTCATCAGCCATTATCATTCCATCATCTTTCTTCAGTTGTGCTGGAATGGAGATGCAATCAAAAGTCTTGATTTGGTTAAGTGTAAGCCTTTGGTATCTTCTTCTTCTGGCTTTAGCTTCATCTTCACAATCTGCCCAGAAGTCCTCAAGGTTTCTTCTATGGATAGGCTTCCCCATGATCTTCTGCATCCTCCCATATGGATTATGTGATCTTTTCAATGGAAATGGCTGGAAATTCATCATCTTTAAACCAGTTATGGCCTTCTTAATGTTCTCAGAGTCTAGGCACATATACCAACCCATTGTTACTGGAAACAATACTGGTGGGAGTTTGTTACTTGCTTTGTAAGCATCCAGTATTGTAGCCACTTGCCTCATGAACTCCATTAAAACTACTGCATCAGTGGGGTATCTTGGGAGCATGAGGGGTTCTTCTTCAAAACCTTCAATTCTTATATAGGAGAAAGTGGCAAATTGGATAAACCAGGCTATGCCTATAGATAACTCCATGAGCCTCCATGCTCAGTCTCTTGGTTCTATCTTCTTCCATTGTTCTCACCAGGTGCATAGAGAATGCATCATTTACCAGCTTGTAACCCTGGAGGTAATTCACTCTTTACAGTTGGGGATGATGATCCCATATGTGTGCATCATTGGTTGTGCATCCAATTTTTCCATTTGTAATCAATGCATCAAATGTACCCTTGTAGGCACATGAATAAACTATATATGAGGTCATATAGAAGGAATAATCCGGACCTCCTAGGTTCATCAGCTGCTCATCCAGAGCATCACTTATCATCTTGGCCCACATTGGCTTGCTATCTGTGTAGAGGCACATCAGGATGACTACATACATCCAGTCTTTAAAACTTCCAGCATCAGGCTAGCTTGTCACTCTGCTTAGCAATGCTATCATGTACTGGTACTCATCATCAAAATCAAATTTATATAAATGTACAAGAAGTTTAGCTACTGCAGGATAAGGACTATTCTTTGCCCTCCATTGATACATCTTCTTCCTAGCAGACTTCTTGTTATTCTCATATTCTACTTCTGACTTCCTCAAATCTATGTTGGCAACTTTCTTGCCCAACGGCAAACTGAAAGTGGCAGCAATACCCTTGATTGACATATCAACATATATTTTGCCATGCTTCTCTACCCTCCTTGTTTCTGGGTTATAGTTTCTCGCACACTCAATAACCAGCTCAGGGGTTTCCATGGAATACGGGAAACCAGCTGCATTCCATATCCCAGATACAAAAATTGCATCCAGCAAGGTGCTGTTATTCTTCTCATCACTCATTTTAACTGACCAGGCAGCCAGATCTGTATTTCCCTGGTGTGTATCTGTAATGGCTCCATATTTGAATTAAACACCCTCAGGATGAGCAAACATCAGTTTTAGGAATTCTACCTCTGACTTAGCTAACTGCTTGTCTGCCATGGATGCCTGCAATTAACAAAACTGGTCTGTCTTACAATTTTATACCACATGCATGCATATATGCTATATTTTTATTAATAATCATGCATACTATAGTTTTTCTCATCTATTTTATCTTGATATGCATAACTTCAAACCAATAAACACCATGATACCTAGATATGGGAAAGATGACAACCAGAGGGCTTCAAATTACTTCCCTGATGTGCTTATCCTCTTGATTATGCTAATGATTGTCTGAAAGTGATCCTGATACTGATGACCTTTGCTTGTTGTAAACTATGACGTCTGGATGTTATTCGTCAGAGGGTTCAGAAGCTTAGTTCTCTATCAAAACTAGTTTATCTCAAGGTAAATACAAAATGACTCGGTAAACTCATTTTAAACCTATGCATCGGGTCACTTAGGGCAAATTAAATGCAAATTAAGGCAAATTAAATGCAACAGCCGATTTACTTGTATGTAACTGCCGGATTCTACCAGGTGTATGTATCAGGTTCGTAATCAGCGGGAATCACCTACCACCTCCGAGTGCATTTAATGTTATGGCGGCAAGGCATGGGGTGATCTTTACAGATCGGGTGATATTCTGAATATCGGGTGATATTCAGGAATATGACCCCCTTGGTATAATATGATCATCTGTTTTAAGTGGAAGGACCGATGTCGAAACATCAGGTCGGGTTGAGAATACCAGGTGATATTTAAAATATCAGGGGATGTTCAGAATGTCTGGTGATGTTTATAATATCACCCTCTGGACTAAAATGACCTCCTGTTGAAATATCGAGGTGACGTCAACAGGATAAAGACTTGGTTCATCATTATCACACCATGACATCACCGTCATGTTATGTAGGAAGGGTCATGTTTGGAAATATACCTCCGCGAGGTAAAAAGGATGGTGACGTTCTTCGATTATCGAGTTTGGATGACGTCAGCAGGATATTGGTTCAGGGTGATATTTTGCGACAGGTCGATATTGAAATATCAGGGTGATATTTAAATGTCAGGTGATATTCAGGAATATGACCCTCGCAAAATATATGACGTTGTTTGTCAGGTAGATATCGTTATCACATAAAGTTGACGTCCGGATGTTCGGAGCAAATGATTTTATCGGGTGATAATATTAGATTGGGGTGATCTTTTACCAAAACTTTGACTCATCATAACTTTTGTTCTCTAAGGAATATCAGGGTGATCCAAAAGGCAAACCTGCATGAAATTTTGTACTCTATCTACCCATGAGGCTATTGACATGAAATATTAACTTTGAAAAACTAACCTCATCATGATGACTTACCTAGTCCCCTTTATGCATGATCATCTGCATTATCTTACTTTTACCAGACCGCCAACAAGCAGAAAACACAAGCAAAGCCAAACAAAAAGTTGGGTCTCTATTTTGTCAAGTCAAAATGGGGCGTGTTGTGTAACCACACAACAAGATCCCCACCGGTTCCATAGATAATAATCATGAACAATCTAATTTTGATCATGATACATATATGAATAAGTAGAGATTTATACTACTACATAAGCAATTTTTCAAGAGCTTGTTAATGCTACATATCCTACATAATTAGATAAAAATATTCATAATTTGATGTTTGGTGCACCATTTGGTTTTGAGATTCTCCAAAACTTTGGCACTAAAATTAAATCTTCTATTTTTGTGCACAAGGCATCTCCTCCTCCCCACTGAATCCCCTCCTAGAATTTTCACCCCTCCCACCTCCAAGGCTCCTCACGTTCCATCCTCTTTTGTTGTGTCTAGCCCTTTTCACACTCATGCTTCACCTTCCACATTCATAGTGCCATCCCCTCCTCTTATCCTATTGTTATTGCACAAAATTCTTCCCCTTTTCACATTCTTAGATACATTCCTTACTCTCACCAAAATAGTTTCATGCTTTCCTCCTTGCCTTATAGTGTTGTCTTGCATCCCTCTAATTTTATCTCCTTGCTTTTGATTACTTATCTCCTTTACAACCCATACATTATCTCTCATGCTTCCACCACCACTATCTTGATTTCTACCCTTGATGCACTTATGTAAAAACTAGATAGAGTAAAGAAAAATTAATTGAAGAAAGTTTGCAAATATGGCTCATTACAAGCAAGTTCTAAGTACAAATGAGATCAAGACTAGCTCCCAAAGAGAATTAACATTAGAATACATCTTATATATAAACATTAGAAGCCAACAATTGTAGTCTAAGAATCACAAATTAGATTCCCATATTAGATGTCACTTTAGGGATTTGAACTTGGGTCTTCACAATGAGAACCCAATGATTTAACCAATTGAGCTCAACCCTATTGACAATAGAGAAAAAATTAACACCATGCCTAGTACGTAGAATAAAGATGATTATGTTGAGATATGACATGCCCCACTTCCTTTTGAGATTGTCACTTATCCTTTACTAGTGGGTTTTGTGGTGTCTAATTTTAAGATGTATACCATAAAAGGTGATCCGTATACACATTTACAATCATTTAGATCTAATATCTAGATTTTATGTATGAGGTGTTAGGATTAGGTATTGTACAACCTTGCAAAGTCCTAGGAATAATTATAAATACTTAATATTTCATATGTTATAATGTTGGGCCCTTTTGAAATGGGGCACCATACATGGATGGAAACTTAAGATTCCATGTAAGACAAACTCCAACTCTTCATAAATATCTTATTACAAATGTGGGAAAGAATTATATATGGGGGGTTACAAAGTGGACTTGAAATGCCATCTTAGACTATCTATTTTAGGTAGTGTGTAAGAGCATCTTGGGAGAGGAGTTAAATATTGCAAGCGGAGCACCTAGTTTGACTAGTTGATTAATCAAACAATGGGATTTATACTTGCATACATAAAAGGTGACACTTGTTAGAAACAAAACATAAATCAATACGGAATAATTTCTCAGAATCGTAGCAACAAGAATTATGAAGAGAGATAAATAAAGAACATAAATAAAAATTGCACAATATGAAGACATGATTTAATGTGGGCTACGCCCATCAAGAAACACTTGCTCAGATTAGTATTCTCACAATTATAATGCATAGATATTGTTTGGGGTTGTGCTCAACAAACTCTCCTGAATTCACACTTGAATTCACACACTCTATTCACCTTCTCAATTCTTCCTATATTTTACCTACTGTATGTCTATCTATTTATATTACATCAATAGGTAACCAACATAGCGGTTTTACAAAACAATGGGTACCAAACCATGGGCCAAGTCAACCCATAACAATTCCCATTAATCATGGGTGATGACTCCTCCCATATACAAGTATAAATAAAACACATATCTATACTCACGAAAAAAGGGGGATCCGCACATACCTATACCCGCGAAAAAAGGGGGATCCTAAATTTTCTTTTCAGGGGCTACCGCCCCCGAATCCCTACTTGGGGTCTGGCCCAACTTGACCCTGAACCCTGGCGAGGATACATTAAGAGTGTACAGTATTTGAAATACATTGTAATATGGAAATAAGCTCCATAACATAGCAGCACTTGGGTTTGAATGGTCATCTTAACCATGAGTTGGATTCCCCTTTTTTAAATCCCATGGTTTTGGTGAAACCACAAGTGGTTTCTCAAATGTAGAAATCCTATAAATATAGGTCTTGGCATAGTGGTTTGGCTTTAGTTTAGATGTTATTATGTAATGAAATAACTTAAACAATAGAAGAATATTATAGGAAATATGTTGCAAATAAATGATAATAACAAACCACTTCAAGGGGGATATCTCCAACAGTCTTCAATAAGAACACATACACAATCTAATGATAATAAGTTAACCTCTACCTCCTATATATACCATACTTATGCCATGGATGCCACAATTCAGCTATACATATCCCCATTCACACTATATAAATGATCATATAACTTAATTAAGGGTTATTCCAACCACAAGTCAACTCTACATATCCCCATGCATACTATAGGTTAAGGGCGTAGCATGCCCCTCCCCTTAAAACCAACATTATCCCTAGTTTTGATGAACTCTAGATGTCTTTGAAAAAATGCTTCATCTTTCCATGTTGCATCTTCACTAACTAGATTATTCCACTTGATCAAATACTAGATAATTGTCCTTATCTACAACCTCTTAGTACATGTCTAAAGGATTCCCTTAGGGTCCAAAATGATTTTACGCTTGTCAAAAAGCTCTTGTAACTCTTTATGTGTTAAAATTTTGTGTTGATCAACTTGTTTCACTCTATTTTGTGTATTTTCCATGTTATCCTTGAGACTAGAGAGTGCCTCTTATTGATATTGCATATGTTCTTTTGTTGGTCTAACCTCTAGGTGTACCCTCAAGGAAAAGGTGATGGATGGTGGATAGTACCCTATTACTAGTTTAATATCATGATCATGATCTATTTTGGGAGGCAATCCTTTTGGCACATCCCCATTAACTACTAAGTGCATGCATCTATAAGTGCCTATAGGTTTTGTGGTATAGGCACCTTTAACTTTTCTTCTTCTTCTTCTCCTTCTTCTGCTTGTTCTTCTTCTTCTAATAGAAACTTTGATTATTTTTCTTCTTCTTCTTCTTCCACTACTTCTTATCCTTCTTCTAATTCTCCTCCTCCCCCTCCTCATCCTTCTTGCATATCTACATTCAATAATAGGTTCTAGATCTAGAATGAGTGCTAGAATTTGGATGATCATTAACTTGTTTGAATGATCCACCTTGATTGAGTGGGTTATGGGGTTTTTCCTTTGGTTTTGAGAATGGTATCTTCTAGATTGATTCTTGGAGATATGTCATTTCCCTTTTCCATTGTACTTTCATTTTTAGTCTTGATGTGAGTCATTTCTTCTTTCATTTCTGTTATGTATGAAAAAGAGAATGAAGAAGACTAGCATGCACACTAGATCAAACCCTCTGCCACAATAAAATTCAAGGACAAGACTAAGCCAAATCACTACCAAATGGAGGAGGACTCAACTATAGATCTTGTACTCTTGTTTTCTATGGAAAGATTAGATTTAGCCAAGCCTTTTATCAAACCCTAGGTCAAATATGCACTAAACCCTAGTTCTATGATGATTGGATCATAACAGACAAACATAGATAGATATGAACAATCTGAAAGAAGCACCAAGATTAGTGAATAGAGGAGAATCTGATTCTAGAAGCGTAGGTGTCAGAGGATGAATTCAGGGGCACCCAAGTCCTTGAAGTGAGAATCTACCGAAGGTATGAACTGAGAAAATGTTGTAAACACTGACCTGAAGCCAGATCTAGACCCTGAAATGGAAGGAGGACAATTCTGCAAGCGTCCAAGTCTTGCATAGAGGAATATTCCCAAAATGCTGTCAGATCCCAAAACCCTGACCTTTGCCTAGTCTCCCTGTATCTTCACTTTTTTAGATCTCGCACCTGTAACCTACACATAAGAAGAAAAGGGGTTTGGGGGTTATGGTGTTTAGGGACTTGCCTCGGTCAAATCTTGGGATAAATTTCAAGCTTCCCAACACCGTTGTTTGATAAAGAGAGCATGCCCTTCTAGGGAAGAGGATAAACACAAATCAATGAGATGCAATCAAATGATGATGAAAAACAAGTGATATCACCTATGTGATGAAACCCTTAAGAGAATGAATTCTCTTCAACTCATAAGAAGAGATAGATGATAACTTCAAAACTTGCAACAACACACAACGACAATACAAATATGCTCTAGAATCACAATGAATGTTTTGAATGCTCTTTACTCCAATGCTTCAAGTTGGCTACCTCTATCTAGGTTACAAATGAATTCAAAAACACAATTATATATGCTTTCTCACTAACATTCATTAAATTAACCAAAAGAGCTGACAAGGAGAAACTCTTTTAAAGGTCTTATGCTGTCATTCATTTAAGTTTGCCCTGACTAATCATGGAGGACTTGGGTGCAGGCGCCCAAGTCCTAAGGCACCTTTTTGGTCTAGGGTAAGGTAGAATATGGGCCCCTTTCTCCCAATTTGCATTGGTTTCAGGGGATTTTGCATCGGGATGAATATTTAGAATGTATAATGTAATTATGGGGACCTAGGAGCTAAACAAGGAGGTAAAAAGGCATGTGTCCACATTTTACTCCATAACATTTAGCCCCCACTTTAATGTATGTATCATATTACGATTAGTACATGCATTAAAGTACAGTCAAAGCATATCAAACACATCAAACACTAGAGTGAAGACACACCCTAATTTTGGAGAACCATTTCTAGCCCCCAATCTTAGGAAAACATAAGAAAACACTTGACAGTCACACAAGACATAGTGAATATAGTGAAGAAGCACGCAATACATAGAGAAGATAGTAAAGCATGCAATACATGGAGAACACATGAATGAAAACACACAATACACAAGGCATACATGGAGAGAAAACATGATTAAACAATTATATATATAACCCTAACTATGCAATGGGGGAGCTCATTGCTACGTGCCACCATCAAATGCACACAAAACACACAACATGGGGAGAGATCATCTCTACATGCCACCACTAAAAAAATGAAAGACATGCCAGGAAGACATGAAAAACTCATGGAATACATGAGCGCCATAGAGTATGTCATCGACATACTATATGTCTTAAATACACAACAAACACGGGTGATAGGGAGGAGCTCATCACTATGCTCCACTATCTAAGACATGCCAAACACATCTGATGGTTGAGCTACACTACCACAACTGCCAAAGACATGCTTAAGGATGAATAACTCAAATTCATTCTCGCCTCTACAAAGGACTTTGAAAAGAATGTGCAACCACTCAAGGGAAGACAAAATCCCACCTTCCGTAGAAGGGATTTCAAAATTCAACCCCACCTACATTTCCAAATCCCTTATGGTGAAAAGGAATCATGCACACAAAGTATACAAACCCACATGCATCACACATATGCCTTAAATAGTGAAAAGGAGGTATACGCAAAACAAAACAAAGTACACAACCCCACCTGCATCCACAGACACATTACAATGAAAAGGAAGCATACACAAACATGCTTTATCAATAATATCTAAAATATCCAAGTATTTACCACAATATATGCCCCCACCTTAAATTGGTTGATCCCACTTTCTAGTATCAAACACATTTAAGGTAAAGTTGAAAACATGCAAGGCAACAAGAGCTTTCACAAAGGCCATGCCCCAAAGTGACATGTGTTGCAAACACCGAATGTTCCCAACAATCATACATGTTAGTATCAAATTCTAATCATCAACAATATTCATGCGTAGAAATAAGGTAACATACCACATAAACAAACCAAGGCTACACTTACAGGTTTGGAATCGAGTGTAGCTGTTAGGTTATACTTCAAGTATCTTAGAATCAAGTGTAGCTACAAGGTGAGATACAAAACATTCCAAAGTGCATATAAGCATATTAGAGTATTGCAAAGCTAATTTACAAGAAATTTCACAATATGATACACGATCACATCACAACACGAGGTGATTCTACTAGTCAAGCGTCAGTAACATATCAACCCCATCCTCATATATGGACTAGGCCTATTTTTATTCTTATTGTAGGGACACATGGTCCTTATCAATATTTATTTGTTATCATCATCTGCCAACTAGTAGAGCCACAGAAGAATGAAAACATGAAAAATGAGAGAGGAGACAAAAGTGACTTAGGTTTACAATGTGGGAATATGCCCCCGAGACATCCTCCACAACGTTATGCCCCAAAGGCACCACACACAACAATTGTAATAAGAGAGAGGAGAATAGAATAATAGAGAAACAAATAGAAGAAATGTCAGAACGGAGGTGGTCTTCTTGTATCCTTGACCCTACAAGAGTATCAAGGGTCATCCAAGGAGACCTAAACAACATTTAACATAGTATGGGGGAACACAACACAACACTATCAACATATATATCTAGGAGGAGGCCACCCATGAGATCAACTAGAATAGGTGCTACATCGAGTCTGGAAAATGAGGGAGAAATACTTACCTAATTCAATGGGATATTTCTTGGTAGACCATCCATGTCTATCATCTCAGGATATATCATTTTGAGTGTTGGACTTGTTGATATTGCATTAACATTAAGTTTAGGATGATGATAAGCTTTGGTGGTGATGAAGGGGGTGAATCATAAAACACACAATTGCACATAGAAATAGAATGTTTTTTTATTGATTTGGACAACTCATTACATTACAAAAGCTCAAATACAATTAGAGGATGAATCCTCCATAGGCTACAACACATTACAGCTTCATATCTCAAGACTTTGGAATCATCTGCCTTTTGTAGCCCCAAATCTGGTAGGGTTTCCTTTTTCCTACCTTTTCTTGACTCTACACTTTCCTCCTTATCTCTACTATTGCCAAGGGTTCCCAAAAATGGTTATTAATAGCCTTTTTTGGTGGCCTCCAGCCAAATTTTGAATTTTGCATCTGCCTCCAAAAATAGGTCAACTTCTGGGAGCCATAACTTTTGATCCGGGTGTCCGATTGACAAACCGTTCGAAGCGTCAGAAATCTCACAAAGTGCTCTATGCACTAAGAACCTGTTCTACCAGTTCCACCCATTTTTGGGCCCGTACGGTGCCATTTAGTGCCTCAAACATGAATTTGAATAATTTTCACGTGTTTTTCAGGAAACAAAAACTTTAATATCTTTCAGCTCACAAATGATCTTTGTGTGATTCCTTCGCCAAAGGTCTTATTTTTCATTTACAAAGCTTCCTGCAAATTTTCACTTCAATCCATGCCCAAATGCAAACTTTCCAAAAATAGCATTTTGCTATTTTTAGCAGTTTGGAAAAATTGAAGGTTCTACATCATTATTCAAGCAATTATGGAGCCATACATACTAATTTTGAAAAGAAATGAAAACAACATCAACAATTTTGAATCAACATTTTTTTGGGTGATGCAAGATTGGTCTTACACCACTGGATGCTTTTGCATTAAACACCTAGGGTAATTTTGAGAAGTGACCTTGTCACATCTCAGGTGTTTGAGGAAAACCCCAAACAGTCAACTTCTGCCATAGACAACCAGTAAGAATCTTTAACAGGACTTCCTTTCCACTTCACCAGATATTCTTCATATTGCCTATTCCAAGTACTTCTTCCTACATGACTATCCAAGATCTCTTCTATCTCCTCCTTTGAAGTAGATGCCAGAATACTCCACTGTTCTTCTGTTGGTCCATCCTCTGTTCCACCTTCATGATATTCTATTAAATCAGTAATGTTGAACATAGGGGAAATGTTGATCTCATTCTGCAACTCTACCTCATATGCATTTCCTACATCATGCTTCTTCAAAATCTTGCATGGTCCAAATTTTTTCATTTTCAACTTATTATATGTTCCAACTGGAAACCTCTCTTTTCTCAAGTGAACCATGAATTCATCTCCTACCTAAAATTCCTTATATCTCCTCTTCTAATCTGCCTTAGCCTTGTACTAAATATTCATCTTATTAATGAGCTTTCTCACCTCTTCATGCAAACTCCTCAGGTGTTCTGCAAAGTCTTCAGCTTTGGCACTTGTCTTTTCTCCCTTGTCAAGCTTCCTTAACTCTGAAGCATTTCTTGGACTACTCCCATATACAATCTGGAATGGTGATTTACCTGTACTCCTATTGACAGAATTATTGTAAGCAAATTCTACCTGTAGTAAAATCAAATCCCATCCCTTGGGCTTATCCCCTACTAAGCATCGTAGCAGGTTACCCAAACTCCTATTCACCACTTCTGTCTGTCTATCAGTCTGTGGATGGTGTACACAATTAAAATTCAAATCTGTCTTCAAATTCTTCCACAATGTCCTCCATAAATAACCAACGAACTTAGTATCTCGATATGAAACTATGCTCTTAGGTAGACCGTGTAGTCTCACCACCTCTCTGAAAAATAACTCAACAATATGAACATCATCATTAGTCTTCTTACAAAGAATAAAATGTGCCATCTTTGAGAATCTGTCCACCACCATAAAAATTGAATCATGTCCTCTCTGTGTTCTTGGTAAACCAAGAATAAAATCCATACTAATATCATCCCATGGCTTCTTTAGTACATGTAGTGGCTGATATAGCCCTGTATTCTGACTTGTTCCTTTTCCCATTTGACACACTCTGTAACTCTGCACAAATTTCCTCATATCATATTGCAACTGTGGCCAATAATAATGCTCACCAACAATAGCAATGGTCTTATCTCGACCAAAGTGTCTAACTAATCCCCCACTATGCTTCTCCTTAATCAGGTTCTTTCTCATGGAACTCCTCAAAATGCACAACTGGCTTCCTCTAAACAACATGCCATCTTGGATTATGGAATCCAACCATTTTGTGCTATCCAAAGTAACAGGTTTCAAACAAGATTTTCAAGCATCTACAAAATTTGGATCTTCAGGATACAAACTTTTGAGCTCATCAAACCCAACAACCTCTATCTTCATTTCTGTCAACAAAATTTGCCTTGTGCTTAAGGCATCTATAGCTATGTTGGACTTCCCACTCCTGTGCTTCAAAATAAAAGTATAGCTCTACAAAAAATCAACCCATTTTAATTTCCTCTAGTTTAACTTTCCTTGACTATTAAGATATTGCAAAGCCTGATGATCAATATATAAAACAAAGTCTTTTGGCAACAAATAATGTCTCTATTTCTTCAAAGCCTAAACTATTGCATAAAAATCCTTATCATAAACAAAATACTTTTTCTTGGCACAATTAATCTTCTCATTGAAATAGGCAATGGGCTTACCTTCTTGACTCAAAACAACTCCTATAGAACTACCATCACAATCTACCTAAAATACCTTATTAAAATCTAGAAGTGCCAAAACAGGTTGCTCTGTGACTTTCTGCTTTAATGTATCAAAACTCTTGTTTGCTCCACTAGTCCATTTAAACTCTTTTCTATCCCCTCTCATTGTTTCAGTTAGGGGTGCACAAATGCTACTAAAATTCTTGATAAATTTTCTATAAAAACTTGCTAAACCATGAAAAGATTGTACCTTTGTAGCACTCCTTGGTGTAGGCCATTCAATGATAGCCCTTAAATTTTCTGGGTCCATCTTAAGACCTTCTTCCAAGATAACAAATCCCAAGTATACCAACTCCTTCTTTGCAAAACTACATTTCTTCAGATTAATCAACAACTTCTCCTCTCTCAACTTCTCTAAAACTCTTCTGATATGCATAAGATGCTCATCCCAAGTCTTACTAAAAATCAAAATGTCATCTAAATAAACAATAACAAAACTTTCCAAAAACTCTTTCAATACCTCGTTAATGAGCCACATGAATGTGCTTGGTGCATTGGTTAGACCAAATGGCATGACTAACCACTCATACAAACCTTCCTTTATCTTGAAGGTTGTCTTCCATTCATCTCCTTCTCTAATTCGAATATGGTGATACCCACTCTTCAGGGCAATCTTCGTGAATTACTTGGATCCACTCAAACAATCCATTATGTCATCTATTCTAGGCAATGGAAACCTATACTTGATCATGATCTTGTTGATGGCTAGAGAGGCTGTACACATCCTCCACTCTCCATCTTTCTTCGGTGCTAGTACTACAGGTATCACACATGGACGTAGGCTCTCCCTTATCAGTCCCTTCCTCAACAACTCCTAAACTTGTCTGATCAACTCTTTATTCTCTATAGGGGTCATTCTATGGGCTGCCTTATTCGGTAAACTGGCTCTTCGTATCAAATCCACTTGATGACTTATCTTCCTCACCGGTGGTAAACCTTCTAGTACATTATCAAAGACAATGTCCTAAAATTCTTCCAATAGATCTGAGACTTCTATTGGTACATCTTCACATTTCTCTTGATTGATCTTAGGAATCAATGCAAAGCAATGACACCCATGCTTCATACCCTCCAAAAATTTCCTACCATCTACAAAGAAAATTTTGGTAGTACTACATACCTTTTCTTCCACCTCCTTCAAGGGCTTCAACTTATGACGAGCTTCATCCTTTGTTAGGGAATATGTGTTTGCATGGCCATCATGGACAACACACCTATCATACTGCCACAGCCTCCCCAATAACATATGACATGCATCCATCGGTATGATGTCACATAGCACCTCATCATGGTAGTCACCAATCTTGAACTTGAATAAACATTGTTCATTGACCAAAGCTCTATGGTCCTTCTGCAACCATACAATCTAATATGGATGTGGATGCTTTCTTCTTGTCATCTTCTTGTCAACTTCAACTTGTTAACCATCTCCTCTAAAACAAGAATGTCAGTGCTTCCACTGTCAATAATAATATCACAACACTTACCTTCACATTTGCACCTGGTGTGAAATAAGCTCTTCCTTTGATCTGGTTCTTTCTCCTCATTCAACAAGGTTCTTCTAACAACTAGGGTTTCTCCCCTTTCAGCATCTTCAGAATGCTTAGAATGTGCATCTTCATCTACATGTGTAACTCGTGCATTACCTTCAGGTCTTCTATTTGTCCTTCCTTGATGTTGCAGACACTTGTATGCTCGATTCCCTTCTTCTCCACATTTGAAACAAGTTCCTCCAAAACCTCCTCTT
Source organism: Cunninghamia lanceolata (assembly GCA_027924645.1). NCBI lineage: Eukaryota > Viridiplantae > Streptophyta > Pinopsida > Cupressales > Cupressaceae > Cunninghamia > Cunninghamia lanceolata. The sequence goes on from BSBN01000001.1 coordinate 16,650,640, forward strand.
CCAAGTCCTTGCCCAGGTCTGCCTCTTTCTCTTCCTCTTTGCTCACCATTGTTTTGGTCATGAGAGTGGTAGGCATTATCTCCTCTCTAATTTCAACTGGTGCCATCTTCTTCACTCTTCTTTGGATCTTCATTTCACCCTCCATAGGACCTTCCACCAGTCCTTTCACCTTGACCTCTTCTCCTTTGCTTGCTTTCAAATCTTTTATTTAGCTTCTCTTCCACCTTCAGGGAAAACTGGTATGCATCTTCTATGGTAGTCATTCTGACCAAGCTCAACTCCTCTTGAATACTTGGTCTCAACCCATTAATGTCACGGGCTACCTTCTCCTTGTTGGCTTCTGCATGGCTTGTCCTAATAGTAATCTTATAATTTACTCTTTTGTATACTCCTTAATAGACTTGTTACCTTGCTTCAATCCTTGCAGCTTCTTCAGCAACTCCATCTCATAGTCCTTAGAAATGAATTGCTTCTTCAGTTTGTCCACCATCCAATCCCATCTTGTAATCTTTCCTTTTCCTCTTCTATTTCTCTCTAATTGGACCTCCTTCTACCAAATACTGGCATGGCCCTTCAACTTTATTTTTGCAAACTTGACCCGTTCTGGATCCTCCACATCTTCGTAATTGAAATATTCTTCCATATCATTGATCCAATTAATAAGTTGTTCCAGATTCAAATCTCTAGAATAAGTAGAAACTTCGATCCTAGGCCTCTTTTCGATCTTTGAAATAGCCCTTAACAACCTAACTTCTGCAGGATCTCTTGCAACTTCTTGTTCTTCCTTAGATAGATCTTCTCCAGCTTCATCTTCACTTTCTTCTTGTTGACATTTCTTCTGAATCAGCATTAGGGTTTGCCACTTCTAATGCACAGGCAGATTCAGGCCAACTGAATACAGGAGGTTGCGTGAGCTCCTCCCCTTCACTTCTGGTTCTGCCGCACCAAGGGGGGTATCCCTTATAACTTAAGATGTAACCTTGACTAGCTCAAAGATAGAAAGATCTAACTTGACAACAACAGGCAGAATACTCTCATGTATGGACCAAGATCTGCATGATAGATCACAAGGCTGGCAACATTCTTGGACATGATGTCTGGTTGGGTATGAGAGTATGCAGGGGGTTCCTAATCCTACTCCTACAACTAACAGGTGGAGGTATAAAATGGTTTGATATGAATTTGGATGCAAAGCTGGACATGGTGTATAACACAAGAACACAGCATGATTGGTGCCTATCCAGGGCTTGGAGTCGGTAGACATACACCTATGAATGATCAGCATAAATAGCTAAAACTGGATTTCAGGGGGATACACATGATATCTGCCTTACAGATATCTCCCAATATAGAGTGTTGAGCTATCTCTACTTGTGGCATCCCTACTGCAGTATACCCTTCCCAATGTTCAACCTGAAAACAGTTTAATCTGCCCCTTGAGCAGAGGTTAAAAGATCAGACATTCAACATAGGAATTCTATGCTCTAGAATCTAAACATCACACAAATATCCAGATCCAGAAGAAGAATACATGCAATACTGGAGACAGAATTAACACAACACATGCTAAGATAGCATTACTCATATAAGATCAACCATGAAACCAGCGGATTCATGCCAAGTCCTACAACAGGAGATACATAAACTCACAAGATCAAGCTGTACAGAGCAACCAGATCAGCTGGTTTTGGATTACAGAGCCAAAAATCATCAACTTTCAACAACCTTCAATGAATAACACCGTCTGCCTTATATAGCAGGAGGGTGTATTCAGCATTAACTACCAGGTTGACCAAAACTCCCGCCAGATATACAGTATCATAGAAATGGCGCTCAAACATTAATGCAGCAGGTAGGGGAGGAGACAGGAAGATATCTCGAGCCTTGCGCCGCCGCCTAGGGATTCAGATCTTCAACCGGGTACTGGATCAGCCCACGCCATCGCCCATACCTCTGCAACAATCGCCATTAATGGTGCACCAACCCGCGGCCTTGGGAAGAACATCAGACAGTTCATCGCAACCACTTCCCGCTAAGATTCATCATCATGATGTTTTGAATATGCAAGATAACATTATCCCACATGCACCCCGCAACAACCTCCTTAACACTTTATATACTAGGTCATGAGCATATATCATGTCGGTGCTTTTGCTCCTGACGACACTAGTATAGGACTTCATCATCATCATCCTACAGCAGCATGATATTCTGTTGCCCAAAATATCACCCTGACGTCATCATCATCTCACAATACAACCACATGATATTCGCCTTCACCCGCACAACCGGATCCATCGGAGGAACATCCTCCTGCTGAGCCCATACCAAAAGTCTGGCCGATGAATATCCTGATGACGTCATCATCATATCCTGCTGACGTCATCATCATATCTGCCTACTGCGCACCTCCTCATATCCGGATGACGTCATCGTCATGTTTACAAATGTCGGGAGATCTCCTCAAGATGATCAGTGTTAGAAATATGACCCCCCCGGGACCTTGATGACGTCATCATCATATTAACATCATCATGATATTCGAAAGACAACCGGATATTTGGAAATATCCTCCTGATGCACAAATATCAGGTTGCACTGTAGCTCCACTGTAAGCTCGGGGCGATAGATGAATATGATGATGCTCGAAAAGATCACCCCCACTAGATGGCGCACGAAGCCGGCAGGCGGATATCTCCTTGATATTAGCATCATCATGATGCTGGAACAAACACACTCGAGTGATATGAAAATATCACCCCCTCCTTCGGAAATATCATGATGCAGATAGGCAGAAAGAAAGATATCACCCTTATATACGGATGACGTCAGCATCATCAGGATGAGAAACAAAGAACAAGAAGTGATACAACATCATCAGGATGATATTGACTAAGATCATCCTGACGTCCAAAATATGATGACCCTAGTGAATATCGGGTCGCACTAAGAACTCTTCAATAACATCATCAGGATGATCATAACCAAGATCACCCGATGATAGAAATATCACCCCGGCGAGATATCATGATGCAGATAATATGATGACCCCCGCAAGCAACACAGTGATAACTGGAGAAATATGATGATGATGACGACCCTTAGGAAAAAGCAAGTTAGGTCGAGCAACTCAAAGAATAACCCCTTCAGAATAACGGGGCAACATCATCATCATGTATGGGCAAGGTGATAAATGGAAGATCACCGGATACTTTAAAAATCACCCTCGCAAGCAGATCAGGGTGCACTGCAGCTCACCAGTATCATCAGGATGATATCCAAACATCACCCGACAATTGAAATATGATGATGACGTTGAGAAACCGGTCGAAGAAGAACATGATGATGCAGACCACCATCGAACCAAATATGATGATGATGACCTCCTCTATAATAGAAAACATGATGCTGCAGCTGAAAACTGCTGAGGAGGTCCATTACTTAGAACATTTTTGGATACTTAGGGAGAGTGCCTGAATGAAAATTTTTCAAAAAACTACCAGTCAATTCAGGCACTAACACTTCTCTTGCTCTCATCTCAAACCCTCTTCACAACTCCTCTTATAATGCATTGATTTGCCTTTGTAGGGACCTAAAACCCTCTTCCATCAAAGCATTTCTCCCAACACAATTTCTTCGTGGAGGTATTTTGATCCTTGCAGCAAACCCACAACCTCAGGTCCTAGTGCAAATTGTCTCATGATCGGCGATCTGTCTACACACTCAAGAAACCTTGCTCTGATACCACTTGATGAAGGGAGTGAATCATAAAACACACAACAATAGAAATTGCCCACAAAAAATAGAATGTTATTCATTTGGACAACTCATTACATTACAAAAGCTCAAATACAATCAGAGGATGAATCCTCCACAGGCTACAACACTTTATAACTTCATATCTCCAGACTCTAGAATCGTCTTCCTTTTATAGCCCCAAATCTGCTATGGTTTCCATTTTCCCATCTTTTATTGACTCTATACTTTCCCCTTATCTCTACTACTACCAAGGGTTCCCAAAAATGGTTATTAATAGCCTTTTTTGGCAGCCTCTAGCAAAATTTTGAATTTTGCATCTCCCTCCAAAAATAGGTCAACTTCTAGGAGCCATAACTTTTTATCCAGGTGTCCGATTGATGAACCTTTTGAAATGCCAGAAACTCACAGAGTGCTCTACGCACTAAGAACCTGCTCTACTATTTACACCCATTTTTAGGCCTGTACGGGGCCGTTTAGTGCCTCAAACTTGAATTTGAATAATTTTTAGGCATTTTCAAGGAATGGAAACTTTAATATCTTTCAGTTCACAAATGATCTTTGCGTGATTCCTTCGCCAAAGGTCTTATTTTTTCATTTACAAAGCTTCTTGTAAATTTTCACTTTAATCCATGCCCAAATGCAAACTTTCCAAAAATACCAGTTTGCTATTTTTAGTAGTTTTGAAAAACTAAAGGTTCTACATCATTATTCAAGAGATTATGGAACCATAAATACTAATTTTGAAAATAAATGAAAACCATCAATGATTTTGAATCAACATTTTTTTTTTGGGTGATGCAAGATTGCCTTTACACCACTGGATGCTCTTGCATCAGGTGGGCTTCAAAGAATGGTATCCAATACTAGCCGAGTAGTTAATTGTAGCAACGTGTAAATGTAATCTGATTCCTTGTTGGTTTACACCACAACCATTGCCTATATAGTCACAATTTTTGTAAAGGATTTGAAATCCATGACCATAGAGAGAATCCATCTTTTTAGAAGAAAGCGGGGCCTCATAAGTCTCATATTCTATAGTGTAAGTAAGAGTATTATCCTTGCTTTCCACTAAAGAAACTTTAGGTGTCATAGGTGTTTCTAAAGATTGCTTGGATGAGATCAAGGAAACTTTTGATGCTTCAATATTATTGAGTTTATATTCTCCCACACAAGTAGGAGTAAAATCTAATGAACCCCAATCATCACCAAAAATGCATTCGATGATGGTTTAGAATCTTGCACAAAATTATCTGTGGCAAGAGGTATTGATGAATCAACTTTTAAATTATTTAGAGTCTTATGATTGATAACTTGTTTTTGTGTTTCAATTTATAAACAACGTTCCGGCTCCAGATTGGCTTCGATGGTGTGTAGTTTATTTTCATAAATAAACTTTACTAATCAATGAAGGGTAGACAAAATTGCCCCCATGGCATGAATCCATGGTCTACCTAGAATGATGTTATATGAAAGTGTACCAGGCATGACATGGAAAAGGGTAGATAATGTCACGGGTCCAACCTTTACAGGTAAAGTTATGGTACCCAGGGATTGTCTACCAACATTATCAAAACCACAAATGTTAAGTTTATCTGATTTAATTAAATTTGTATCAATGTTGATTTTATGTAGCAAATTAATATCGCAAACATTAAGAGCCAATCAATTGTCAACCATAACTTGATTTATCAACTTTTTATTTATTGTGATAAATATTATAAGAGGATCATGTTGATTTTCAACTTCACTTGATGGTAACTAATGTTGTTGAAATAGAATATATGTTTTTGTCACATGCATACAATCTAATAGAGCTGCTACATCATTAGGCCTAACAATGGGTGGTACAATCAGCTTTTGTAAAGCTTCATGGAGCATTTTGTGGTATGTAGGTGATGTTTGTATGAGTTCCCAAAGAGAGATCTTAGCAAGAGTAGCACGAAGCTGCTCAACAAGATCATAATCTTGACCAAATTTATGAGTAAGATGAGGTGGCTAAGGAAGCATAGGTTGAGAAGTTGGTAAAGTGATTAGAATGTTTGATTGTTGTTTACTTTGTTTATTATTCATGTATTGTATTTGTGAGAAACCACGTAGGGTTGTTGCGACACATTTTGATACAATTGATTTCATTGAGTAATTTATTTTGCAAAATTGAGAATGTAACCCGGAGGTCGAGGTGGTGTTGGAGCACCTTGAACTGTAATCACCAATTTGAGGTGAGGAGGTGCATTAAGTTCCCCTTGCACAATGATTTTAGGAACATTAGTACACTTATTCACTATCCCCTTAGTAGGTTGAATAAATCTATTAGTGATGATTGAATTAACATTGTTTTTACTTTGATTAAGCTCAACATCCATCCCCAAAGGATTTAATGTGAGAGAACCTTCTTCATCCACCAATGCTTCATCTTTGAAGGGAGAGCATTGGAACGAAGAGAGGGTAGGGTGATATTAAGGAATGTATCAATGATTTCATCCTCTTGTGCCAAAATGTCCTCACAAGTGGGAACAACTTTGGGAGAGATATCCAAATCATAAGGTGAAATAGGTGAAGCTATATCACCATTATGACTTGTAGTAGAAGTAAAAGGAGAATTATCACCATCATCTTTCTCATGACAATTCATGGAGATGAAATTAGTAAAGTCCTTTAATATCGAAGGATATTCATTTGTGAGAGTTATGAAGTTATTAAATCAAATACATAATCAAGGATTTTGAATGAAGACCATTTAACGATATCCCTATCATACATGGATGCTATATGAGACAAAACATAAGGATACATATTAATAAATTTGTAAAAACTTTCAAGATCTTTAATATATGCATGCAAAGATACCAAAGAGGAACAATTAGAAGATGCCATAATGAAATGTCTTGGAAGAGTAATATATACTCAGATCTATTCATTTATCAAGTACCACCAATATGAGAGACTTTTGTACACCACAACACTAGTTTGAGGAAACTGGGTTTTTGCATCTTTTTTCTAAGATAAAAAACACACTAGTGTCTCTACAAACGAAGTGACCAAGATGTTAAAAGTGCTACACCAAAGTTAAGAAAGACAATTTTAATATTTCTTGCAAAGAAATGTTAAAGATATGTCAAATTTCTTATGTTGAAATACACAATGTGTAATTACAAACATATGAATTTTCAAACCAAGGTATGAAATGAAGCAAAATTTTCAAATGAAAAATGACAATATGCTACAAATTAATGCAATATCTGATTTGAAATATTTATGACAGTAGTAAATTTTGAAACAAGATTTTAACTACAAACCCTAGATTTTGAATTTCTAGGTTATCACAAATGCAACTTTTCCAACAAAATTCTAGCAAATGAGAGCTTCAAATGCGAGATGCAACACCATGAAATGATTATATTATGCAATATGAATCAGATATGATGTAAAAATTAGAGATTTAAATCTTTTTATGATGATATATAACATATGTAATGAAAGAATGCAAAATTGTGCCTTTTTACAAGCCTAAAATGCTTGAGTTTTTCACTTTTTCAATGTAAATATGCAAAATAATGTATTAAAACAGCAAGGATGAGAAGGTACAACAACCTAAAATCCTTTAATCCATCCAATAACGCAACAATATTTACCACAACACGCCAATCTTGAAACCCTAGGTTGAAGATTAGCTATATTTCCTAAAAATGCAAGGATTTTTGAAACCCTAACAATGAAATTAAGATATGTAACTGTATACACCTAAAAATGACATGACTCTACTTAAATAAATATTTTAAATATTTATTTTATCTTCACATTCCTCTATCAATGAATAAATACATTTATCTATTTATTTGATTCATCCCCTCTCATTTAATTAAATAAATTACATTTATTTAATTAATTAAATTCATCTACATCAACTACATTCTTCTAACTAATTAAATAATTTTAATTATTTAATTAAAATCTCTTATTCTTCCAAATTTAAATAAAATGTAATTTTATTTAAATAAAATCTAAAATCTCCACAAAATAAAATATATTTCTATATTTTATTTATTCCTCTCAATTATCTACAAAAATAATTAAATAAATCTTTTTATTTAATTATGCATTCTTATCTTCAAAAATCATTCTTATCTTCTAAAAAAACTTCCTCTTGTCATACAAAAGCAAAAGCAGTTTTAAAGCATCTTTAAAGCAAATCTTCTCTTAAATTAGAAAAATAAATTCTAATTTAAGAAAATCAAATCTCATCCTCATCAAGAGAGGAGTTAACTCAACAAGGCTATTTTTCGAATGACATGTGTCCTTCTTCCATTTGTTGCACGTTCCTCAACAATCCTTCTCTGTTGATCTTCTCTTTTCTTCTCAACCATTGATCTTCCCTCATTTTTTTCTATAAATACAACTTTCTTCTCTTCATTTCATATATCGATCATTGTGCAAACTTATGCTGCAAAGATATCGGCGCGCCTTTGGCACCCCCATTTCCTTAAGTACTTCATATCCATTTGTTAGTGTGCTTGGAGCTCATCTTCAAACACATGAATATCATAGCCATTCTGTCTTTGTCATCTTCAACAAGCAAGGGAGCAAAAACGCTTCTGAGGGCTTCACCATCAAGATCAAGAATAGATAGGAGAGCAATGGAAAATAATAGGTAAAGAGGTTGTAAGTATATCATTTGTGCTTGTTTTAATCTTCTTTGCTTTCAACTTCTGTTGATGTTTGGGTTTTATTATCATTGATTTGATTAACCTAGTTTCCCCCTCACAGTAACTATACAAAATGATAAATTAATGGAATTTAATCAGATCTAGGGTGGAAAATAGCTCAGATATGATGCAAGAAGGATGCCAAGGTGTAAGATACTATGGGTTCACCAAAATATTATGTATGGAAAAGAGAATGAAGAAGGCTAGCATGCGCACTAGATCAAACCCTCTTCCATAATAACATTCAAGAACAAGACTGAGACAAATCACTACCAAATGGAGGAGGACTCAACTACAGATCTTGTACTCTTGTTTTCTATGGAAAGATCAGATTTAACCAATCCTTTTTCAAACCCTAGGTCAAATATGCACTAAACCCTAGTTCTATGATGATCAAAGCATAACAGACAAACAGAGATAGATACAGACAATCTGAATGAAGCACCGAGATCAGTGAACAAAGGAGAACTTGATTCCAGAAGTAGAGGTTTCAGAGGATGAATTTAAGGGTACCCAAGTCCTTGAAGTGAGAATCTACCAAAGGTTTGAACTGAGAAAATGCTGTAAACACTGCCTTGAAGCCAGATCTGGACCTTGAAATGACAGGAGGATAATTTCACAAGAGCCCAAGTCTTCCACAAAGGAATATCCCTAAAATGTTGTCAGATCCCAAAACCCTGATCCTTGTTCAGTCTTCCTATGTCTTCACTTTTTTGGATCTCGTACCTGTAACCTGCACACAAGAAAAAAAGGGGTTTGGGGGTTATGGTATTTAGGGACTTGCCTCAGTCAAATCTTGGGATAGTATTCAAGCTTCCCAACACTGTTGTTTGATAAAGAGATCATGCCCTTGCAAGGTAGAGGCTAAACACAAATCAATGAGATGAAATCAAATGATGATGAACAACAAATAATATCACCTATGTGATGAAACCCTTAGGAGAATGAATGCTCTTCAAATCATAATGAGAGATAGATGATAACTTCAAAACCTACAACAACACACAATGATAGTACAAATCTGCTCTAGAATCACAATGAATGTTTTGAATGCTCTTTACTCCAATGCTTCAAGTTGTCTATCTCTATATTGGTTACAAATGAATTCAAAAACACACTTATATATGTTTTCTTGCTAACATTCGTTAAATTAACCAAAAAAGCCAACAAGGAGAAACCCTTTTAAAGGTCTTATGCTAACATTCATTTAAATTTTCCCCAACCAATCAAGGAGGACTTGGACATGGGTACCCAAGTCCGAAGGAACCTTTTTGGTTCAGGGTAAGGTAGCATATAGGCCCCTTGTTCCCAATTTTCATTGGTTTTAGGGGATTTTGCATCGAGATGAATATTTAGAATGTATAATGTAATTTTGAGGACCTAGGAGGTAAAAAGGCATGTGTCCACTTTTTACTCCATAATAATTTCATACTGCATATTGTGCATACCTTATTCCAACTAGCTCACTTTTTCATCTATAGAAGATCACATAAGATTTGAAGGTCCACCAAATCCTAACGAGCTGAATCTATATCCTCTTTATTAGGAGTTTATTCTAGTGTGTAGGATTCCTTACCTTAGCCTCTAGTTTGTGGTCCCATCATGATGCTTCCAAAAGAGTTTTTCTAAGAATTTATTTAAAATAAATCAAAATAAGATAAAAATTTTATAATAACTTATCTCTACTATAAACTCACATTTTTTAAAAACTCTCCTAAAATTTTGTTGATTTATAGTCTTAGAAGAAAATGTAGATAAAATCCTAATTTTGTAATAACTCCTACAAAAAGACTCCAAATGACCTAAAATTTGTACTACAGCTACTTCAATATTCTCTTAATCAATCCTCAAATTTTTTAAAAAGAATTCACCAAATTAATAAAGATATGTGCCTTCCAACCTAACCTCCTAAATTTAAAAACTACCTTGTTCTTCCTTTTGGATGCCAAGATCATGCTTTGGTACTACTTATAATGAAATAGGTTACACAATAGAAGAATATAATAGGAAATATTCTATAAATAACTAATAATAAGCCACTTTGAGGGGGTTATCTCCAATAGTCTTCAATAAGAACACAATCATAATTTGATGATAATAAGCTAACCTCTATCTCCTAAATATACCATACCTGTGCCATGGATGCCACCCAAGCTAACCTAACTACCTATATAAGACTATATAATTGAGCATATAACATAATTAAGGGTTGAGCATATATCCATGCACACTATAGGTTAAGGGCATAACATTTTACAAGATTCATAGGTTTTAAAGGTTGGGTTAGCTATTGGTATGATGTCAGAGTGTTAACACATAGACTACATGATTTGTGGGGTCTTCTCAATCAATTGCAATAATTATTCAAAGTTAATATATTGACATCTACATTTGAGGATGTGTTTTTTACCCAAAAGGGTTTTCCTAAGATAAATTGTGTTGTCATTTATCAAGTTTAATATATTTTCTCTATTCTTCCATTCTTTAATTAAGTCTAATTTATTCTTAGATCCTTGAGTTTCATCTAGTCTCATTATTCCTAATTGAAGAACACCCACTATAAATTTTCAACATTTGGTATTCAAGTTTTCATTTGGCTTGATCCCATGAAGGATGTGGTGTCTTTTTTGTGTTGTTTTATTTGTTTATAACTAGATATTTGGTGTTTGTGTTGAGATTAGATCTAAAAATCATAATTCATGGCTAGTACCTCAAGAGTTCAAATTGAGAATTTCAATGAACATAGCCCCTATATCTAATATGATTGGGATCAATTATGCAAGTAGAATATCCAAGATGACTATCTCCTATGACTTTTAGTACTATCTGTAAACCCAAGTTAATTTTGCACTTATGAAAATGATCTCCATGCCAACAAGATTAACCTATGCCTATGGATTGGTCCCTAATGTCTATAGAACTTTAGTACCTACAAAATAGATTTATCTTAGGTGTCTAAATATGGAAGAAGAGTTGGTGGTGTTGATGAATAGTTTAGAAGCTTTCTATGCAAATATCTTCACCTCAAACAAGCTTTGTTGATTGATTGAATAATTTTGGAAAGAGTTGAAAGATAACAAACAACAATGCAAATGATGTTGATGTGGCTATTATGATGCTAGGTGATTGACACTTGAGATTTTATGGCAATGGAATGAAATGAAACAAATATCATAATGACCTCATGTAAGAGCTAGGGTTTTAGCATGTGTTGATGTAGAAATTTGAATATGAAGTTGTATGAAGTAAAAAGTGGACACATGCATTTTTACCTCCTAGTTTACCTCCTAGGTATCCATGAATACATTATATATCATAAATATTCATTCCAATGCAAAATCCCCCCAAAACCATGTCAAATGGGGATAGGGACCCATTTTATGTCGTACCCCAGATGAAAAAGGCACCTTGGGACTTGGGCGCCTGCACCCAAGTCCTCCCTAATTGGTTAGGGTAGATTTCAATGCATGTTAGTGTTGGTCTTTTACGCCCAAGTCCTCCCTAATTGGTTAGGGTAGATTTCAATGCATGTCAATGTTGGTCTCTTACAATGATTTAACAACTGAGCTCTTAAAGCTATAACTCAGAGATTGGACATCTAACCTAAATAGTTGTTTTAATCACTATGGAGATGCATTTCACTTGTCAACCCAGGGACGTGAACTTGAAATAGGTCAGCATGGTATGTGCACTGAGAACTTCCAAAGTAGCCACATTCATTCTATAGCTAAGAAAGATATAATGCTGAAGATAAACTGCTAGGAAAGAAATAACAGGAATGTTGAACATCAACCAATGGCTATTCTAAGATCAAGTACATAATAGAAAATAAAAGTCTGGGAAAACAAACAGGAAACTACTCTATCTGCTTTGGCTGTAGGAACAGACACATAATAGAATTCTAGTGGCTGCAGGAACATTCAATGCTAGATTTAACTAAATGCTTAACAAAAAATATAACTAAACTAGAGGATGAAATTCTCACCAAGTGTCCCCCCTTGGATGAGTATTCCCTAAGACAAATGTAAACTTAGAAATGTAAAATTATAACTTCATTTTATTCATTGGAAAAGATGAGTACAACTGAACATCATAACTGTATTACCAAAAATTGGATAATGCAAATACAATCTCTGATTAATCAACAATCCCTCAGAAGGAGCATTAGAGTCTTATTTAGAGAAGGAAAACTACAAAACTAACTACCTAGAAAGGCGGTCAACTCCAACAGAATAGGAGGACGCCTCTTTATGGAAAACATAGAAAGTGGAAAGGAGGTTATGCATGCGTGGAATCTGGTCAAGCAAGTTGCTTCAACGCAGATCTAGCATAACAGTAACTCCTAAATTTGCTCAACAAGTATTTAAGATTAGTTACAAGGTGGTTGTCTTCCCTCCATTTGATATTTGAATGATCACCATGTTTGACTTTTTATGGCAAGTAACCAAACAGAAGAATCTTCCTCTACTTATGGATGCTAATTATATCTGCATAACAATATTAGTACACACAATAATTGCACATCCGTAACTACCTTGGAGTAACATTCATTAACCATATGTAAAATTAACATAGATAGTTCATATAGCATGTCTTTGTCATAAAAGAATATAAGAAATGACCTATGCTCAACATCTTATAGTTTTGAGGCAATGACATAAAAAGATCAGGATCAAAGTACCAAAGACCAAGATAACTACAGCAAGTGGATAATAAAGTTTAACAAAATTGAGTCATAAACTAGACTCATCACTCTCCCCAACCTAAGACTTTGATGGTCCTCTAGCAGAGGAAGGGTTGTTCTTTTGCTTGGTTAACACCCTGAAATTAGCAATTGCCAGTTGTCCTATATTAGTTTCTTTGGTGCGTGAGTTAGGATCCCAATAGAACCCTTGCTGCCTATCCAATCTGTTCCACCTCTGCCTCTCTTCAGCAATATCATACTAGTAAAATCTATAATTTGGCACAGGCCACAATAGGATAGGTGGTTGAAAGATTAAGGGAAGCCAAAATTGCCCCTTTGTCCTCCCAATCTATTTATATCTATCCACTCTTTTACATGTTGCAGTATAATTCTACAGAGAGTGAGGCTCTGCTTGTTTTTGCTCATCAGACAAACTATTCCACCTTTGTGTCAAATGTCCATTCACAGATTCTCCAATAGTGTGTGCAATCTTCTCATATTCTATGTAAGCTACTTCTCTCTTAGGCAGGATTCTGTTACCATAGCTTGGCCTATAAAGCGTTCTATGCCAATCATTGAAAATGCTTCCTAGATTTCCAGATTTAGCTCTAATGGGTAATGGAGTGCTAAATTCTAATTGTTTATAAGCCCTGAACTGTTGTCCCCAACTAATCTCATTTTGCATCCAGGACATAAATGCCCTTAATTAAACATCCCCAACATACAACAAGGGGTTCCACTCATGGTCCTGGGACACAGAAAAATAATGTAAATAGAATTAACACAACAAATTCTTTATTTCTGGAGGAGAAATCCTATAAGCATTGAAAAATTCAAGAGGAGATTCAATGGAAGGGTTCAAACCAGAAACAATCCTTGCTAACTTAAAAGAGAGGTATCTTTCCTTTAAATGCAGAGCATAGACTCTTAGGGGAGTCCTGCATTCTAATACCTGAGGCACCAAAGCTGCCATATTATCCACTCTCTCTTTTAAAGTTGCAATTTCTGCATTCTTGTCTTTAATCTCTTCATCCTTCTTTTGAATTTCATCCTTTAATCTGCGTTTCTCCTTCTTCCATTCTTCTTCTCTCCTCTGCATCTCATTCCACAAATTCATGGCTACCATATGCATTGAAAAATTAGGAGGTCTGTGTATTCCTACCAAAGGGTTTCCTGGCACAGATGGTTGACCTTCATATAGCACAAGCTGCAGAGTTTTTGATTACTCAGCTAATTCTAGCTAAAGGGTGTCTTGCTGTAGGAACTCTTGTTTATCTTCATATTCCTGTCTCTCAATATGTTCAACAGCAGAAGCAAGGGCTGCTAGAGTTACATTTGCTTCTTCCTCAATTATGTCCTTTTCTACAACATTCACATGTCCCATTGGGGCCTCTGTATCCTCAGCTATCATTTCTTTAACCCTAGGGCTTGTCTATGTAGACGCACTGGAGGCAGGCTCAGCAGGTCTTGATTTACTAGAAGGACTCTCATGTTTCTCTTTAGCTATAGGAAGAACAGTGTTAGCCTTCCGTTTCCTAGAGCGCAACACCTTCCTTCCTGCGGTTTGCTTTTTGGTTTTACCCTTCTTTATTTCTACCCTTCTCCTCTGTGCCCTAGTTTGACTTAAATTGCTAAGAGGAATATCATCATCATTAGAATCTGAAGAACTTTCTTTGTTTGCATGCTCTACTTCAGAAGAACTAATCTCAATAGCTTGTTTTGTTGCAAGAGGGTTTGCACTGGAAGTTGAGGTTCCCAGAGTAGCTTCAATAGAACACACTCTTCTCCTAGTTCTATGATGTTGTAGCACAACCAAAGGTCACAAATGGCTTGGTCTTATTTGATCAATATTCAAAAATTCTTCCCAAGTCATATCAGACACATCATGCAGAGACTTTTCAACTAGCAATTTGATCAAACAATGGTGAGAGATAGAATTAGCCCTACCTTTTTGGGTCTCGGCGGCCATGATTGAGAGAAGGTGGTATAGCACGTTTGGCACATTCATTCTTCTCCCATGCCTCATATGATTCAGTAGCTTGAAATGCACAGAATGAAGATTTGACAGACAACCTTCACAAGTAATGTACTTCACCACATGAATAGCTACCTGTTTCCATGGCTCAAGCAGAGAGGTTCTTTTGGTTCCCTGCTTGTCTATAGTCAATTGAGGATCACTAGGTTCTGTAAATTCAGCCCTAGCTAACCTAGCATCTCTGGCAACAGGGTAATTCTTTCCATCAACATGCAGACCTGTAACTTTTGCAATTCTTTCTTCAGTAGCCAACACCTCCAACCCCCTTACCATGGCTTTACCATCAAACAATGTCTGAGCAAATTCTAACACAACATTTTCATCAAAACCATTCAACTTCAAGAAATAGTCCATCCATCCACAATTTCTAAACTTGGTCTAGCTAAGTGCATCCTGCAATAATACATCATGAACTGTGGGTTCATTCTAAATTAATCCACCTCCCATTGACTTAGCTGTCTAAAAACAATCGCACTGCAAAGTTTCTTTCTACAAAAAGTTTGAAAACTAACTTCACCTTCCTGTAACCCTATTAAATTTTCAATAACTCATGTCGTATGTATTTTCTTTTTTGACTTTTTTTTTGGGAACACAAGACAAGGGTGGTACAGGCAGTAATGAATGATCAATGAAGGCTATCATCTCACACTTGCGAGCTATCACCTCACTCAGAATTCAAATCATTCAATTTTAGAACTTTGCTGACATGCTGGCGTAAAGCATATGGACTGACACGTGGACATCATATTAACACTCCCTCCCCAACCTAAATTTAAGCATGTGTCCACACATGCAGAATGGTGATGCATGACAGGACAAGGAAGGGAATAATGACATGCTATGGGAAATATCGATATTAATGTACAATAATTAAATGAATGTACCAAAAGATAATTAAGAGAGAATTACTAAAGTGTGCATACCTTGATTTGTGGAAGATCGGTTGCAAAAATCATGGAGAAAGTACCAGTTAACGCTTAAGAATTTATTAAGCAATGAATGAAAGTGGAGTGGGATGAAGTGAGGTGGGATGAAGTGTAAACAATACACATGATGTAAGAGAGAATAATGGATATGGGTGGGTGGATGGGCGAAGAAGTGAAAAAGTGGACTCCCACAAATGTGGAAGTCTTTATTATGACAAGTGTCGTACCTTGGTTAGCCAGAAGGAGGGACACTAGGTCCACTACCTTTGGTTGTAGGAAGTTTAGGAGTTGCATGCTAAGTGAATTGTTGCAAGAATTCTTCTTTTGAAGTTGGCTTGTGATATAACCTAAGGCGATGACCATTGACTAATAGCTTAAATCTGATAGGGTCAATAGTAGTAAGTTGAACAACACCATTGGAAAAAACTTCAGCAAACTCATATGGTCCTAGCCACCTTGTCTATAATTTCCCTGCATTATCCTAATACCTTGAGTCATAAAGAAAAGCCCAGTCACCAGGCTGGAATTTCTTATCTTTGATGTATTTGTCATGCCACGTTATTCTCTAATTCTACACCACTTCTGTATGATGTAAAGCTAGTTTTCTCATCTCATCCAAAGCATTGAGCTGCATGATTCTTTCTTTTTGTGCCTTAGAGAGATCCATCCCCAAGTCAAGTGCAGTCCGAAGAGTTTTATGTTCAAATTCAATAGGCATCATGGCAGTTTTGCCATACAGTAACTCAAAAGGGGTGAAGCCTGTAGTTGTTTTCCAAGTTGTCTTATAGGCCCAGACAGCTTCTGGCAGCCTGTTCGCCCAATCCTTCCTATGGACAGCCACAGTTTTGGTCAAAATGGCTTCTATTTCTCTGTTAGTCACTTCAACTTGGCCATTAGCCTGAGGGTGATAAGGAGTAGATTTCTTGTGCATGTTGTACTCCTGTACTAGTGCTGCAACTAGGGTTGAGGTGAATTGAGCTCCTTGATCAGTCACTAATTCCCTGGGAACTCCATATCATGTAAAGATTTCCTTATAGAGAAATTTAGCAACCTTACTATCTCTTGCATGTTTCATGGCCTTAATTTCTACCCATTTAGTTACATAATCAGTGCATACTAAGATATAGGATTTACCATTAGATGGAGGATCAATGGGTCCTACAAAATCTAATCCCCACTTATCAAATGGAGTAATCACAAGCTGAGGATAAAGGGGCATCTCATCATATTTTGTTGGCCATCCTATCCTCTAACAACTATCACATTTCTTGGTATATCTTGTTGCATCCTTGTAGAGTGTAGGCCAATAATAACTTGCATTCAAAATCTTCATTGTTGTTTGCTTTGCTGCAAAATGTCCTCCACAAGGTTCATTGTGACATGCATGCAAAATGTCATATGTTTCATCTTCTCTCACACATCTCCTCATGACATTGTCTGGTCCAATGTAGAACAAACATCTAGCAATCCATAAAAAAGGAAAATATTTTTCAATGAGTACCCTTCTCTCCTTAGGAGAGAAGTGAGGAGGGACTCTTCCTGTTACCAGATAATTGGCTATGTCAGCATGCTAAGGTGTTTGCACAATGAGTGAAAACAAATGTTCATTAGGAAAAGAGTCATCAATGACTTGGTTATCCTCTGATGTAGTCATTCTTGAAAGAAAGTCTGCAACCACATTGGCCTTCCCTGGCTTATCCACAATAGTGATGTCAAATTCTTGCATTAGCAACACCCATCTTGCTAATCGAATAGATATTAGAGGTTTGTTCATGAGATACCTAATGGCTGCATGATCTGTGTGTACAAAGATTTGATAGCTGGTTATGTAGTGCCTAAATTTATTAAGTGCATAGATGACTGCTAGCATTTCCTTCTCTGTTACTGTATAGTTGAAATCAGCACCCTATAAGTTTTTGCTAATAAAATAAATAGCATGCTTAATGACTCCTTCTTTCTGGCCTAAAACTGCTCCTATGGCATAATTTGATGCATCAGTATGAATGTGGAAAGGAAGTTCCCAATTGGGCCCTTTAAGTACATGAGAATGGGTTAATGCTACCTTTAAATCAGAAAATGCTTTGTTACAGTCTTCATTCCACTAAAATTTAGCATCCTTTGTGAGAAGAGTATATAATGGGGATGCCATTTTGCTGAAATCTTTGATGAAATGTCTATAATACCCTGCATGACCCAAGAAGCTTTTGACATCTTTTTTCTTTGTAGGAATGGGCAAATTGATGATGACTTCAATCTTTGTTGGGTCTACCTATATTCCTTTTGGAGAAATGTAGTGGCCAAGTACTACTCCTTCCTACATCATCATGAAGCACTTTGCACTATTTAAGGATAGGCTGTGGTCTTCACATCTTTCCAACACCTTCCCTAAATTTGCTAATGCCTCTTCAAAAGTAGCACCATAAGTAGTGAAATCATCCATATAGATTTCCATACAATCATGTGAGATATCTAAAAATATTTTAATGAATGCCCTTTGGAAAGTTGCAGGTGCATTGCATAAACCAAATGGAAGTACTGAGTAGGCATATGTCCCCCAAGGACAAGTAAATGTTGTTTTCTCTTGATCTTCAGGTGCAATCTGAATCTGATTGTAACTGTTGAATCCATCCAAAAAGGAAAAGTACTACTTTCCTGCAAGTGAGTCCAATACTTTGTCTATGAAAGGAAAGGGAAAATGATCCTTTTTGGTGGGAGAGTTTAATTCTCTGTAATCAATACAGACTCTCCATTTTCTTCCCTTCTTGGGCACAAGAACCAAAGGAGACACCCACTAGCTATCTGAGATTGGGTAGATAAATCCTACATCTAATAGCTTCTGCAATTCCTCTTTGACAATTTCGCTTAGTGCAAGGTTGATTCTCCTTTGTGGTAGTCTTACTGGTGTACAATCTTCCTTTATGTAAATCCTATGGGTGCATAATGTAGGATCTAATCCTTTCATGTCATGATAATCCCATGCAAAGGCATTTTTATGTTTCTTTAACAAATTTGTCAAGGACAACTATTGTGCTTGAGTCATGTTACTATTAATATTGAGATATCTTTCTTCTAAAATTTCCACTTGAGTTGTTAAGTCAACCATAGTTACTTCATTAATGCTTGGTACCTTAATTTCTTGTGGAAGCAATGTATGTAATATATCTGATGCTATAGGAAAAATTGGAATAAGTATCCTCACTGGATCAACAGAATGAGAGGATGATGCTTCCTCTACTTCACAATGATTTTGAATTATATTAGACAACACCTCCTCCTCTCCTTGAAGTTGTAGGAAAGAACTTCTGCCTAACATCATATGCTACTCCATAGAATTAGCTTCCTCTTCCTCTTCACCAACATGAGGCCAAACAGGATTATCCATATCATGAGATGGTTGTGCAGGTGGGTAAAGACCAAGTGTTTTAGTGCTTCTCCCATCAAAGATGGTCATGTCTCCTGACCGGCACCTAATATAAGCATTTGTTGTGGCTAACCACGGCCTTCCCAAAATGATGGGGTATCCTCCCAATGTAGCTTTAGGAGAAAGTATCATGAAATCAACTGGATATTCCCATGAGTCCAAGGATACCACAAGGTCCTCGACTATCCCATCAGGTTTAATAGTAGAGATATCAACAAGCTGCGAGACAGTAGGAGTTGGTCACATGGTTGCAACATTCAGTTGCTGCAGGATATCCTTTGTCATTACATTTATGGCTGCTCCAAGATCAATCAAAGCATTTTTTATTTGGATCCCATTTATAACAACTCTTACCACAGGACTTCCTAGATCATTATATTTGGGAACAGTCACTTTTCCAAGCATGATATCAGCCAACTTTCCCACCACATGAACCATAGTGGGGTCTCTCCTTTTTCTACCTGGCTTCTTAAGGCATGCTTCTTTAATTTCTTTGCCATATATAGGAACATCTTTTATGGCTTGAAATAGAGCGATCTTACACATACATGTTTCAACTTCTCTAGAATGTCAAAGGTGGGTTACTCTTCTTCTACCTTTTGTTTCATAGTTTCTAACCTTTGTGGAAATGGTGGATCTTGGGCAGTCTGTTTGACTATCATTGGTTCAAGATTTCCAGGTACATTTGATTGAATGGGGGTTTTGATAGGTTCCTCTTCTTCCTCAGAAAGCTCAGTAATAACGGGTCTTGAAGGAGCTGCCAAGGTTATTCGTAAACGCAGATGTATATCACTTACATTCACAACATATGTAGGGAATTGGTTTGGATCAGTAGAATATATTGGCTGTTGTTGTGGTCTATTATTTGGGTTAGGTGAGGGTTGATCTTGTAATTGAGTAGGTTTAGGTGTATTTGAATTGGAGCTAGTAGGTGGAGGCATGATAGCAGGCTGTTGGGGCTGAGGAGGTG
The DNA here is from genome assembly GCA_027924645.1 of Cunninghamia lanceolata. Taxonomy (NCBI): domain Eukaryota; kingdom Viridiplantae; phylum Streptophyta; class Pinopsida; order Cupressales; family Cupressaceae; genus Cunninghamia; species Cunninghamia lanceolata. The sequence continues at coordinate 16,671,138 of BSBN01000001.1, forward strand.
ACTGCATGTAATTAGTGGTCTGATTTGGCCATTGTTGTCCTCCTCTCCATTGAGATGTTTGCTGCCAATTTCCTGGAGGTGACTACCAATTCCCCTGAGGCTATTGCCACTGAGGTGTAGGGTTTTGGTAATTTTACCAAGTATTTTGAGGGTTGTTCCAACGCTGAGGTGGGTATCCTCCATAACTAGATGGGAATGGCTATTTCCATTGGTTACCAGATGCATAAGTATTAAAATGTGGTCCAGCATATGATAATGGATCTAGTGACATACCTTGTCTTGGAGCCCATGGCCTCCTTTGTGCAACATAGAAGGCTTGATCTTCTTTAACTTGTATTGGCTTGAACTCAGGTGGAATCTGCTTACTGTCAATGTTAGCTACCATCTTGCATCTGTAGTCCATCTTCTTTTGTTTGCAATGAGGACAATATTCTGCCAACATTGCCTCAGTCTCTTCATGTTTCTTCTTTGCTTGGATTGTGTCTAATTGGGTGGCCATATTATTTATAATATCTTGCTTAAAATCAGATAGCAAGTGGCTTATCTCCATCCTTGAAACTCCATTGGTAGAGGTTTTGCCCATAAGGGAATGGTAACCTCTTCCTTTCTTCATGGTTGCTCTAGAATAATTCTGACACAACTTCTTAATATCATCCCAAGACACTTGGGTAATATCTACTCCCTTTAAATCCAAGGCATCTGTGCAATGCTCACTTATTCCCCTGTGGAAGAGCAGTTTCTAAGACTCCTCATTGAGTGCATGATGGGGAGACTTTTGTAAACAAAACAGAAACCTTGAGATGTAATCCTCCAAACTTTCATCTTCTTTCTGCTGCATTATGAAAATATCATTTCCTCTCATATCCCCACTCCTACAGTAGTCTTTATATTTCTCAATAAATTTATCTTTCATTTCTTCCTAGGTATTGACAATATCACTACCTAGACTCATAAACCACCTTAATGCAACATCTTTCATGGTAGTAAGAAACAACTTAAGTTTATGAGCATTAATAGTGTAGTCATAACTTCTACAGAGGATATCAAATTCAAACAAGAAGGTGTTTGGGTCCTCTGTTGCAAGTCCATAGAACTTGGGGAGAGCTGAAGTAGGGATGTTCTTGAGATTATCCACTTCATTTTGATGAGCAATCGGAAATGGAAAGGTTGGTTGATTAGGTACGTTTTGGGCAGCCATAACTGCTTGACCTATTATCAAAGCAAATGGATTTTCAACTAGGTTTGGGGTAACTTGTTCTTTAGAGGATGTTTCAGAACTATTCAAATTAGGGAATGCATCAAGGAAAGGATTTACTTCTGCTAGGTAAGTTGAATCATTAGGAAGGAATCCCCCTAAAGCATCTCTTCTCCTACCTCTATGCATGCAATATACTCAGTATCAGCCACCTCCCACACAAAAAATGTTGTGGATGGGTTGTAGATGGTTACTTCCTGACTAAAAACATATTTTAAGGAAAAAAACTGCAAGGAATAATACTAAAGATGACTCCAAATATCTTCTTAGTTTGACACCATCCCTGGCAACAATGCCAAAAATGTTGGTCTCTTACAATGATTTAACAACTGAGCTCTTAAAGCTATAACTCAGAGATTGGACATCTAACATAAATAGCTTTCTTAATCACTATGGAGATGCATTTCACTTGTCAACCCAGGGACGTGAACTTGAAATGGGTCAGCACGGTATTTGCACTAAGAACTTCCAAAGTAGCCACATTCATTCTATAGCCAAGAAAGACATAATGCTGAAGATAAACTACTAGGAAAGAAATAACAAGAATGCTAAACATCAACCAAGAACTATTCTAAGATCAAGTACATAACAAAAAATAAAAGTCTGGGCAAACAAATAGGAAACTACTCTGTCTGCTTTGGCTGCAGGAACAGACACAGAATAAAATTCTAGTGGCTGCAGGGACATTCAATGCCAGATTTAACTAAATGCTTAACAGAAAATATAACTAAACTAGAGGATGGAATTCTCACCAAGTGGGCCCCCTTGGATGAGTATTCCCTAAGACAAATGTAAACTTAGAAATGCAAACTTATAACTTCATTTTATTCATTGGAAAAGATGAGTACAACTGAACATCATAACTATATTACCGAAAATTGGATAATGCAAATACAATCTCTGATTAATCAACAACCCCTCAAAAGGAGCATCAGAGTCTTATTTATAGAAGGAAAACTACAAAACTAACTACCTAGCAAGGCGGTCACTCCAACAAAATAAGAGGACGCCTCTTTATGGAAAACATAGAAAGTGGAAAGGAGGTTACGCATGCGTGGAATCTAGTCAAGCAAGTTGCTTCAATGCAGATCTAGCATAACAGTAACTCCTAAATTTGCTCAACAAGTATTTAAGATTAGTTACAAAGTGGTTGTCTTCCCTCCATTTGACATTTGAATGATCACCATGTTTGACTTTTTATGACAAGTAACCAACCAGCAGAATCTTCCTCTACTTTATGGATGCTGATTATATCTACATAACAATATTAGTACACGCAATAATTGCACATCCGTAACTACCTTGGAGTAACATTCATTAACCATATGTAAAATTAACATAGATAGTTCATATAGCATGTCTTTGTCATAAAATAATATAAGAAATGACCTATGCTCAACATCTTATAGTTTTGAGGCAATGACATAAAAAGATTAGGATCAAAGTACCAAAGTCCAAGATAACTATAGCAAGTGGATAATAAAGTTTAACAAAATTGAGTCATAAACTAGACTCGTCAGTCAGCATAAGACCTTTAAACGGGTCTCTCCTTGTTGGCTCTTTCAATTAAATTCATGAATGTTAGTAGGAAATCATATATAAGTGTGTTTTTGAATTCATTTTGAGTTAGGATGGATATTGCAAACTCATGACATCAGAGTAAAAAGCATTCAATGCATTCATGGTGTTATTGTTGTAGATTTATGTTTGTATTGTGTTTGTTATTGCAGATTTGTCCATCTCCTTATGATTTGAGGGATCTTCACTCTCCTAAGGGCTTCACCTCCAAGGTGATATCATTATTGTTTGAATCATTTCATCATTTGCTTTATCTTTAGCTTATGTCTTTCTAGGGCATGTACTCTCTCTAACAATGGTGTTGGGAAGCTAAGAATGATATCCCAGGATTTGACTGAGGCAAATCCCTAAACACCACAACCCCCAAACCCCTTTTCTTCTTGTGTTCAACTTACAGGTGCAAAGTTTGAAGAAGTGAAGGTATAGGAAGATTGTGTAAGGGAAAGGTTTCAGGATTAGTTTGTGGAAATTCCTCTGTGGAAGACTTGGGTGCCCACCCCAAAGTCCTCTTACTCAAACATGCACTAGATACGGTATTAGGATACTCTCTGCAACATTTCTCTAGTTCTAAGTTTTTCAAGATTTGGAATTTCTAGACTTGGGCTCCCGTCCCATAGTCCTCTGACTTTTCATCTTCTGAAGCATAGGTTTTGATATCTCTCTGATCATCTTTGTACATTTGATTTCTAGGTTTCAGTCATCTTTTGTCTGTTACAAGTTGATTTATCTTAGAACTAGAGTTTAATATATACTTGACATAGGTTTTGATAAAAAGACTTGGTTGAATCTAATCTTTCCATAGGACTCTTGAGCACAAAATCAGTAGCTAAGTCCTCTTTCATTCGGTAGTGACTTGGCTCAATTTTGTCCTTGAATGTTATTGTGGAAGAGGGTTTGAACTAGTGTACTTACATGCTTGTCTCCTTCATTCACCTTTTCCATACATAACATTTTGATGAACCCATAGCATCAAGCTTTTTCATCTTGCTGAGTGTTGAAATCAGCTCTTGCATTAATTCATTAGATACTCATCATTTTTGATTGAAAGATCCTGCATAATCTTGAAAAAAGTGAAAAAAAAAAGCATTCTAGGCTTGCATAAAGGCATAGTTTTGCATTATTTTCATTGCATATCATTGAAACATTTTGATTTTTTTATTTTTACATCAGATCTGATCCATATTACAGCAATTAATAATTTCATGATATCACATCTTGCATTTGAAGATCTCATTTGCTAGGGTTTTGTTGAAAACTTACATCTTTTCCTATAACCTAGTCATTTGCAAAGATAGGGTTTGTAGTTAAAATCTTATTTTGGATTTTACTGCTCTCATAAACATTCATTCAAATCAGATTTTGAATTGTAGTTTTGTATCATTTGACATTCTTTCTTTCAAAAATTCAACATTTGTAATTACACCTTGTGTATTTCAACAAGCATAATTACATTAATCTTATTGATCATACTATTGGTTAGTACATTGAGTGTTATAGGAATTTGCATGAGTTGTATAACCCTCTACCCTACTAAAAACATCTTTGTAAGGAGAAGTTGTAGACTAATGGGTTCTAGTGCTTTCAATCGTGACGATATGCAAACATTGAAAAACCCATTGCACACCTACTATACAAAGGGTGAATCAACATCTTTAGAAGACATCATAAATACCACCATGATGGAAGAACAAAAATTTCATGATGTTGAGGATGTGATTGATGTAGTTTCACATGTGCTTGATGGACAAATTCAAAAACTTGACAAACAACTAGCTGATTTTCAACAAATTGTAGAACGTGTACATCTAGCTCAGGAAATGGTATATATTGTTCAGGGCATAAGAGGATTGTTACAAGAAGGACAAGGTGTTGACATACTCTATGGATTATCTCACATAGTGGAACATAACATTATGCCAATGGCTAGCCACACGAATGTCATCGAAAATGTTGCATCACCAGCATATATAAACTCACAAGTGTTGGCACCCATACTGACTACTGAAATATCCACTTTTACATCATCAATTCTCACTACTAATCCACATGCTTGTATTAATGCTACCACTACCATGGGAACATCTACTAGACATAATTACAAATCTGTTGCATTTAGTTGTGAAATTATTAAATGGAAATGTTATGTGATTTCGATCTTGAGTTAGTGTTTAGAAATGTAGTTAAATTATAAATCTTATTAATGATGCTATGTGATTTTAATAATGTTTTAAATGATTATGTGATATAGTGAGTGTGTGCATTTTCCTTTCTTTGGCTATGATGTATATGTTGGATTAATCTGTTTGTTCAAGTGCACAGGTGATTTTCCATGCCATAGAAAATTAGAGATCGATCCCACACCTAATGTGAATCCCGTGTTAGACCAATCTAATCCTAGGAGGGACCAAGATCATGTGTGAATTGTATGATGCTTTCGTAAATGTCTGTATTTTAATTATTTGGTTTAGGTTCCACCTCTTTTGTATTATTTACTTGAAGTGCTATAAAAATATGTGATTTAATATACACCACTTGGTGTCTTTTATTTTGATGGCCATTTTATGTGATTTTCTACTTCCTACGGTGTTTATTATGGGCTAAAATTGATCCTAGATGGTATCCCTAGGGTCTAGGGCCCATTTGAGCATGCCAAACCCTAGGGTAACCTCTATCTAGTCACTTCAACTTCAGCCTAAAGTAAAGTGACGAAATTCAAATTTGAAATGGAGTGGTGGGTGAGTCATGCATTCAAACATGACCCACTCCTCTTTCCAAGGCATGGATTCCCATCACCTTGAAGACTTGGGGAGTCTTCAAGACCCCAAGTGTGTGGAACCCTTCTCCAATGCTCTCACACATGTGTGAGAGCATCTTGGAGTGAATGGGCTTCCTTTAGAGAATAGGGTAATGACATCTATCATTCCTTATCCTCTTGGAGCCCATCTTGAGAGATTCCACCTCTCCACCTTTGCTCTCACACATGTGTGAGAGCACATGTGGAGAGAATGAGGTTTGGATGGATGGGAGAGTGACACATGTCACCTCCACACTCCATAATCCTTGCAAGTGGATTGGGAGGAGGAAGGAGAAGGTGACATGTGTCACCTTCTCATTCCTTAAGGCTTTGGAATGAAGCCTATATTACTTCCTCTTTGAGAGAGGAAAGGGTGGTGCAGGAGCACCAAGAGATTAATGTCTTGTTTTTTATCTTCATTTTGTTTGTTGGTTTCATAAGGTCCTAGAGACCATTCTCATGATGTAATAAGGCTATGATGCCATGTTGTAAAGGACTATGTCCAAATGTCTATAAACTGGTCATAAAGCCATAAAAGGCAGTCATGTTTATAAGCCTTGTTAAGGCATGTCAAGGAGGCTAAAGTCGTGTCAAGGAGCCTCAATACCTTGTTCAAGATCTAATCACATAGTAGAGGTGTTTGAAGAATCATAAACACCAATTATCTATGCAAACCAACTAAGGATTAGTTGAAGATTGCAAACTATTCAAAAATTGCCAAAGGAATTCGAAGTAGTTATGGCTCCTAAGATCGAACAAAAACTACTTCAAGGAAGTTGCCAAGAGATATGCAGGTATATATACCCTTGGACATGATCATTGTATGCAGGAGGAGAAGTGAGAAGCAATAAAAACACCATTATCTTCTGTCCATTTGTGATTTTCTGAATTTTTCTATGTTTCCTGTAGAAACAGTCCGTACACCTCTGTAGTACGGCCTTGGCATAAGTTCCAAATTTCTGGAAGGTGAAGTGTATTGACTTACCTTTCATTCAAAGGTGATTGGAGACCATGACTTTGCATAGTAGACAATTGGCATACATTTTCCTTGAGACTATTTTCTAAATTTTTTGTTTTCATTGAAGAAAAGTGCTGCAACAGTCCGTACCATTACATTGTACAGCATTGTCATGAAACTTGGATTGGTTGGTAATGTAGTATGATGAAGTGAATATCAATTAAGATTGGTTTGGGCTCTTGACATTGGATATGAAGCAATCTACAACTCGTTGATTTTGGACTGTTCTTTACAAGAATTCTAAATTTTCTAGAAAATTCACTCTTGCAGACCGTACACTGAGAAGGTACAGATTTGTCATCATTTCTTAATGTTTTGATTGAGTAGTATATAGAGTTATCTTGCATTCAAAGGTAGTTTGGTGTCTTGAAATTACATTATAGGGGAGATATAAGTTTTTGTTTTAAAACAGTCCATTTCACATCTAAACAAGGATTTTGTTGCAATCCATGAGTTCTCTTCCATTCCACTGATGTAAGACCTCATAGATTGGTGGAATGGATTGTTGTAGTGTTGTTTCAATGCATTTCATAAAGATTTTAGGTAGAGAAGGTGATTTTTTGTTGTTTCATTGAAGAACCTAACAAGACCATGTGTTAGGTGATGTTTCAAGGCACATTGAAGGAACCAAAGGTGCATTTTTGGGAACAGTAGAGAGTAAAAGCCTAAAACCCACAGAATCCCTTGTTTTAGCATGCATTCTAAGTGTTCAAACCATGGGTTGAGTTCTGGGCTTGCATTTGAAGGTACTCTCTTTGTAATTTTGGCCTAATTGGGGCTTTAGGTCACTGACAGGGTTATTGGTTGAGATATTCCATCCAAAACAACCTATGCTAAGTTTGGGATATGTGATGGAGGGCCATAATGGGTATCTAATAATTATCTAAGATCTAGGTTTGGAGGTCTGAGTCAAAATTTATTAGGATTGTTGTCATTTTGGAGGGCTACAAGCCATTTTGGGGGGTTTGTGAAGGAAGTACCAATCCTAAGTCTTGTCTGACTTGGCCAATGGATGCAATGGATCCACTTGTTGGCAAGAGACACTATGTGGAGTCATGAGTGTTGTCATTGATGGAAACAAAGTCCATCCCACACATCCGCAGGACATGGTATGTCTATACTAGAAGTCAGATTGAAGAGTATTTTAGTCCAGTGAGCAAGAACAGAGCATGCAACAAGGTCTGACAATCAAGTTCGGATCTCTCAGAGGAAGTATCTCAACAAAGTATGGACTTGGGGAAGTCAAGAGGAGTACCATGACTAATACATTCTAGAGATTGAGCCTCTGGTGATGAAAGAGTGAAAATATATGAGCACCTAAGTGTTGGGTTCCTGTTTGGCAGAGTAGACTGAGGAAGAATTGACCGGCAGAACATCAAACCTTAATCCAGATGAGAAATTGATGGTGATCAAGTTTCTTGAGGGATCGTTCATGGATGGCTGACATGATTAATGACTTCTATAACTATCTTTTTGATACGCATCACTTAGTAAGCATGGATTCAGCCGACAGACCAGAGTTTTTGAGTTTTTCGGATGCTAACTAGAAAGATATTGAAATCCTTGATGCAGATATATATAACAGATTGATTTTAGTATGAAGGTGTGTGCAGTGTGTTGTGAAGTGTGAAGAAAACTATAGAGTAGTGGGGAAGCAACAATACAGGTCCGATATGTGACAGGACAACAACAGTAAAGAAACAGAAGAATGAAGTGCAGTAGATCAGTGTATTGAGCCTAACTAGAACTGAACCTCAGCACATGTGGATGCTTGTCATCAATTCAAACACCTAGTTACATTCTATATACCTTGTAGATAGTGAGTCTCTTGTAGGTAGTGAGCCTCGTGTGAGCAGTGTGCTCGGGTAGTGAGCCCTAATTGGCAAGTGCCATTTTGTACTTCTTATTCTTTTAATAGAGAATACAATCTTGGGTTAGTCACCTTGTGGTTTTTCCCTTAACCGGGTTTTCCACGTAAAAATCCTTGTGTTATGTGTATTGATTTCTTTTTTGCTCTCATGATTATGTATGGTTATATGTTTTGATGCCACACTAATTGTTAAAGAAGAAAAGAAAGTTAAATATTTAAGATAACTAATTCACCCCCCCCCTCTCAGTTATCTGCCTTGTTTCCAACAATTGGTATCAGAGCTAAGTTCCTCCAAACAGAGTCTAACAGATTGAGGAAGATCTGGGAATCTCAATGGATATGTATGGTATGAGGGAACAACTTCAATCTACCCTAGATGATCTTGAGCAATCTCACTCTGAAGTCATTGAATTGAGGGAAAGACTCAAACAAGCTGATGACTTCATAAATGAACTGAAAGAAAAATTGAGTATCTCTATGAAAAAGAGAAAGGAACTACTTCAACAATTAGCAAGTCAAAGTGAAGCCAATAATACAAATGAAGATCTGAATGAGAAAAACAAGTTATGTGATCACAAGAGGTCATTATGGTAAGACATGAAATGGAATCAGGGGTTATGAAATTCACCCAAGAAATTGAAGAGAAAAGAAAAATTGAAGATAATCTAAAACAATCCCTCAAGGAGAAGTCAGAAGACTACCATGAAATGGATAGAATAATCAAGCATCTAGAATTTGATCTTGAAGAAGCTAGAGACAATGAAGAACAACTTGAGAATCAGATAGACACTCTTAAAAGGGATCTTCAAACAACAAATGAATACAAAGAGAAATTCAAGACAAGCTCTGCTCAACTTGAAGTTCTTCTTGAAAGCCAAAAGAGGGTAGATGACAAACATGGCTTAGGTTATGAAAAGGGTGAAAGCTTTAGATCTGGTCAGAAGAACTCTGGATCAGGATATCCAAGGAACAGGCCTAGAAGACCTCCGGTAAGGCAACCAAATGCTCAAAGATATCCATCCTTCAATGGATACTGCTACAATTGCAATAATTTTGGTCATAAAGCAAATCAGTGCAGAAGAAGAATGAATCAGACTAATTCATCCTTCTCCGATTAGTGTTTCAACTACAAAAGGTATGGTCACAAATCTGATGAATGTAGAAATATGCAAATAAACAAATCATTCAATGATAGATGTTTTGCATGCAATAGAATGAGACATATGGCTAATCAATGCAAATCAAGAGGGTATTAGTAAAATATGCAAAGAAATGTTGTTTGCTACAATTGCAATAGATCTGGTCATATTGCCAAATTCTGCAGAAGTAAGAGTTAGGAGAAAAAGGGTCCGGTGGATAATAATCAAAGTCAAGACAAAGGAAAAAGAAAAGTGAATGCGAATGAAGTTCAAAAGGAGATGAACAAGATTTGGGTGAAGAGAAATATAGAAAATGTTGGGGATGGATCCGCATCAGAATCTGGTGCTGATATTCCTTCCAGAAACTAAATAGATGAGCTCTGGCTTAGGGGGAGTAAAAAAGGAAAACAAATTCCCCCAACTAGTCAATTGGTGCCTGAAATTGGCACATGGAAAGTTGCGGATTAAAGGATTCTCAGAGAAATATCTAAATAAGCCTTGGTAAAGATATGGAAGATCCGCAAGAATTTTTCAAGAGGTTAAGCATCTAAGATTGATCCAGTTTAACAGTCATCTAGTAAAAGTAGGATTCCCACAGTTAGATCTGTTATAATTTAAAATTCAAATATCTTGATCTGCGGATAAATGGAATGATTGAAAAAGGGAGATAGATTGTCATTTATCACCAAGAACCACTCTAATTCCATCTTAGTAATTTGGAAAGATCTCTCTCAGAACAAGGAGAACAAGGCAACCAGAATGACTTAAGTTATGCATTTATTGCAATGTGGAATTACGGTTTGCGCAGAAATATAAGGGTTCTCGTATTCATCATTTGCACATTTGAATTCAAGAAGAAGAAAGAAGGAGCTCTACAACAAAATTGCCTCAAAACCTCTCGAAGATCAACCACAGAAGTTGATTCAACCAGCAATCTTATCCGACTCATATCGTGAACCCTAGAGGCATAAAAAGGTATTTTCACTCTTGAATATCTCTCTCTGAATCTTTTGATAGATGGCTACTCCAAATGTTGTCAAAATCACTGTTAGGCCACGCCCTAAGTTCAAGAAACACCCTTACAAATCTCTAGAAGTTGATCCTTTAGGCGCCTTCTATAGCATTCCACATGGGGTTTTGCATGTAGAAGATGTTAGGGCATACATTCATGTGAATATTGAGGAATTTGGGGAATCCAAGCTGATGGATATCTATCACAAGTAGTTAATAGATGAATCATTTAACCTCAAACCTCAGTACAAGGCCATTCAGGACAAGCATTTTGGACATTGCATCCATTTCCCCTATTTTGCAGAAGATGAATGGGTCCGGTATGTTCTGAGCAGAGTGCATGACAACTTCATATGGTTGATGAGGCCATTTAAGATCACAAAAGATGCCATTAGGGTGGTAACCAGATTGCACTCATCCAGTGGGTTACCTGCTCTCAAATCGGTCAAAAACCAAATTGTAAGCGAGGCTACCAGATCAAAATTTGACAAGAGAGTAATGACAATAGAAGATATCACTGATCTGGATATAAAGTTTGCCTCCATGATAATTGGCTATAAGATATATCACTCCAGCAGGGAGAATTCTGTATCCAGAACTGTAATTTATACTGCTTATCAGATGCTAAGGGAGAATGCAGATTATGATCTTTGCGAGCTTCTTCTGAGCCAACTATTGGAAAACTTGCAAAAGATCAAAAAGGACAAGAACTCATTCAAATATGGTGGCCTGATATTATGTCTCTTATTTTACTACATGAATGAGCTTCCCGGATCCAGTGGTTGAGTATGGCAAAATGATAGACCGGTTGCCATACAAATCAAAGATTACATGTATGGGCTTGGTGATGCCAAGGCTCAAAGTACAACACTCTAGGGATACTTCAAGAACTTTTAAAGTATGATGCAGGCCAGAGAAAGAATCCCCCAATCATTGGTTGAGAAATACAAGGATACAATGTGCTTTATGGTAGATACTGATCAATGCCTAATGGAGCTAGTGGAGCCAAGGATAGTCTGGATTATGCCAATGGGGTATGAGGTTGATGAGAAAATCCTAGAGCTGCATATCCAACACCTGCTAAGTCAGCCTAAGGACCCTGAGGTAGAAAGGTTTGGAACCTTTCAAGAGTTGAGTGTGAAAATTCATGTTGAGCTAAGACAACTGGAGATGAAAAGAAAAATGAGAAGAGAAGTAGAGGAAGTTGCCAAAAGATTTGGCATTTCTAAAGAAGCAGTCGATGCAAATAGAGAGAAAATAGAAAGAGCAGAGAAAGAGAAACAAGAAGCAGAAAAAGAAAGTGATTCGGTGCAAGCCCCCTCCTGGACCAGATCCTCCAAAAGCTCTGCACCTGCCACCTCTAAGAGCCAAAAAGCCTCAAAACCGGAAGCCAAGACATCTAGTAAGGGAGAAAAAAGAACAAAAACTAAGGCCACAAGGTCCTATACAAGTCAAAAAGATGATGAAGAGATAGAATTAGATGAGGAGGTTAAGAAAATGAAGAAGAAAAAGAAAACTTCTATGGAATCATCTGCCAGCAAAAACAAAGAAGAAGAAGCAAAAGAATTCATTGAAAGGCCTACTCTTTGCATTGATGATATCCTCAAATCAGTCACTATGGATGGGAATCTACAACCAATGACTGAATTTTATGATGAATATAATGAAGCTGACCAGAAGATCTTACAAGATGTTATAGTCAGGTATCTAAACATCTATAATAAAGCATTCATTGAAATTATATCTCTAATTCCCAAAATCCTAGAAAAAGAACTTGAAATGAGAAAGGACAATGCCAAGGCAAAAGACCTAGAAATCTAGGAGCAAATTGCTATCCAACTCTATCCTTCCATTACCCCTCAACAAATGCACATGATCTTCAAGGACTGTAAGGATGAACTCTAGAGAAAAGCAAGAATGAACCAGCTTATGCTTGGAGAGACTGACCAAGTGGCAAAAGAAACAAAACATATCCTCTGAAATGCATTTAAAAGATTTAATCTTCCTGTTATAGAGGACTTAGGTGATGAACCTTCTGCCATGGATGACGAAGGACTAAGTACATCAAAAGAAGAATCTACTGTGAAAAATGTAGAAGAGCCAAAGGACAGAGGTGAGGAGAGGACTCGGGACTTGGATTCCTCTACTCTGGAAGAGGAAGTCCCTGAAGAAGTAAACATCTCTCTTCTAGTTCACCCTACTGACTCCAGAACTAAATGAGAAGAAAGAAAAGATGAGAAAATTAGTCAAGAAGAAGAGGTCAAGGGAAGAGAAAAAGATCAAACAGAGAAAACCCCAGATGATAGTTCTAAGGCCACATAAGGAAAGAAAACTCTGTCTCTGGCAAGAGACACTGCAGAAGTAGTTAAAGACTTCTTGACAAAAGAAATGATGGAATTAGATGAACTGGAGCTATTCCAAGGACCATTCAATTTTGACTCCCTCTCTCCGGTCCAGACAATGAAGGTAGCATCTTTTGCTCAAGCCAAAGCAAAAGAAAAGCTTCTGAAGTCACACATGGAAGACTGTGAGCTGATAGAGATTGCATCCAGTGTGTTGGAGAAGATCATTCCATCCTTCCAGAAGGATCCTTCGGCCTCCTCATCCAGTAATATGAAATCTCTTGTTAATTATGTTAGAACACATTTTGATTCTTTGGAGAAAGCAACAGAAGAGAAAGTCCGGAAAGAGCTTTTGGGTAAGAGATTCTTCGAGATACAAGGACTTATAACAAATGATAGAAGAAATTTGGAGATTGGGATAAAGAGCTTAGAAAATGCTCTTAAAGATGGCAGAGATCTATACAAATTTTGTCTATCTTGGTCCACCGTGATAACAGATATCACCAAGAAGGTGGAAGAACAAGAGAGCAAACTATCAAGTTTATCTCAAAATTTTGATCCTCTCACCTCTTCCATAATGAATCAAGAATGTCAAACTATTGCAGGTATAAATGAAATAAAGAAGCTTGAGAAGGAGAAGAAAAATAGAATAAGTAGGCTAAGTGAACTAAGAGGAATAATTATCCCTAAGTTAGAGGTAATGCATGAGACCCTAACTGATGCCTGGACCAGTGATCTGGTAGACTTGAAAAGGGTAGAGGCTTTTACATTTTTGCTAAGTGGTCACATTTCAATCTTGGACAAGATGAAGCAGAGTTGGGCAATAGAATTTGTCCAATTGAAAACAACTTTTGTGGATATACTTAAGTATATGTAAGTATGACTTGTATATATACTTATGCAACTATGTATAAGTTAAATTTTGCAAATTTTGGTGTGTGGATTCCACCCTTTTCCATTGATATCAAAGGGGGAGTGAGGAGTAGTGAAAAATGTGGAATTTAGCTAAGGGGGAGCTCAAGAAAAGTGTACATAAGAACAAAGCATCAGCCAAGGGGGAGTGTGCTATAACACTTAGTCATTTTTCACTAAGTGTTGCCATCAATGCCAAAGGAGGAGATTGTTGGCAAGAGACACTGTGTGGATTCATGAGTGTTGTCATTGATGGCAACAAAGTCCATCCCACACATCTGCAAGACATGGTATGTCTATACCGGAAGTTAGATTGAAGAGTATTTTGGTCCGGTGAGCAAGAATAAAGCATGTAGCAAGGTCCAACAATCAAGTCCGGATCTCTCAGAGGAAGTATCTCAGCAAAGTACGGACTTGGGGAAGTCAAGAGGAGTACCATGACTGATACATTCCAGAGATTGAGCCTCCGGTGATGAAAGAGTGAAAAGATATGAGCACCTAAGTGTTGGGTTCCTGTTTAGCAGAGTAGACTGAGGAAGAACTGACCGGCAGAGCATCAGACCTTAATCCGGATGAGAAATTGATGGTGATCAAGTTTCTTGAGGGATCATTCATGGTTGGCCAACATGATTGATGACTTCTATAACTATCTTTTTGATACGCATCACTTAGTAAGCATGGATTCAACCGATAGACCAGAGTTTGGAAATATCTTGAGTTTTCTGGATGCCGACTAGAAAGATATTGAAATCATTGATGCGGATATATATACCAGATTGATTTCGGTATGAAGGTGTGTGTAGTGTGTTGTGAAGTGTGAAGAAAAGCATAGAGTAGTGTGGAAGTAGCAATACAGGTCTGGTATGTGACAGGACAGCAGCACTAAAGAAAAGGAAGAATGAAGTGTAGTAGATCAGTGTATTGATCCTAACCAGAACTGAACCTCAGCACATGTAGATGTTTCTCATCAGTTCAAACACATGGTTACATTATATATACCTTGTAGACAGTGAGTCTCTTGTAGGCAGTGAGCCTCTTGTGAGCAGTGTGCTCGGGCAGTGAGCCCTAATTAGCAAGTGCCATTTTGTACTTCTTATTCTTTTAACAGAGAATACAATCTTGGGTTAGTCACCCCGTGGTTTTTCCCTTAACCAGGTTTTCCACGTAAAAATCCTTGTGTTATGTGTATTGATTTCTTTTCTGCTCTCATGATTATGTATGGTTATATGTTTTGATGCCACACTAATTGTTAAAGAAGAAAAGAAAGTTAAATATTTAAGATAACTGATTCACCCCCCCCCTCTCAGTTATCTGCCTTGTTTCCAACACCCCTAACATCCCAAACCAACATTTCCATGATGATCCTTGAGTTTCTTTCTGTTGTTCCCACTTTTGTGTAAAGATCTTTGTTTTTGGGCTTGTAGGTGAAGTAGAACCTTGTCTAGTTTGTCTATCCTTTCCCATCCAATTTGTCTCTACATCATAGTGGTACCAGAGCCATAAAAGGTTCTATTGTTGGCTTGGTATATGTCAGCAGAGGAGAGTGAAGGAGAGGCTAGCAATATGCCTCCAAAGGGGATGACCACCGAAGTGGTCAAGAAGTTCAAGGAGATGGAAGAGAATATCAAGAGTAGAGTCAAGGAAGCACTCCAAGAAGAGTTGAAGGCATTGAGGATAGGGAAAAGGATAGATGAAGGTTCAGATGAAGAGGAAGAGAAAGAGGAAGAAGAACAAGAACAAGAAGAGGTAGAGGTACCGGCTGATCAAAGGCAATTCCTTGAAGCCATCAAGGTAATTGGCAAGGATTCTTCAGAGGCTTAGATGGAGATTCCCATGTTTAGTGGGAAGATGAATGCTAATGAAGTCATGGAGTGGATTGAGGCTCTAAACAACTACTTTGAATACAAAGAAGTTCCTGAAAGTAAGAGGGTTAAGTTTGCAAAAACTAGACTCAAAGGTGTTGCCCTTACATGGTGGAATTACACCCAAGGAGAGAGGGTAAAGAATGGGAAGAGTATGATCTCTTCATGGAGTAGAATGTTGGAGAGGATCAAGTCCCAATTCCTTCCATCAGACTATGAGGTGTAGATCTACAAGAGGATGCAAAATCTCAAGCAAAGAGATTTGGATGTGGCTACTTACACCGAGGAGTTTCACAAATACACTCTTCGTTGTGGGTACATGAAGGATGAAAAAGCTAAGGTGGCAAGGTATCTAAATAGTTTGAGGTTCAATATCCAAGATGAGATAAGTTTATTAACCCCTGAAACTATGGAGAAATGCTTTCAAGTAGCATTAAGGGCTGAAGAGAAGTTGAAGAGGAAAGGTGAGCAGCAAAGTAGAGGAAGAGGTGGCAGAAATTTCAGAGGTAGGGGCAGTTTTGGGGGCAGAAATCAGTCCCAAAGAAGCCAAGGGGAATCTAGTTCCCAAGAGCAAAGTGGAGAATCTGGTTCTAGAGGAGGCTTTAGAGGAAGAAGGCCTAATAGGAGAGGTAGATTTGGTGGGCCAGGAAGAGGTCCTAATGTCTTCACGGGAAGGAGCTACAATTGCAACCAAGTGGGACATCCAGCCTTCAAGTGTCCTAAAAAGCAAGCCTCAAACTCTCATGGAGGAGAGAGAAGGAACCAATTGATCCAAGAGGAAGATTGCCAAAGTGTCAACTCTCCAATTGGAAGTGCAACCCCAGTCCATGAAGGAGAAAGCTTGATGATGAGAAGAACCATGTTGAAGGTGCCTCAAACACAAGAACCACCTCAAAGGAAGACATTGTTCAAGACAACATGCAAGGCCTATGGTAATATTTGCAAGGTAATTGTTGATTCAGGCTCAACTGAAAATTTGGTTTCCATTGAAATGGTAGACAAATTGAAATTGAAAAGGCTTCCTCATGTTAGTCCTTATAAAGTATCATGGTTGAATAAAGGGCAACAAGTTTTGGTAGATGAACAACCATGGGTTGAATTTGAGATAGGAGAATATAAGGACAAAATTTTGTGTGATGTAATTCCTATGGATGCTTGTCATTTGCTGTTAGGATGTCCATGGCAATATGATGTTCAATCACAACATGATGGTAAAACTAATTCTTTTATCATAACTAAGAATGGTAGAAAGTATAGAATGGATCCATTACTTGATGAGCATGTAGAAAAGAATGTTGGGTCAAGTGTCATGATTGTTAATGGTAAAGAGCTTCTAGATGCCCTTAAGGAAGAAAGAACCCAAGGGTATGCTCTGATTTTGAAGCCTAAAAATAGTCCTAGTTTGCATGATCCTAGTAAGGAAGAAGTTCCTAATGAGGTGCAACAATTGCTAGAGAAGTATAAGGGGATTATGGTAGAAGAAATGCCTAATGAGTTGCCACCTATTAGGGACATAAGCCATCAAATTGACTTCATACCGAGATCTACTTTGCCAAACAAAGCAGCCTACAAGATGACACCTTCACAAAATGAAGAGATTGCCAAGCAAGTACAAGAATTGTTGGATAAGGGATTGGTGAGAAAGAGTCTTAGCCCATGTGTTGTCCCAACAGTCCTAGCCCCTAAAAAGGATGGTAAATAGAGGTTGTGCATGGATTCTTGAGCCATTAACAAGATTACCATAAGATATAGGTTCCCTATGCCAAGAATTGAGGACCTAATGGACTATCTGGGAGGGGCTAGATACTTTTCCAAGATAGACCTTAAGAGTGGGTATCATCAAATTAGAATCAAACAAGGGGATGAATGGAAGACAACATTCAAAACAAATGAGGGTCTTTATGAGTGGTTGGTGATGCCATTTGGTCTATCTAATGCTCCAAGTACTTTTATGCATCTCATGAATGAAGTGTTCAAGGATTTCATTGGCAAATTTGTTGTGGTTTACTTGGATGACATTCTTGTTTTCAGCAAGACTAAGGAGGAGCATTTGCAACATTTGGATCAGGTTTTGAAGAAGTTGCATGATGAACAATTGATGATCAACATGGAAAAGAGTGTCTTCATGAAGGAAGAACTCACCTATCTTGGTTTTGTGATTTCATAGGGTAGTTTGAAGATGGATCCAACAAAGGTAGAAGCCATTTTGTCATGGCCAACTCCAAAAATAGCAGGTGATGTGAAAAGTTTTCATGGTTTGGCAATATTTTATAGGAAATTTATAAGGGGTTTTAGTCATATTTGTGCACCAATTTTGGATACCATCAAAGGGGGGTAGAAATGTAAGTTTTTGTGGACAAAGGCAGCCAATGATTCATCTGAAATTCTAAAACAAAAGGTAGCACAACAGCCCATACTTGTTTTGCCCGACTTTAATAAGTTGTTTGTGCTGGAATGTGATGCTAGTAATCTTGCTATAGGGGCTATCCTAAGTCAAGAGGGCAGGCCTGTTGCTTTCTTTAGTGAAAAATTGAATGATGCTAAGAGAAAGTACTCTACTTATGATTTGGAATTGTATGCAATGGTGCAAGCTTTGAAAAAATGGAGGCACTATCTTTTGCCAAAAGAATTTATTGTTTATACTGACAACCCTGCACTTAATTTTCTAAATTCATAGGAGTAACTCAATCATAGGCATATGAAATGGGTTGAGAAACTCCAAGCCTATACTTTTTCAATCAAACACAAGAAGGGGTAGGCTAATAAAGTGGCAGATGCATTGAGTAGAAGGGTGTGTATGGTTCAAGAAATTTAGTTGCAAAGTGTAGGAGTTGATGCTCTCAAACACATGTATCAGGATGATGAAGATTTCAAGGAGGTATATGAAGTTTGTTCACAATTTTTAGACTCTTATCATTCTAATTTTTCTGATTTTTTGTTGCAGCAGGGGTTGTTGTTCAAAGGTAGCCAACTATGTGTTCCTAGGTGTTCCATGAGGGAGAACATCATAAAGGAAAAACATTGTGGTGGACTTGGAGGTCACTTTGGATTGGATAAAACTTTGGATCAGGTGAAGAGGTTTTATTTTTGGCCTAAAATGCAATCAGATAATCAGAAAATTTGTTGAATGTTGTATTATTTGTCAAAGGGCAAAGGGTACTTCATCTAATGCTGGTCTATATCAGCCACTTCCTATTCCTAATAGGCCATGGAAAAGTATTAGCATGGATTTTTGGTTGGGTCTTCCTAGGACTCAAAGAGGCTTTGATAGTATATTTGTTGTGATGGATAGATTCAGTAAGATGGCTCATTTCTTGCCATGTAAATGCACTAATGATGCTTCTCACATTGCTGGTTTGTTCTTCAAAGAATTGTTAGAATCCATGGTTTGCCTCTTAACATTGTGACTGACAGGGATCCAAAGTTTGTAGGCCATTTTTGGCGCACTTTGTGGAAGACGTTGGGCACTCAATTGTCCTTTACTTCAGCCTATCACCCTTAGACTGATGGCCAAACTGAGGTGGTGAATAGGTCCTTGGGAAACCTTCTCAGGTGTCTTACCAAGCAGCATGGAGAGGCATGGGATATGATCATCCCTCAAGCAGAGTTTGCCTATAATGATTCCACCAATAGGAGCATAGGAAGGAGTCCATTTGAAATTGTTTATGGCATTCATCCAAGACATGTTCTTGAATTGAGAGACCTCCATGGATTGGAAAGGAAAAGTGCTCAAGGTGAAGACTTTGCATTAGCCATGAAGGACATTCATGATAATGTCAAGGAAACTCTTCAAAAGAACAATGAAAAGTACAAGGAGAAAGCCAATGAAAGAAGGAGAGATGTACAATACAAGGTTGGGGATTTGGTCATGGCACATTTGAAGAAGGAAAGACTTCCTAAGGGGCAGCCAACCAAACTCCTCATGAAGAAGATAGGACCATGCCGAATTGTGCACAACTTTGGGCCCAATGCCTATGAGATTGAACTTCCTCAAGGCTTGGCCATAACTCCTATCTTCAATTTTTCAGATTTGTTCCCTTTCAAAGATGATTCTAAGGCAGATTCAGAGGTAGATATGATAGCAGTAGGAGATGAAGATTGGGTCAAAGGTCTTCCACCCAATTAGCCATTGAAGTTGGAATGCATTCTTGACACCAAGATCTTGAAGAAGACAAGGAAGAAGACATACAAGGAGTTTCTTGTCAAATGGAGTGGCTTGCCTATTGAAGATGGCACTTGGATGACTGAAGAAGACATTTTGAAACATGGTGTCACCATTGTTGATCTACTTCCTCAAGAAACTTGAGTTCTCTTTCCACCCGGGGAGTATGGTGTAGGAGCACCAAGAGATTTATGTCTTGTTTTTTATCTTCATTTTGTTTGTTGGTTTCATAAGGTCCTAGAGACCATTCTCATGATGTAATAAGGCTATGATGCCATGTTGTAAAGGACTATGTCCAAATGTCTATAAACTACTGTCATAAAGCCATAAAAGGTAGTCATGTAAGTCTTCATGTTTATAAGCCTTGTTAAGGCATGTCAAGGAGGCTAAAGTGGTATCAAGGAGACTAAATACCTTTTTCAAGATCTAATCACATAGTAGGGGTGTTTGAAGAATCATAAACACCAATTGTCTATGCAAACCAACTAAGGATTAGTTGAAGATTGCAAACTGTTCAAAAATTACCAAAGGAATTCGAAGTAGTTATGGCTCCTAAGATCGACCAAAACTACTTCAAGGAAGTTGCCAAGAGGTATGTAGGTCTATATAGCCTTGGACATGATCATTGTATGCAGGAGGAGAAGTGAGAAGCAATAAAAACACCATTATCTGCTGTCCATTTGTGATTTTCTGAATTTTTCTATGTTTCCTATAGAAATAGTTCGTACACCTCTGTAGGACGGCCTTGGCATAAGTTCCAAATTGCTGGAAGGTGAAGTGTATTGACTTACCTTTCATTCAAAGGTGATTGGAGACCATGACTTTGCATAGTAGACAATTGACATACATTTTCCTTGAGACTATTTTCTGAATTTTCTGTTTTCATTGAAGAAAAGTGCTGCAACAGTCCGTACCATTACATTGTACAGCATTGTCATGAAACTTGGATTGGTTGGTAATGTAGTATGATGAAGTGACTATAAATTAAGATTGGATTGGGCTCTTAACATTAGAGATGAAGCAATCTACAACCCATTGATTTTGGACTATTCTTTACAAGAATTCTAAATTTTCTGGAAAATTCGCTCTTGCAGACCATACACTGAGAAGGTACAGATTTGTCATCATTTTTTAATGTTTTGATTGAGTAGTATATAAAGTTATCTTGTATTCAAAGGTAGTTGGGTGTCTTGAAATTACATTATAGGGGAGAAATAAGGTTTTGTTTTAAAACAGTCCATTTCACATCTAAACAAGGATTTTGGTTACAATCCATGAGTTCTCTTCCATTCCATTGATGTAAGACCTCATAGATTAGTGAAATGGATTTTTGTAGTGTTATTTCAATGCATTTCATAAAGAGTTTGGGCAGAGAAGGTGATTTTTTGTTGTTTCATTGAAGAACCTAACAAGACCATGTGTTAGGTGATGTTTCAAGGCACATTGAAGGAACCAAAAATAGTAGAAGCCTAAAACACACAAAATCCTTTGTTTTAGCATTCATTCTAAGTGTTCAAACCCTGGGTTGAGTTCTGGGCTTGCATTTGAAGGTACTCTCTTTGTAATTTTGGCCTAATTGGGGCTTTAGGTCACTGACAGGGGTTATTGGTTGAGATATTCCGTCCAAAACAACCTATGCTAAGTTTGGGATATGTGATGGAGGGCCATAATGGGTATCTATGGATTGTCTAAGATCTGGGTTTGGAGGTCTGAGTCAAAAGTTAGTAGGATTGTTGTCATTTTGGAGGGCTATAAGTCATTTTGGGGTGTTTGTGAAGGAAGTACCAATCCTAAGTCTTGTCTGACTTGGCCAATGGATGGAATGGGTCCCCTAACATCCCAAACCAACATTTCCATGATGATCCTTGAGTTTATTTCTTCTATTCCCACTTTTGTGTAAAGATCTTTGTTTTTGGGCTTGTAGGTGAAGTAGAACCTTGTCTAGTTTGTCTATCCTTTCCCATCTAATTTGTCTCTACATCAAAGGGGTTCTTTCATTTTTCTTGTTTTTTCTATTTTTGGAGGTGTTTTTGGAGAGTGAGTGAGTTTGGAGATCTTGGAAGGAAGGCTTGAAGGAGGAGGTTGGAGAGCTCTTCTACAACTTTTCTTCCATTATTGGGTTACCATAGGTAAGCTTCAAGGCATGAAGCCTTTCCCATGTATTTAATATTCTATGTGTGGTTGAAGTTTTTTGTGTGTTTGCATTTATTAGTGTTGTTGGGTTTTTATTTTATGGGTGTTTGAATGAGAATATCATTCTTGGTGTGTCCATTCATGTGAGGGGTGGGAGAGGAGTGAACCTCCTCGAGATCACCCTCTCTGTATTGGCATATTGTGGCCTTGAGGGCAATTTGGAGAAGTGCAGTGATTATTTTTATGGCATGAGTGCCTTGGAGTGTTATATATCTTTCATTGAGGTGTTTTAGGCTTGAGGCCTTGTTTTGAAGTATCATGAGATTTGGTTTTGTAGGAGTGAACCTCTTGAGTAGAGAGAGTCCACTCTCCTACCCCCTCAAATCTATTTTAATGGATTTTGTATTGTTAAACCTTGGAGGGTATTGTTCTTTTTGTTGAGTGTTTGCATTATGTTGTGTTTGTGGTGTGTACTCAAGTGTGGATCGACCTCCTAGCTTGGGGAGTGATCCTCTTTCAGATCTATGGTAGGGTGGAGAGCGTTTTGGTGGCTTGGAGTTTTCCCCTTGTTTTTATTGTAGGTTTGTGTTGGAGACATTGGGAGTTTGGGAGAACTCTTACCAATTTTGTGTGGTGTATTTTGTTGGCTATTTGAGAGCCATGGTCAATAGACCTCGTTGTAAAAATGTTGAGAGAAAGAGCTCTTTTACTTGGTTGTAAACTGGAATTTCCTCCTATGGTTTCATGTTTATAGAAGTGTAAATATTGTTAGTTTTATTGTCATGTTGCTATGGATGTAATGAGAGAATATATTTTTTGTTAGTTTATAAATTTCAAGGGGTTATGGGAAAAAGTTGGGACTGAATTATTTGTGCTTGTATTCAAAATAAAGTATATACATGTTGTTTTAAGGGTTGAAATGTTTGCATATGTAGAAAAAAAAGGGGTATTGCATCATTTGTAGGGGTTCTTTGTAAGAGTTAGTATTGTTGTTTTGTTCATGCATTGTTTAAAAAAAAATGTATACTGTCATGATTTTGATATTGGTCTTCAAGAAAGGAAATGTTACTGCATTATCTTAGTGGTTGTTTCAAAAAGAAAGGGATAAAATGGTTGTGTTGTCCTTGCTACGGGTTTCAAATGATTTGCTATAGTCACTATTTTATACAGAAAATACTAACAAGTGTTACGTAGAAATGTATCTATAATCCCTTACTTTGCTTAGATTTTTATTTTTAAAGTTTATTGTTCATTCCGTTTACCAGAAAAGTATTTTACTACAGTATGGGCATAAGTATATATACATGTGTATATATACTTATGCACATACAAATGCATATATATTTATACTTAACTGAGCTTGTTAAAAAAAATAGTATAGTGTAGTTGTGAAGTATGTATATATATATATATATACTTCACAACTACACTATACTATTTTTTTAACAAGCTCATATATATTTATACTTAACTGAGCTTGTTAAAAAAAATAGTATAGTGTAGTTGTGAAGTATGTATATATATATATATATATATACTTCACAACTACACTATACTATTTTTTTAACAAGCTCATATATATTTATACTTAACTGAGCTTGTTAAAAAAAATAGTATAGTGTAGTTGTGAAGTATATATATATACATACTTCACAACCACACTATACTATTTTTTTTAACAAGCTCAGTTAAGTATAAATATATATGTATTTGTACGTGCATAAGTATATATACACATGTATATATACTTATGCCCATACTGTAGTAAAATACTTTTCTGGTAAACGGAATGAACAATAAACTTTAAAAATAAAAATCTAAGCAAAGTAAGGGATTATAGATACATTTCTACGTAACACTTGTTAGTATTTTCTGTATAAAATAGTGACTATCGCAAATCATTTGAAACCCGTAGCAAGGACCACACAAACATTTTATCCCTTTCTTTTTGAAACAATATATATATATATATCCTACTGGGAAAATATATTATTTTCTTTTTTAAATCATTTACTGCCATATAAAAGCATTAGAGAAATATATAATTAAAAAAAAACAATATTTTTATTAGCTATTGTGGCGAAGCCCTAACAGGCTATTACATTGTTTATTGACTATTTTTTTTATTAAAAAAAAAAAAGAAAACAAAAAAATTATCAGGGGAGGCGGCGGCCATGTTTGTTATTAAGGGAGAATGGGGCGGAAAGTTTGCCCCACCCCATATGTATCATGGCCTCCATTAAAATGGTGCACAGTACCCTTCAACGCAGCTCCGCCATTGATGCCCTTGTCTCCACAGCTTCGGCCATCCACCCTACTCTATTACAGTTGAACAAAATGTTATATATATATATATATTTTAGCCTGCTGCAAAATAACCAAAAAAAAGAGATTTACATGAAAAAAAATTCCTTAGTTAGGGTTTCTCCTCACAAATATATATATATATATATATATATATATATATATATATATATATATATATATATATATTTTGTATCCTAGATTTGTTTTCTTATAAGAAAAATATACAACATTTGACTTATAAAATTAAAAAAACCCTCTTCTCTATGTTCTACACAGAGATTTAAATGAAAGAAGAAAGAGGGCTTTCCGTGAATCCAATGAAAAAAAAAGGTTTATATATTTATCTCAGGCCATATTGATTGACGAATCCATCTCTATATTCACCTCTATGGTCTTTCTCCCATGGCTGCCATAACTTGAACCTGCAAACAAAAACAAAAGAAGAAGAGGAGAAAATGAGAGGGAGAATAGGGTCAGAAAGAATGTAGAATGAAAATGAGATTAGGGCTTTTGGGATAAGAAAGGAATATTTTATTGGCAAGGGCATATTAGGGTTGGGGAAAATGAATTATAAGTTTGAGGAATTTTATTAGAGTTTTAGATTTTTCCTATGCGTGACATCTTCCCTTTCATTCCTACTTTAAAATTGAGTTGTGTTTTTTAATGCCTTTTTAGTTCTTGTTTAATTTATTAAGTAGGGTATTTGATTTTTGCCTTTTTATTTCCTACTTTAAAATTGAGTTGTGTTTTTTAATGCCTTTTTAGCTCTTGTTTTAATTTATTAAGGTATTGTTGTGTAGTTACACAACATGCCCCATTTTGACTTGACAAAACAGGGACCCAACCTTTTTTGCTGCTTTGGCTTGTTGTTTTTCTGCTTTGGGCGGTCTGATAAAATTAAGACATGTAGGTAACCCTGCAAGAGGGTAGATAGGTCACCATGATGAGGTCAGTTGTCAAAGTCAGTATTTCACATTATTAGCCTCATGGTTGGAAGGTGTACAAAATTCCATGCAGGTTTGCCTTTTGGATCACCCTAAAATTCTCTAAGGGGAGAAAGTTATGTTGAGTCAAAGTTTCGGTCAAACCTGATATTCCGATTGGGGGGGTCATATTTCAAACATTAGTCATATTATGTAAGATCACCCCGATATAGGTTTATCACCCGATAATCATTTGGTCCGCGAAGTGCAGACGTCAATTTTACGTGATAGCTGTTATCTGCCCATCAAATGACTTCATATATTTTGCGGGGGGTCATATTTTTAATATCCATCATCTTACGAATATCACCCTTGTCGCAAAATATCACCCTATGCTAATATGATGATGACATTATCTAAACCCAACAAACGAAGGAAATCACCATGACGATGACGTCATCATTCCATTTTACCTCGCGGAGGTATATATCCGATACCCACCATATTCAATAACATGACGGTGACGTCATTACAACACAACGCTTAAACAAGGTCGCTGACACGGTGATGTCACCCCAATCTCTTCTCGAGGGGGGTCATTTTATTTGTGGGGTCATATCTTAGTTTTATGACCTGATTTACTTGTGGTCAATGTTGATCACATCGCCCGATTCCTTTGCATTAGTGTTGCCACTCGAGGCGGGGAGTCATTTTATCCAAAGGGGGTCATATTTTGAATATCACCTAATCTTTCGAAGATCACCCCCTCTCCCTGCTTCCTAACATTAAATGCACTTAAATACTGTAGATAGATTCCCGCCAATTGCGAATACAATTCAAACACTTGGCATCATCCATGGATTCTCTATAGAGGATCAACAGATTTAATTGATTTAACTCAGTTTTACCCTAATTTGCCCTATGGATGCGTTTAAAGGTAATTTTCCAAGGTTATTTTCATTTACCTTGCGAAAAAATGAGAAATTACAAAGCAGAGAAGTCAAACCCTCATACAATTACCTGTGAACGGACTAGATCTTCCAGCGTAATGGAACGGTTGATCTTCAGCCCTTTTCGGTAATCACCCATCTAACCCAGGAGGAAAGCATTATCGGGTAAGTAATTGAAAACCCTCTTGTTGTCATTTTCTGCATGTTTAGGTAGTATGTTCTTTCCTATGGTTTGAATTTGTAAATATGCATATCATGATAGAAGAAAAGAATAATGATTAAAGTATGTATGATGTCATAGAGATACATAGTGTTCTATGAATGCATATAGATATTGTAAAGTAAGACAGATTATGTTTATTACAGGAGTCCATGGCGAACCTCAGGTGGAATAGATCTGATTCAGAATTTCTTAAGCTCATGTTTGTTCAGCCCGAAGGGGTACAATTTAAGTATGGCATCATTGGTGACACTCACCAAGGAGATACAGACCTAGTAGTATGGTCAACCAAGATAGATCATAATAAGGACAATACCCTTCTGGATGCAATATATGTTTCAGGAATGTGGCATGCAGCCAGATTTCCATATGCCATGGGCACCCCAAAGCTGGTAGTAGAATGTGCCAAGAACTACAACCATGAGACTAAGCGGGTGGAGAAGCATGGAAGAGTATATGTAGACTTTTCAATTAAGGGCATCACCTCTACTTTTAATCTGCTAGTTGGGAAAAAGGTGGTTAGTGTAGATCTACACAAACTGGAAACAGAGTATAATAACAATAAGAAGAATGCAAGGAAGAGGATGTATCAGTGGAGGTCAAAGAGTAGCACCTACACTGCCTCAGCTAAATTGCCCATACACTTGTATAAGTTTAATTTTGATGATGAGTACCAGTACATGATTGCCCTGCTTAGCAGGATGATAGGTATGCCTCATGCTAGAAATTTTAAGAATTGGATGTTTGGAATCATCTAGATGGTCCTTTATATAGATAACAAGCCATTATGGGCCAAGGTCATCAGTGATGCATTGGATGAGGAGATGAGGAACCTAGGAGGACAGGAATGCTCATTTCATATAACCTCATATGTTGTGTACTCATGTACCTACAAGGGAACCTTTGATGCATTGACTACAGTGGGTAAGGCTAGCGGTGATGTAGATGATGCCCACATATGGGATCACTATCCTCAACTACAGAGAAATAACTACCTCCTGGATTACAAATTGGTGAATGATGCATTCTCTATGCATCTAGTCAGAACCATGAAGGAGGACAAAACCAAGAGACTGAGCATGGAGGCTCAAGAAGTTATTTACAGACATGGCGCCTGGTTCATCTAGTTTGCCACATTTTCATATATAAGAATAGAGGGATTTGAAGGACAACCCCTTATGCTACCAAGGTACCCTACTAATGGGGTGGTCCTGATGGAGTTTCTTAGGCAAGTGTCTACAATAGTGGAGGCATATAAAGCACAAAAGAAGATACCTCCAGTACTATTTCTAGTGTCTAGGGGTTGATATATGTGCTCATATTCATAGAGCATAAAGCATGTCATGGGAGGTCTGAAACTAATGTATCTGCAGCCATTTCCATTGGCTAGATCTTATGACCCCTATGGTAGGATGCAGAAAATAATGGGAAAACCTATTCATCAGAAGCATCTAGAGGATTTATGGACTGATTGTGAGGATGAAGCTGAGGTGAGAAGAAGAAAATACTAGAGGCTCACCTTGAACCAGATAAGGACATTCAACTGCATCCCAATGCCAGCACAGCTGAAGAAGGATGATGGTAAAACTATGTCAAATGAATATAAGGACAAGAAGGTGTACTATGACACCATATTAGCCCCTAATCTAACACAGCCAGAGGATATTTCCTTGGATCAGTTCACAGGTGGGGTGATACAGTTAACCCAGGCTTGGGTGGATGAACAAATAAATAGACTGAAGAAGAAGGGTGTGGCTCTTACAATAGACACCAAGAAGAAAAGGCAGGAAATCCCAGATGAGGAGTATGATGACTTCCTCAGCGAGAAAAGAAAATCCAATTGGGAAAGGTTACCTACATAAAAACAGAGGAAAGGTCCCCCTAGAGGAAAGAAAACTGAAGATGAACCTAAGGGGGTGATAATTGAAAGAACTACCATACCAACTGCAGGTGCATCAACATCAGGACAAGCGTTTGCATCATCTACACCGCCCTTGATGGACAAACTAAAGACAAAGAGGATCCTGAGGCAAGCTGTAGAAATTATAGAAGTACGAGAGGAGGGCCAAACCTTAGAGCATGAGGTGGAAGAAGATATCCCATTTGAAGAAGAGCCGGTAAATAAAGAACCTGTAGGTGATGACCCAATGATGGTTTGTAGGAAGAGGAAGGCGATGCCGTTGACATCACCCCCAAAGAAGCAAAGAACATCCATGTGGGGTGATATTAGGGCTGACCCTATTGTATTAAGAGGGGCAGATGGTGAAGTATTTAGGAGGGAACTGCAACATGAGGTTCCACTTCCCACCATAATAAAGTTCAAGACTGAGAAGGTAGAGGGTGGTCCTTTCTCCTTGGAGGATACCGTGGACCTATCAGATGATGTAGTGTAGATTGTAGCTTCTCAAAGGATGGAAACTCTCACCTCCAGTACTCGCATGACTCCACATGGGACCCCATTAGCACAGATGGTGGTATTGGAGGAGGTAAAGCAAACAGAGGAAGTGAAAGAAAGTAGCCCAGAGAGGGCAGCCCAACAAATCAGGCTTGATAAGTTAGTTGATCAAGTGACTAGCCCTGCAGTTATAGATTTAACATACAGAGGGGATGTAAGTCCCAAGGACAAAGCAGGTGCACCTGAGGTGACAGAAAAGGTTGAAGTGGCCAAGCAAGCAGAAAAAGAGAGCAATGCTCCTAACATGGGTCAGCAACAGCATGAGATACCTGCTGAGCCAAAGATAGTAGAAGTCCAACAGAAAGGCGGGGGTGATAAAGATACATCAGGTGATGCTACTACCCAGACTCAAGGAGATACAAGAGAAAAAGATATATCAGGTCATGAGGACCTTAAGACACAAGACATTGGTGCCTCAGGTGCAGAACAAGAGGTGACCCAAGATCAGGGTGATGTACAACGCCCAAACACACAGACAACCATAGATGTCAATATGCCTCAAGATGAGGAAAATACTAAAGTGGATGAAACTAAGAAAGAGGGAGTACAGGATCAGGCGCAGGATCATAATGTGGACATTCCACAGGATCCTCCTCCACAAAAAGAAGTCCCTCAACAGGAAGAGGTGCAACAGGATCCCCCTCATGAGGAACTCCATGAGGAAGAAACTAAGAAATTGCCTTCTCCACCAAGAATAGAAGCAGATACTGGAGATCATGGCAGACATGATGATGACAAAGGACGTCAGGGATCTGGAGATGAAGTTCCTCAGTGGCTGGAGAAAGAAATAGGTATGGAACAAGGCCCTAAAATTCAAGAATTTGATGTTTCCACCTTGTTTGCAGAGACAATAATGAAGCCCAAGAGGAAAACCAGATTGACATCGCCTATTGGAAGAGATCATGCTACATGCAGAAGGACTGCATAGGTAGCACTTCCTATAGTAGAGAAAGAGAAGGGCAAGATCACCCTTGAAGAGTTCTAAATCACAACTATTGATTTGGGTTTTGCTAATGAGGACCAAGAACGTCAAGAAGGAAAAGACATCATTGATTCTTTGAACCAAAGGGTAAAGAAGGAGAAAGAGAAAAATAAACAGCATAAAGAGCACATTGCTCAGCTGTATTCATACATAAAGGGGTTGATTAACCCCAATAATACACCAGTTGATTTCGCAGTCCCATTGACTGTCATATACCAGGAGGAGGTCAACAAGTTGGACCTCATGAAGCATGAAGCCATGATCATGGAGAAATGGATGTTGTCAGCCCTCACAGGAGCTGAGGATGTTTTGAGAACCTCCTTACAGAGGTGGAATTCTTTAAGCAGTTTAAAGAGAAAGGTGGACAAAATGCAAAATGAAACAGGGAAACGGTCATTCCAATTGGAAAAGGACCTTACTACTTTAAGTGAAATGAAGAGGATTGATCCTCAAATCCTAATAAATAATCAAGTATTGAATAGTAACACTACCCTGTTGATAGACATATGGTATGAGGACATCAGGTTCGAATGTGATATCCTAAAGAAATGTAGTGGTAAGCTCAGGGATATAAGTATAAAGCTACACAGCATGCTGGCTTATGAAGCAGAGATCCTTGAAGCTTTAGAGGGGAAAGTAGAGGGGAAGATTGAAAATCAAGACACATACTTTGCTATCAAGGCTTTGCATGATAATTTCTAGCTGGCAACAGATGACCCCCTCACCCACCTGGTAGAAGAAGTAATGAACAAGATCATGAGGATAAAAGTCAAGGTGGAAACTTACAATGAGACTTTAAACAACAGAAAAGGTAAGATGGATGCGATCAAAGCTAAATTCTAGTCTCATAAGCATGCTATAACAAAGGCCAAAATCCAAGATGGTGGAGAAGTAGATAAAATAGTGCAGGCATATGAGAACATTAGGACAGTGATGAAGGTCCATATACAGGAGGATGTTCATTAGGGTGACAGCGATACAGAAAGTAATGAAGATGATGATCATGATGAAGAAGAAGAAGATGGAGAGGAGGAACCCAAAGAATGAATGAAAATGCATCACCAAGAAGACATATGCATAAGGCACTCATAAGATAATGAGTCATCTAGATGGTTGCCAGCTAGCAACTTGTGCCACGAGGAAATGTTGACTAAGTCAAAGAGTAATTATCTATTGTTGATCTTAATTGAAAAATCATGACCGTAGGTCATTTGTAACTACCTCCTCACCTTATTCTATAAAAGGTGCAGGGGTGCCATATTTTGAACATTCAAAACTTAATTGAAATTTGATTGTTGAAATATTAGGACTTATTTCAAAGTTGTTGTAAATGTACATGTTATGTATACTGAATGAAAGAGAAGACAGTTTGATTACAAATCATCATAAATCTTGAGTAATCTGTGTTTGAAATCTTGATACATGCTTTGATCAGCTGCATCCCTTGGAGTGCTTGTCAGTCTACATGTGTTGTTTTCATTCCTTATCCTTTGAAGTTAGCATCACCCATAACTAGCTATGGAACATCCTGGTGACTTATGGTTTGATTTCTTCTCCTCATGAATGTGTCTTGTATGTATGTGGTTCAATGGCTAAAGATTCACTAAAACTAGAAGCATTCTTTTAAATTTCTTTCAATTTCATAACAGTTCATCACCATAATTGCAAATAATAGAGAATTAAAAGCAAATAACATGAAATATATTGATATCTCGTAGATAATTGAAAATAAAGATCATATTTAGAGTAAAAGCATGTTAAATTGACAGACATCATGCAAATTCATACAAATATTCATGATATTCATGCACATATCAACTTATAGACACATCATTTGAATAAATATACAGTGTAGAAGAAAGAACAAGTTCAGAATGATCAATGATTAGAAGAATTGATCAAACTTGCAAATATATCTTCTGTCTTTGGAGATAGATTAGAAATAACCTCTCTGTGGAGTAAATTTACAGGAAACAGTGCAATACTGGTCATCAAGACAAATGTAAGACCCCTTGAAATGGAAAACAGTATGTCACATCAACCTCTGAGTAATGTTAGACAATCATGACCTAATCAACGGAGACTTGGGGTCATCAACTTATTCTAAGCTGATCGTACTTTACAAGATAATAAAGGTTTTTTGTGCAAATTTTTATGTATGTTGTTATGACTAACAATCATCATCAATAGGTATTTGATTTTTTCCTTTTAATTTTCTACTTTAAAATTGAGTTGTGTTTTTTAATGCCTTTTAGTTCTTGTTTTAAATTATTAAGTAGGGTATTTGATTTTTGCCTTTTAATTTTCTTGCTAGAGACTTAATAATGTAAAGAGGGCAATCTTAATGGGGATATATTTTTTTTGTATTTAGAAATAATTTAAGTATTAGATTAGTATATTTTGATTCTATTAATGCCTTGATTAGTATAGACTTATGAGAGTTTTTAATTTAAATGATCTATGTTATTGATTTAATTATCCTAGGGGTATAGTTGAAAATGTTACTGTGGGAGTAATTAATTTAATTGTCCGTAATTAATTTTTAATTTATTTTTAATGGGACTATTTTATTATTTTAGATTCTTTAATTAGCCTGTAGAAGACATTTTTTATTAAATTATTTTCCATAAATGCTATTGAGGCATTATGCTGCCAAAATTTTCTAGAATGTAGGAATGGTTAATTAAGTGTTTTAATTACGCATTAGATTAGTATTTTAATTGTTTATGCATTAATGTTTATTTTATTTTCTTTAGTCTTATATTGTGGTTTAGATGAATTTATTTAATTATTTATTTCTAGTTCCTAGGGTTGATTTTGACACATGTTGAAATCACTTCACTTCATTTAGGAAACTAGGGTTAAACTCAAAATTGAACCTAACCCTAATGGTGATGCTCCTCGTGTCACATAAACCCCCTTAGAAGACTATCATATCGCAAGGGATGCGAAAGGACTTCGCATAACCCTAATTTGACTGAGGTCTTCGCCTTTGTGCGTTTGTCTCCAAGAGCGCATGTTGTGCGCGAGGGATTTTTTAGAGTCGGGTGGGAAAAGTTTTTGGTGTTTCATGTCATGACCACATGGCAAATGTGGACATAACACGTGTGTTGTGACCACATGGGAAATGTGGGCATGACATCTACCTCCTAATTCAATAAAATCCTTCTCATAGCTAGTTGACCAATTCTTGCAACATTTCCAAGCAAACAATAGACCTTCTATCTCATTGATTGATTTAGTCCATTGTAAACAAGGTTTGAAAGAGAAATTAACTGAATTCATCAATCAATATCAAGATCTCATTGCACAATATTCAATTAAAGATGAGGATATTCAAAAAGTATTCATTAAGAATCTACAACTGAACATATGTAACAAGATATTGTTGATGAAGTATAGTTCTTTTCAACACCTATGTACAGCTCTCTGAGATTACCAAATTTTGGCTAGTCATTATGAGAATCATACGTCATCGACTCCTTTTGGTCAATCCATAGCTGGATCATCTCAAAATTCATTTAAGAAGAATAACAAGAATTTCATTAAGATCAATGGGAAACATTCAAACAATTTTCAATCACAAGTGTTCACTATTCCAAGGCCTACTCAAACACTATTTCAATTGAGACAGCAATTGAGATAATTTACTCCATTATCATATTCTCTCCATTTGATAATGACTCAAGTAGTGAACAACAATCTTTTAAATCTTCCTCCTTCTCATCCTTTTTACAGTAGTAAGCCACAAGGACCTTTGTTTGATGCTAATGCTTATTTTCACTATCACTGCTCACCAAGACATGATACTGAAAGATGTATGCATCTGAAACATGAAATTCAAGAGCTCATCGATTCTAATGTGATACAAGTTACTGGTTTGAAAGACAATGGAAATAAGTTGGTAGCTCCTCTGAATCAAAACCTACAAATCTTCACTGATCCTTTTCCTAAACATAGCGATAACAACATAGTAGAACAAAATACAATAGAGATTGAAGATGACTATCTCGACGATGATGGCATAGTTGGCATGATAGAAGTAGATAAGGAAACAAATGAAGATTTACCTCATCCATGAGGAAAAGGTATCTACATTGAGGTTCCTCCCTCGTTATCCCTTTATGGATCGGGAAATAACCAAAATGCATAAGATACACAATTAGAATAGCCTACATGTAATCTTTTGAAGGAAAAGAAAGTGGTAATGATGAGAAGCATCCCATTTCATTGTGAAAGGCTCATTCATCAATCAACATAGAATAAGAAATAAAAAGATAGGAAAAGAACAAGGTGTGAATCATCGGTGGAAAAAGGTCATGATTCCCCTCCTCGCAAGCATCAGAAGGTTTCAAACATACAAGGTCTTGAGAAACAAGCAACACGTGGCAATTCTAGAAATAAACATCAATCAGGTATGAGTTCTTCACATATTTTACCACACTTGATGGAGCACCTCTCTAAGATGCTCGCAAGTTTGGCATCCTCTTAAATTAGATATATTTATATGTCGTTGTGTTGTGTTGTGTTAAGTTTTGTTTAGGTCTCCTTGGATGACCCTTGATACTCTTGTAAGGTCAAGGATACAAGGAGACCACCTCTGTTGTGACACTTCTTCTATTTGTGTCTCTTTTCTTCTATTCCTCTCTCTCTTATTGTAATTGTTGTGGAGGATGTCTTGGGGGCATCTTCCCACGTTGTAAACCCAAGTCACTTTGTCTTCTCTCTCATTTTTAGTGTTTCTATTCTTCAGTGGTTCTACTAGTCGGTGGATGATGAAAACAAATAAATATTGATAAGGATTGTGTGTCCCTACAACAAGAAAGAAAAAATGGACCCAGTCCATATATGAAGATGGGATTGATATATATTATTGACACTTGACTAGTAGAATCACTTCGTGTTGTGATTCGTATTGTGAAATTTGTTGTAAAAAACCTTTGCAATACTCTAAATCTACTTCATGCACTTTGGATTGTTTTGTATCTCACCTTGTAGCTACACTTAGTTTGGGGATACCTATAGTATAACCTCATGGCTATACTCGGTTCTAAAACCGCAAGTGTATCCTTGATCTATTATGTGATATGATACATGATTTATGTTAAACTTTCATAAATTGATTTGGTTATTATCTTAGCTTAGATTTTCTAACCAACGCTTATATGTTGTTGATTATGTTAGCAAATGATAATGGTGTGTTTGTGGGAACATTTGGCAATCATGGCACATGTCACTTTGGGGGCATGGGCCTTGAAAAAGCTCTTGTTCCCTTGTGTGTTTTCACTTTACCTTAAATGTGCTTGATACCGGCAAGTGAGACCAACCACTTTAAGGTAGGGGCATATATCATGGTAACTGTTTGATTATTTTAGACATTGATAAAGCATGTTTGAATAGACTTCCTTTTCACCATAATGCGTCTTCGTGATGTGGGTGGGGTTGTGTTCTTTATTTTGTTGTGTATACCTCCTTTTCATTGTAAGGCATATTTGTGATGTAGGTGGTGTTGTATACTTTGAGCACATGCTTCCTTTTCACTGTAAGGTATCTGCAGATGTGGGTGGGGTTGCATTTTGAAATCCCTTCTACAGAAGGTGGCATGGACTAACTCTTGAGTTAGTTGCACATTCTTCTAAACAAAGTCCTCATCACGAGGCAAGGTTGGATCTTGAGTTATTCACCCTTAAGTGTGTTTTTGGAGGTTGTGGTAGCGTAGCTCAACCATCAGGAGTGGTCAAGTGTGTTTGGAGTGTCTTAGTTAATGGAATGTAGCGATGAGCTCCTCCCTATTGCCCATTTTTATCGTGTATAAGAGGTATAGTGTGTCAACGACATATTATACGATGCTCATGTATTTCGTGTCTCTTCTGTGTGTTTTATGCATCTTCCTTGCATGTCTTGTGTGTTTTTGCATGGTCTAAAGGCACATAGCAATGAGCTCCCTCCACGCTATATATATATATATATATATATATATATATATATATATATATATATATATATATATATATATATATATATATATATATATATATATTGTGTGTGCTTTCATTGTCTTCTCTGTGTATTGCATGCTTCCTTACTGTATTCTTTGTGTCTCGTGTGACTGTCAAGTGTTTTCTTATGTTTGACTAAGCTTGGGGGCTAGAAATGGTCCTTCAAACTTAGGGTGTGTCTTCATTCTTGTGTTTGATGTGTTTGATATGCTTTGATCATACTTTAATGCATGTATGGATCGTAAGATCATACACACATTAAAGTGGGGGCTAAATGTTATAGAGTAAAAAGTGGACACATGCCTTTTTACATCCTAGTTTAGCTCCTAGGTCCCCATGAATACATTATACATCATAAATATTCATCCTGATGCAAAATCCCTTGAAACCCATGTCAAGTGAGGACTAGGGGCCCATTTTATGCCTTACCCTAGACCAAAAAGGCACCTTGGGACCTGGGCACCCGCGCCCAAGTCCTCCCTGATTGGTCGGGGCAGATTTCAATGCATGTCAGCATAAGACCTTTAAATGGGTCTCTCCTTGTCGGCTCTTTCAATTACATTCTTGAATGTTAGCAGGAAAGTGTTAAGGTTAGCCGAAAAAAGATATCAATTAAATGTAAATAAGATTAAACAAAGGAATGAAAATACACAGAAATAATAATAGCTAGAGACAAGTTTTAACATGGTTCAACCAAACTCGGGCTACATCCACCAAATAGAGAGTCCAATTTTATTATCCAGTAAATCAAACCGATTACAACCAGCAATCCCTGTAACTCAATACCGCTACAAAATGCTACAATACAATATCAACGAAAACCCTAACCCTTAGCTGCTTTTATCAAGCTTTTTGTCAGTTACAAAAATAGGGTTTTTTATGTCAGCCAATGAAAAATAACTCCCAGTGCCTTTATAAAATAATAAAAAAATGTGTGAGGTTTCAGGGACGTTGCCCCTGAGCCCCCACGGGGGCGCTGCCCCTAGACCCCACAAGGGGCGCTGCCCCTTGACCCCATAGGAATTTGGGGGGAAACCGCACCGATAAAAGTGGGGTAAATTTAACCTCTGAGTCTGATTAGGCTCCATATAACAACAGAAAGCATATATAAGTGTGTTTTTTAATTCATTTTGTGTTAGGATGGATATCATGAACTTATGACATTGGAGCAAAGAGCATTCAAGGTTTTCTTGGTGTTATTATTGTAGATTTATGTTTGTATTGTGTATGTTGTTGCAGATTTGGAAGCATCATCCATCTCCTTATGAGTTGAGGGATCTTCACTCTCCTAAGGGCTTCACCTCTGAGGTGATTTAATTATTGTTTGAATCATTTCAACATTTGGTTTATCTTTAGCCTGTGTCCTAATAAGGCATGCACTCTCTCTAACAACGGTGTTGGAAAGCTTGAATTCTATCCCAGGATTTGACTGAGGCAAATCCCTAAACACCACAACCCCCAAACCCCTTTTCTTCTTGTGTGCATGTTACAGGTGAAAAGTTTGAAGAAGTGAAGGTATAGGAAGGTTATGTAAGGGAAAGGGTTTCAGGATTCGAAGGTAGTTTGCGAAAATTCCTCTGTAGAAGACTTGGGTGCCCGCCCCAAATTCCTCCTGCTCAAACAGGCACTGGATATGACATCAGGACACTCTCTGTGACATTTCTCCAATTCTGAGTTTCTGAAGATTTGGACTTTCTAGACTTGGGCACCCGCCCTGCAATCCTCTGACATTTTAGCTTCCGGAGCACACGTTCTGATATCTCTTTGATCATCTTTGTACATTTGATTTCTAGGTTTTAGTCGTCTTTTGTCTGTTACAAGCTAATTTATCTTAGAACTAAGGTTTAGTGCATATTTGACCTAGGGTTTGATAAAAAGGCTTGGTTGAATCTAATATTTTCATAGCACTCTTGAGCACAAAATCAATAGCTGAATCCTCTTTCATCTGGTAGTGACTTGGCTCAGTTTTGTCCTTTAATTTTATTGTGGAAAAGGGTTTGATCTAGTATACTTACATGCTTGTCTTCTTCATTCACCTTTTCCATACATAACATGAAGATATGATGATCAATTATGATAGATATATATTGTGGGGTTGTGGTAATAATGAGTGGATTTTCTAATGATTCATGGATCTCCTAGATGCTTGATAGATGCAAATGAACTAAGTGTGATGTATTTTATACATGACCTAGCTGCACAATTTGAATGCTTTGGTATGGGAAATGATGAATAATGGCTAGTTAAAAGTTATTAGCTTGATCCTTGATGAGTTTTTATTTTTAAAATGGGGGTCAATACCATGTTTCAAAATTGACATGGATCATTTATGTGCCTATGTATTTGACTTGAAAAGAAAGACTAATAATCTAAGAGCTAAAAAAATATCTGAGCAAGGGTTATGTTATGTTTTTGATGGTCAAACTAAGTCTAAGTCAATGGAAACAACCAATTCAATAAACATCATATGCCAAGACAAAGTACTTAAGACATCCACACAAAATAATGTAAAACAAAAGATAAAATTACAAGGTATACACTTTTCACCCTTACAAATATATCAAACATAACATGAACTTTGATATATCTTGACTTAATATTTAAATTCTTTTAATTTTATTTTTCTTCCTTTATTTATAAAATGAAATATATTTGTAGACACCTAAAATTGTCCACTCATCGTCTTGACACTATTCAACCCTAATCATGTCATCATTTAACCACTTAATTGGATAAATCCCCTTCCAACCATGATTAAACAATATTTTATTGTCAAAATCACTATTTATGTACTTTTCACTATTCATCTATACTTGCATCCATACCTATCCCTAGTAAAAATGATTAATTAATCATTTATCATCCCTTTACTATAATCGACACATTAGATAAATATTGTTGTTTATGTAATATTCATTTCCAATCTAATGAATTAAATAAATATCTCTATTTATTTAATTCCCTATTTTGTCTACTTTTCATTAAGCTGACTAAACCTAATTAGCCAACTAATCCCCCACTTGCATATCCCTAAACCTTAGTCAACCCTCTACAATCCCTAACATCCTCCAAAATGTACAAAGGTATGGCCTCTTGTACAAGACCACATGGGTCTCTTACAAAGGTATGGACAAGTCCTTTGTAAAAAAGATCCTTTTTGTCCTCCTTTGATCTCATCCATCCCCTTCTTCCAAGACCACTTTTCTACCCTTGATCTTTCCTTGATCCAAGGACATCCCTCCTCCTCCAACCAAATCAAGCCACTTGGAAAGCTCTCATCTCTCCAAGCCTCTCAATCAACCTCATCCATTGATCTCTCTAATCAATCCTAGCTCTTCATCTACCATCACAAAATCCTCTAAATCTAAACCATCCCAAGCCATTTTCAAGACTCCATGAAATGCAATGTTATGCTATCCATTTGAGTGTTAGGAACTTATGTTTAACCCTTCTCTTTACTTTGTTAGTATATTGTTGTTGGACTCATATGCCTTGTAATTCATCCTGTGAGTATATTGTATTATCCCACATTCATGGGGAGTAATAGTTGTTTAGATTAGACTTAGTATATAAGTATGTGTTGAGGCTAATGAAGGCATCCACGAGTTTATTGTATTGAGCTTACTCAAAGGAGGTTGCCCACTCGAAGTGGCCTGCAATCAATAAATTCCTTCTGTGTTCTGTTATTTCTGTTATTTCATGCATTTTTCATTATATTGTTGTAGGAGGTTCCTCCCATATGGTATTAGAGTGCTTTCTTGGGCTCACTGGGTGGAATTTTTGTTGAAATTTTTTTCGTAGTGGCCTCCAGGCACTATGATTATTGCAGTAGTTCTTTTTTCTTTGCATTTGTATTGTTCATTTTAATTACAGGTTCGGATTAGAGAATAATCCCTATCCTCTTAACTATGGGAAGTGCCTAGGCATAGCCCTAAAACTCATTGTGAGGAGTACCACAGGAACCTTGAAGTAGCTGGCCCATTGAGAGGACTTGCCAGGGAAAAGGGCAACGACCCCTACCTGATTGACTAGTTCCCATCTATGAGGTAAACCAAGAGTTGTCATTTGTGGCAAAGTAGTTATCAATTTTACCTGAGCCGTGGAGTGAGGGGTACTGCCCCAATACGCAAGCCATTAGATAGCATTGGTAGGCGAGTGAATCCCCTGAACCTTTAGGAAGACAAACATACCTGGGGTCCATATTTATTTCCAACTGATAAATCATAGATTGCATCTGTCCAGAGCCATTGTAGATCATTTCTATTTTTCTGCCATATTTTCCTTGCTTTAGCTCTTTTTCATCTGAAAATTCACTAGAACCCCTAAAATTCCATTCTGCATATTTCCTTCCTTGAGGACACTATCCCAAATTCCACTTATTGAAGCTAGAAATCCCACATTTATCTATTTTTAGGGTTTGCCATAACTTCTTTGATTCTCACCTAATCGCCTTCAAATTTTGCCACAGTGTTCATTTCCTATTTCTGCTCCTTTGTCCCTCTTGGACAAATTTTCCCATTCTTTCACCCTGCTTCTGAAATCCCCATTTATGCTTCCCTATCCCTCAGAAAGTGTCTAAAACCTAGTCAAACCCCAATTACCCATCAGAGTTTTCCCAAATCCAAATTTTCCTTTACTAAAAAAGTTTATTTTTTTGCAGCCCTCAAGACCAAACTCCAAGATCTGGATGAAAAGATTCTCGGCCTTAATCTTCAGCATTTAGCCATGAACAATAGACAGTAGCTAGAGTCTTCTGGAGACATTGGGTTCTCTTCTTCCAGCAATTTTCATGGGTCAAAGGTTGATTTTCCTCACTTCAATGGTGATGATCCGATTGGATGGATATACCGGGCAGAACAATATTTCAATTTGCATAATACTTTTGATGTCAACAAAGTTCCACTTGCATCCTTTCATTTGGAACGTGAAGCCCTTCAATGGTTCCGTTGGTACATCAAGGCTCATGAAGAGCCAAAATGGACAGATTTTTACAAACTCATTTTGCAACGATTTGGCCCTAGTGATTTTGATGACTTCAGAGGAGCACTCACTAAACTTCGCCAAACTGGAACTGTGAGAGAATATCAGACAGAATTTGAGAAATTGACCAATCACATAGAGGGATTGTCTGATGAATTCTTTAGGAGTTGTTTTGTTAGTGGTCTGAAGGATGCAATCCGATCTGAGGTTAAAATGTTCTGTCCCAGCACAATGATAGAAGCCCTAGGGTTGGCTAAGTTGGCGGAGGACAAGATCACGGCTCAATAGTGCTCCAAATCCACTTTTGTTCCATTCAGAAATATGTTTTCCCAAAGACCTCAATCACGCCAGCTCCTAGAACAACTCCTATCAAGCATTTGTCTGAAGCAGAGAGGAGGGCATGTAGAGAAAAAGGGCTTTGTTATAATTGTGATGAGAAATTCACTCTGGGACATAGATGTGTTTAGTAAAAGCTCTATCTCTTGGATGTGGATTCTCCGCCTACAACTAAAGTTTATGAAGATGCTCAGGATACAGTAGATGATCAGGTTGACATTCAACAACCGCCTGTTGACCCTCCTTCTCAGGAAGACCACCCAGAGATCTCTCTCAATGCTTTAGCCAGAGTCACCACCCCACAAACCATGCAGGTCAAAGGTTACTTCAAGAAGCTCCCTCTTACAATACTCATTGATTCTGGTAGCACTCATAACTTCATTGACCCTCAGATTTCCAAACAGGATAATTGTTTTGTTCATCCTTGCTCCAGCTTTGAAGTCATGATTGCCAATGGGGGCACATTACCTTGCAAAGGGAAGTGTCACAATGTGTGTATCTCTATCAAAGATTATAACCTGCGCTCCGACATGTTTGCCTTGCCCTTAGGCGGATGTGATGTGGTTTTGGGTGCTCAATGGTTTTGCACACTTGGACCCATCTTATGGGATTTTGCTGAACTTTGGATGCAGTTTTCAAACAATGGTCAAAAACACACATTGAAGGGCTTACAACCAGGGTCTCTTAGCATCATTAGTTCACATCGCATGGAAAAGCTCCTTAATAAGAATTCACATGGTGTCATCGCTCAATTCCATTCCATTCAGATGCAACCATCAGCGGTCTCCACTACTCCTTCGGACCTACAACAAATTTTGGATAGATATGCATGTGTCTTTGCTAAACCAGTGGGATTGCCACCTTCACGACTAGAGGACCATCGTATTCAGATCCTTCCTAGAAGCGTTCCTCCCAACATCAGGC
The DNA here is from genome assembly GCA_027924645.1 of Cunninghamia lanceolata. Lineage (NCBI taxonomy): Eukaryota > Viridiplantae > Streptophyta > Pinopsida > Cupressales > Cupressaceae > Cunninghamia > Cunninghamia lanceolata. Next base: position 16,713,290 of record BSBN01000001.1, read on the forward strand.
CCTACCCCTACCCATTTCACCAAAAGATAGAGATTGAGATGCTCGTTCGGGACTTACTAAAGCAAGGTATTATTCACCCTAGTACCAATTCCTTTTCTTCACCAGTTCTTCTTGTCTAGAAAAAAGATGGGTCATGGCACCTCTGCATTGACTTCTGAGCACTTAATCACATCACAATCAAGGATAAGTTTCTGATTCCTATTGTTGATGAGCTTCATGGCGCTCAATTTTTCTCCAAATTGGATCTTCATTCTGGGTATCACAAAGATGGGTCATGGCACCTCTGCATTGACTTCTGAGCACTTAATCACATCACAATCAAGGATAAGTTTCTGATTCCTGTTGTTGATGAGCTTCATGGCGCTCAATTTTTCTCCAAATTGGATCTTCATTCTAGGTATCACCAAATTTGGGTTGATGAGGATGATAGCCCTAAAACGGCTTTCCACACACATGATGGCCACTATGAGTTTTTGGTCATGCCCTTTGGCCTCACTAATGCTCCTTCCACATTCTAGGTATTGATGAATAAAATATTTCAGCCCTACTTGTGGAAATTCATTTTGGTCTTGTTTGATGATATCCTCATCTATTGTAAAACATGGGCTGAGCATCTCCAACATCTGGATCTTGTACTGTAACTTCTCTCTAATCATTATCTCTATGCAAAATAGTCTAAATATGTTTTTGGGTAGGAGGAAGTGGAGTATCTCAGGCATATTGTTTCAGCCCAAGGAGTTCGAGTGGATCCTGCCAAAATAGATGCTATGAAAAATTGGCCGCATCCTCAGGCACTCAAGAGCCTTCGTGGTTTTTTGGGACTAGCTGGCTACTACCGCAAATTTGTCAAGGATTATGGGAAGATTGCAGCTCCATTAACAGCTCTGTTGAAAAAGGATGCTTTTACATGGACACATGTTGCTTAGTGTGCATTTGAAAAACTAAAGCAAGCTATGTGTACTACACCTATTCTAGCTGTGCCAGATTTTTCCAAGACCTTCACTATTGAGAGTGATGCTTGTAGCAATAGACTTGGTGTTGTTCTCCTTCAAGATGACCATCCCATTGCATTCACCAGCAAAGCCCTTTCAGGTAAGAATTTAGTACTCTCTACATATGAGAAGGAAATGATGGCTATTTTGCATGCAGTACAGAAGTGGCGGCCATACCTATTAGGGAATCATTTCTACATCAAGACTGATCACCAAAGTCTAAAATATTTTGTGGAACAACGGGTCTCCTCCCCAGTACAATAGAAATGGGTTAGCAAACTCATGGGTTATGACTATGAGATCACTTACAAGAAGGGTAAGGACAATATTGTGGTGGATGCTCTTTCTCTCATATTTGATGACCGAGCTTCTCTTTCATCTATTTCTATGTATGTTCCAAATTGGTTGGAATCTGTCCAACAGGGCTATATCAATGACTCTTCATTATCTCAAATCATCCAATAGTTGGCCAATAACCCTTCTATTATACTGCATTACTCTTGGGATGGTGCTTCTCTAAGATACAAGGGTCGTCTAGTGCTCCCCCAAAGCACAAATCTTCAACAAGCTATCTTTTATGAACTCCATGCTTCTCCATCGGCAGGGCACTCTAGGTTCCTCAAAACTTATGAGCGAGCACAATATAACTTTTTTTGGAAGGGAATGAAAAGGTAAATTCAATAGATGGTGGTTGAATGTGATACCTACCAATGCAACAAGGGTGAAACGACACTCCTTCCTGGATTGCTTGAACCCTTTCCCATCCCTACACAGATTTGGATAGATATTTCTATGGATTTCATTGAGGGGCTTCTGAAATCTAGAGAGAAGAAAGTGATCTTGGTTATGGTCGATCGCCTCTCCAAATATACTCATTTTTGTGCCCTCATCCATCCCTATACTGCCTCCTCAGTCACACAGATTTTCATGGACTAGATCTTCCATCTTCATGGAATCCCTTCTTCCATTGTCTCAGATCGTGATGCAACTTTCACCAATCATTTTTGGATAGAACTATTTCGCCACACTAGTACTAAACTAAAGATGAGTTTAGGGTATCACCCATAAACAGATGGTCAGACTGAAGTTATCAATAAATGTTTGGAAACTTATCTTCATTGTTTCACCTCCGAACAATAGCATCAGTGGGCAAAGTGGCTCCCTCTCGCTAAATGGTGGTATAATACCTCCTACCACACTGCATCTAAAATGACTCCATATGAAGTAGTCTATGGTCAGGCACTGCTAGTGCTCCTTCCATACACCCCCAACAGTTCTCTAGTTTAGGTAGTTGACACAGTTCTCTGAACCTGAGATCAGATTCTTTGCATTTTGCAGGACAATCTTCACATGGTAAGAAATCGAATGAAACAACAAGCTGATCAGCACCGTTCTGAGTGCACTTTTCAAGTAGGTGATATGGTTTTTCTTCATCTACAACCATACAAGCAATCCTCCCTGAAACTCAAAGGGCATCATAAGCTGGCTCCAAAGTTCTATGGGCCATATAAGGTTCTTCAAAAGATTGGGTTAGTTGCTTACAAATTGGAGCTTCCTCCTTCCCGCGTTCATCCAGTATTTCATGTCTCTTGTCTAAAGAAAGTTCTTGGCACCAACATCAGAGCACAGACTATTTTACCAGAACTGGATAATGAAGGATCCATCATTTTGGAGTAAGAGGTAATCTTTGACAAGCGTACTCATCAGCTTCGCTCTTGATCCATCACAGAGGTATTAATTCAGTGGCACGGAATGCAACCAGAGGATGCTACATGGGAACCACTCCTTCAGATTCAGCAACAATTTCCACATCTTAAGCTTTGAGGACAAAGTTTTTCTAAGAGGGAGGGGATGTTAGGAACCTATGTTTAACCCTTCTTTTTACTTTGTTAGTATATTACTGTTGGACGCATATGCCTTTTAAGTTGTCTCATGAGTATATTGTATTATCCCACATTCATGGGGAGTAATAGTTGTTTAGATTAGATTTAATATATAAGTATGTGTTGAGGCCAATGAAGGCATCCATGAGTTTATTGTATTGAGCTTGCTCAAAGGAGGTTGCCCCCCTCGAAGTGGCCTACGATCAATAAATTCCTTCTGTGTTATGCTATTTTTGTTATTTTGTGCATTTTTCATTATATTGTTGTAGGAGGTTCCTCCCATTGAGGAGCCATCTACATACAATACAACATCAAGAGCACATCAAAATAGCAAGGTTTTCATGGTAGATAATGTGTTTTAGTTTCCTTTCTTGTATTGTATTCCTTATTTTCTCAATCATGAGGTTAGATTAGGATTTGGATGAAGTAGGTTAATATGGTTTTAGCTTATTTCTCAAGTCCATTTTCTGTGATACATTTGGCACACCTGGTGGGACCCCCCAGGGTCCTTATTTAACATCATTTTCTTTTCCAAAGCTTGTTTTAAGGTTGCAAGCTTCGTTTCTATTGTTTTGTCCGAATTCAACAGTTTTGCCTGCACTTGGGTGGTTCTTCTCCTATTTGGGTAGTTTTCCTACCTTTTTGGGTAGTTTTCCTACCTTTTTGGGCAGTTTTGCTACCTATTTGGGTGGTTTTACTTTATGGACAGACAATTCATCTTCACACTTACCAAATTCATTTCTATCAATTTCCATCATTTCTAAAATTTTATTTTCTAACAAGGGGTCACTTTTATAGGGTGTTATAATGCTCAATTTTTTCTGACCATCCTTGTTTTTGCAAAAACTGACCATTTTCTTGTAGAAATAGTTATTTTCAGGCTCTTGAACGTGTTTCAATGGCCTTGTTCCATATCAGAAGCCTTTCTACCTATTTCAGTGGCCCTATGGGTATACATTTTCCATCCTAACTCTACTTCAGTGGTTCTTCTATTTGGGTGGTTCTGCACTATGTTTGGGCAGTTCTGCTCTATAAGTAGTTTTCTTCATTTTTCTTGGGATTTCTGCAATCTAACCCTGTGAGGTTGATTATTTTTCCTTCCTTATTTTGATCATTTTGCATTTCAGTTGATGACATTATCAGACTTTTAGAGACTATGGTTTCATTATGCAAATTTGATTATATCTGTTGATTTTGATATGATATTGATTTGACATATGGTGATTCAATTTGATCATATTTTGATGCTATGTTGAGATTAGACATGCGAGATATATTAGATGATGGTTTGTGATGTGATTTCTAGTTCTTTATGTGATGATGATTATGTGACATTAGATAGAAATTACAGTTTAATCTAGAATTATGTTATAGATGATTAATGTTATATTTAATGGCATGAATTTAATTCTAGTTGCTTTGGCTATGATTATTCATGATATGATTGACACTTGATTGAGATGTGCAGGATTACATTCCCAGGCCACAAGAAATTGGAGGTAGTATTCACACATTTGTTATTCCCTGTGAAACCGATCCATTCCCAAGAAGGATGAGGATCATGTTTGAATTGAGTGTTGATTTAAGTGCTTGTTTAATTTTATCATTTTGGCCTAGTACCCTTTGTTTAAATTAATTATATCATGTGTTGTATAATTTTTATTGACTTATACCACTTGGTATTGTTTTTATTTTGAGGCCATTTAAGTGGATTTATAACTCCCTGGGTGAACCTTAGTATCCCAAAATTTACCCTAGGTGGTTACCCATAGGTCTAGGGTCAATTTTGACTAACTAAACCTTGAGTTAACTCATTTTTGGTCACTCTAAACTAAGGTTAGTCAAAGTGACGAAATTTGAATTACATAAGGGTGGGAGATGAGTCATGCTTTGGGAAAGACTCATCTCCCTTACCAAAGTTTGGGAATCTCTTCCCTAGGAAGACTTGGGAGGTCTCCAAGACTCCCAAGTATGTGGGATCTTCCTCCAAGGCTCTCACACATGTGTGAGAGCATCTTGGAGGGAGATGGCTCTCTTAGAGAATAAGAGGATGCCATATGGCATCCCTTATCCTCATGGAGGCTTAGAGAAAAATGCCACCTCACCACTTGTCCTCTCACACATGTGTGAGAGCACAAGTGGATAAGGTAAGGATTGAGATGGAATTGGAGGATGACACTTATCACCCTCACACTTCCTCTCCCTTGCAAGTGACATTGGAGGAGGAAGGAGAAGGTGACAAGTGTCACCTTCTCATTCCTCAAGGCCAAAATTGATGGCCTATATTACCTCCTCTTGTTGAGGAGTGGGGGGTTCTTGCATTTTTGGAGATTTCCTTCTATTTTGAGAAATCTTTTGGGGAAATTAGGGAGATTTTGGGGATTGGAAGGTTTGGAGAAGCTTGGAGCTCATCACCAAACATGCTTCCATTATAGGGCTTTTGAAGGTAAGCCTCATAACTATGTTCTTTACCCTTGCTTATTTTAGTGTGATGTGTTTGTAGTTTTGTTGTTTGTTGTTTCATTTTTGTGTGGGAAGGGAGTTTGGTGAGAGCACCTTCATTTGCAGGTAAGGCTCAACTTGTTTGGGGTAGGGGAAAGGAACATCCTTGAGGTCACTCCCATATTTTGTGTTATTTATGGTCTTGAGGGCTTTTTACTTGTTGTGGAGATTATTTGAATGGCAAGAGTGCCATGGAAGTTTATTTTGAGATATTTGGAGAGTTGTGGTTTTGGAGGTTTTGGCTTGAGGCCATGAGACTTGGTATTTGGTATTTTTGGTGTGGCCTTTGAAGTAGAGGGGTCCATTCCCTACCCCCATCAAACTCATTCTCATGAGTTGTGTTATGTGTTTATCCTTGGGGTTTTTCTTTTGTGTTGTTGTGCTTGATGCTTGTTGTGGTGTGTTTGCAACCGTGTGAATCCCTACCTCCCTAGCTCGGGGGTGACCCACTTGCGGTTCTATGGTAGGGAGGAGGGCATTTCAGAGTGGCTGGGTTTTCCTTTCTTGTTGTGCATTTATTGTAGGTGTTATTGAAGAAATGGAGCTTTTGGGAAGTTTATTCTTGTGTTGCTTTAGTGGTATATTGTTGGTTGTTTGAACTATGGCCTTTGTGGCCCTATTGTAATTTTTGGCAAGTTTATTCTATCCATTATGTTGCTGTGGTAGAGAAATATAAATGTGAAGTATCCTTTATTGTAATGTTGGTCAAAATTATTTACCATCTTGTGTTTGTAGATGTAAGAAATTAAATTGTGAGTATCCTTCAAATTTATAAAAAAAAAAAATGTATTTGCTGTTGTAAGTTGTTAACTGGGAAAATCATTTTTATTGTAATGTGAAAATGCTATTTATTGTGTTCTTTATTTGTTGTAATAAAATTAATTTTATTCGGCTCTATTTAAGGAATGTGGATGTAGGACTTGGGATGGTTGTATGATGAGGATGAATGGATGGAAAAGTCTATGGTTAAACTAAATGTTGCTATTCTGTGTTTGTGTTGTTCTCTTTCCTTTTTGTCTTCTTGGGAAAAATAAGTAGTTGCTGTATGTATTGTTACCAAAAAATAGAAGGATGTTCTTACTTGTATAATGCTGAAAAGAAAGCAATATATATCAAATGGTCAGTCATGTATGTTAATGGAGAGAAATTGTGAGGTTATCAGTTATATTGCATTGCTGATTTATGGAAGAAATCATTGGAGAAAGAAATTATTCATGAGAATTTTATTTGCCAGATGTATGCATAACTGTATATAATCTGTGTTATTACTTTATCTATTTCAGTTATTTCACTATGTGTGTTTTATCAGAAAATATAGTTGTTGTGGGGGGGGAAGATTTACCCATGCTTATACTACTGGTTTTTATGCACACATGTCATATATATATATATATATATATATATATATATATATATATATATATATATTCAGGTGTTTATACCTGTGCATATTTTACAGGGTTGCATGTTGGATAAATGAACAAGCTGTGTTTAGATAAACTAACAAACTGTGTTTGTTTTTTTTTTTTTGTAAAGAACAAAACAAACTGTGCTTTAAATATATTTATATATAAAAGAATGTTGAACAAAAAAAATGGTATTTTTATAAAGAAATAGACAGACGTAGGATGGATATACATGCATACATACAAATATATATATATATATATCAATTGCTACAACTGTAAATAAACTGTGATTAGAAGAATTAAAGAAACTATACAGAAGTTTTTTTTGTTGAAAAATGAATATTGTTTGAAATGATTTTCCAATGTCAAGGGTTAAAACCCTCTTTCATCATGGCTATGGGCCGAAAGGCCGTTGAGGGTTATGCGGGGTGGCAGTTTATGAGCCGCTGCCATGTTCGATGTCCGTGGGGTCAGGTGGGGAGTCTGCACCCCCTACTCCTTCACACCATTGCCACTTGGAATGTCATTGGATGACATGCAGAAAATGCTGGCCGCCACTGTTCGTGCCACCCTCCCACACCACTATAGCGTCGTCCCCGCCCTCTGCAACCTCCACCGCCGTCGCCACCACCGACTTCTCCCACGCCCCATTCAACCCTGCTTGTTGTGCCTGCCCTTGACCTCATTCATGGCCGCCCTGTTTGCCCTACCTACAACTCTAGGGATTGTAGAATGCATTAAGGATTGAGATGTTGGGTAGGATAATCGAAAGAGGAGTTGTGAGTTAGGGATGGGAAGTTTAGGGTTAGGTTTGAAGTTGTTTTGTTTTTTTTGAATAGGACTTATTTTAATTTTGGAGCATTAGGGTTCCATTTGTGTGTTGTAATTTAAGTTTTGTTTCTTTAAAATTTTGAATTATTTGTTGCACTTGGATTTTAATTTAACCCTCATTCTTTTCCTTATTTGACCCTTGAGTCATTTTTATTATCTTGGAAATTTTTTTGATGGGAACATTGTTTTTAGAGGGGTGTAAAATTTGATTTTAGAATACCCTTTTTTATTATTCGAATTTTCTATATTGGCAAGGGGGTATTTTCTTTAAACTTAGAAAATACTATGCTAGATGTAAACCTTTTGACATCATGGGGTTAGTATGATAAGTCATTAGACAAAACCTAATTGTTGGTCAAACTTTTATTAGTGGGGTATGTTATTAATTTTTTTTTATTTAGGGAAGTTTTAATTACTTGATTGTTCTAATATTTTATTTTTTATGAGTTATCTAATGGGGGGGCAGAGTTTATAACATTATTTATTGATGTAATTTTACCTCGATTTTTATTGAATAAATATAATTGTTGGAATTATATTTATTCGTAGATTTTTTTTAATTTTTGGGATTAATTATTTTATTGATTTTTATTTAATTTGATTTGATTTATTTGGGTGGTAAATTTTTTTTTATAAGGGCATTTAGGTAGATTTTCGAGGGAGAATCTATGTAAACTATTTTTTTTTTTAAATGTTGAAAACGCGTTATGCTGCTGAAATTTTCTAAGACTTAGGACAGATAATTTTTTTAACTAAGATTCCTTGGCATTAGATGGCATTTATTTTACCTTGCAATTATTAGTTTTATCGAAGGCATAGTTCTAATCTTTTTTTTTTTTTGTGCTCTAAAAATCTAGAGTTAGATTTTGACTCCTGTCAGAATCTGGTCATTCCCTTAGGTAACTTAGGGTTCGGGTCTATTCAATCCTAACCCTAGTAGCGATGCTCTTCGCGTCGCATAATCCCCCCTAGTCGAGTATCGCTGCGCAGGGGATTGCATATGTAAATGTTCTTCCCTGAGATCGATTGGCATGTTTACGCCTTATGCGTAATCCCCCAAGCATGCTGACACATGCAAGGGGGTTTCTAGGGACTTGTAAAAAAAAATTTGGTGTTTCGTGTCATGACCACATGTCTAATGTGGACATGACATGTGTGTTGTGTGTCGTGACCGCATGGGAAATGTGGGCATGACAAATCCCTAAATCTACTTATCACATGCATGTTCCTTGTTTTCTAAGACATGTTTGTGCATCTCACATTGGTCCAAGATAATATATCAACTACTAACTTGTGTTTTTGTAGCACGCTTGTCGAAGGATCTTTCTTGTTTTACACTAAATCTTTAGGAACATTTCTTTTTATAAGGGGTAAAAGAACATTGTATGCTTTGTTTGGGGTAAAGTTAAGGTGCATGCTCTCCCCTTGTGCTATTTGGTGATCTTAGGGAGCAAAAACCTTGGCTTGATCTAATCTTGTTATCATTTGTTAATCCCAAGATCTTAGGTGTGTATGATCTCTCCTTGTGCTTTGTGCAATCTTAGAGATCAAAAACACCTAAGTTTCTTTCCTCTAGGGGGGCTGCCTTGGATTTCATCACCAAGGGGATGACCTCAACCCTCATGTTCTGGCGGGGTATACAAATTTGTGAAAGAATCGAAAGACTTTCCCATTGGGGGACATTGTCACTTAAGGCTAGCTTGCAAGATCTTTATACCTTGCAATGTGAAGGTGGAGAGTAGGTCACCCTCTCGAACCATGCCTTGACAATATCCTTCATTTAATGGACATAGGCCTCGCACACCTTGAGTATATAAAGGAAACCCCTAGTCACCTTGTTCATCCTAGCATAAGAGCTTTTAGCCATCTTCTAGTGTGGTGCAAGGGACGTGAACCACCCCTGAAATTACTCACAATGTACTTCCATGTGTTGAGCTAGAATTAACCTTGGTGGATTCTTTGGTATTCCTTGGTAAGGGATTTCTCGTGTATGTAGCTATCGCTATCTATCCCCCACAGGTAGATAGTATTGATTGACTAATCTCTATTTGTGGATCCACACTAGGAGTCACACCTACTTGAATAATTTAGGGTGTTCATGTACTTGGTGTGTCTTTATCATTGAAACTCGTGTACTCCCTTAATCCAAAATCCTCACCCTTTTCAAATTTGTGCATGTATTGTATGAATTTTTATTTGCAAAGTTTCCTAAGGTCAAGCACCCATCTTAATCCAAATCCAAATCATCCACCTCTTCCTAATCCAAGTCATCCCAATCCAACTTCCTCTTAATCCACCTTATCTTAATCAAACTTCCTCCCAATCACTCATCCAATTATCCTAATCATCCCCTCTACACATCCTAATCCATCCCTAATCCATCATTTAGGACCCTGATCCAAATCAATCATTCAAATACAATCAAGCTCCTTATCCTAATCCATTCTATCCACCTAACCCACCTTCCTAATCACCATAATTATCCTAATCAACCTCATCATTTGAGCTTAATCCTATTCCTAATCATTCTAATCCACATCATAATCCACTATCCCTAGTCCTAATCATTCCATCATCCAATCCTAATTACCTCATTATCACCTTAATCTGATCCTCTTATCCACTTAATCTCTTTCCATCCATCCTAATCCAATCCATTATCCTCATCATCTCATCCTACCCTTATCTTAATCCAATTATCCATCATCCCTGATCATCTCATCCATTATCCAATCCTAATCATAAAACCATTATTGATCTTAGTCCTTCATCCATTTTCAACCACAATCCACATCATAATCAACTATCCCTAATCCTAATCATTTTATCCCCTCATCCTAATCACCTCATCCATTTATTCCCTTATCCAATTCCATTCATCCCTAATCTATCTAATCCAATCTCATCCACTACTATGATTCTAATCCAATCTAATTTCATCTAATCTCATTCACCTCTATCCTAAATAAATCTCATCATTTGAGCTTAATCAAATCTCCCATCATTCTAATCCTTATCCAATCTAATTATCCCTCATCTAAGATCAATTATACATTATTCCTCTATCCATTCCTAATCAAAATCCAATCCCTCATCCTTAATCAAAAATCATCCTTTGAAAAAAAAATTAGTTAAGGAACTCACCCCCTTCAACCTTCTCCAAATCCTAATCATAACCAATCCAATTCCATCCAAATATTTGATCATCTCCCTCCAAATCATCATCCAAATCAATATCCAAGGGGCCCTAGGCCTAATCAAATCCATCCTAGTATCAAGTGTCATATATCGTTGACCTTGATCAATCCAAATCAATCCAAACCCCCTCTAATCCAAAATCAATCATCAAGTCATCCTAAATCACATCATCCCAAATCCAATCCAATCATGAATCCATCCCAGTTCGATGATGATGATAGTCTTGTTGATCAAGATGAAATCCAAAACCTTGATGAAATCATTGCAATCAAGCTTGCCATAAACCATCCTCACTTGTCCATAAGCATGCAAGAACCTTATGATCATGCATTGGATAGCACAAGCTACACCTCTGCACATAATTGCACACCTTATGGTCATCCTTGTGCTACCCTTGACAAGGGAAATCCATTCTATCCTCTATTCATATCCCAATATCCTTCTTCGTATGAGATCCCTGTCACCTCCACCTTGTTTCCACATCCTTTATCCACTTATCAACTAGATATATCATCTTGTTATCCAACAGCCACATTATCCACTTCACCATCTTATCCACTATCCACCTCTCCTACTAAATCCACACCATCCTTTTCGAGCTTCCTCCAAGGACTCCTAGCTAAGGATATTGAGAAAAATCATTAAAACAAACTTGTGGAATCATGCCACCCCACTTCTATAAAATAATCTAAATGTGTCATTGATGATGCCAACACCCACCTAACACCCATCAAAACCACACCATCATCTCCCTCTTTCCTATCCAAAATCCTATATCTCCCTCTCTTCCATCTACCCCATTCGAGGAATCCATTCAAATAATTGCAACTACATGCTCCTCCCCATTGCACCATCCACACAAATCTAGCTATGTCAAGAGTATCCTCCTCCATCTAATAATGGACTCATGTCATGTTTCCAAAACAACAAGCATCCCATTGCACATCGTATGCTCTAACACATGAACTATTAAGGAAAAGGCTTAGGCCTTCACGAACAAGGAATATTGGAGCCCATCCATGTCAAAATCCATCCATGCTCACATGGCCTTGGCTATATATACCAAGGAAAACAATCAAAAAATATCGGTACCACCTTTGTTCCTCCTAAATCCACTTCTTCTAATCCCAAACCCAGTGCATCTCATTGTACCTCCAAATCATATGCCATCATTCCTCCTCCATTGTCATACAAATCCAAAAAGCATTAGACCATATGTCCCCTATCTTATCCTATCCATAAATCCAACATCCTCCCATCCATACATCCACTCTTCCTCCACTCCTTCCAAATCCTAAAATCCCCATCCTTAATGCCCTCGTCCATAAATCTTGTCTCCCTAAATCCATGTCCCTCAGAATCCCTAATCATGATCAACGAATGCACACATTGTCTAAACATGAAGCCACCACCAAACCCATGGGATTCAAAAATACCCATTTGGATGCCTCCCCACATTAAAAAAAAATCAAAAGCCTAAAGAATATCATGTTGTAGAGCATCAATACACAACATCCAAGCAAAATAAAAAATCCAAAAGGCTATAAAATCCCACACCCCCAAAAGCAAAAAAAACATGGTGTGGGTCCCTAAGAAAAAACACTAAATCTAAGTGGAGCATCCAAATTCCACTCCATCCCCACATCCCCAAAATCCTACACCCCATCACAAAATCCTAAGTCCATTTGAGTCCCTAACTCCCCAAGTCAGCAATCCCAAAATCCCCCATCCTTATCCCACAGATCCACCATGGATCCCACATCCCCATTAATCCCAACTCCTCATCCCAAGCATAAGCTTCAAACTCCATTACGGTGTGTGCAATTATTGGTCTTGGTTCCCCTCGACCCCATGACATTCCTGCATACCCCCATCCCTCCATTCTATATTCCCTATCCCACACATCTCCCTCATCACATGCCTATGGTTCATGCTTTCACATAATCCATCCGTCAATCCTCCATCCACTCTATCTAGACCATCCATCTATCAACATCCATGCGCGTAATCACACTTGACATGGTCTGCGTGCCACATCTATCCAAAATGGGATACTATCACCTTACAATGGAAACAAATGCTTGAGTCCCCATCCTTCTCCATCCTTCTCCATCCATCCCATCCAAATATTCAAAAAATCCAAAAAAAAAAAGAAAAAATAAAAAAAAATAAAGAGAAAAAATTCGTTTGATGGTGAAAACCATTCCTTGTGGTTCCTTGGGCAAGTACCATGATGAAAATCCCATGTGGGTATCATGAGTAATCCCCCACCCTTAATAACCCTACACTTGGGGGAAAATCTACCTATCCTATCACTCCTCATCCATTGCATATCCTTATCCTATCGCCCTTCCCATCTACCACCCTATCATTCCCCAGGTCCCCTTGTGGTTTTATTACATCTAACAATTCACACTACCAACAAGTTACTCGGTTGGTCATTTCTATCACCCTGTCCATTTGCACCCTATACTTGGGAGCAAATTCCATATAGCCTATCCTCCCTCCATCCCATATATCCTTATCCTATCAACTTTCCTTTATCCCATCCACCCTATCCCTTTTATCTTCCTAGATATCCCATCTTCATTTCATCCTCCTTTCTCGCTTGTGATCCTAATTAGGACATTGCAGAAATATCTACAACATGCTTTGGATACCTCTTGGAATACATCCCTCCCTAGCATATCTTATAACATCCATTCCCCCCCACATATCATAACACCTTGTCATTCATGACACATCTTGAGTGGACCATCTTATTCCTATGCAACGTAGTCCTTGGAGATCACATCTGCACTCCCTTCATCCATCTATCTTAAATCCTCTATCTATCCATATATCGCTCACCCATCTTTTCCTTCCATCCATTATAGATTATCCATTATCCTCATATCACTAATCCTTCCTATCCCCTTATGATTTCACCTGAATCATCCCCCAATCCCTTATTGATAGACTTGGATTTCCCTTCTCATTGGTATCTAGCTAAACACTACATATGCGCAAACCAATGTAATCCCTCCAGCAATCCAAATCCCCCAAATATCCAAATCTCCCAAACATCTTAACATCGCAAGAAGATCCTTATCAATATACATCACTTTCTCAACACCTACACAAAATCATCCAATCTCATCCATGGTCTTGTTCCCAGCCTCGCTGCAAGCCTTTGATCTAAATCATCCATCATCATTGGGATATATCATTCCCAATCCTTGTGTTGTTCTTATCATCAAAAACATAATCCTACATCATCAATCCATCAATCTTTGGCTTTTCAACTTGACCAGGGGCAACATCTTGTTTATATTTGAATCATTTTTGTGCATGTGTGCTTTCTTGTGTGTGTGCATTATCTTTTTTTCTTACATCAACATCAGTCTCTATAACCTACCTACCATAGCAGTATCATGGTCTTCTATATCATGGTGCTATATGGCATAGGGTTGCATGTGATCAAATCAGTTGCCTCATCACAGTACCCCACAAGGTTGTAAAACACCTTGTGATGTGTTGGGGCTTCCTTTTACGCATGGGACACATCCTCACCCTGGTTCCTTATACCTTGGTGCATAATGTCTCATGCCATATCAAATCATATGGCTCCAATTATCCAATACAGCATAATGCATTTCTATCACCCCATCCATTTGCATCCATCCCATCCCTATACATCCCCCATCCTTTCATCCAATCATCTATCAACCATCACCCCTTTCCTCCAATCCCCTGCATCCCAACCTCTTCTATCCTCCCAATCCATTTTATTTAAATTCAACTATCATCATTCTAGTCTAGCCTCCTTCATCCTTTCAAGAGAACACCCATGTTCTTCAAACCTACTTGCCCTCTCTAGGGAGCTTCAGCCCTATCATCATCCCTCCTAGTCACTCTCACTTTGAGTGGTTGGGGCATCCTCATCTCCAATCCGACCATCTTCTTCTATCTAACCCAATGCTACGTTTTTATTATTATTTGAAATGAAGTTGTTGCGCAACACCATCTCAAACAAGGGCAAAATGTAAACACCTAAAATCATCCACTCATCATCTTGATGCTATTCAACCCTATTCATTCTGTCATTTAACCACTTAACTAGATAAATCCCCATTTATTCAATTAAGTATCCAAATCCCCTTCCAACTATGATGAAAAAATATTTTATTGTCAAAATCAAGTTATTCATGTATTTTCACTATTCATCTATACCTGCATCCATACCTATCCCTAGCATATTAATTAATCATTTATCATTCATTTCCTATAGTCCAAACATTAGATAAATATTGTTATTTATCTAATATTCATTTCCCATCCCATGAATTAAATAAATATCTCTATTTATTTAATTCCCTATTTTGTCTACTTTTCATTAAGTTGACTAAACCTAATTAACCAACTAATCCCCCACTTGCACATCCCTAAACCTTAGTCAACCCTCTACAATCCCTCACATCCTTCAAAATGTACAAGTGTATGACCTCTTGTACAAGACCATCTAGGTCTCTTACAAAGGTATGGACAAGTACTTTGTACAAAAGGTCCTTTTTGTCCTCCTTTGATCTCATCCATCATCTTCTTCCAAGACCACTTTTCTACCCTTGATCTTTCCTTGATCCAAGAACATCCCTCATCCTCCAACAAAATCAAGCCACTTGACAAGCTCTCATCTCTCCAAGCCTCTCAATCAACCTCATCCATTGATCTCTCCAATCAATACTAGCCCTTCATCCACCATCCCAAAATCTTATAAATCCAACCCATCCCAAGCCATTTTAAAGACTCCATGAAATGCAATGTTATGCTGTCCATTTGAGGAGCCATCTACATACAATCCAACATCAAGAAAACATCAAAATAGCAAGGTTTACATGGTAGCTAATGTGTTTTAGTTTTCTTTCTTGTATTGCATTCCTTATTTTCTCAATCATGAGGTTACATTAGGATTTGGATGAAGGATGTTAATATGTTTTTAGCTTATTTCTTGGGTCCATTTTCTATGTGATACAATAATATTTGTTCTTAATTATTTACTTTACCCTATCCTTATATTGTAAGGCCCTTAAACTAAATAAAAATAGAATTCCTATTGACAAATTTTCAATCAATTATCTCATTAGTTGTTTCAAACACTTCAACTATTCTCTTTCTCTCATGAATAAAAATAATGCCTCCTCAAATGTACAACCCTATTGACTTCTTATTCTTATGTATATTTTTAAAATGAAATATATTATTTGTGCTTAATTATTTACTTGACCTTGTCCTTCTAATGTAAGGCCCTTAAACTAAATAAAAATAAAATTCCTATTGACAAATTTTCAATCGTCTCATTAGTCATTTTGAACACTACTATTCTCTTGCTCTCACAAGTAAAAATAGTGCCTCCTTAGATGTACAACCCTATTGACTTATTATTCTTATGTATATTTTTAAAATGAAATATATAATTTGTGCTTAATTATTTACTTGACCTTGTCCTTCTAATTAAGGCCCTTAAACTAAATAAAAATAAAATTCTTATTGAAATTTTATCAATCAATTGTCTCATTAGTCATTTTGAGCACTTCAACTATTCTCTTGCTCACGGGAGTAAAAATAGTGCCTCTTCAAATGTACAACCCTATTAACTTCTCATTCTTATGTAATATTATTAACTTCTTATTCTTATATAATATTTTTCACTTTGTTCAATTAAAAAATAGTACCTCCTCACATAAGGTGTGCCCTTAAAAAAGGGCACATATTCTAGAAAATGGTTCTAAGTTTTGATTTTTTTTTCTTTATAGATGTTGCTTTCAATATAATAGAGAGTCATACGCTTATTTCTTATCATCGAGATAAAAAAACGATGGTAGATATTAAATAGAATTGAACTTCCGTTGAGATGTTTCCTTAGGCCACATATATCACTATCACAACTACAACCTTTATAAAGCTACTTTGTGAACATGGTCGGTTTCCTTACGTTCTTCTCAACCTCTCCTTTCATGATGATGCCTTTAAGCAATTTTCATTGACCAGATGTGGTTGTTAGGCCAAGAGAGTAAGTGGATAGTGAAGGATTGTGGTAGAAACAAACATATTTCAAGAAGAAACAAACTTATTAAATGATAGAATATAATCCTAATTAGAGATGAGAGAAGAAAGGGTGAATGTTTTCTTTTAAGCCCATTAATGACATTTATTATATTGACTTCGTTAGTTTAGTTAATATGAACAACTAGTGGTTAGAGTTGAACTATTAATACCCAAAAAATACTTACAACTAGCACTTGCATTCATAGGAGGTTCAACGAATACGTCGATAGGAACAACCGACGAGTTTAGAAAAATTTTCGGTGTGAATTTTTTTACGGCATGAGACAATTCTGAGAACTATAATGCTCACATATAAAAGCCTATCAGCGAATTTCATATTTATATGAAGGTGAATGATGTATCAAACCAGGGCTTTTTAACATATTTAAAATGTAAAAAAATGTTTAAATAAATATAATAAATTTTTTAAATAAATATAATAAAAATTACATGCAATATTGTGATTATGTTTCTTTTTAAAACATTTATACACCTTTTATTATGTATAAAATTAAAATGAAGTATAAAAGAGAATCAAATGAGATGTATATGCATAAGTATAAACTAATTTAGATTAATAAACAATAGTTATAACCTAGGAAATTAAATGTGAGGGAAGAGTATAGTTAGCTCTATAATTGACATGAGGTATTAAATATAATGTGGTGTAAACTTTGATGATTTGTTACAAGAAAATAAGTGCTCTAGATGTGCTCTCTATCTAAAATTCTATGTTGGCCTATCACTGTTTCCTAGTCAAATTTGTAGGTCAAAGTAATTTCTATAGGAACAAATCTATTCTATAGTTCACATGTGTAATCATATTGACTGATTCTATGGGCTTTGTTCAATGTCAAGGATTGGTGGTGTTGAGAAACACAATTGGAGATTGTCACATTGCAAGAATCATGTTCTCCTAGGTTGACTCCCTTGGTAGGACCAACTTTATAGTCATGCTAATGATCAACAAGTAGTAAGTAACTGTGCAACTGTTCTAAAATGCTTATACAAAATTCTAAGTCCTTTTAGTACACCAATCAAAATGGTCTAATAAATAATCCTTGAATGTGAATAATCATTCAATGAATGGTTTGATGTCCTTGATGTCTAAAATGAATCCAATTGAAAGCCTTTAATATAGGTAAATGGAAATAATTATACAAATCATGTACCAAGTTGGTTGGGGGCATAAATAAAATAAGTGGGAGTCAACCAAAATTTGAATAGAAACTTTTGAATTTCATGAGCCAAATCTATAGGTGTAGGATTGATTTCACACCCACAAGATTGACCCATGACAAGAGAGTGTTTAGATCTAGGCAAGGAATCAATGTTCAGACATGGAAGATATGACAAATGTAAAGTGTATGGGAGTATGTTTAGGAATGGATAAGGTGTGGTTGAATATGTGGGAACATGTGCAAATGGAGATAGATGAAGGATCAAGGACAAAGACCAAATTCACTCAAGATTATGCCATTTGTCAATATGTAATTTCATTAAGACATTCTCTTAAAATGAGCCCAAAAAAAATGGGAATTAGCATGGATATGTAAATTTCACCATTATAGTCTTACAAGAAAATAAAAGTTCCCTAAGCTTAGTTTAGGCTAACCAAATGAAATGCTTAAAACTCAACACAAATTAATCTAGACTAATAATTGAGAGTTGTGGGCTAACATATTCTAAAATTAAGTGCTAATGTATAAAATTAAATGTAACAAATAGGCTACTTAGCTCTATAGCTGAAGAATGAATAAGTTTTGATGTGACATTGAACTCTAAACTATCTCTACCTTGAAAATTCTACCTCTTTGTTAGTGTGATGTTTTATATTTTATGCTAAATATATGTTCTATCTAGGGCCAAGTCACGAACTAGGGTCTTTTCAATGTCTATGGATCTGTCTTTGTGCACATATTTAATCCTACTTCATGTATACGTCTAATAAATGGCTTGCCTAATTAATATGTATTTGATCTACTTTTTTCTAATATTTGAGATTGGTGGTATTTAAAAATGCCTTTGAAGGAATGTCATTATGTCACAAGGAGAATGTTCACCTAGGCCAACCCCTAAAAAGGTGCAAATACATTAATAATAATAGGTAGTCACCCTAGAATGATGTATTTAGATTCATTACTCCTTTAATGCACCAAGTTAAAGTTTTTCAATATTAATTACTCATTGAATTCTTCTAAAATGAGAGATTATATGAGAGATATGTGTGATGGATGCAAATAAATGCCTTTAAATGTAAGAACATAACATTAATTCACACAAACATGTGTTTTAATTGACACAATGACTAGTAGAATGGGTAGGAGTCAACCAAACTTGAATTTGAATTTTAAAATTTCAAGGGGCAAGTTCATGACTCTAGGGTTGATCTTGCATCCACAAAAATGACCTAGGATGGTAGAGTAGTTGGATCTAGGTGGGGAATGAATGTCTAGGTATGTGTGGTGTAATATGTGAAGGCTATATATGGGAAGATGTGTACAAATGGATAAGGTGCAAAGGATAGGGGAATTAGCCCAACCTTGCACAAGATTGACCCATGTTAATATGTACATTTATTAAGTCATTCTCTCAAAATAGACACAAAATGAAATGGGAAATAGCATGGGTATGCAAATTTCATCATTATATTTTCCCCCCACTTTAAGTTGCATGTAAATCCTATAATGATCATGTATCTCAAACAATGCAACACTCACAAATATGAATGTAAATTAATATTCAAACATAAAAGGATATCATACGAGTCCATATAAAGTAATGGACCATGTTCAATGCCATTGTGTAGGTTCATAATTTAGCATGCACTTTGCATGGGATCCTACAAAATAGAGGGAAAATATGCAGAGTAGCTTATGTCTCACAAATGAAAATTGGATACAAAATAAGAGCTTTCTTAATTATCTTAAACATAGGAAAAATCAGAAACAAGTTAGGGAATTCTATTTGTTCAAAGATTAATAGTCCTTTATTTGACCTAATGATCATTTTTCATGGGATGTTGACTTTCCATGTGATTATGGCTTGTCTTATCATGGTGATGAGTCTTTGTCTAGCACTTGTCACTCTAAGCACTAAAAAAGTGCATGGGCCTCCATGGTAATCCAAGGATGAGCTATAGTCCTAATCATGTACATGTATGCATGTAAATATTACTTCTCAATAGAATTCTTCTTGGTGACATGTGTCTTTGTTTTTTTTTCACTTTTTTTGTTCTTTTCGAGCCTCCAAGATAACCTTCCAAAGTCCTACACACTGTTTTCTTAGTCACCTAACCCATCTTCGACAAACCACTCTTGTCGCTTGCTATCCTTGATGACATGACTAATCAAATTCACAAGCGGGGAAATCAATTATCCCTAGGAGTTTTCCCATCCATTCTTTCTTCCCTATCCATCCAACTCAATTTTTAATTGGTTACCAAACCTTTTAGCGTCTGAGAGACCAATAGGAGACCCTGAGCAAAAATTGATCTAAAAGTATAATTTTGAGACACTTTCAAGAAAAACTAATGGCACTGTTATGTAGCTCTTGAGAAATTATGAAATTTTAAAAAAATATCACCCAAAAAGGAGTCTGTATGTGCCTAAATGAGCTCCTATAAGTTCCATATGACCTATTCAAACCATTGTTTCTAGGTCACCCCTGTTATTTCCAGACCCTCCTAGGTGACCCTAGATCTCCCCTAGGAGCAACCCAGGATCCTTGGGTGCAACCTAACCTACTAAAAGGGGTGACTATGGATCCACAGAGGTCGCCTGACCTACTAAAAGGGGCAAGCTAGTCATGTTTTCAAATGTGACTTTCTCTTCAGTTCTAGCCCAAATTTGCTCCAAATTGAGTCCTGATTGTATGAGTCACCTTCCCTAACTAATCATCAACTTATGTTGACTAATTCAAGACTCCCAATCACTCCATTTTAACTCACAAATAAATTCTACTCTTCTCTCAATCAATCTCATGCTAACTCCATTTCTTCTTTTGTGAAAGGCTATCAGGCATGTTCATTCCTCAATCAACGCAATTCATTGGCCAATCAATCCTATTAAAGTTTTTCAATCAAATGAGTTCACTCTTCAATCAGGCCCCCCTCCCTTTGTGATCTCTCCCAAGCTATAAATACCCCTCACCTCTTCATTATTTGTCAAGTTGGAGAATGCTCTTCTCATCTTCACAATCATTTTCAAGCTTCTTCATAGTCCTTTAGGCCTCTTTGTTCATTTCTTTCGTCTTCATTTTTGCAAAGCTTCAAATCTTTCCCTTAGGAGGCAAATCCATTGTTATAGACTCTTTCCCAACTTTTATTTTTGTTCTCCACAACATGCTTATGCTATTCATAGAATGTATGAGCCTTTTTCTTTCTTACTATAGGTCACCAAGCTTTAAAAATCTTCAATGACGTCATTACACTTGCAAATTGCTTTTGAAAAATCCAAGCCATAGTGCTTAATTAGATTCATAGCTCAATCCTTCATAGCTTCCAAAGATCATTCCCATTTTCAATAATTTTCTACTTCATCCCTATCACTAAGAGGAGTTCCTCACTGCTGCAGAGGAGAAGAGATTGCCACACAAGGAGTTTTGAGAATATGTCAGGCTCATGGACCGAAGGATCTAGGTTTTTCATGTTTTCATAATTAATTAAATCACACTTTTCTCTTGGAGAAAGTAATCTTTGTATCATAATTATCTTGATAGGATTTATTTCAAGTTGATTAGATTAGCATTATTTAAATTAGTTTTATTGCAATTCATAGATTAGATTTCATTCGAGTATTTTCAATTCCTAGATTAGATTCAAAATTGTCTCAACAAAAACATAAAAACATAGCTTAGATTGAATTTAGGAAAATTCATGTTAAAGTGCATTCATATTTCAATTCTTAGATAATTACAAGACTTTATTACACAATTGGAAAAATGAACCTAAAAATTATCTTGCATTCATACAAAAATACAAAAACATTAGGAAACATAGGAAAACTAAATCCTCGATTTCATCATGAGGTACAATTCAAATTCAAACAAGGTCAAACCCTCAATTTAGTCATGAGGTACAATTCAAATTCAACATTTGACAACAAGACAAACCTTTGACCTCGTGTGAAAGTTAACAAAAGTCAAACTAGGTCAACACTTAGTCAAACACAAACTCTCTCCCAAGCATTTGATGTGCCTAGGGATTAGAGGAAGTTGGATCGAGGTTATCCTTGAAGAGATAGATGAAATCCACCCAAGACCATAACAAGCACAAAAAACAATCTAAGAGCAAGAACACACTCTTAGGATCATTCAACAAAGAGATAGCATTTAATGACACATTCAAGAAAACAAGGACATGTTACAATGCATTAGACTCATCAATGAGAAAAATAGCCTACCCACTAAACATTGGAACTTGAGAAATCCAAATAGAGGAGCTAGCACTAGTGACCCTTCGGTTCATATAATTATCCCAACCACAACAATCCTAGAGTGAGTTGGTCAATTATCAAACCACACTAGGCCCACAGATTGGCCAACTACTCTCAATGATGTTCTGCTTCCACAAGAATAGAACCGCCCCCAAGTCTCACCTCCACTCGATTGGATCTTTCCACAAGAGAAAGAGTAACTTGGATGTCATCCATAGCAATGAGAGGATTCATGTGTGATATCGAGGCTGACTCATCTACATTGTGCATGAGTCACATTTTGAAGCACACATGTTTTGGTGAACCTGATGTGAAAAACAAATCCTTTTGGATGGATTCTTTCACATTTTTACACATTTCATGACGTTTCATGAAAAAATTCCAGGGGAGTGTCCCTTCAATTGAAATTAAAAATTCAAATTTGATCCAACAAGATTCCCATAACTTCAACCAAATCAAAACATGAAAAGTGGATATTGGGTTTGAGATCCATCAACATGATTAACCCATAACAAGCCATGGAAGAATGGCCACCCAAATGGACAATGAAATATGATATCAAAAGAAGAACAAACAAGATAAAAGGTCCATGACATGTGAAGTGTCATCAGAAAGAACAAACAAGGTCACTTGAAAACCCCAAAGAAAAACAATCCACCACAACATGGAAAAACTCAAAGAACAGACAAAACCTCACCCATAGTCCTTATAGCAACCTTGGTCCAACAAATCAGGACCCTTGAGGCTAGGAGTGTTGAACAAAATTGACAAAACAAAATTAAGGAAAAAGCTAGGGCACAAGGAAATCCTTCCATTGACAAAATCAAATCAAACCATGGGGCAACCTAAAATTCCCCTCATCTAAATGACACATGTAATGAAGCATTCATGCCTCCCTTTCCCTCATCATCTAACATGACAAGTCTCAATCAAATAGGTTGGACTCCTATAATGTAAAATCAACTACAAATGATCCCACCTAATTTTCAAAACATAAACATAACTCAATCTAGTTATCCAACTTTTTCAGGATATCAATGATCTAGCATACCTTTTCAACAAGTACAACAAGCTCCACCTAAAGGGATAATGTTTGGAGGAACAATACCCTCTACACATATCTCCCTCTTAGGAACATACCTTGACTATTTAAAGGAGCCTCTTAACTACAACATTCATTAGGTCATACTACCAAATCCTCTCCCTGAGCTTCCAAAATTTAAAGGAGATGGTGATCCCAACTCTCATATCAAGGTTTACATCACAGTAGTGCAAGAACTCATTCCTTGGGATGGGGTGGTAGAAAAGAGTTTTTCAAAGACTTTGGAGGGTATTGCTTTGGATTGGTACTATTGACTTCAAGAAGCATCAATCCACTCTTTTTGGCAACTCATCGATCAATTTGTGGTTTCCTTCAACATAAACAAATTGGTCAAGACAGGAATATGAGAATTCTTAACAATCAAATGAGAAGCCAATGATTTGGTTGCACACTTTATCACATGATGGAGGAATGTTCTCTATTCTTCAACTAGTAGACCAAACATGTATCATAAGGTACTTTGTGATCTCTTCTTACACACTCTCAATGATGACATATGAGAAGGAGTTCAAAAACTCCCTTACAAATCATATGAAGCACTCAAAAGTGCCCTTAGAATTGATTGAGCTATTATTGATAGTGGAAGAAGGGAGTATAATATCAATGGAAGGTTGGTAAACCATGATAGAAATAACAGATCCTTGACAAACAAACAAAACACAAATAGGTTAACACACACTTCACTATCCAGAAGAAACAATAATTATGACTATAACAGTCATATGAATTTCAGGAACCAAAATATCAACAATTATCCCCTCAGAATCAACAAGCAGAGATATAATAATCATCATAAGCTTTGAGATTACAATCATGATAAATACTGCCCATTTTACAAGATAAGGGGGCATGATATCAAGGCATGTCAGGAGTACCATCGCTTCATATCAAACCTCCCAAAATGTCAACAACAAGCATTTAGGGACATATTCTCACAAGATGAAGGAAATAGTCCCAAAAACTATCAAAACACCTTTGATCAAAACACCGTAGGCGTTGTGGAATTAGATAAAGATCAAGAAATTGTATTATCCAAGGACCAAAATGGCCAGATGACAACTCCAACAATTCAATTTTTTCTCACGTGCTAGAACTTCTCAAGAGTTCTCCTAAGCACAAGAACACTCTCCTCATTGCCTTAGATCTAGGCCATCTAGTTAAAACACTCCAAATGAAAAGTGTTCTTCTTTGACATTTAATTTTGAAAAGTAACCCTCAGATGATGACATATCTAAATAGGGTGATCTCCCCTCCATCTGATAGCCTAAGTTCAATACTATTCTATCAAAATGTGTAATGATCAATGATGGGTCCACAATTAACATAGTCTCTTTCTATCTTCTTCAAAGATTGGGTTATGACGAAAAACAAATAACACAAGAAACTTCCATCCTTAGAATTTATGATAACCCAAACATTCGAACCATGGGTAAGGTCAATCCTCAAATCAAATTTGGCCCCAAAACCCTCTCAACTGAATTTTGTCATCAATGAAGAAACCACTTAACAACATGATTCTAGGAAGGCCTTGGATCCATAGGATGAGGGTTGTTCCCTCCACATTATTTCAAGAAATCCACTTCTCACACATGGGACAAACCCACGTCATCAAAGTAAACCCTGATCCTTTTAGTCTCTGTAGAGTTGAACAAATCAAAAAGAAGGGAAAGACCATGGAAACCACTAGTGACCCAAAAATTAACACTTTTGAAAAAGGAGAGACATCAAAACAAATTACAAATGTAGATAAGACTTCAAAATGTACAAGGGATGGGGTAATAGGAGAATTCTCCTTTAATCCCCACTCAACAAAGTCTTATGCTCCATTCAATTTAGTAGCCATTCCTATCAAGCGAGATATGAGCATCCATATAGTCAAGACCACCACTAAGCAAAAAGGAGAACTAGAATGCACACAAAAATTAGGATAGTCAAAACCAATTCTAATTGCCCCTCAAAAGTTCAAATTAAACATGGGAACTCAACAAGAATAAAAAATGATAAAGCTAGGGGGAAAATCATCAAACAATGAAACATGTGAGTACACAAGACTCCTCACTGAATACAAAGACATTTTTACACCAAGTCTTCAAGTGTCCTTGCAAAGAATTTCAAGTGAAGTTCAGACCAAATTGGATAGGTCTATATGTAGTTAAGGAAGACATCAGAAATTATGCTTACCTCTTGTGCACTATAGAAAGTGAAGTGTTTAGTTAATCAAAAATCCCAAAAATTCCATAAAAAGCATAAAATCATGAAAAATAAAAATGTTGCATTCTTCATTCTGTTCCACCATGAGTTTTGTGAGTGACACACTCTTGTTCAATTTTTGTCTTAGTAAGAATTCTAAGATTGCTTAGGTATAGTTTGATCCTTTGAACCTTTGAGACCCCTAAAAATCATCATGTTTTACTATTTATCACTCTTCTCCTATTACATTTCTGATGCAAGAGCTTCTAGGGTGTAAGAGCAATCTTGCATCAAGCAAAAAAAATGTTGTTTCTTTTCAATAAGGGCTAAATTTGGCAGGGTTACTATTTTTAATAAGTTTGCATTTGTGCACGGTTGGATACAAAATCTTACACAAACCTCTAGAATGGTGAATTGAAGCTAATGGTGAAGAAATCACTTCAATATCATTTATCATTTGTGAGATATTAAAATTTCAAATTCCAAAAATCCTATTGAAATATTCAAAGTCAAATTTGAGGCACTTAGAGGCTCTGGATGGGCCCGATATTTGGTGGGAAACCCAAGCAGTCTACTTTTGCATATTGCTTGTGCACCATCATCTTTTCAAGAGCTTTCTGAAAAGGTATTATAATTGAAAATCCAGTGGTTGGATCGAAAGTTATGGCCCCACAAAGTTGACCTATTTTTGGAGGGAGATGCAAATTTCGAAATTAAGCTAGTGGCCACCAAAAAGAGCTATATATGATCATTTTTAGGAACCCTTGGGGTAGTAGAATTAAGGGAGAAGGTGTAGAGTCAAGAAAACGCGGGAAAATAGAAACCCTAGTTGATTTGGGGTTACAGAAGGCTGAAGATTCCAAAGTCTTGAGAGAGGGAACTGTAATGTGTTGTAGCCTATAGGGGATTCATCCTCTGATTGTAATTGAGCTTCTATAATGTAATGTTTTGCCCATATTAATAAAATATCATTCTATTTTCTGTGTGTGCAATTTCTGTTGTTGTGTGTTTTATGATTTACCCCCCTTATCAAGTGGTATCAGAGAAAGGGTTCCTGAGTGTGTAGACAGATCACCGACCGTGAGGTAGTTTGCACCAGGACCTAAGGTTGTGGGTTTGCTGCAAAGATCAAGATGCCTCCATGAAGAAATTGTATTGGGAGGAATGCTTTGACAGAAGAGGATTTTAGAGCCCTACAAAGAGAAATCGATGCATTGCAAGAGGAGCTGCGAAGAGGGTTTGAGTCGAGAACAAGAGAAGAAAGAGAAGATGAAGTTGAAGAAGAGCTATCTGAGGAACAACAAGAAACTGCAGGAGATCCTAAAAAAGTTGGGTTGTTGAGGGCCATTTCTAAGATTGGAAAGAGGCCCAGGATCGGGATTTCTACATATTCTGGAGATTTGATTCAAGAACAGCTTATTGATTGGATCAATGACATGGAGTATTTCGAGTATGAAGACGTGGAGGACCCAGATCAAGTCAAGTTTGCAAAAACAAAGTTGAAGGGCCATGCAAATATTTGGTGGAAGGAGGTCCAGTTAGAGAGAAATAGAAGAGGAAAAGCAAAGATTACCAGATGGGATCAGATGGTGGAGAAATTGAAGAAGCAGTTCATTCCTGTGGACTCTGAGATGGAGTTGCTGAAGAAGCTACAAGGATTGAAGCAAGGTAACAAGTCATTTAAGGAGTATACAGAAGATTTTTATAAGATCACTATCAGGAGAAGCCATGGAGAGGCCAACAAGGAGAAGGTAGCCCATTACATTAATGGGTTGAGGCCAAGTATTCAAGAAGAGTTGAGCCTGGTCAGAATGACCACCATAGAAGATGCATACTAGTTTTCCCTGAAGGTGGAAGAGAAGCTGAATAAGAGATTTGAAAGCAAGCAAAGGGGAAGAGGTCAAGGCGAAAGGACTAGTGGAAGACCCTATGGAGGCTAAAACGAAGATCCAAAGAAGAGTGAAGAAGCTGGAACCAGTCAAAATTAGAGAGGAGATAATACCTACCATCCTTATGACTAGAATAATGGTGAGCAAAGAGGAAGAGGAAGAGGTAGACCTGGGCAAGGACCTGGAAGAGGACGTTTCAGAGGAACTTGTTTCCAATGTGGAGAACGACATCAAGCATACAAGTGTCCACAACATCAAGGAAGGACAAATAGAAGACCTAAAGGTAATGCATGAGTTGCACGTGTCGATGAAGATGCACAATCTAAGCGCTCTGAAGATGCAGAAAGGGGAGAAACCCTAGTTGTCAGAAGAACTTTGTTGAATGAGGAGAAAGAACCCAATCAGAGGAAGAGTTTATTTCGCGTAAGGTGCAAATGTGAAGGTAAGTGTTGTGATATTATTATTGACAGTGGAAGCACTGATAATATTGTTTCAAAGGAGATGGTTGACAAGTTGAAGTTGACAAGAAGAAAGCATCCACATCCATTCCGGATTGCATGGTTGCAGAAGGACCATAGAGCTTTGGTCAGTGAGCAGTGTTTAGTAAAGTTCAAGATTGGTGACTACCATGATGAGGTGTTGTGTGACATCATACCGATGGATGCATGTCATATGTTATTGGGGAGGCAGTGGCAGTATGATAGGAACACCGTCTATGATGGCCGTGCAAACACATATTCCCTAACAAAGAAGGAGTTCATTATAAGTTGAAGCCCTTGAAGGAGGTGGAAGAAAAGGTATGTAGTACTGCCAGAATTTGCTTGGTAGATGGTAGGAAATTTTTGGAGGGTATGAAGCATGAGCGTCATTGCTTTGCATTGATTCCTAAGATTAGTCAAGAGAAATGTGAAGATGTACCAGCAAAAGTCTTAGATATGTTGGAAGAATTTCAGGACATTATCTCTGATAATGTACTAGAAGGTTTACCACCAGTAAGGAAGATAAGTCATCAAATGTATTTGATACCAGGAGCTAGTTTGCCAAACAAGGAAGTCCATAGAAAGACTCCAACAGAGAGTGAAGAGTTGAATAGACAAGTTTAGGAGTTGTTGAGGAAGGGATTGATAAGAGAAAGCCTAAGTCCATGTGCGGTACCTGTAGTACTAGCACCGAAGAAAGATGGAGAGTGGAGAATGTGTACAGGTTCTTGAGCCATCAAAAAGATCACAATCAAGTACAGATTTCCATTGTTCAGAATGAATGACATAATGGATTGTCTGAGTGGAGCCAAGTACTTCACGAAGATTGATCTGAAGAGTGGGTATCACCAGATTTGAATCAGAGAAGGAGATGAGTGGAAGACAACCTTCAAAACAAAGGAAGGTTTGTATGAGTGGTTAGTCATGCCATTTGGGCTAACCAATGCACCAAGCATATTCATGCGGCTCATGAATGAGGTACCGAAAGAATTTTTGGGAAGTTTTGTTATTGTTTATTTAGATGACATTTTGATTTTCAGTAAGACTTGGGATGAGCATTTGATGCATATCAGAAGAGTTTTAGAGAAGCTGAGGGAGGAGAAGTTGTTGATCAATCTGAAGAAATGTAGTTTTGTAAAGAAGGAGTTGGTATACCTAGGATTTGTTGTCTCAGAGGAAGGTCTTAAGATGGACCCAGAGAAGGTGAGGGCTATCATTGAATGGCCTACACCAAGGAGTGCTTTCGAGATAAGATCTTTTCATGGTTTGGCAAGTTTTTACAGAAAGTTTATTAAGAATTTCAGTAGCATTTGTGCACCCCTAACTGAGACAATGAAAGGGGATAGAAAAGAGTTTAGATGGACTAAAGGAGCAGACAAGAGCTTTGATACATTGAAGTAGAAAGTCGTAGAACAATCTGTTTTGGCACTTCCAGATTTCAATAACATATTTCAGGTAGATTGTGATGCTAGTGGTAGCGGTATAGGAGCTGTTTTGAGTCAAGAAGGTAAGCCCATTGCCTATTTTAGTGAGAAGTTCAATGATGCCAAGAAAAAGTATTATGTTTATGATTAGGAGTTTTATGCAATAGTTCAGGATTTGAAGAAATGGAGACATTATTTGTTGCCAAAAGAGTTTGTTTTATATACTGATCATCAGGCTTTGTAGTATCTTAATAGTCAAGGAAAGTTAAATCAAAGGCACTTAAAATGGGTTGAGTTTTTGCAGAGTTATACTTTTGTTTTGAAGCACAGGAGTGGGAAGTCCAATAGAGTTGCAGATGCCTTGAGCAGAAGGCAAATTTTGTTGACAGAAATGAAGATAGAGGTTGTTGGGTTTGATGAGCTCAAAAGTTTGTATCCTGAAGATCCAGATTTTGCAGAGGCCTGGAAAGCTTGTCTGGAACCTGTTACTTTGGATAGGACAAAATGGTTGGATTTCATAATCCAAGATGGCATGTTGTTTAGAGGAAGCCAATTGTACATTCTGAGGAGCTCCATGAGAGAGAACCTGATTAAGGAGAAGCATAGTGGAGGATTAGTTGGACACTTTGGTCAAGATAAGACCATTGCTATTGTTGTTGAACATTATTATTGGCCACAACTGCAGCAAGATGTGAGGAAATTTGTGTAGAGTTGCAGAGTGTGTCAGATGGAAAAAGGAACAAGTCAGAATATAGGGCTATATCAGCCATTACCTGTACCAGAGGAGCCATGGGATGATATTAGTATGGATTTTGTTCTTGCTTTACCAAGGACACAGAGAGGACATGATTCCATTTTTGTGGTGGTGGAAAGATTCTCAAAGATGGCCCATTTTATTCCTTGTAAGAAGACTAATGATGTTCATATTGCAGAGTTATTTTTCAGGGAAGTGGTGAGACTACATGGTCTACCTAAGAGCATAGTTTCAAATCGAGATACCAAGTTTGTTGGTTATTTTTGGAGGACATTGTGAAAGAAGTTGAAAACAAATTTGAAGTTCAGTTCTGCACACCATCCACAGACTGATGGACAAACAGAAGTGGTGAATAGGAGTTTGGGTAACCTGCTGTGATGATTAGTAGGAGATAAGCCCAAGGGATGGGATTTGATTTTGCCACAGGCAGAATTCGCTTACAACAATTCTATCAATAGGAGTATTGGTAAATCACCATTCCATATTGTATATGGCAATAGTCCAAGAAATGCATTAGAGTTAAGGAAGCTAGACAAAGGAGAAAAGACAAGTGCCGAGGCCGAAGACTTTGTAGAACACCTGAAGAATTTGCATGAAGAAGTGAGAAAGCACATTAATAAGATGAATATTCAATACAAGGCTAAGGCAAATCAGAAAAGGAGATATAAGGAGTTCTAGGTAGGAGATGAAGTCATGGTTCACTTGAGAAAAGAAAGGTTCCCAATTGGAACATACAATAAGTTGAAAATGAAGAAATTTGAACCGTGTAGAATCTTGAAGAAGCATGATTCAGGAAATACATTTGAGGTAGAGTTGCCTAATGACATCAATATTTTACCAGTGTTCAACATTTCAGATTTGACAGAGTATCATGATGATGGACTTGATAAAGGAACACAGTGGGGCATTCCAGCATCTACTTCAGAGAAGGAGGAGATAGAGGGCATTCTAGATATCCATGTGGGTAAGAGTACAAGAAACAGGCAGTATACAGAATACTTGGTGAAATGGAAAGGAAGGCCTATTGAAGATTCATCATGGTTATCTGAGACTGAGGTTAACCATTTTGGTTTCCCTCTAACTCATGAGAAGTGACAAGGTCACTTTTCAAATTACCCCTGGTGTCTGATGTAGGAGCATCCAAGGTGTAAGAGCAATCTTGTATCAACCAAAAAAAATGTTGTTTCTTTTCAATAAGGGCTAAATTTGGTAGGGTTACTATTTTTAGTAAGTTTGCATTTGTGCACGGTTGGATACAAAATCTTACACAGAGCTCTAGAATGGTGAATTGAAGCAAATGGTGAAAAAATCACTTCAATATCATTTGTCATTTGTGAGATAATAAAATTTCAAATTCCAAAAATCCTATTGAAATATTCAAAGTCAAATTTGAGGCACCTAGAGGCTTCAGATGGGCCCGAAATTTAGTGGGAAACCCAAGCAGTCTACCTTTAGGTACTACTTGTGCACCATCGTCTTTTTGAGAGCTTTCCAAAAAGGTATTATAATTGAAAATCCAATGGTCGGATCGAAAGTTATGGCCCCAAAAAGTTGATCTATTTTTGGAGGGAGATGCAAAATTTGAAATTAAGCTGGTGGCCACCAAAACGGGCTATATATGATCATTTTTGGGAACCCTTGGGGTAGTAGAGTTAAGGGGGAAGGTGTAGAGTCAAGAAAAGGCAAGAAAATAGAAACCCTAGTTGATTTGGGGTTACAGAACGCTAAAGATTCTAGAGTCTTGAGAGAGGGAGCTGTAATGTGTTGCAGCCTATAGGGGATTCATCCTCTGATTGTAATTGAGCTTCTGTAATGTAGTGTTTTGCCCATATTAATAAAATATCATTCTATTTTCTATGTGCAATTTCTGTTGTTGTGTGTTTTATAATTTACCCCCCTCATCAATTTCCCAATAATTCTAATCAAAGCTTAGCTCTTAGGTTCGCACTAATCCTAATATTAACAAACTATGATGTTGAGTTTAAACAAATTTAGTATTCAAACCTACAATACTCAATAGAAGCTTGCAATTAGACCTTCTCCATTCCTCCTTAGTAGAAGGGAAGTCTGACTAGATAGTGAAAACTTTTGATGGCACTCAGCCTCTTATGCTTCCTATCCAAAAATGCCAGGGGGGTCATAACTCTACAGGAAGCAATCAAAAAAATACGAGTGAATAAAAAATAAGAGATCAAAAAATAAGAGTGTGAGAGAAAAGAAAAGAAAAGAAAGATCATAAGAGAGAGAATACCAAAAAGTATCAGAGCATCAAAGCAGCAGAATATCAAAAAAATGAGAGACTCAAGTGAGACATTGCAAAATACAGAAAAAAAGAGAGAAATACAAAAAAAGAGTGAGAAAAGAGAAGATTGTTGATGTCCATACTCTCAGGTGAAGATAAATATAAGCTTGAAGTTACAAGGGTGACATCTATCAAAGAAAATAAAAATAAAGGTACAAAGCACACACATGCACTAGTTGAGCAAAGTCAAGAGTCTAACTATCTTTAGGGCCATCTTTTTCTCTAGAGCCCTTTCTTCACCCTAGGTGTATCTTGTTGGCCATATTTGATCTAAGTATAGAAGGTACTAATAAAATTTGTTGCTTGTCCAAGTTGAAATCTTGTCAAAGTGTTTTGTCTAGATAAGGATCAGTGTTTAGTCTTTTGCAAAGCCCAAAATTAGAAACATTTCATCTCCATCCCACTCCCATTTGAGTCCCTAATCCTATCCCGGTGTTCAATAGGTCTCCCTATATTGAATCAACTCACAATCTCCTAAGTCAAAAGTCCTACTAAAGAGAATTCACATTGTTTGTTCCACTTGCATACATTTCAAACATACAAAATAATAAAACATGTCATAACATCATGGCATTCATAGCACTTACAAAATATTACTTCACATTTCATATTTTTGAATCACATCCAGGCAGTTGCATCTCATTCACATTAGAAAAGGACAAAAGAAAATTGCATCATCCATGTGTGATCATCATAGGTATGCATTCTCATAAGAAAAATAAAAGTTCTATCCAACCATATGCACAAGAGGGAAAGTGAAGTACAAGATGTCAAATGAAGCTACATATAGATCTCATCCAATCAGGTCTCACAACAATAAGTGCAAAATAATGTCTGAGCACAAGTTACTCCTCCAACAAATCAAAAAGAAAAATTGTGCACTCAAGTGTGCAAGTCTACCCATGCAAGGGAGCAAGTGTATAAATCTCTTCAAACATAGGTCTTTAAGTCAGACCTTTGTAAATCCTTTAGAAAAACCATAAAATTTAGAAAAGTTGAAAAACCTAAAAATTATAAAAGCCTCAAAAATCCCTAAAAATTGAATATGTTCTTCAAAATCTACAATAAAAGGAGAATTCACAATAAAAGGAGAATTCATTCTTCTCTCTAGCTTAGCATATGTTTTGTTTCCATAATGCTCTTGCACCCACATTTTATATGCTTTCATTCTTGTAGGTCCACATGGTGAAGCAAGGTGACTCAGGTATACTTGTGACTCACATATTGATGGTAATGTTTCCTCATTTCTATTTCAATACTTATTATTCAATATCATTAAGATCAAACTAATACTTGTCATTACAAGTACAATTATGGGATAACAACAACATGTAAGGCCTTTTTCAGAAATGATACCTACCTTTTATGTAGACTATCATCCTCGAGGGGGCAAATATGTAAGCACTAAAAAAGTGTGTGGGCCTACATGGTAATCTGATAATGAGATGTAGTCCTAATCATGTATATGTAAGCATGTAAATATTACCTCTCAGCAGCATTCTTCTTGATGACATTTGTCTTTATTTTTTTCACTTTATTTGTTTTTTTCTAGCCTCCAAGCTAACCTTCCAAGGTCATGCACATTGTCTTCCTAGTCACCTAACCCATCTTCGTAAAACCAATCCTGTCACTTGCTCACCTTGATGACATGACTAATCCACTTCACAAGAGGGAAAATCAGTTTTCCCTACTGTAAGAGCTGATAGATAAGCTCTGATACCATGTAAGGGCCAATAATGGACTCAAGCACTCCCAGGATCACCTGCAATCAATTCAATCTTCCACAAAAAGAGAGAAAAACAATATTGCCAAGAATAATGATGCATAAAATTTACAAGATGCAAAGCTTGACTACAACTTAATTGATTCGTACAATGAGAGACCTCCCTTATATAGGCAAGGTGAGAGGTGAGGCTCAAGTCCAACATAGTGGAACAACTAACTAGATGACACAAATAATTAATACACCTAGACACCACTAATAAATAAATGCATGTAAGACAACTTGTAATATGATAAGTGTCTCAATGCTATGACATGAGACAACTACTGCAAAAATATTAAATGCACATAGTTGTACATTACTGAATGCACCTAATGATATCTAAGTAAGCTTAAGTAACAAGTGTGAAGAGGACCTAGGAATGACTAACTAGGTAATATCTCTTTTTACCCTAACACCCCCCCTTAAGTGCAACTTAGGGAGAAGCAAAATAGGCATGAATGCATGAATGCGTCTCAGCTACAAGGTCATGTTAGGTACTCATGAACAACAAATCTCAAGTGGAGAAAAGGAGAAAACCTCATAGGACAAAACTCCTCTCCAAAAGTGAGAATGCAATAACATGTACAAGTGATGAAAGGATGGAAGTGTAGACACCCAAAATTGTCCCAAATTTGTACATGTCTTGCAACACCTAGTCAAAAACATCACTTAGACATCATGTAGCATTTTGTCATAATCCCACTCTTAATCCCACTTAATCCCTTAGCTATTTTAATTAAATAAATTTTATTTATTTATTAAAATCTCATCTTAATCCCATTCTTATCCCACTTATCCAATTAATTAAATAAATTTTATTTATTTAATTAATTTCACATTCATAATCCCACTTTCCAATTAATTAAATAAATTTTATTTATTTAATTAATTTACACATCATATCCCAATCCTATCCTAATCATCTTCCAAATTAATTAAATAAATTTTATTTATTTAATTAATTTCCCTCACATATCCCAACTAATTCAAATAAAATATTTGAA
Source organism: Cunninghamia lanceolata (assembly GCA_027924645.1). Lineage (NCBI taxonomy): Eukaryota > Viridiplantae > Streptophyta > Pinopsida > Cupressales > Cupressaceae > Cunninghamia > Cunninghamia lanceolata. The sequence continues at coordinate 16,748,533 of BSBN01000001.1, forward strand.
TTAGGTCCTCACCTCTCACCACATTCCAACACTTGTCCACCTTTGACTTGAATCATGTGTGGAAGTACAACTTTCATTTAAAATCCTTCACATGTACAACTAATGGGACCTAATTTTAGTATATGTGTACACGGTCACATATGAGCCCTATCCTCCTTTGTACACTTGTCACATGACTACAACTCCCTTGAAGAGTGGGAATAACCTAATCAATCCTAGCCGTCCACATCAATCATTTAGCCTTTTAATCTCAACCATCCATTTGAACCAAGCCTTTCCTATAAATTAATCCCCTCATAAGCCATTAGCATGCATCTATTCTACAAGTATCCTTATGCTGTCAAAAACATTCCACAATCCTTCATCCATCTCCATCTATCATCATTCGTCTATCAATCTCCATCTTATCGTTATGCTGCAAACGTGAGCACCCAACATTCCTCAAACAATCATCCTTCAAAATCTTGCATGCTCATGCGAGGTAGAGAAGAGCAATGGAGATAAATCGAGCATAGCATGGAGATCAGTTTGCATTTACATTTGTTATTTTGATTTTCATGTTGTCTTGTGCTTCATTGTGCAATTGTTAGGGTTTGATCATTGTTTATTCATTTACTCTATTTGCAATTTTACCCTAACTACATTTGGCACGCCCGGTGAAACTAACCCTCGCTTTGCAGGTTTATGCACTTTGATTTGTAGGTTGAAGATATTTTATATTGCTGATTTTCTTTATTTAGGACTGGATCTGTTGCAAAGGGTTTTCTGTTTTACACAGGTCCTGGAAAAAGGAGATCTTGGATTCATTGGAAAGAGGACTTCGAGAGCTTTCCGAAAAGTGGCTACATTAAAGATTTGGCTTAGTATTCAAGGAGTTATGATGATTTGAAGTTGACCCCCTAAGTACACCTTCCATCGCAAATATACAATCAATAGCCCCCCATAAGAGGGAAAGAATGAGACAAGATGTCCCTCTTAGAATTAAGTAGCTCTTGTGCCAATGGTGAATGCTCGACGAAGAAGACCAAAGAGGATCCAAAACTGATAAACAACATTTCTCCCCTTGGGAAGAAACCAATCCACTGGTAGATGTAGAAGAAACTCCAACTCCAAAACAAGATATGGGGAAGGAAGTCTCATGAAGTATGATGTCTCTAAAAGCTGCTCATGTGTCTCCATGTCGATGCCAAAACATGCCACAATCAAATTAGGAGTCCCAGGTCTAATTGATGAAGGTGAAAAACCAGAACCAAGTGGAAACTGAAAATCATCAAGCTCCAAAGAAAAATATGAGGTGACAACAGTTGTTCTATGACTGTCATCAAAGAGGAGATGAATATCCTCAATAGTGTCCTCCAAATCTACAAGATGGGACTCAACAAACAAATCTGAAATACTTGTCAAATACTCATCCCACAAAGCTGTATCTGAAAGACAAGAAACATCCTGCTGAACTGAAGAAGCAAGAGGTAGAGGAGATGGAAGTGTAGTACAAGTCTCAAAAACCAATGAGGATGAAATAATACCAAGGTTCAAGTGACCAAATGTCTCCTTAGAAGTATGATTCACACAAGGAGTGTGAATATTAGCCAAAGGATCTGAATCATCATCAGAATAGAAAACATAAAAGGTGTATAACTGAGTTGCATGATCAACCACCCTTGTAGCAATAATCTTTGTGCTCTCCAAGTCTCTGATAATAGCCAAATCAGGTGTGAACTCCACATTCTTCCTAGAACCACTATGAGTAATTTGATAGATGGAAAGAAGATTATTGGTCAAAGAAGGCACACAAAGTGCATCATTGAAAGTACCATCACCAATAACAATAGTTACCTTCCTAATTACATTCATGTATGTGTTGTTACCCATCATAATAGATGGCATAGTACAAGGCTCAAAAGTAGAGAATATATCATATGAAGAAGCCATATGATGAGAGGCTCATGAATCAAGAAGCCATTTACTTGATCTAGAACTTGTACATGCACAAAGTGCATGACTTTTATGTTTGAGTTCCTTCTTAGCTTTCCTTGCATGACCTAGTTCAGAAGATCCTAATGCATTAGATGTAGAAGAAGGAGAAGAAGAATCAGGCATTTGTATACTAGTCTTTTGAAGAAGATGCATCAATGTATCAATCCTTTTCTTAAAATAATTATGTTAATCATGCTTGCTTTCTTACAATAACCACAAATGAGTTTCTCCTTCTTAAATGAGTCCTCTTTGGAAGAGGATTTATGTTGTGTTGAATATTTGTGTGGATTTTTCTTAGATTTCTTTTGTTTCTTGTCAAAAGGACATGACTCTTGTTGTTCCTTAGGTTGACTAACCAACAAAACCTATGACTGTAATGGCTTAATGAGACCCATAGCAAGAAGCTTTTTTTTCATGTATTAACATCTCAGAAAAAGATGCAAATGATGGCATAGTATAAGTAGAGCCCATAGTTAACATGTGAGTGTGAAATCTAGAAAAAAATCTGCATATTCAAGACCAAGTTTGTTCAATACATTGTGGATCAACTAAATATCCCTCTTGTCAATACCACATGCTTTACATTGTGCTCTTAGATCATTAACCATAGTTATATAATCCTGGATATTGCTAAAGTTCTTAGGATCAAGGCTCATGAGTTCATTATCAATTTGATAGCGTTTGACTTCATCTGTTGTACCATACAATGTTTTCAACTTTTCCCAAGCATCATGTGAATTTGTGCATGCCTCAATGTGAAACATAAGATCAAGGAAAACAAAACTACAAAGACATCCAAGAGCTTTTGTATGTTCAATCATCCATTTTATCTTTTTCTTAGCATCTATGGGTTCAGGTACCTTTTGTTCAACATACAAAGAATGCCCAAGATCCATTAGAGCATTCCAATCTTGTTGATTCCATGTTACATAGTTATAAGATGTTAGCAAAGGAACGCTAGACTTATCCATATGTGAAAGGAAAGAAGAGCACAAGCAAACAGATCAAAACACACACCAAGAAACTCCCCTAATTTCACTCAATCAATAGAGCTCCCCAACAAAATATGATGATGCCACTTTGTACTTAGTGCAGTTACAATTGCCACAAGCCAAAATAGCTAAGTGGTCTTTGATCTTAGTGCATGCAAATGCCAAAATAAGCCTTATAATGAAAGTACAATTTTGGAACAAAATGAGACCAAATGGATCACAAATATAAGTATTCAAAAAATCATGCACCTTAAAAAAAGTTTCACCAAAAAATGTTACCACACAAGCTCAAATGGAGCCCCGAAAGTTCCAAAAATGGGAACTGCTCAACAATACTGATGAAAATCTCTAATTTCTGGACAAACCAAGTACCAAACCCAAAATCCGATTGCAGCACTACGAAGCCTATGAAATTTTATACCAGATAAATAAAATGCTCAAAAAATGGAGCAAATATGAGCAAGATATTGGCCTCTGACGTTCAACTACCAAAATCAAAATGGAAACTAGAATGGGGGTCAAAATAGGGCCCAAGCACGATGATGTCATGCTAAAATTAGTAGGTGATTGGACAGAATATGCTCAGGGTTGCCAGAATATTCTCCAGGAATGCCAAACCACCGACAAAATCTTTGAAACTATCCTGCAAAGTGCAAAACTACTTGTGTATATGCTGAAACTACTTCTAGAGGGTGGAAAACATCTTACTAGGTGCAATGGTGGTTTTGAGGTGAATCTTCACCAAAGATTCCATAGAATATAAGATGTGGCCATCGATGGAAGTATAAGGCCTGCCAGTGGTGTTTAAAACGTGATGAGTATTCAAACTACCGGGAGGTTAACTTCCAGTCAGGAGTGTATTTTCAGCTGGGAAAGAAATGTTCAATGGTTGATCGATATATGCGGAGGGCCCATGCCATGTGGCACCCCCACATGGGCTTGGTAAACCTGTGGAGGTGGGTACGGACCTGCAACAATTTAAAAACCTATAGATATTTCCAAATAACCAGAAATTAAAACTATAAAACAAATGTCAAAATCTTTATCTTCCTGATGAAGAATGATGAAGATGACATAGGAGAGTATGGTTGTATGAAATTTTTGTCTACGGAAATTTCAAACCCTAAAAATTTTACAAAATTTTCTTGTCTTCGATTTTGGCATTTGAATAGGTAATCTTTAGGTTTTGATGCCTTCTGATTATAACGGTGCAGTCCGTTTTGCACCAGGATGCACCAAAAATGACCTCTTGGCTAAATTGATCAAAAAAGAGGGAAGGAGATCAAAGATCTGATTGTCTGATACCATGTAACAGTTGATAGATGAGCCTTGATACGGTTAGGTCTCAAAAATGTAGGTTGCTAATCCTAAGAGGATGCCAGGCTCTATGCTTAGATTCGCAATGTTTTTGAACTAACGCGACGGAATCAACCTTTAGGGTTTGATGACTCCCTACACTTTAGGTCCTGCTACACCTAGGTGGGTGAACCTTTGGAAATTAAAGAAGACTGAATGTAAATGTTTTGACTAAGTAAATGAATCTACCTACAATGGCAAACAGTGTAGGATAGACAAAAACTTGCTAAGTAATTCTATATCTAATATCTGATGAATGGTTGGTATAAATTGTATAAGTGATATCAAGGTATATTTATGACTGTACTTAACTAATAAAAGGGATTTTAAATGATTAATTAAAATAAGACCAGTGCCTTGTTGGGTAAACAGAGTCAAATGAAGGACTAAGACTAGTGGCTTATAATGGGCAATAATTCTAACTGTTTGGCACAATATTTGAGTTTATAACTTGTATAAACGTGCAAGGAAATGACTATCAAACTCTCCTTAACAATCCAACCAATATAATCAAATCTCTTGTAATTCACCAAAAGGTAATTTAATCCTTTCTTGAAGGAACTAATTGAATGAAATATGCAAGAATAACAGATAATATTAACTTGGAGATAGAATGGCAATCCTAATTATATGGTTCTTCTTAGTAATCCAAACTAACACTTCCAAGTTATTGTGATTGATCGGAAGGATTTTAATTCCTCTAATGGAAACCAATTTATTCAATCACACAGATACAGCAAATGTGCATTGACAAATTAACTATATACTTGATATATTAATTTGAATAACAAGGAAATACTAAACTGGAGACAACCACACAATTGAATAATCTTAACAAATAATTGATGCCAGAATAGAACCACTGAATCAGAGAACTTCAATTTACTTCTTCAATAATAAACTTGCAACATGGTCTTTGAGAAACATTGTAAATTATAAGTATATATTCTACTACAAATCATTCTTATTTCTGGACTTGGTTCCCCGTATATATGTTTTGCAGTTGTAGGGTTATGACTCTTCATACATCCAGTGCAACCTTTTGTTATTTTAATCTCCTTCAATAACAAAATTTTAATCTTGACCTTCTTACTGTTAAAATGCTTTGGTCGTTGCAGGTGGGATGCCCTTTGCCTTTATTGTAGTGTATCCGTATATCTTATGTATTTGCAACATACACCTGAGGAATCACCGGATTTATGACTCTATATATACAAATATTTTGTATATCGCATACATTTTCTTCCATATACAAGAGCAGGCCCAACCAGATTTATGAAATGAATTTGAAATCTCCTTCGAATCCGCATTCGTATCATCTCTTTGTATATCGAATGCATATACTTTATACACAATAGCGGACCCTAGCTAAAATTCACAATATTTAATCTGTCATTCAAATCCGGGCTTGTATAAACTTGTATATCTATTGGCGATGGGGCCCATGTGGTGTTTCATGCATATACATTTCCTTTGTATCTCGAATATGTATATCATAAACATGCAAGCATTTAAACATACAAAGACTTTTCTATATTGAACTTCTTTTGACATCTGGCTTGTATCTTTCACTTGTATCTTCGCTTGTATATCAGCTTGTGTATCGAAGATATACATTGTTATTATAAAAGCCCAATGTGCAAGCAGCGGGACCCACCTTATTCCTCACTCATATTCCATGTTACAACACTACTTGTATCTGACCTTCATATACAATGCCTGATACATACAAACTCAATTGTATCTCCTTTTTGGACTTCTTGCTTTTATGAACCATAGTTCATTCATTTTCGGCTCCACCATGTATATAAAGTGAAATGCATCTTTCGATATACATTAAAGTATGATGCATCCTTTATATTAAACTTTAACTTCCATTTGAGTTCCACGTTGTATGTACACCGCAATGTATGTATCCGAAACATACAACAATAAAACTGTATTCCATATCCCTTTCGGTTCCTCGATGTATATTACCATTGTATATCCCCTTGTATGTTTTATAGAAATGCATTTGTACATGCATTTGCCAGTTTTGTATTTCAAATGTTTTATGCATTTGTATCTTCTCACTATTTGTATCTTGCATACATACAAATAAATATACAACACCTTCGACCATTCCCCTTTGTATCTAGTATACATGCATTCTGACCAACATTCACTTTGTTTTTAAGGATCTTGATTCATCTTTTTTCCACTTCAAATCTCCACTCTATTGGGTGATCAGTGAGAGTCTCACTAAGCTCCTCCATCGGTATGACTTATGCTGTCGGGAAGGTTTTCAAAGTATTCGCCGATAGTAACATCTTATACCGATCGGCGTGAGTGGTAAATTTCTCTCCGATGAAAGACCATCAGTATCATTTTCTCCATCGGTGATCATTAAAATATTCTTGCCGATCCTTATTATCATGCCGATAGTCATTTCAGCAAGTTTCTTGTAAAGCATGGATCAATATAACAAAAGGGAGGTCTTGCGGAAACTTAGGAATTGAAGCCATTGATTCTAGGGTAATTCAACGAGTGATACACTCACTTGTGGTGAAAGCTTGTGATCTTTATGGAATACACTAGTTATCATCATGACTTTGGGCATAATGTTTTTTTTGATTTGGTCAGGTATGGATGAGTAAAATACAAGAAAATTTTAAATTTTCCTGTCCCAACAGTGGCTCTGTCTAGGATGTATACTCCTTGTGAGTATAACAAGAATTTGGATCTCTTGGGGGAGTAGACCATATGTTTTATTCATTTGGAATGACAGTTTTATGAGAATTGTATGGGGAATGGGGGTGATAATGATGGGGAACAGGAATGATCCTATACTACTGTACATGGAAAAGATTATTATTATTATTATTTTATATATATAGAGAGAGATTGATAGGATTGTCCATGTACTGGCAAATCCTAATCTCTTTTGGTTTCCCTAAACTATTGTGCATGGAATGAGATTATTTTGAGAATTTTAAGGGTTGTCCATGCACTGGCAACACTTAATTCTCTTTCTCCATGATATTCTATGAAAATAAAGTTTTCAGATATTGCGCATGCACAGGTAATTCCTGCTCTTCTCCAAACATGTTTTGCAAATAGTAAGAATCATCACCTCCTTTTCCAGTTATAACAAAGGGACCTAACCATAAAGCTTCAAATTTTCCATGCTTTCCTTTGTCCTGGCACCTAGCATTCCACATCAGTACTAAATCATTTATTTCAAACTTCCTATCTTTGGCCTTTTTGTCAAAGAGGTATTTCACTTGTGATTGCAACTTAATATTCTGCCTTTGGGCTAGTCTTCTTGTTTCATCAAGTTTTGCAAGATGTTCTAATCTTTCCTCAATTGATTCATGAATGTTTAAATCTTCTTGAAGAATAAATTTGTAAATTGGCATGAGGTTTTCTAATGGTATTCTAGCTTGTGCTCCATATACTAGTTCAAAAGGAGATCTCCCAATTGCTCTTTTTATAGTAATCCTATCAGCCCATACGGCCATTCTTAGCTTTGAATCCCATGCTTTCTTGTTTCCCTCCAACATCCTTTTTATGATTTTCAGAAGGCTTTTGTTGCTAGATTTTGTCTGCCCGTTTGCTTGTGGATGATAAGGGGCAGCATAGGACACAGTGATGCCATGTGTACTACAGAAATTTTTGAATTCATTAGACCTGAAACACATCCCATTGTCTGTGATTAACACTGGAGTGCCAAATCTGAATATAATATTTTCCATCAAGAAATTAATCACCACCTTTCTTGTTGCTTGCTTGGTTGGGATTGCTTCCACCCACTTTGTGAAGTAATCTATCGCCACTAAAATCCATTTGTGTCCACCACTTGACTTCTCTGTAATTTCTCCTATGAAGTCAATACCCCATTGATAGAATGGAGCTTCCATCTACATAGGTTTCAAGGGCAATGCTCCCTGATATTTTAACTTTCCTGAAAACTTCTGACATGCTTCACATTTCCAAGTGTAATGATATGAATCATTAAAAACTTTAGGCCAAAAGTATCTAGCCCTCAGGATCTTGTGGGTTGTAGTCTTTGCTGAGAAATGACCTCCACACATGCCTTCATGTAGCTCTTTCATGATATGTTTTGATTGATGCTCATCTAGGCATAATAATAGGATACCATCCCTATTCTTCCAATAAAGATCTCCATCAATAAATACATATTTTGAGGCCTGCAATTTAAGTGTCCTTCTTTTATTATCATCATACCCCTCAGGGCATTTCATGTGCTTTAGATAATATATAATGTCGGTATACCATGAAGTGCACTCAATGCTAGAACTTGTATTATCAACATCACTAGCACTACATATTTGAGAAGCTTCAAGATTACTCTCAGCCATCAACCTAGCAAGACCTTGTCCTCTCACTAGTTTAGTAATCTGGATTTCAATATTGAACTCCTGAATTCCATTGATCCATTTGCATCTTCTACCTGCGACTTTAGTTTGGACCAATACATCCTTTACTACAGCGTTAGGCACATATGCTATGATTTTAGCTCCCACCAAGTATGGCCTAAAAGTTTTAACTGCTTACTAATGCATATGCCTGTTTCTCAACAATGTCATATTTCAACTCTACATTCTAAAGGGATTTGCTGAAAAATGAGATAGGCTGTTCATATCCATCATTATTTTTCTGCAATAGCACTGCTGCAACTGTATGATAAGAGGCAAATGAAAATAGTTGAAATGGTTTACTGAAATTAGGGGATATTAGGACAGGAGCTTCTTTGATTGCTCTCTTAATAGTGGCAAATGCTTCTATTGTTTCTGTTGTCCATTTCACTTCTGAGTTCTTCTTTAGCATCTTTGATATGGGACAAACAATTTCTACAAAATTTGATATAAACCTCCTGACAAAGTTAATTTGGCCAAAAAATGACTATATAGCTTTCACATTTTTAGGGATAGGGACTTGATCAATTGCTTTTACTCTCTCAAGATCTATTTTCACTCCATCTTTTGAGACTATGTGACCAAGCAACTTCCCCTCTGTCACCGTGAAATGGCACTTCTTAGGATTCAATAAAATCCCATATTCTAGGGCTTTAATAAATATTTGCTCTAAATGTACACAATGATCCTCAGCCCTTTTTGAATATACTGTCAAGTCATCTTGATATACTATCATGATTTTATTAATCAATTCAACAAAGGCCACATCCATTGCTCTTTGGAATGTTGCTCCAGCATTAGTGAGTTTGAATGGCATCCTTAAATATACATATGTTCCCCATGGAGTGGTGAATACAGTCTTAAATTACTCTGATTCTTTGACTTTCACCTGATTGTAACCTGAGAAGCCATCCATCATTGACAACAATTCACATCCAGTAACCTTTTGTAATATTGCTTCCATATTAGGGAGAGAATAGTTGTCTTTAAGAGAAGACTTGTTTAAATTCTTGAAATCCACACATAGTTTAATATCACTGTTCTTTTTCTTGACAGGTACCAAATTAGAAACCCAAGAGGAATGTCTGATGGGTTTAATGATAGCTCCATCCCTTAATTTTGTAAGTTCCTCTAGCATCTTAGGAGCTAATATAGGATTGACAGGCCTCTGTTTTTACCTGAATTGTTTAGCATCTAGTTTTAGTGGTATTTCATGCTGAAATAGATCCTCTCTATATGCTTTCAAATCATCATATGACCAGGAAAATACATGCCTATACTTTCTAAGTAAGTTGATGATTCTGCTCCTGATTTTTGGGTTAAGATTTTTTCCAATATACACATTCTTTGGGGCTACTTGTGTCCCCAAATTAATCTCTTCAAGGTCATTTTGCACCACTGGTGTGTCTTTCATTTTGAATCTGTCATGTCCATCGAATGCCTATTCCAATGCTATAAGTCCCTTAGGTATTTTATTTATTTTTAACTGAACTATCTCTTGACCAAAAAGGGTTTCCTTCCCATCATGTTCTTCTACAAATGCATTGAAATCAATCTCTTGATTTTCATAATAATTAGCACAATGTAAGAAGTTGATTATATCAGCATCATTATCAAACACTTGCCAATTATGTATATTATCTGGGATGGTGGGTCTGGTTTTGAACTCAACCTCTGTAATACCTCCTAATGTGACATCATCCCTTTTCAATGTGATATTCGCTAGAAAATCTACCATAATGTTTTTAGACCTATCAATCTAGTTGATTAAAAAGGCATCAAATAATTCAATATCATCCCAGACTACGTTTTTGTACTATCTCAACCTCTTATTTTTTGACAGGTATTTCTCTCTCACTTGAGAAGTAACCAGTTCAAAATCACCATATACAACTAACTTTTTTATTTTATGCTTGGTAGCTATTTTCAAACCAATGAGAAATGCTTCGTATTCTGCTACACTGTTTGTGCATTCAAATGTTAATAGAAAAGAGTATTTGAAAGTTTTACCTCCTGGTGAAATAAATACTACTCTGGCCCCATTTCCTATTTTGTTGCATGCACCATCAAAATACATCTTCCATACATCATTTTCTTCTTTCTTAGATTCAATATGTATTGGATTAGTATTATGCAATTCTGGCTGATTTTTTCCAACATTGAAGGCTCCCAAATCTGTATCACAAAAGAAATTTATTTGATGTTGATCCAGGCGTTCTATAATATTTTCATACCTTGGCTCCCTATAAAGCTTAATTTCTTTACCTCCAACTGGTATTGTGGCATATGATAAGTCCAATTGGATATTTCCTCCTACCATAGTAGCCCATTGTCTTGATAGAAGCATCCCATAATATGGTGGGATGTCAACCACATTAATATTAATGTTATAAGTTGCTTCAGGGTATGAGGCAAGTTTTATCTCCACATCCCTCATAATATGAACGACTAAGATGGATCTATTATCCATTGCATAACACCTACCAAATGTAGTATCAACCCACATTCCCAGTTCTTTCATAACTGCTATTGGTATGATGTTCATGGCAGCACCTGAATTAATCATACAGTTCCTTACTATCTTATTTTTGATCAATAATGTAGTGTAGAAAGGGTCCACCTATGAGGGATTCTTTGTTAATGTATCACCCAGGTATACCTCAGGCATTTGGAATGTTTCTTGATGAACGTTGTTTGTTCTATTTTCAGATCCTTTATGTTTTTGACTTGGTATATCTGAAATCAGTTTAACTACTATATTCCTGTATTTGTCTATCTTCATCATTTCTAAAAGTGGAACTGATATTTTTACTTGAGATATTGCATGAGCAATGTCAAAAGAATGGGCCATAATCTGATCATTCTTTTCTGTCTTTATATTCTCCTTTTCTTGATTTTGTGATTTTTCTTTCAGTTTACTCTTACCACCCTTTTCTACTTCTTTGAATGATGACTTTGTATTATTCTTTTTGTAATTATGATCTTTTATGAATACACTCCCAGGTGTTCCTTGTTCAACATTCATTGTCCTATTCCTTAAGTTATAAGCATTTTTAGCTTGAGCTATTGCAGGTATTGTAAGAGCTTCTCTTTCATTTTCAGTGGGCTTTCTCCATTAATTATATGGCTGATTGTTATAATAAGTAGGTTCCTCATAACCATTCTCCTGATCTAAGAACACTTCTTGTTCTCCCATATTGATATGATGTCTCTGGTTTCCCACATCATATTCATATCCCTCTTCCTCTATAGAAGAATAGTCTTCAGTCATCAAATATGGTGTATCTTGCATCATGTTTATAGTGTGATTATCTCTATTATAATTGTACAACATTTCTTCTTGTTGTACTATTTTAGCCACCTCACAATGCTCAGGTGAATGTGGTAAATTGCACACCAGACACCAAGGTTTATTCTCTACCATATGTGCCATATTTATTTTTAGGGGGTCAGGGGTATCCTTGCCATAATGTTGCTTTCTGTTGTCATCAATGGGTCTCCCATCTTTCCAATTTGTATTATATGGCATATCATGCAACCTGGGCCTTTCATGCCTGAGCTGACCTTCTTGTCTAGTCTGCTGAACGTTTGGGTTCTGAGGATTTTTAGGGTTATCCCTCTTGCTAACCATACTTGTATCTTTCCTATTGTTTTCAATAGTTAAGGCCACTTTATGTGCTTCAGCCAGGGTTACAGGGCACCGATTTTGAGTTCGTACCCTATCTTGGGATCAAATGCTTTCATATAAATGCTCAATGCTGCTGGATCAGACAGTTTGGATCTATGTGCTACTTTGTTGTGTAATTTGGAAAATTTTAGATTGAAGTCATACACTGATTCATTTTGGTATTTCTGGATACTTATCAATTCATGTAATGCAAATTCAGGAGCATACTGATTGCCATACTATTCCTTGAATTGATTGTGGAAATTAGTTATTGAACTGATTGAAGCATCAGGTAAACTATTGAACCAGTCTCTTGCATCTTCAGTCAGGGACATCATGAATAACCTCATTCTTATATCTTCCTAGTCCATACCAATATCTTGTACAAAAGCATTGAAGCTTCTGATGTGATCTTCAGCTAATATTGCACTGCTCCTAGTAAACTTAAGAACTATATTTCTCCAATTACTATCCATAAGATATGGATACAACTGACACCCAGTCAAATCAAATTGGCTACATATGTTTGCGAGGTTTTGAGGTGGAAAATTCATGGGTTGTGGATTGGGATAGTAATTATATCCACCTGGAGGCTGATGATAGGCATATTGCTATTGTGGGTTTATGTGGGGATTTATGTAAGGATTTTGTGGTCTATAATATTGTTGGCCAGGGGGTGGGTAAGGATTAGCCATATGCTGAGAGGTGTTCTATATGGGAGGTGGTCTAGGAACTTTAGGAATGACATTTTGATGACTTCCAGAGACTTGTGAATTTGAAGCACCACCTTTATTTTGGTGTAAATTTTGTTGTGGATTCCTCGAAGTGTTTCCCCTATGTGGAGGTACATATTTTGGAGGGGTTTTTTTACTCCTACTCTTTATCTGTTGAATCTCTTGTTGCAACAACCTCTCAGTATCCTCTATTTTGACCATTTCAAGTTCTTCTCGGAGCCTGAGCAGATCCTGTTGTGCTTGATTCATACCTCCTGAAGTCTTTGGGCTGTCATTTACTTCTTGAGTTGAGAATCCATGTTTTAGCCCTTCTCCTTGCTGTAATGACATTTTAAAATCATATTCAGCCTGGTTTTGATCAATTTCCATCATGACCCGTGCTTCATACTCAAGTTGTTCTTGAGGATCAAGTCTGTATCTTGCCAATATATCATCAGTTACTCCGTTGAGATTTTCATTTGAATCATGCAGAGGTGTGAACTTATTGTGAATTGCAATAGTTTGCTCTTCATTATCCTCTTGAGCCTCCTGGTTATCATTCTGGTGAGAATAATTTGATGTTCCATTTCTTTTGGAGATGTTTCTAGTTGGTGGAGATAATTGCAATTTCTTGCCTTCCATCTTGGATCTCCTACCATCCATTTGGTATCAATTTTTTGTTATAACAGTCACTAGAGTCACCACCTATTTTGTAAATAGGAAAAAGTTTGTAATTTATCTTTCTGGGTTCTTGTTGTCAGCAGAGTTACCAAATTAAAGTTTCTAAAATGACTCTATAGAAGGAATGGTTTGTTACTAAGGTCTTTTATTTATATCCCTAGCAGATTCGCCAATTTGTTAGGTCTCAAAAATGTAGGTTTCTAATCCTAAGAGGATGCCAGGCTCTATGCTTAGATTTGCGACATTTTTGAACTAACGTGACAGAATCAACCATTAGGGTTTGATGACTCCCTACACTTTAGGTCCTGCTACACCTAGGTGGGTGAACCTTTGGAAATTAAAGTAGACTAAATGTAAATGTTTTGACTAAGTAAATGAATCTACCTACAATGGCAAACTGTGTAGGATAGATGAAAAATTGCTAAGTAATTCTATATCTAATATCTGATGAATGGTTGGTATAAATTGTATAAGTGATATCAAGGTGTATTTATGACTGTACTTAACTAATAAAAGGGATTTTAAATGATTAATTAAAATAAGACCAGTGTCTTGTTGGGTAAACAGAGTCAAATGAAGGACTAAGACTAGTGTCTTATAATGGGCAATAATTCTAACTGTTTGGCATAATATTTGAGTTTATAACTTGTATAAACATGCAAGGAAATGACTGTCAAACTTGCCTTAACAATCCAACCAATATAATTAGATCTCTTGTAATTCACCAAAAGGTAATTTAATCCTTTCTTGAAGGAACCAATTGAATGAAATATGTAAGAATAATAGATAATATTAACTTGGAGACAAAATGGCAATCCTAATTATATGGTTCTTCTTAGTAATCCAAACTAACACTTTCAGGTTATTGTGATTGATCAGAAGGATTTTAATTCCTCTAATGGAAACCAATTTATTCAATCACATAGATACAACAAATGTGCATTGACAAATTAACTATATACTTGATATATTAATTTGCATAACAAGGAAATACTGAACTGGAGACAACCACACAATTGAATAATCTTAACAAACAATTGATGCCAGAATAGAACCACTGAATCAAAGAACTTTAATTTACTTCTTCAATAATAAACTTGCAACATGGTCTTTGAGAAACATTGTAAATTATAAGTATATATTCTACTGCTGATCATTCTTATTTCCGGACTTGGTTCCCCTTATATATGTTTTGCAGTTGTAGGGTTATGACTCTTCATACATCCAATGCAACCTTTTGTTATTTTAATCTCCTTCAATAACAAAATTTTAATCTTGACCTTCTTACTGTTAAAATGCTTTGGTCGTTGCAGGTGGGATGCCCTTTGCCTTTGTATTGCAGTGTATCTGTATATCTTATGTATTTGCAACATACACCTGAGGAATCACCGGATTTATGACTCTATATATACAAATCTTTTGTATATCGCATATATTTTCTTCCATATACAAGAGCGGGCCCAACCAGATTTATGAAATGGATTTGAAATCTCCTTCGAATCCGCATTTGTATCATCTCTTTGTATATCGAATGCATATACTTTATATACAATAGCGGACCCTAGCTAAAATTCACAATATTTAATCTGTCATTCAAATCCGGGCTTGTATAAACTTGTATATCCATTGGCGATGGGGCCCACGTGGTGTTTCATGCATATACATTTCCTTTGTATCTCGAATATGTATATCATAAACATGCAAGCATTTAAACATACAAAGACTTTTCTATATTGAACTTCTTTTGACATCCAGCTTGTATCTTTAACTTGTATCTTCGCTTGTATATCAGCTTGCATATTGAAGATATACATTGTTATTATACAAGCCCAATGTGCAAGCGGCGGGACCCACCTTATTCCTCACTCATATTCCATGTTACAAAACTACTTGTATCTGACCTTCATATACAATGTCCAATACATACAAACTGAATTGTATCTCCTTTCTAGACTTCTTGCTTTTATGAACCATAGTTCATTCATTTTCGGCTTTGCCATGTATATAACATGAAATGCATCTTTCGATATACATTAAAGTATGATGCATCCTTTATATTAAACTTTAACTTCCCTTTGAGTTGCGCATTGTATGTACACCGCAATGTATGTATCTGAAACATACAACAATAAAACCGTATTTCATATCCCTTTCGGTTCCTCGATGTATATTACCGTTGTATATCCCCTTGTATGTTTTATACAAATGCATTTGTACATGCATTTGCCAGTTTTGTATTTCGAATGCTTTATGCATTTGTATCTTCTCACTATTTGTATCTTGCATACATACAAATAAATATACAACACCTTCGACTATTCACCTTTGTATCTGGTATACATGCATTCTAACCAACATTCACTTTGTTTTTAATTATCTTG
This sequence comes from Cunninghamia lanceolata, assembly GCA_027924645.1. Lineage (NCBI taxonomy): Eukaryota > Viridiplantae > Streptophyta > Pinopsida > Cupressales > Cupressaceae > Cunninghamia > Cunninghamia lanceolata. The sequence continues at coordinate 16,764,718 of BSBN01000001.1, forward strand.
ATTCCTCTGTTTTCTGCTTCAAATCTCTGCTCTATTGGGTGATCAGTGAGAGTCTCACCGAGCTCCTCCATCGGTATGACTTATGCTGTCGGGAAGTTTTTCAGAGTATTCGCTGATAGTAACATCTTATACCGATCGACGTGTGTGGTAAATTTCTCTCCGATGAAAGGCCATCGGTATCATTTTATCCATCGGTGATCATTAAAATCTTCTCGCCGATCCTTATTATCATGCCGATAGTCATTTCAGCAAGTTTCTTGTAAAGCATGGATCGATATAACAAAAGGGAGGTCTTGCCGAAACTTAGGAATTGAAGCCATTGATTCTAGTGTAATTCAGCGAGTGATACACTCACTTGTGGTGAAATCTTGTGATCTTTATGGAATACACCAGTTATCATCATGACTTTGGGCATAATATTTTTTTTGATTTGGTTAGGTATGGATGAGTAAAATACAAGAAAATTTTAAATTTTCCTGTCCCAATAGATACCATGTAAGAGTTGATAGATGAGCTCTGATACCATGTAAGAGTCGATAATGGACTCAAGCACTTACACCAAGATCACCTACAATCAATTCAATCTTCCACAACAAGAGAGAAAAGAAATATTGCCAAGAATAATGATGCATAACATTTACAAGATGCAAATCTTGACTACAACTTAATTGATTTGTACAATGAGAGACCTCCCTTATATAGGCAAGATGAGAGGTGAGGCTCAAGTCCAACATACTGGAACAACTAACTAGATGACACAAATAATTAATGCACCTAGACACCACTAATAAATAAATACATGTAAGACAACTTGTAATATGACAAGTGTCTTAATGCTATGACATGAGACAACTAGTGCAAAAATATTAAATGCACATAGTTGTACATCATTGAATGCACCTAATGATACCTAAGTAAGCTTAAGTAACTAGTGTGAAGAGGACCTAGTAATGACTAACTAGGTAATATGTCTTTTTACACTAACACCTAGGATCTTTCCCATCAATCCTTTATTCCCCATCCATCCAACTCACTTTCCAATTGGTTACCAAATCTTTTAGGACCTAAGAGACTGACAGGAGACCCTGAGAAAAAATTATCTGTAAGTATAATTTTAAGACATTTTCAATAAAAACTAATGGAACCATTGCGTAGTGCTCAAAAAATTATGCAATTTCAAAAAAATGTCACCTAAAAAGGAGTCCATATGTGCCCGAATGAGCTCTTGAAAGTTCCATATGACCTATTCAAACCATTATTTCAAGGTCACCCCCTATCATTTCCAAGTTATCTTGGGTGACCCTGGATCTCCCCTAAGGGTGACCCAGAATCCCCAGGGGTGACCTAATCTACTAAAACGGGTGACCATTGATCCCCAAGGGTGACCTGACTTGCTAAAAGGGGCGACCCAGTCATGTTTCAAAGTGTGTGTTTCTCTTTAGTTCTAGCCCAAATTTGCTCCAAATTGAGCCCTAATTAGATGAGTCACCTTCCCTAACTGATCATCAACTCCTTTTGAATAATTAAAGACTCCCAGTCACTCCATTTTAACTCACAAATAAATTCTACTCTTCTCTCAATCAATCTCATGCTAACTCCATTTCTTCTTTTGTGAAAGGCTATTAAGCTCGTTCACTCCTGAATCAACCCAGTTCTCTATCCAATCAAGCCCGTTAACTCTTCAATCAAATGAGTTAACTCTTCAATCAACTCTACCATTTTGTGAGCTCTCCCAACCTATAAATACCCCTCACCTCTTCATTATTTCTCAATTTGGAGAATGCTTTTCTCATCTTCACAAGATTTTTCAAGCTTCTTCATAGGCCTTTGAGCCTCTTTTTTCATTTCCTTAGTTTTCATTTTTGCAAAGCTTCAAATCTTTGCCTTAGGAGGCAAATTCATTATTGCAGACTCTTTCCTAGATTTCTTTTTTTATTCTCCATAACATGCTTATGCTCTTTGTAGGGAATATGAGCCTTCTGATTTCTTAGTATAGGTTTCCAAGATTTCAAAACCATAGTGCTTCATTAGCTTCATAGCTCAATCCTTTATAGGTTTCAAAGCTCATTCTCATTTTCAATCATTTGCTACTTCATCCCTGTCACCAAGAGGAGTTCTCTGCTGCTATAGAGGAGAAGAGGTTTCCACACAAGGACTTATGAGAATACACCAGGCTCATGCGTTGAAGGATCCATGTTAAATTCATGTTTTCATAGTTAATTAAATCACACTTTTCTCTTGGAGAAAGTAATTTTTGTATTGCAATTTCCTTTCTAGGATTTATTTCAATTTGATTAGATTAACATTGTTTAAATTAGTCTTATTTCAATTCGTAGATTAGATTTCATTCAAGTATTTTCAATTCCTAGATTAGATTCAAAATCATCTCGAGAAAAACACAAAAATATAGCTTAGATTGCATTTAAGAAAATTCATGTTAAAGTGCATTCATATTTCAACTTTTTTTAGATAATTACATCACTTTATTATTCATTTGGAAAAATACACCCAAAAATTATCTTGCATTCATATTAGTTGCATTCATACAAAAATAAAAAACATTAAGAAACTTAGGAAAACTAAACCCTCAATTTCATCATGAGGTACAATTCAAATTCAACATTTGACAACAACAAGACAAACCTTTGACCTCGTGTCAAAGTCAAAAAAAGTCAAACTAGGTCAACACTTAGTCAAATGTGAACTCTCTCTCTCAAGCATTTGATGTGCCCAACAATTAGAGGAAGTTGGATCAAGGTTGTCCTCAAAGAGATAGAAGAAATTCACATAAGACCACAACAAGCACAAGAAATTATCTAAGAGCAAGAACACGCTCTTAGGATCATTCAATAAAGAGATAAAATTCAATGACACATTCAAGCAAATGAGGGTAGGTTACAACACATTAGACTGATCAATGAGCAAAATAGTCTACTCACTGTGCGTTGGAACTTGAGAAATCCAAATAGAGGACCTAGGACTAGTGACCCTTTGGGTCATATAATTATCTCAACCACAACAGTCCTAGAGTGAGTGCTTATCAAACCGTGTTGGGCCCACAAATTGGCCAACCGCTCTTCGTGATGTTCTGCTTCCACAAGAACAAAACTACCTCCAGGTCTTATCTCCACTTGGCTAGCTCTTTCCATGAGAGCAAGAGTCACTTGGAGGTCACCCATAGCAAGGAGAGGGTTCATGTGTTATATCTAGGCTAACTCATCCACATTGTGCCTGAGTCACATTTTGAAGAACATAGTCACTACTTAAAATCTCAACTTAGGAATGCTAGTGATGATATATGCCCCCCTTATGATTGATAGTTTCCATAGGAGCCAAGGAATTATAGGAGAGGAAAATTAATACATGTAGTGTAAATGTAATCTAGAAATAGGCATGTAAGCATGTGAATCATGTAAATGAATAACTATATAAGTGAATCATGTAATAATCAAGTGTAACATGTAAAATGATAAAGTATAGTAGACACATGTGGGTTGGAGATGAAATTCTAGGGAGAAGGTTTCCCCAACATGGGCAATGTGAATGAGTAGTGTGACCCTTGGTGTCTAGGAACACCTATGTAAGAATATAGGGCACTAGGAAAGGCATATACCCCAAATGTGATAGCATGAGTGCATGATCATAACACAAGAGGTCCTAGTGGCAACATGAATCTAAATAGGAACAATGTGAAATGGGATAAGGAATCATGCCCCTAATAATAAGAATAAACTAAGAGTGATGTAGGTATGAAGTGTCAAGGAGGGGAGGACATGATGTCCTTGATATAGTGGCATGTAAGAGGGAAGGAATTATTCCCCCAATTTGTAAAATATGTCCATGAAAGTATAACCTGTAAGGGGAAAGGCATTATTCCTCCAATGTAGGGATATGATGATGAAAGAACAAATGGTATGTTAGGGGAAGGCATGATTTCTCTTAGCATGTTTTGTTAACTATAAAGGTATGATATGAAAATATACAATCAATAGTAACTCTAGGAGTTTGATTTATCAATGTAGGCTCGATGTATAAGCTCAAAAATCATGGTATGATATATAGGATCATACCAAATAGTCAATAGTCAATTTGAAATGATAAGCATCATAGCATTTTAGATGTCATAAACTTGACAACAAACATGATTGTCATGGGAAAAATATAGTAAACATGGAAATGTGTAATGAAAATGATTAGTAACAGGATAATTTAAGCAAACAACATATGAAAGGTAATAGTCATAAAATCAAGGAAAAGGATGAAAGTAAATAAAGCATATGGATAAAAAGGGTGCATACAAACAATGGGAAAGGAAAATATATGAAGTAAAGAAAATGGAAACCAATTTCCCCCAAATGAGGTAGAACAATAATGGAAACAAATATACAAGGTGAAGTGAGTATGAAAAGCACAACAAACAAGGTGAGCTTTACACCACCTTGTGGCCAACACAAAATCATTCTAAGGCTTGGGACCACTATATATACACTGCTCAAAATCATTTGAAGGCAATACAGGAAATCAAGGAAGAAGTTAGAGAGAATAGTGTGAGCATAAGGATGAGAGTTTAAAATGGAGATTGATATTGATAATTATAATGAACATGTTGATAGTGCGGCATGTGGGAATATATTAAATTTTAGTTAAAAGTCATAAGTTCATGTTTAGTAATCAAATAGTTGTAGCCTAGCATGTAGGAAGCCCATTGTGGTAGATTGTAACCCATTAGTGACTGAGAAATTAATAATGTTTGTGTTGTGTTTATTGAGTTTCTACTATGAAGTGTGACTTGTTTTTTTTGGCTGCATGGCTGGAGAATCTTTCATTGGATTCTCCATCCATGATTGCATAAATATAGGACATGTTGAGAATGATGCTCCCATTATTAAACTAACTCATTAGCGAGATTCAATATTTAAAACAAATGTAATGATAATCAAGAGAAAACATCTAAATACAAAGATCCTATCAAATCAATATTACACATTCCTTTGGCACATAAAATTTTGACTTATCCTACTCCAAGTAGATATATGACACCGTATTCACACATTATGATGGTAAAGTTTATCCAATATGACATTTACAATACTTCTAAGTTATGTTCCTCCCTTATTTTCATGAGGGTTTTTAAGGTATTCCTATCAAGTTTGAGTGGTCATGTACCTACATGGTTTTATTCATTACCACATGCTTCTATCACTTCCTTTGACAAATTGGCTAGTGATGTAAACTGATTCTCACCATATTGTTGGGTGGTTGAGAATTTGGTGGTGATTGTTTTCCGAATAATTGGGAGAGTTTTAGAAATTGTTTCAGCTTAATTGAAGCTGTTAAAACAGTCTTGTTTAGTGGACAAAGTGGAACTAAAGTTGTTAAAACAGTCTTGTTTAGTAGACGTAGTGGAGTAATAGTTCATTGTAGTCTAACAAATAGAACTTCCAATCTTTAAGTTACTTTTTCTATAAATAATGACAGTTTAAATAGGAGAAAACAATTGTTAACTGGAGATGATGCTTGCTGAAGAATTGGAAGGAATACTTGGAGTCCTTGTTGGCCCTTAGCATGGGGTTATAAAACCAAATGAAATGGAGTTTGCATGGCGGTGGGGAATTTTATAAGATGTAAATATTTTAGTAGAAGTCAATGTAAAAAGAGATCCACTGTATTTTTCTATGAAGGATTACAGTGAATTCTTCTTTGAATATTTCCATATTGATTGTTTTATTGTGAATGAGCTTCTAAATTTGTTTGCTATGATTTATTGATTTCTGAATCTATGCATGAGAGCTGAGATGCTGCATCAATTTGGTATCAGAGCAAACCATTCCTGTCCTTTGTCTGTTGTTTTGTGATTAGAGCCCAAAGAAATGGGCAGATTCTATATTCAAAATGTTGTGATGATTTCACAGTCAAAGCATATGGAACAACTTAACCTTTGATGCAAGTGTAGATGAAAAGTGGTCGTGATAAGGGAGTTCACGAGTTGAAAGAAGAGATATAGAGCCAAGAGATGTAGGATTCATTCCTGAAGCACTTTGTCTATGTGGCTATCCTCGACTGCCTTGAATGGAAAAATTTATGTATTGAAATATATAAGGTAATTGTTGTTGTTATGAGTTGTAGAGAAAAATTTCCTTGGAAATAATTTCTATTTTTGTTGAGACCACTTGTAGAGAACTGTGTATTGTATGCTTAAAATATGAAGGTTTCTTTCCAATATCTAGAAGTGTTGTTTGGGGAATCATTTTTGAAGGGGAACAAAAGTGAATGCAAAGGTTAAATGATTTGTTGAAGAGATGGGATGTTTTCATAATGTTGTGATAGACTCCCATTACTGGTATATATAGTTTATTCCCACTCATTAAGATTTTGAAATGCAGAAAGGGGAATTTGAAATTAAGAAGTTGTTGATTGGAGATTGCAAGGGTAGAAAAAGCCAAAAAGAAGAAGAAAAAGAAATGGAGGAGGCCACCAAGACAACCATAGTTGTAAAATGAAGCAAGAAAAAAAAGGGTTGAAGTTTGATGTTAGCCATTCCCAAGCTCACAAGAGGAGTCAAGATCACCAAGTAGTCTGAATGTCTATTGCAAAAGTCAAACAATCATAGATTGCAGGTTTTATTGATAAGAGCCACTGATAAGGAAGTTTGAAGAAAAGTCACCCAAGTTAGAAAGCATGGAAGCCGCCAAAGAGAAAGTTGAACCTATTTGCAAAGGAAAGGAATTCAAATGTTTGGTAAAGTTTAGCTATGTTCTTTCTTGGTTGTGTGAGATCTGTGGTGAGTTGCATCTGTGTTTGCTTTTCTAAATTTGGTAACACAAATTAGATATTAATCATGTATTTAGTTTTTAGCTATGAATTCAAATATAAATTTTTATCATGATGTGAGAAAGAGGATAACCAAGATGGAAGAAAGAATAAGGAAGAGACATAGACAGAAGTAAACTGAAGACCAACAAAAGGAGCTACAAAAATTAGAGTTTGAGTTGGAGGAGTTATGGTGGATGTTGGAGGAATGTGAGACTAGTAGCAATAAGAAGACAAAGAAGAAGAAATCTACTTCAAATGCACTGAAGAGTTATGAGAAGGTGAAAAAGAATGGTAAGGATAAGCACTCACCTTGTGAGTAAGAGTTATTTTTAGAGAGGAAAGCCATAGAGGCAAGGATTAGCCAAGGGATAGAACTCTTGGAACAAATAAATCTTAAATCCATATATGAGTTGGAAAAATTATTATTGGATGAAAGGCCAATAAATGAGATTTGTAAAGAGATTGAGATAGAAGATGAATGGGATGAAGATGAAGAGGATGAGTTTGATGGAGTGGTTGAGTTGTGTTACCCTGAAGAAGGGGAAAGTATTGAAGATTAAAATACAAGAGGAGAAGAGTTAGAAGACTGCAATGAAGAGGAATTTAGCCTATCACAAGAGGAGGCCCAAAATGTTGTAGTAGTGGAAGCAATCCACATTAGAGAGAAAGCTACAACAAAGATGGAGATCTTTGGGAGCCCCATATGTGATGAAGTCATATTGATTTTTGAGAAGACAACCAACCAAAAATAGATAGAGGAATATCTAGAGAATCCCATCATTGATGAAAAGAGAGTAGAAGATCATCACATTCTTGGAGCAGAATTGAGGATGATTGAGAGAGAGAGCAGAGACATGTTCATTTGTGGTATAAAGAAGGGAAATACAAAAAAAGAGTTGTCTTGTGAACCACATCACACGGAGCTAGGAAATGAAAACCACCTCACAAAAGATGAATTGAAAAGCATGCCTAAATGGCATAATGCAAAGGAAGCACTTATGGGAAATTTTTAGTCCCTTAACTCTATTTCTATTTTTAATGGTTTATGTGCAGGTGCAATAGAAGGTGCAACAGGAGATGATATGAGTCATGCAAAAAGTCATGATGTTTTTCAATGGAGGAGGACCACTAAGCCATCAAGGAGTTGGGAAAAGAGAAAGAGTACCAATTGGCAAAGGAGGACGAACTTGAATCCAACAGGAGGTTGGAAGCGAAAGAAAAAAAAGTTTGATGATTTGCAGAGGTATCTAATTTGGTGGAAGGGAAAGCCATGGCTTGGTTCTTCAAGTAAAAAGGATGGTTCTACCATCTCACTCAAACTCTTACTTGGATGTTTGGTGCAGTAGCATCCTAGAGAAAAAGAAATCCTGCATCAAAAAAAAGAAAAATGTAATAGTTGAGTCCATAATTTTTTTTTTAGTGTTAACTTTGTTGTTTCAAATAAGTTAGCTTTGAACTAGGAGGTTCAAAATTTCTAAAAAGAAGGGGAGAATGATGTAAATTAATTCTCACCATATTGTTGGGTGGTTGAGAATTTGGTGGTGATTGTCTTCTAAATAATTGGGAGAGTTTTAGAAATTGTTTCAGCTTAATTAAAGCTGTTAAAATAGTCTTGTTTAGTGGACGTAGTGGAACTAAAGTTGTTAAAATAGTCCTGTTTAGTGGAGGTAGTGGAGTAATAGTTCATTGTAGTCTAAAAAATAGAACTGCCAATCTTTTAAGGTAGTTTTTCTATCAATAGTGATAATTTAAATGGGAGAAAACAATTGTTAACTAGAGATGATGCTCGGTGGAGAATTGGAGGGAATACTTGGAGTCCTTGCTGGCCCTTAGCATGGGGTTATAAAACCAAATGCAATGGAGTTTTCATGGTGGTGGGGAATTTTATAAGATGTAAATATTTAGTAGAAGTCAATGTAAAAAGAGATCTGCTGTATTTTTCTGTGAAGGATTATAGTTGTGTATGAGGAAAAATCGAGAGGTCGAATGATAAAATCACAACAAAGCAAATGATAATAACAACTCAATTACCCATAACATAAAAAGATCGATCTAAGTAAAAAGCCAATATCAATGAATAAATCAAATTAAAACAAGAAAAATTTCACCTAGATTGTATAGTTCTCTTTGTATGAATGTAGATTGCTCAATAACGTTGCGAAACCATGTTTGCAACAAGCGGATGTAGGTTGTGTTTGTGCTCAAAAGATCGATGTGTGCTCAATGATGCGATGTATGCTCAATTCGTTGTAAAGGATGCCTGAGAATAAATGATCAAAGAAGATTTGTGAAGGAGATGAGGGGGGTTTATATGGGTTTCAAACATGATCGAACAATGATCCAAAAAATTAAATAGAATGAATGGTTGAGATAAATCAAATAACTCATGCTGAATGTGCACACGACATGTGTCACTCCAAAAAGGTATTTTTATTTGAGATAATTGCTTTTTGATAAAGATAGATTTGATTTCATAAATTAGAATGCTTTTTCTTCTAATTCATGAGTTGATGAAAACAAGATAAATTAAACCAAATTAACTTAACTTTAGATTTGCCTTTTTTAGAGTTCTAAAAATAAGACTGATTGTGCACATGAGTTAACATGATATTTTTCGAGGAATTAGAAAAATAATTGAAATTAAATAAATAAATTTATTTAATTGATTGTGCATGATAGAGGAATATGTAGATTATAAATAAAATACTTGATTTTATTTATTTTTAGAGGATTGAGATAATTTAAATAAATTTACATGATTTATTTAAATTTGGAAGAACAATTTGATTTAATTAAATAATGTAAATTATTTAATTGTAGATAAGAGGATTTGTGATTAATTAATTAAATAATGGGATTTATTTAATTAATGTAGACTTGAAATTTGAAAAGGATAATGATTTAATTAAATAATAAAAAATATTTAATTTTGGATGAATATAGAGGAATTTAATGAAATTAATTAAATAAAGAGGATTTATTTAATTACTATTGAAAAAAAATGATTTGGACGAATTTGATGAAATTAATTAAATAATTAGATTATTTAATTAATGTTGAAATGCAGGTGATTTGGAAGAATTGATGAAATGCAAGTGGTGCAACGACATGGTCATTTTAGGGTGTCTACATTTTGCCCCTCTTTGATGCAATGTAGTTTATAGCATTACATCAAAGAAAATGATTGTTGAAGACATGACACAATTTTTTGATGCCCCAGTGTAGCTAGCTACCCCTGTGTAGCTGGCGTAGGATGCCCCCTCGAGAGGAAAGACAGGGAAGCGACAAAAGGACTGGGTTAACGCTCGACTAGAAGATTGTGTGGGATGTAGAAAAATGGGGTGGGAAGAATAAGGGGAGGGACACCATAAATAGGTCCTAAGGGGTCAACACACCTCATTTGCACACTTAGAGTTGTCAAAATTACAACTTGTAGCCTCCTAGCTTAGTTTGTGAGAGCCTTGAGTGGAGAGCATTCACAACTTGTAGAGATGCTGATCCCTGCGCATAAGCATTGGGCGGAGTGGGTGTGGATGTATGGGAGACCAGTGGGAGCACCAGCAGCGGTAAGTGTTCGATAACCTTCTTGTGTTTGAATTTTTAGGTCATTTATAGGGTTTTTTTTTAGGTTTTAGTTTAGGTCAGCCAAAAGCATTGTGCAATGCCAGCACGCCTTTGGTGGTCAGCTAAAGCGCTTTTGGCGTGCTAAAGTGCACTTGGTAGTGCAGTAAAGTGTGATTGGTCAAAGCTCAACACCTTTGGCTTTTAGGGTTTGCACCACAGTGCGGTTGGTAGATCTCCGCAGCACTATTGGTAGCGTAGTAAAGTGCTATGGGTAGAATAGTTAGGCACTGTTGGTTAGGGTTTGCAAAAAATGCAGCGCAAGTACAACGTAGTAAGGCGATGTTGGATGCGCAGTGAAGTGCACTTGGAAAAATCATGCCGCCTTTGGTTTAGATAGTAAAGCGCTCTTGTGCCAACAATAAGGTGCTTAGGGTAGAACAGTGAAGCGCTCTTGGAGAAAACAAGGCACTTTTAGCTTGTTAGATAGGCTGACCTAGGTTGTTTTTGAAGATGAGTTGCTAGGGTTGACCTAGGAATTGACCACTTAGGTTAGAATGTGCAGGGTTGACCTAGGGTTTGCATCACAGTGTTGCACTTGTAGATGTCGTTAGTGACTTGAGTAGACTTAGAAAATTTGCAAATGGCTGACAAGTGGTTTTATGGATGCAGAGAGTCCTTCCTCCTCTAATGTCAAGGGAGCGGCATCGCGTCATTGCAGGCGAGGTGGTACAGGTTACATGGGAGGAAGATGCATTCTTGGAGTACATGGGATTATGGCATGTGGCACATTTGATGTATATTAGGGTGAATCTCACCCTTTTGACCGCTATCGTGGAGAGATATTACAGTGAGACTTGCTCATTCCACTTTCTAACAGGGGAGGTTACCGTGACACTTGAGGATGTGTATCGCATCTTCAAGATCCTGATTGATGGAGAGAGAGTTAACTTTGACCTAGGGTGTGGCGAGGCTGGCATGAGAGAGGTCTTTTGCACTGATGACCTCTAGATAGAGGATAATGAGATCCATTGGGCTGATATTCTGAGACTATGTGATAGGATTTGATAGATTGTGGCTGCATTGGTTGGTGGCTTCCTCTGCCCAGACAGGCGATCATAAGGTTTATTTGTTGGATGGGGCACTGTATTGTCAGGGATGTTTACACATGACATCTGTTATGCATGGGGCCCTTGTGTTTTGGGGCAGCTATACCAAGATTTGCATGACTATGTCTACAAGAGAGGACGGAGCCTATCAGCTGGTGTTACATTATTACAGGTATGGGCTTGGGATCACATCCCAGTTATCAGACCAATGACTCAGCGTTGCCACGAGAGGGGAGAACCATATGCATTTCTATATGAGGGAGTCATCACACACAGGTGGCTTGGATCTGTGAGCTTCTGGAGGTGATAGATTGATGAGATGGATATATTTATTTGGAGACCATGGCTAATGTACGAGGCATGGGAGGATGAGCATGATCAGCTGATGTATTGTAGATAGTCTCGATATCTATTTGGTAGACACACAGATACGATTGAGAGATACCTTCCAGAGAGGGTATTGAGACAGTTTGGTTTACCATAGGGGTTGCCTGTTGGAGAGGCGACACATGCGAGTACATGACAAGAGGTTGGGGAATGGGCTGCTGAGATTCTAGTAGCTATAGCCTTGGCAGAGTTGCGGGGACTTGCCCCATTGAGATGGGATTGGGATTCCAACCTAGCTGATCCAGGTACTGGCAGACACACAGGCTAGTGAGATTGACCACACCAGGGGTGGCCAGAGTAGTACAAGAGGTACTAGTGCCTGGTGGAGAGGCGAAGGTCAAACGAGAGTTTAGAGAGCAGGCCAAATAGGAGGCAGGTGGAGAGGAGAGATGCCAGTCGACTGATATATAGATGGTAGAGGAGGAGGATCTAGTTGCAGAGACTGAGCTACAATAGGCACATCTAGTTTTATAGGAGGAGATTACACAAAGGACTCACTTGGAGATCTGGATGGTGACGTTGCGGAGGGATAGGGATGCAACGAGGGCAGAGGCAAGATAGGCCAAGGCCCAGGCTCAGGCACATTCACAGGCAGCAGCAGTAGCAGCACAGAGAGCGCTGGCAGCAACACAGAGAGCGCTGGCAGCAACACAGAGAGTGCTGGCAGCAGCACAGGCCACGCCAGCACCAGTAGCAGATGATGGGTAGATTACCTAGTTGACTTTGCAGAGGGATGCAGTAGTACATATGCGATTGATAGTAGAGGCCACCCTATAGAGCGTTAGGTGGGAGATAGACAAGGCACATCATGCATTGGGTGCTGACTAGAGGACATTATATAGTGAGCTCATCCATGTATAGGGAGAGCTTGTGTCAGCAGGAAGAGAGGCCAAGTATTACAGGGGTCTCTATGTTGGGGCAGTGTTGGCGGATCAGCAGGCACCTAGCTATTGAGAGCGGAGTAGGTCAGGGGCATCTGCATCACGCAGGACAAGGCAGTCAGTGTCCTTAGTTAGAGGACCCTTTGTGCCATCAGGGGGAGGAGGACTAGAAGGGGGGCCTTCACCGAGTATAGGTGGAGGACATGGATCACAGTAGGAGGGTAGCTCTACCCACTAGAGCATGTATTTTGTATATTGTATCATTTTCATATCATGACAGACATTGTATATTTTGACTGATGCCTGCGTGCATTTGATGTATATTTTGCAGGCTCTTGATAGCCATGATGCACTTATTGATGTATATTTGGATGTATACATATGGACTGTTGATGTAGACATAGACACTTGTATTTTGATGACTTTCACATGATGATATATGATGACATGTTATGCTCACTGATGTTCATGCTTTTATTTATGCATTTCTTTATGATATGGATGTGATGACATCTATGTATGATTATAGATTTATGCGATGATGTATATGCTGATATGATGCTTATAGATGTATGACACATGATGATATGATACTGATATGATGATATCTAACATGTGGGTTTTGCAGATATGCACCAGATGGTGATGGAAGATAGAAGAAAGGAGACAGAAGAGAATATAAGAGAAAGACTGTTGATCAATCATTGCTTGAAAACCATGTAAGGCCATGGATGAATGGATGGGTAGATGGATAAACTTGTTGCATTGGTTTCACAAATGTTTATAAAGAGCAATCCTTATTTTTGATATAGCACATGGATAGTTTGCCACCAAGGTATAAAAGACCAAGGTGCTGTGATATCCGAGTGCATGGACATTGACTCTGCAAGAAAGCGGTTTGAACTTAGATCCCTTAGACATAATATAACCTTGTTGTACATGTGAATGAGCCATAGTCTTGAACATAAAATAAACTTCAATAAATAAATGCAAGAAGAATATTAATATGTAAGATGCTAGGTCGTAACACACATAAGATAAATATGCTACTAAGAAAGATGTTAAAGATCATTCCTTAAACACGGCACACAAAATCAATGACTATGCCCCCACTCCATACTGCATCGCAACATACCAATATTATAGATAAATCAAGATAGTCTTGAATAGGTATTGGAAAAGGAACAAAAAATAAACCAAAAAGAAAATTGACTGACTTACAAAGTAAACATACAACCAACATATTCTCTTGCCAAAGAGGTTTCTTAGGATAGAATGGATTGATTTAGGTAGATAACAGCCTTATCGTAAGATCAATATGTTTGTTAAAGGGTGTTATCTGTTGAAAAGATAATGTCTGGTTTTAGAAAATGTAACATGTCGTATAAGATGTTTATTCTAGTTTTGATCATGGAACATTCTGCATAAGACAAGTGTGTTGATCTGTTGCTTGAGATTGATTTAGCTGATGTTGGTAATCGATATATAGGACAATATATAGCTCTGCATGTAGGTTTCTTTGCTTTAGGTTTGTTAAGGACTTTTGCTTGAAAGGATGCATTTGTTTGTTGTTATGCTGCTTGAGTTAGTCAAGTTGAGGTGAGTGGATTGTGATAAATGGAAGACTATAAAGATGACATGTTAATGGATTGAGATGGGTGAAGAATGATGAATAGTATGTGCCTGAGTACTGGAAACTTCCTTCATATTCTAGACTAACTACATACACTGTATCCACAGGATCAAGGCACATTATGATGAAAGATGAAAATGATAAATATGTAGTTCTGGGTAGAGTGATGAGTGCGTCAAGGTGTTTGAGCTTGGGTAGGTGAAATGATGATTTCTTATGTACCTAAGTACTGGAAATTTCCTTCGTATTCCAGACTGCCTACATACCCATAACCATGGGATCAAGGTACCTTAATATTGAGATGAGATGATATGTAGTTATGGTGGTTTGATGATGTAGGAAAAGTGTTGCCATTGTGGGGAGATAGTTGAAGTGTTTGTGCTTTCGTTTGGATTGGTGATGTTTTTTTTCTTTTGTTTGTGTTTGGAGGTGTGTGAATTGTTTGTTGTTTGTGTGAGGTTGTTGATGAACCATGAACAAGGAGCCATTCCTAGACCTAGGTGAAGGAAAGAGTTGCCCCCATTCTGATAGAAGTGTTTGCATGGACGACTAGCATAGGAATAGCTAATGATGGAAAAGACCTAGAAATTTTTGACATAGGACAAGACAGTGATAACTATTGACATAGATCAAGACATGGGATGACGACGATGGACATTGACAAATTTCCAAGCTATTCTAGATAGGGAGATGGAAATGCAAACAAGGTCAATGGTTTTATTATGGATGGATGGATGAAGTTTGGTTGTGAAATGGACATGGAATGAACAAGACTCGATAGATGATCGATGCTGACTCTACACATAGCGCCTGTTTGCCAAGTTTTCACTATGGTACTTATCCAAGGTGCTTGTTTACCAGGTTTTCACCATAGGACAAATTATTTTTGCTTTGTTTTTGTTTTTGTTTTTTGTTTTTTTTATTTTTTTTACTCTAAGGATCAAGCATAGAACTTCTTGAGATGAACACTGTTGAGTGGCTCATCTAGAGGAATGTCATCAGGTGTAGCTAAAGTATAAGCTCCTGATCCATATGCTGCTGTGAAAATAAAGGGTCCTAACCAGTTAGGCTCAAACTTTCCCTTCTTTTCCTGATCTGCTTGATTTCTTTGATTTTCTTTTAAGACAAGATCACCAACTTGAAATTATCTTTCTTTGATCTTCTTGTTATAGTTACACCGGAGGCAGTTTTGATAGACATGGAGATGACTAAGTACTGTAAGGCACCTCTCATCTAGTAGTTCAAGCTCAGCTAATCTGGAAATGTGATACTCCTCTCCGTCAATCAGGTGCTACATGGATACTCTGAGGGATGGGATCTCAACCTCTATAGGTAGAATGGTTTCAGAGCCATAGACCAAGGCATAGGGTGTGGCACCAGTTGGTGTTCTGATACTAGTGCAGTAGGCCCATAGGGCAGGATTGAGTTGTAGATGCCAATCACAACCAGCTTCATTGACTATTTTCTTGAGGATTTTGAGAATGGTTTTGTTGGAAGCCTCGGCTTGGCCGTTACTCTATGGATAGTAGGAAGTGGAAAAATGATGTTGCATATTGTATTATGTGCACAAGGAACAAACGTCTTGATTCTTGAATGGTCTCCCATTATCAGTGACAATGGCTTGAGGGATACCATACCGACAAATGAGGTAGTTAAGGATAAACTTGGCTATTTTCTTGCCGGTGATATAAGTCATGGGAATGGCTTCTACCGACTTCTTGAAATACTCAGTGGCAATAATGATAAATTTGTGGCCATTGGATGAGGATGGGTGGATTTCCCCTACGAGGTTGAGACCCTATTGAGAAAAAGGCCATGGAGTAGTCACAGGTTGTAGTTCATGAACTAGTGCATGAATCAAATCTCCATGCTGTTGGCATTGTAGACACTTCTTAGCAAACTGTAAAGCATCTTATTCTATTGTAGGCTAATAATACCCTATGCGAAGTATCTTCTTAGTGAGATTAGGACCAGTAGAATGACACCTTCATGTATGTCTCATAAGGTAGCATCAGCTTCTTCCACGTTAAGACATCATAAGAGGATACCATCGAGACTCCGGCAATATAGTGTATCACCCAGAATGGTGTAACAGGATGATCGATGGATAAAGGATTTGCATTGGGTGGCAGATAGTTCAAAGGGAAAGGTTCCATGTTTAGGGTATTCATAGATATCTTCGTACCATGGGGAATTGGGACCAACAAGTTCACAGATGATTTCAATAGTTAGAACATCGACGACTGGTATCAACAATTTTTCAATCAAGAACTCACATTTCTGTGTGTTTGCAGGCATGTCTATAAGTGACCCCATAGAAGCCATAGAATCTATAGCTTTGTTATGCTCTCTTGGAATCTGTTCAAAAGTGATGCTAGAAAAGTGTGGTTTGTAGGCATCCACTAGTTGCTTGTAAGGGACCAACTTTTCATCCTTTGTTTGGTACTCATTAGTGACTTGTCGAATGACTAGCTATGAATCTCCATATACCTGTAGTTCTATGATGTCCCAGTGGACTGCTATATTAAGACCTATAAGGAGTACTTCATACTTGGCTATGTTGTTAGTACAAGGAAATGCAAGCCGATATGACTTGGGGATATAGTCATTTTGTGGTGTGATAAAAAGGATGCTGGCCCCTAATCCATGTTGTGTAGGAACCATCAAAATACAACTTCCACATTATTGAGGTAGAAAGAGAAAAGAGATTCTCATCCTTAAAGTCAAATACCATAGGATGTACATCTTTCATAGGTGCTTTTGCCAGTTGATCTACTAGGGCTTGTCCCTTGATTGCTTTACGATCCACATACTTAATGTCAAACTCACTAAGGATCATGACCCATTTAGCTAGTCTACCTGTGAGATCTACTTTTGCTAGAAGATACTTCAAAGGATCAATTTTTGCTATGATATTTGTGTGTTGGTTTAGCATGTAATGTGGCAACTTTTGCGAAGTGAACATTAAGGCTAAACAAGCTCTTTCCATAGGTGAATAATTGAGTTCATAACCCACCAAGGTTTGACTGATATAATGGATTGCATGCTCTTTTCCTAACTCATCATGCTGTGCTAGAAGAGCCCCTAGGGCTGCAGTTGTAGTTGAGATGTACAAGATCAAAGGCCTATCAGCAACTGGTGGTACCAAGACATGAGGTGTAGCTAGATATTCCTTGAGCTGATCAAATGTTGCTTGACACTTATCATCCCATCGAAATGAGACATCCTTTCAAAGCAAGTGTTGAAATGGTTGACATTTATCCACTAGCTATGAGATAAATTGCCTAATGGATTGTAACCTTCCTTGAAGGCTCCTTAATGCTTTTAGATTCTTTGGTGGAGGCATCTCTACAATAGCCTTGACTTTTGCTAGATCTATTTCAATGCCTTTGCGAGATACAATGTATCCCAACAGTTTTCCTGATGTTACCCCGAAGACACACTTCTTTGGATTGAGTCTTACTTGATATTTTTTGAGTCTATCAAAGATTTGTCCTAGAACCTATATGTGATATGCCCTAGAAGAGTTTGCTAGTATCTCATCAACATAGTCCTCCATGATGTGATGAAAGAGATTGTGGAATATCACTGTCATTTCTCTTTGATAGGTTGCACCTGCATTTTTAAGACCAAATGGCATAACACACCAACAATAGGTACCCTAAGGACAAGTGAAATTCATTTTATGTTGATCTTCTTCCGCTATCATTATCTGATTGTAGCTGGAAAATCTATCCATTAGAGAAAGCATTTCATGACCAGCAGTCAAGTCTACAATGAGATCAATGTTTGGCAGTGGGAAGTCATCTTTAGGACATGCTTTGTTGAGATCTCTGAAGTCAAAACACATGCGGATGCAACCATTTGGTTTAGACATAGGTATAATGTTGGAGACCCATTCTAGATAATCAATAGGCTCGATAAACTTTGCATCTAACACTTTCTGTATTTCAACTTTCACTAGGAGAGGGATCTGTGGATGTAACTTTCTCATCTTCTGCTTGACTAGTTTAGCTTTTGGATCAACTATGAGATAGTGAACTACTAGTGAAGGGTCCAACCCTAGCATATCAACATAGGTCCACGCAAAGTTGATGGTTCACTATAAGAAGAAGTTGGTAAGATTTTTGTGTTCTTATTCTAATAGTGATGCTCCAAGGAATGCGGTCTTAGAATTTTTCTCTGTGCCCAAATTTATCTCTGTAGAATCTTCCACTAGGAGAGCTGATTTCTCTTTATACTTAGATGGTAGGGGAAGGTCAAATCCTCCATCCTCAGGTGCCATAGTTGGGTTTTCACCTTTGGATATGTCATTTGTTTTTACAATTTTGTTATCAGGAGGTGCCACCGTGTGGTTTTCACCTAGAGATCTTTTTTCTATTTTTACTTTTGCAACTGGAGGATTTGGCATTCTTACCAAAATAAGCAGTTTTCTCTAGTTCCATTACAAAACCAGCTTTGTGATCGCCAAGAGGGATACCATCCTGGAGTCCCATGAACTCAGTAATAGCTTTGTCATTCTGAAATACATCTAGAATGGGGGCCCCTTGTTGGTCCCAATCGATAAGTTCAG
Source organism: Cunninghamia lanceolata (assembly GCA_027924645.1). NCBI lineage: Eukaryota > Viridiplantae > Streptophyta > Pinopsida > Cupressales > Cupressaceae > Cunninghamia > Cunninghamia lanceolata. The sequence continues at coordinate 16,783,675 of BSBN01000001.1, forward strand.
GGTAGACAAGTGTTACAATCTGGGTGTTGGTGGTGGATGTTAAGGATACAGATGATAGCATAAATATGGAGGATTTAGTTAATAGGTCAGTCATATGGAGGGAAGAATCATCGATGATATCCTCATTAGACGTCAAATTGACAGGAAAAGTTTGTGCCACCTTGTCAAGAGTACCCTCGATGTCCAAGGCGTGTGGTACCTTCCTACCAAATCCTAACCCCTTCTTGTCTAGTTTCTTCGTCACATTAATGGGTTCCATTGTTCCTTGATTCTATTTTCCAAGGCCACATTTTCCTTTATAGCCCATGTTTTTGACTATCCTTAAGCCATTGCCATATTGCTTGACTAGTATTGTGACTGGTTCTTTCTCCTTGTAGAGCCAAGAAGAGATGTCTTCAATTGTTTCCTTTGCCAATAATTTGCCCTCTTGGAATTGGGTTAGAGATGCTGGGGGAGGAATGATTGCCTTCTTAGTTGCTTGGGCTATGGGTGGTTGGCCATAGGATTTAGGAGATAGGAGCATCCACCCTACACAACAAGATTTTGAGATATAATATTCTCCAAAGCCTATATCACTGATGTGAGCTTTGATTTCAGGAATAGGATAAGGATTAGGTTCCATTGCAGAGGCTTTTGTCAGATTTTCAAAATCAACATATAATGGGGATTCATGGGCTTTGTCATTATTAGGAACTTGGTTGGAATTCTTATAACTACCTTGCAAGACATGACAAAATTCAAAAGGATTAGGATCTCTTGGGATAGTTATCTCCATACCATTAAATGGGACCTTGTGAGACTGATGGTACGTGGAGGGACCAACTTTCATGGCATGGATCCATGGGCCTCCTAGGATAATGTTATAAGGTAAATGAATGTCAAGGACTTGGCACCTAGTTTCAAGCATGACGGGGCCTACATGTATAGGTATGTGGATAACACCTTCTGAACGACACTCAGCATAATCATACCCCTTGATTGTAATACTTTGATCAATGTTAACATGATCCTTAGAGTATCCCAATTGTTTGAGTAATTTTAGAGAACAGATATTGAGACCAGTACCACCATCTATAAGTATGCGTTTGATCTTGCATTTATGGATGAAGACTTCAATGTGAAGGGCATCATTGTGACATGGATCATGGGATGGGAGGTCTTTTTTAGAGAAGACCACATTGTAAGGTGAGGCAATGTTACCTATAATATCTTGGAAATTTGTGACCACTATGTTGTTAGGAACCGAAGACTCTTGTAGGGCTTTTTCGAGCACAGCTTTATGTGTAGGTGATAACCGTAGAAGGTCCAAGATAGAGATCTGTACAAGGATTCTCCCTAGATGTTTGACAAGATTGTAATCAAATTGAGTTGGGAGACTTGGTGTAGGACCATGAAGGGTGACACAACCACAACGAGTTGTAACTACACAATCCGTAGGTTTGCCTTTGATTGTGAGGGTAGATACGCGAATTTCTTCAAAACGAACCATAATAGAGTCATAGAAAGTTGAAGCTTTATTAACACCTTTACCTTTGTCAGGATTTTGACCTTGACCATGGTTAGCGAATGGCTCCTTATACATGTTTGAGGTATTTATTAGTGTTTTGAGCTAGTGGTTCATCCTCAAAAGAGATTTGGTTTCCATCGATAAGGTTTTGGATCACGTTCTTGAGTTTCATGCATGATGAGGTCATGTGTCCTTTGGTTCTATGGTACTCACAATATTTATTTTCTTTGTACCATGCGGTTTTGTAAATAGGTTCTCCATATGGGGGATCATCTGGTAAGGTGACGAGTCCATTGTTTATATGTTTCTGCAAAACAGTCTCTATAGGCTCTCCCAAGGGAGTAAATTCACATTGTTGAGGGTAATTTTGTTGAGGTCTCTCTTGTTGTCATTGTTGTTGGTTTTGGTTTGGTTGTCTTTGTTGTTGTTGGTTTTGTTGAGGCAGAGGTTGACTTGGTTTTGAAAGATGAAGGGTTGTGTGCAGTGTTTGGACATGTTTGGAATCTACCACACCATCATTGACCACGTTTTTATTTTTGTTCCAAAATTTTGGTTTGTCGTTTGATTGTTGTTGGGGAGCATTGTCTTTGTTGTCTTTGAAGATTTTGACCACGCCTTTAGCAATGAGAGCTTTTTCAACGTTGATGCCCTTGTAGGTAATTTCGTCAAAGGTTGTAGCACTAAGAATTTGTAAATGGAAACCCAATTCTTGGTTAAAGTTCTGCACAAATATACTAACAAGTTGCTTTCAGGCATCTTGAATAGAAATTTGCTAGCCATTTGTCTCCATCTTTGAAGGAAGGAAATGAACGTTTCCCCATTTTTCTATTTATTGTTGCATAAGTCGGTCATAGAGATCTCATGTTCTATGTTGTAAGAGAAATGGGTGGCAAATTTCTCCACAAGCTCATTAAAAGATTTGATACCCGTGGGTAGGTGTGAGAACCATTCTATAGCTTGACCTCCCAGACTACGAGGAAAGAGGCACATAAGATATGTGTCGTTATGTGAGACCTCGAAGCAAACAAGATAGAATTCTATAAGATGGTCTTTTGGGTCTTCTTTTCCATTGTATTTATCAAACTTGGGAATAGTGAAATTGTGAGGAAAAGGGATCATAGGTAATGACCAATCAAATGGATAAGGACAAACTTCTTCCAAAGAGAAGGTTTTCTTGGTGTGGCCGAACGTAAGATCAGATAATTGTTGTTGAAACTCCGCAAGTTTTAGCTCCATAGTTGTGGGAGGGGTTGGAAACATCTCCTGTTGTCCTAGAGATGGTTGTCATTGCCCATATGGAAGATTGTAGCTGAAGCCATGGGTATTGGTGTTATAAGGGTCGTATGATTGGTTAGAGTCGTATGTGTTGTATGTTGGGTTTGGATTGGGTTGGATTTGGGTGTTTTGATTTTGGGGAGGTGGGGGTGGTGCTAGGTAAGAATGTAGGCTTTGTGATGGTTGTTGATAAGAGTTCTGTTGTTGGTATTGTGGAGGTGGTGTGATGAACAAATTTGGTGGAGGAAAGCTAAAGTTTGTTGGGTTTGGTTGGGGTGGTGGAACATAGCTTTGGGAAGTTTAGTTTTGGGAATGTTTAGGGTTGAGATAGGTGTGGGTTAGGTTAAGCGTGGATGATCATTCTGGTGGAGGGACATAGGTAGATGTGTTTTGTGATGATGTAGGTTGATTAAGATATGTGTTAAAAAAGGTTAGTGTTGTTGAGCGTTGTGGCGGAGGGACATAGGTAGATGTGTTTTGTGATGGTTGGGGTAGACTAAGATGGGGGTAGGTATGATGGAGTGTAGAAGACTATTGTGGTGGAGGGACATAGGTGGTGTTGACGTTTTGTGATGGTTGAGTTTGTATGACATTGTTTGGTTTAATGATACGAAGGGTTGATGATGGTGGGGGTGGTGTTTGTTGAGACCCTTGTTGCATGGCTACATAAGTGTTTTATGGGTTGTAATTTGGTGGGAAACCTTCTCATGATGGGGTAGCCAATGTTCCACTTGTGATTGGTGTGGGCATTTTAGGAGTGTGTTGTGTATTTGATTGAGCTATAGCAATTTGTTTCGCTAGTTCTGCTTGACGTTGTAGAGTCTCTTGTTGGTGTTTGTAGATCTCCATAGGAGTCATGAGTGGTGATATGGGTCTCTCTGTCATTGGGTTTTGATAAAGGGGATTCTCATATTGTGCAATTATTCACCCTTGTGAGCTTTGTTCTGGTATGGGTGTGGTCACAGTTGACATGGTTTGGACCGTAGTTATGGCGTCATAGGTTTTGTTTTGCTCTTGAAGTTTGGATATATCAAAGCCTTGGGGTAACTTGGTTCCTTGTTCTACTAGTAAGCGAAAGAAATGATCTTGGTTTTCACTAAGGATTTTGTCAAAGGTGGCCATGGCTCTAGGATCTTGTATGATTTCATCAAGATCATGTCTATCTGCTTGATAGGATTAACCTTCTTCAAAGTGTCGCTCTTCTTGAAATGGGACTTGAACCGTGGTATAACTGGGTGTAGCAAAATCATGAGGCATGCCGATAGTGAATTGAGTTACATCTACCAAAGGTATATTCCCTTCTTGAGGATTGGTTGGTTGGTCATGTTACAGCCTATTTTGAGAGTTGGTTGGTTTTTCCATTGGTGTTTTTGGAGTACCCTTTGGATTCATGTTGGATTGGCTTGGTTAAGGTGTATGAGGAGGTGATTTGCGCTTCCTTAGGACAATTTGTTTAGCCTTCATAGTTTGTTGGAGTCTAGTGGTTACCATGGGATGCACTAGGATACTTTTTTTTAAAGATGCTTGCTGGGATTTTGCTGTGTTTTTAGAAAAAAAGACAATTTTGATGAATAATTTCCTGGACCAAAGGTGTTGTACTATTTGACCAAAGGCACAAGACTGTGTTACCAAAAGCGAGATACTGTGTTACCAAAGGTGTTGGACTAAGCTGCCAGAGGTGAGGTATTGTTATACCAAAGGCGAGCTACTATTATACCAAAAGTGAGCTACTGTTATACTAAAGGCATTTGAAGTAGGCTACCAGAGGTGATGTACTGTCATACCAAAGGTGAGCTACTGTTATACCAAAAGGCGAGATGCTGTTATACCAAAGGTGCTGAAGTAGTGTCAGTGATTTTTAAAAGGCAAATCTTGATAGATTTGGATTTGATTTTGATCGGTTTTTCTTTGACAAGAGAAAACACATCAAACAAAGTGGTAAAAAGGACTGACACAACAGATAGTGTATGTTTGAGGCTCACAAAAAAGCCCAATGTTTCCACAGGTATAAGACAATTGTAAACAATATCAAGCACTTTTTATCCCTAGAGACAAAGGCTCATTGCGGTAGTTCAGCTCACAACTTAATTCTCTGTCGACCAAATGTCATTCCATAAAGGTGTTGGACATTTGTATCTTTGTGAGAGACGATAGGTAGGGATATCTCACCCTCCCCTCGAAAAGCTCAAGTAGTTCACAAGAGATTTATGACTAAGGGAATACTATCTCTTCTCAAGGGAGGCAATGGTGAGTATCTTGAGGGCTTAAATCGATTCCCCTTGCACTGATGATTACTGCAACATTCAGAGGTGGATCGAGTAGCCACTATCTAGATTGGTTCTTAGTAACTTTGAGGGACCAATGCCTTACGAGCAATGTGACAAGCTACTAAAATATTTAACCAATCCTACTAAGAGTATCAAACACTTTGCACAATGTGAAAATTATTTCCACAAAGTGCTAGTACACCCCTTTTCAATTCGGCACCACAAGGTAAGGCTGATGCTGGTTAGGACTTGGCTTTCACCTTATCTCTCTTATACAGCGGTTCAAAGGAAAACTCTGCTTAGGGTCATCCCTTTTGGATGAAGCGCAATCCAAAAGCAGGCCCTTCTAAAGGAATAACTAAAATGTAAGATCAAGCACGTCAAACAAAGGTTCAATTGTCCCGTTATAAGAAAAATAAGGTGCAACTAGATTAGGCACACACACAATTGTAGTTGTCAATTGTCCCTTATGAAATTGAAGTGTTTGGCATTCATGTCTATTGTCCCTTAGAAAATTAAAGTTTTTTTGCATTCATGTCCATTGTCCCTTAAGAAAACAATATGTTCCTAAGACTTAGATTGCCAAAAAAGATGTTTTGTCCCTTAAGAAAGCAATATGTTCCTAAGAATTAGATTGCAAAGATAATTTGTTCAATTGTCCCTTAAGAAGGCAATATATTTCTAAGACTTAGTACGATAGATTGAGATTTCTTCAACACTCGTCCTGCATGAACATGTTAGGGAAACCCATTTGCTCTGTTTGAGTGATAAGAAGCTACAACAAGTTGACTAGTTCCACACAAACTCAAAAGTTAGCAAAAAATAAATCAAATGACCAAAAGCGCTTTACTGTCTTACCAAAGGAGACTTACTGTATTGCTGAAAGCACTACATTGTATTACCGAAAGCGAGTTACTACAGAACCAAAAGTGATCCACTGTGCTACCAGAAGCGTTGTACTATGCTACCAAAAGCATGTTACTATATGACCAAAAACGCTTTGCTACCGCAAATCTAGAAAAAAGTTAGATTTACTCAGAAAAGCTAGATCAAAAGATGATTTTATGGTTGACTTGAGGATCTAGGATGTAATAGATGATAAGATCTATAACCTGGAATCAAAAACCACTCACAAGATGCTGCAAAAAGATAGGTTAACTCAACAAACGATAGTACTCCTAAATATGTCAGCTTAGGAAATATAAATGATAATCGAAAGACAAATAAATCAGCTTGTCAGTCAATGAATGATAGATATGATGAGTTAGAAACCTTGTAAATCACAAAACAAGATCAGAAATCCTAATTTACCAAAAGTGCTTTACTATTATGCCAACTGCACTGCACTATGGTACCAAAAGCATGGTACTGTGCTGCCAAAGGTGCTACAGTATCACCTGAAGGCGCTGTACTATTCTACCATAAGCGCATCACTGTACTGCCAAAGACGCTTTTCTGTGTTAGGTGTGCTATCCCGTACTGTACTTAAAAAAATCAAAATTTTAAAGAAAAAGAGGGATTAGTGGGTCCCACCAGGCATGCCAGAATGTGTATGAGGAAAAATTGAGAGGTCGAATGATAAAATCACAACAAAGCAAATGATAATAATAACTCAATTACCCATAACATAAAGAGATCGATCTAAGTAAAAAGCCAATATCAATGAATAAATCAAATTAAAATAGGAAAAAATTCACCTAGATTGTATAGTTCTCTTTGTATGAATGTAGATTGGTCAATAACATTACGGAACCATGTTTGCAACAAGCGGATGTAGGTTGTGTTAGTGCTCAAAAGATCGATGTGTGCTCAACGATGTGATGTATGCTCAATTCGCTGTAAAGGATGCTTGAGAATAAATGATCAAAGAGGATTTGTGAAGAAGATGAGGGGAGTTTATATAGGTTTCAAACATGATCGATCAACGGTCCAAAAAATAAAATAGAATGAATGGTTGAGATAAATCAAATAACTCATGCTGAATGTGCACACGACATGTGTCACTCCAAAAAGGTATTTTTATTTGAGAGAATTGCTTTTTGATAAAGATAGATTTGATTTCATAAATTAGAATGCTTTTTCTTCTAATTCATGAGTTGATGAAAACAAGATAAATTAAAGCAAATTAACTTAACTTTAGGTTTGCCTTTTTTAGAGTTCTAAAAATAAGACTGATTGTGCACATGAGTTAACATGATATTTTTAGAGGAATTGGAAAGATAATTGAAATTAAATAAATAAATTTATTTAATTGATTGTGCATGATAGAGGAATATGAAGATTATAAATAAAATACTTGATTTTATTTATTTTTAGAGGATTGAGATAATTTAAATAAATTTGCATGATTTATTTAAATTTGGAAGAACAATTTGATTTAATTAAATAATGTAAATTATTTAATTGTAGATAAGAGGATTTGTGATGAATTAATTAAATAATGGGATATATTTAATTAATGTAGACTTGAAATTTGAAAAGGATAATGATTTAATGAAATAATAAAAATTATTTAATTTTGGAAGAATATAGAGGAATTTAATGAAATTAATTAAATAAAGAGGATTTATTTAATTACTGTTGAAAAAATGTGATTTTGTCACATTCCCAATTTTTTTCTTGCTATACTTTTACTTTTTACTTGGATATAAGTAAATTGATTATGATGTTTAGATTGATGAGAAGGAAAAACATGGATTTTATTGAATGTCATTTATTGGAATCATAGAAATGATTATGTTATTATTGATTTAATGTTTGATTTATTAGTTGAAATTAATTGAATAATGATGCACTGATCACATATTGTTTGATGACAAGTGAAACATGTTTACAGGTTATCAGATGACTCTCAGGGAAAAGAGAGAGAGAGAGAGAAAGAGAGAGAGAGAGTGTGTATCTTTTCAGGAGAGAGAGATAGACCTCAGGTTACGAGTGATTTATTTGCCAAACTGAGTATAAAGTGTTTAACGAAAATGTGAACTATGGTGTCATGAGAGGTAAGCTTTGTCTTGTCAGTTTTCTTCTGAACTTAATCGACAGGTAGTCGATATTGTTTCAAATCTTTCTAAGCCATCTTAGTCATTAATAACATTAATGACGTTGTTTGAGATTGATTTATAACTATTTACGTTTAACGTAAATATCACGGTGTTTTTGTCATAAAATGATAGTCTTATTACAACTATTAAGATATTCTATGTGTTGTAAATGATTAATAAATCATAAGACGTTTTCATCAAAGTCATTGATATACGATTATTGTCAACAGATTATGATGGGGAGACAAGCTCAACCCGATCATAATATCTGTAAACCTTGGTTTAATAATATCTTATTATTGAATAAACTATATCTATCCAATGCAATAGGTGATGTTATGATAATTACAATTGATGTAATGAATATTTATTATATATTGATGCCTTAGCATCGAATGAGGAAAATACTTTCCGTTGAGTAAGCCAAAGGCTTAATTATAGAAGAGTCCTCAATAGTGTTGGTGGTAGAACTAACCACTCATTAAAAATCATTTAATGATCAGTTGTGTTTTAGAGAGGTGTCGGTCACATCTTAGAAGGTGGACTGTGGTCTTTAAACCACCACAACTGTCGAGTCGTGGAGCAGTAATTCCCATCGACATGTGGGATGTACACACAAATAATGAACTTCAGTTTTGTTTTAAGGTATAGACTGTTAGGAAGTTGTAATCGAATGTAGAGGAGGAGGGAGGTGAGGCGACTCAATAGGAGTCGTGCCTCTGTCATTATGACCAATGACTTAAATGAGTCGTGGTTGTTTCATTTTAAGCAAGGGGTTTTAGAACTTGTAGGGGATACAGAAGGAGAATAGGTGTCATATTATAATACAGTAGCTATGACTTAGGTGCAGTCATAGTCCAGAGGCGTCGACTCTCGCCATCTCATCCAGTTCAAGTCTGTATATTCCAAGTATTCCTCAATGTTTGTATTAGAAATCCATGAGGTAAACGAATAGCAAATTTAAGACTGTTTAACTTAGTGATGAAGGTGACTATATGAGTTCACCGATAGGGATTAACTTTTTGCATTTTGTGTTGAGACAGTTGAAGAGTATTAAGTATCAACTTAAGATAGTTCAGTTAACATTTATGTAAACCTTCTATGAACTATTTTCCTGTAGTTGATGGAGACATCGAATGTTAATGGTTAAAAACTTGTCATACCAGTGAGTAAACTATTATAGGTAGACGGGGTCGACTACCTTCTTAGTGATTATAAATCGTTGAATATACCACACCATTAAATGAAAGATAAGTGTATAGTCATGAGCTTGAGTAGATGGCCTTCTTATTGATTTAGGTTTGAAGTCAGTCTATTAAGAGATTGAGATTTAATCATATGCTCTCGAATGGATGAACCATGTTTTCATTTTGAACCATATAGTAATAAGGTTAGAATGATTTAACATTTGTCTTGTAAAGGTTATTTATATAGGCATAACTGATAATGATATTTAACCAAGAGTTTTAGACTTATTTAATTCGTTAGTAAACTTTGTATCATGTCAAATGGTAGTAACTTGGAGTCATTAGGGAAAATGGAATAAGGTTTTATGAGATTTCCATTTAAGACTAATTGTCTTTATTATACATAAAGAGATCCAATAAAATGGAGTAGGATAAGTATACTAGAGAAAGACATAGTAGGGATATTTATACTGGGTTGTGTTTGTTATCAATGTTATTTTAATGATTCCTTTGTATAGGAGACATTATTATTTGAAAATTATAGTATTGTTAACTTTGATTAAGTTAATCAAGGGTTATTATCGATTCTAGAACTCCTAGATATAGGATATTGTTGTATGGTTATATCATATTAACAAGGATTATTGGGGTAACCCTAGAATCAACTATCAATCAATTGAATGGTTAAGTCATATAGACTTACTCAAGTCATAAGGTATTATTATTGTGACTCTTAGTTTAAACCAAGGCATGAATAAGGTTGATAAGAGTTATAAACTGCAGGAATAACACAGTATCCAAGTTGAGTAGGGGTGGGTGAACACAATGACTACGTTCTTATGAACATTATTGAAATTAAAAACTTTGGCCAAATTAATGCATTTGTTTTCTGCATGCATTGTTGGTTCACTATATTCAGATTGCTCATCCTATTGAAAAACATACTTAGCTAGAGGGTATCTAGGGTTGTATGGTTGATAGAGTTGAGTAGAATACAACACTTACTCATGAAAGGAAAATTACCATTGGTCACTTTTGGTCTATATCTCTCGAGAAGGGTAGGGCCACTTCCTATGTGGAAGATGTGTGGGAGACTGTTGGTCTGTGGTTGGAGGTAAATCACTGGAAAGATGCTCTCTCTCCAAGCAGGAAACATGCCAGGACTTGTGATAAAGAAGTCAGATATTCAAAAGCAGTATTTATTCCAAAATTTGTATATGTAATTGATTTACAATTGTAAAACATTATAAATGAGAAAGACATCATGGTTTATGATATATTTTAAAATAAATCTTGTAAATATAGTTACTTGATTATTGTTGAATAAAAAAGAAAAAAATTCTCTATCTCATTTTTACCTTGTTGAGTTACTCTATGGTAAATTTTAAGGTTTTTACTATGTTTTAGAATGTGGATGTTACATATGGTATCAGAGCTACCAGGTTCAACACTAGGGCTTATTAGACCACTATGCTTTCCCATAGTCAACATTTTGTGGTTAGCTAATGTTTGAAAATTTCTGTGCCAGGATGGTACATTTTAAGAAGACAGCAAGAAAGTCTATTAATTCGAGCCAACGTTTCCTTAAAGGTAAAAGAGAATGTGAGGCCATTATCAAAACCTTTGAGGGAACCAATGACAAGAGTGATATTTGGTTGAGTGATACCAAAACTCTAGTGACTGCCTTAACTCAAATCAAGCAAGTGAGAAAGGAGTACTTGGAAAGGGTTAAAGATGAGGAAATAACTTTGGTTAGGCGAGATCCCCGCATACCCACAACTGTTGAGATCATAGAAGTTAGGTCTGATAGTGAGTTAGAGGGTTATATACCTTGAGAATATGTATTTGAAAATGAGTCTAATGGATATACTCCTCTTGAGAATGACTTTTGAATTCATATCTTGTATTAAAGAAGAAAACTCTTTACTTTTGAAATGAAATAAATAAAGAGATTTGTTTTTGTGCCAAACTATTGTTTAAATTGAGTACTATGTTTTGATTTAATGGGTTACATTATAATCTAGAACTAATGGATAACTCAATATTCTCAAGTGTGAGAAATCGATAAACATGGTGCAGACAAGAACTAACCAAGGAGAATGTGAAGAGGAAAACCACCCACCAAATAATAAGCTGGACCAAATCATAACCATGCTTGAGGAAACCAAGAAAAGATTGGGTGATTTGGAGAAGAAAGTAGATGATAAAGGAAACACTAAGGGAGTAGGTGAAAATTCTCTTGGTGAAAGCGGAGAAAATCCTGAAGATAAAAGTAAGAGTACCGAACCTCATAAAGAGGCAAGGGATAGATTGACCTTGGAGCTTTCAAAGGATATGAAGAAGGTTGCTCCACCAAAATTTGATGGGACAGAAACTAGAGATGTTGCAGAAGCTTGGTTAACAGAGATGGAAAAGTACTTCGAGATAAGAAATTACTTGGAGGTGACCAAGGCAGTATGGGGAGCATTCCAACTGGCAGGAGAAGTGTCCACTTGGTGGATGAATAAAAAGATGGAATTGAATTTAAGCTCTCTAAGGGTAGCTAGGGATGAGTTCGTGGAACTCTTTCGTAAGAGGTGGTTACCGTAACTCTATTTTGACAAGAAACTTATTGATTTTCAAAATATTCGACAAGGAGATATGATAGTGGTAGAATATGGGGAAAAATTCACTTGACTCCTGAAGTATGTTCCATAGTATCAAAAGGATGAGAGATTCAGGATCATAAAATCCATCATGGGCTTAAATACTCAAATTGGTGGTGAAGTGGATGTACATGGTCCCACTACAATGGATCAAGTGTACGAGAAGGCAATCAAGCAAGAGCAAAAGCTGAAATTCATCTTGGCTTATCATGATAGAAGCCGCAAGAGGTTCAATGGAACTCCTAACAATCAACCCTATAAGAAAAGATATGAAAAGAGTTATGATAACAAGAGAAAAGATAAAGGACCTCAGAAGAACAAAAGGTGGATCTAGCAATGAGAAAAAGAATGGCAACTATAAAAGAAATGAAGATAACAATGGGAAGACTTCAAATAAGAAAGGACCCATTAGAGGATGCGTTACTTGTGGGGGCGACCACTATGCAAATTGTTGCCCTAATAAGAATCAAAATGGTCAACCAAGAGGTACTGCACTACCTACTCAGCACGAATCATTCCAACAAAGGATTGATGCATCTCTCGACAATCGTCAAGTAGAGTATCAAATCACACCCATTGAGATGACAGGTACTTTGTTTGGAGTCCCCATATCTATTTTGATTGATATAGGAGCCACTAAAAATTTTGTTTCTCCTAGAATTTTAAGTAAATTTTCTAGAAAAGTTGGTTACGTGTCTAAACCGTGGTCAATAGAATATGCTAACCAATCTAAGACTCAGGTAGAGAAATGTTTGTTTGAAGCCATTGTTGACCTTCCTAGTTTCTCAACTGAAGTAAATCTGTATGTAGCCCCCTTAGGTTCCTATGATGTGATCTGTTGTTCTCAAAATCAGCTACGCTCGTTTTTGTAGACAACCCCACGAAACTTGTCCGTTTCGTGAATCTACACTCTAAGATCGCAAATCGAGACAAGATTCCCTTGGTCTCATGTGAAGTCATTTGACATTCTAAACTGGTCTGCGACATTCCCTTGAATTGGTTTCTCGATATTCGCAAAGATCGTTCAAGTCGTAAACTAGTTAAAAGGTCAATTTTAGTGATTTTCAAGAGTTAGTGAAAATTTGAGTTTTGATATGTAACAGTGGCATTTTTTGCCACTTTTACATGTCTCCTTTTAAAGTTGTGAAATATGCAATAGAGGCATTTTTTGCCGCTCCGACATATCTCTTTTTGAGTTGTTTTCTTTAAACATGTAAAGGCAGCGAATTTTGCCACTGTTACATATTACTCCAAGTTTGTGCACTGTCGGCGAATTTCACCGCCTTGGCATGTTTATTAACACATGTGCGGGGTCGGCTGATTTTGCTGCCCGAACAAGATCTTCAGAATCTTGAACATCAAGTGCCATTAATGGCCACTCGTGCCACTCGTTGAACACTTGTTTTCGAGTTATTTAATATCTTTTGATTGTTTATTTCACCATTTCATTTCTTTCTCCCTAGCTATTTGTTGGACTCCTCTAGCATCGTTTGATCGCGCCGAGTTGTGATTTAATCGCACTCTTCATCATCAAACCTAGGGTTTCAGACGTTTGGACAAGTAAATTCTCTAGCCATTTTCTTTTTCTTTACTAGGGTTTTCGTCAGTTTTGAATGGCTTTCCTTTGTCTTAATTTTGTTATATGTTTTCGTTGAAAGATTGCTTTCTTAAACTGTTATGGTCATTTTGTTTAATCTCTAGTTAGTTCTTCGTTTCAAATATGTTTTTAGACAACCAATATTGGTGCCCTAAGTTTTACCGTATGAAGGATGGTGGATTCATGGCTCAAACCTTTGAATACTTCCCAAGTACCAAAAGGGTATGGGCGGCGAATTTCGCCACCCTTACACGAACATCCCTTAACCCTTCCATTGTGCAGTATCACTGAAATCTTCCACCCTTCCCTCAGGTTACCTTGAACTGGTGATATGCATCGTCGGCGAAGTTTACCGATCAAACATCACGAAGATCTTGCCATCCAACCTCACATGGAGTCGGCAAAATTTGCCGCTTGTGCATGTTTTCAATGATTTTTAAATGGAAGTGTATGGGCGGTGAATTTCGCGACCCTTACACAAAGATCTTTCAGTTTCGAGCACATGCAATGTCGGTGTAAAATACTGTTCAAACCTCAAACTTGGCACAATTCCTAATTACCTGCAGTAGCGGTGAATTTTGCCACTCTATCACAATTTTGCTTTTCCTAATACATGCATGGGTGGCAAATTTTGCCGCCAATGCAAATAAAAAAACCCTCATATGCAAGGGCGGTGAATTTTGCCGCCCATGCAAAAACTATCCCAAATTTTCCTAACTCTGGAAAATTTCCAGTTTTGATTTTCTAAGCCCGCTTTTCCTCTGATTTTTGGCCAGCTTGCACTATAGCCCTTTTTCAAGCACATTCCCATAGTCGTGATCATCAACATGCAATTTTCCCAGATTGCCAGTATTTTACCTAATTGCATGATCATGACTTTTTGCTACAGTTTCTTCTGTGGAGCTTCGTTCTACATCAAACTTCTTCTTGGTGAAAGCTCATCCAAATGACTGAGTTGTCCTCAAAGAAATCAAAAGTGATGAAGTACAAATATCAAGGTGTTTTCCCAATCACCTCAGTCCATTCTAATGTTGATGACATTAGAGATACGGAGATTGGCCATGTTGATATGGTTGAGTTTGTAGAGAGAACCAAGTCAAGCAACCCCAGTGCTATGATGAAGAAGATAGTTGAAAGTAATATTCATCTGGTGTCATCCTTCCTAGTGGCAGCTCACAACACAGAATTTGTTCTTCAGTGTGCCCATTTCTATAACAAAGATATTAGAGCTGTGGTGGACGCCAGTGGTAATGTGATAATCAGGTTGGATCCTGAGTTCATTGATAAGGTGTTCATGTGTCCTCCTGCAACAGAGGTATTGAAGCTCAGAACGAATATGACAAGAATCCAGAGAAAGTAAAGAAAGTGATCAACAATAAATGGCTGAAGACTGCAAGGTCAAATTTGTCAAGATGGCCACGTAGCTTCCCTCGAAGTGATTTTGTAGAGGAAGTTGGTGACCTGATTACTCTCCTCAGTAGGATAAGAGGTTTGTCTTCCTCTTCACAGTTTCATGAATGGATGTATCCTTTCATTAAGGTCATACTCCAAGGTAAGCAAACCATTTTCTGGGGAGAACAAATTAGTAACGCTTTGCATGAACAGCTGGCGAAGGTATCCACTACCTCCAAGTTCTACCTGACTTCCTATCTAGTGTACATTGCAGCCTCAATGAGAATCTTTCCACGATTAACATCAGAAGGGGATAGGAGGATAGTTCCTGTATACCAATATTATTCCCAGTTGACATTGAAAGGTTCAATTCATCATTTCAGAAGAGTGAATGATGCATTCTTTGCTGTATTCTTGTGTCTTTTTGATCCCCAACTGGAACAGAGAAGAGTTTCAGATGAGGCATGGACAGTGGTGAATGATTTTAGGTGTATGTTTTTACAATTTCCTTCTCTTTCATACTTGAGGGTTGGCTTTTTCCAAGGTTACCCTTATATGCTTCCAAGATTCCCTTTAGACAAATGATTGTCGTGCATAACAAACAAATGGAACTTAAGAAGCCTAGTTTCAGATTCCCAGTGGAAATCGGCAGATATTCAGTAATGACTACCGCAAAGGCAAGGGCCATGGAGATAGAGATGCAGCTGGTCACCATGAAGCAATTCAAGAGGAGACCAAAGTTTGATTACAGGGGCATAAAGGATAAAATCAGAAGGAAAACTCAATTTCATGAACCCATGGTAGAAGATGTTTGGGTAGATTTGAGGACAGAGGAAGATATCAGGAAGCTAGACTACAGTAGGTTGTCCCTTGAATAGATTGAATATCTAGGACTTGCTAATATTCCAGAGGATCTTGCGGATGATGGGGAATTGGTTGATGACAAATATAATGTTAAGCAGATTGCTAATACTCCTCTCCCTCCAATCCAATGGTCCCAAAAGGAGTTGACCTCTTTGAGGAAAAGATTTGAGCCTATATTGGCTAACACCAATAACTGGCTGGCAGATAAAGGAATTACTCTGAAAGAATTCCTCACTGGATCAGAAATTGAAGTTCAAGAGCAAACTAGTAAAAAGGTGGAAAACATAACAAAGAACAAGAGTGATGTTCCCTCATCCTCTAAAACACATAAGCCTAAGATCAGATTTGTTACAAAGAAATCAAAAGGTGTGGAGGAAGAACCTGAAATAAAAGATATGGAAGTTAAGGAGCCAGCTACTGAAGAGCCAACCACAGAAGAGATGGATGTTGAAGATAGGACTACAGATCAACAAGACGAGGAGGCTTTGTCTCCATAGGAAAATACACGAAAAGAAATGGGAGTATCATCCCCATTGTAGCTCCTGTGTCTGTTTCCCCTATTGATACTCCCTCTTTTGAATCTCCCTCTCCTAAAATAATTTTTGATAATCCTCAACCCATGGTAGAAGATCTTCTCCGTTCTTCAGGGTCTATTCCTAGTTTGTCTTCTTCGTCTTTTGATATTGGGGATACATCCATTTTTGATCATTTTGTAATGAATACTGAGCAAGTCTCTAGTGCAAATGTAACAGGTGTGGTTTTTACTAACACCCTGCCTATTGTTTCTATCAGTACAAGCACAGTTCCGAGAACACCACCAGAAGGAATGGATCCCAATGTGAGTACTTCTCTGCTCCCACCTTGGTTATCAGCTTACACGCCAAAGAGGAAAAAGCAAGTCATCTCCCCAGATGACTTTGATTTCACTAAGTTGGTACCTACAAAGCCTAAGGCCCTGAAGAAACCAAAGATTCTTTCCAGGGTCCTTGAAGACAAGGGACACAAATTCCTGGAGATAGCAAAACCTCCACAGGATGCAACTATTGAAGGTTTTGATATGAATGACTACTCTATTTCTAGAGTTGAATTGGGCAAAATAACCCATGAAAGCGCTAAAAATGATATGCAGTTAGCCATGGACATCCTGATCCAGAAGTTTGATAGGGAAAAAGAAATGAAGGATCACTACAAGGCAATGGTAGAACAACTAACTATGGTGGTAAGGAAAACCACTTTGAACTCAGAAGCAGTTACTCCAGAGGCCATTTCTGTAGAAGACCCCATCATCCTGAAAGCGGAAAGGACTCATCTCAAAGGGAAAGTACTTGAAGAGTACTTAGATAGGATGAGTGCACAAGGAATCTCTTTGCTCACAGACGTATCTAAGAAGACAGATAAAATGAGGAAAGTAAGAGCAGAACTTAATGACCTCATTGATACTATTTCTCAAAATATGGAACGCACAGAGGATACTCATGATAAATGGGCAGAGATGAGGAAATTGAAAATAAGCACCCTAATATCAATTGGCACCATCGGTAATAGGGATTCTTATACAGAAACAAAGGAGGCTTTGATGTACATGAGTAGTATGCTAAGAAATTTGATCAAGGATCTTGAAGCTGCAAAGGAAATCAGTGAATAAAGTGATGTCAACCTTTTGCATAAGTTGGAGGAGTTGCCTTGTAAGCTGGTATCACAGGACAACCAATTTCTTTCAACAGAAGAAATGGTTTAGGAATTTGAAGACATGTTCCAGAAATAATTCAAAGACAAAACATTTTCAATGACTTCTGTGGACAATATTTTAGACAACCAGTTAACTTTGGATAATCTAAAAACTAAGTTAACTGGTCATGCAAAATCAATCACTACAGTGAGGGATGCCATAGTGAGAACCAAGATGATCTTCAAGAACGCATTCAACCCAGATAGCATTGAGATGCAAGCGGCTTTCACTATGTATGATGATCACATGAGGAAAAGTGGCGACACAAATTGAAGCAGTTTTTCCTTAGTTTATTTTTCATTTTTTCTGATGTACTTTCAAAATAATTTTGGACATTTTTACATGTACATTTTTCATATGTAATTACATGTAAAAATATAGGAAGTCCCAAGTCAATAAGGACTCCTATTTTTTAATAAGTCAAAGTAGTTAGGTTTTTCCTAAATTTTCTCAAGGCCTCTCCCTATAAATAAAGAGGGCCTCTTTTGTAAATATTATCTTTTATCTATTGTAGCAAAACTCTGCCGAATTGAGAAGCAAGTTGAGACTTTGTGCTTAGTTGTGTAAATCAATTTTCAGATATTTATCAATACAAGATAGCAAGTTGAATTCCAATCTTTGTCTTGGAGCGATTTGTTTTATGATAGAATTGTTCTTATGTCTTTGCTATCATATTATCTTTGATAAGTAATTGAAGTATGATGGTTTATTTCAAGTGATCAAGGAGTATTCTAAATCTAATTTTAATAGACTTTGAGCTATAAAATCATTTGTGAGAATTGTGTTGTGTTCATGAATGAGAAATAGCTTGAAGACTTTGTGCTGCAAGTTGTTATCTTTGATCTATTTATCTCATTTTGGCATATAGTGAAGACTTTGGGCTGCACTATACTCCGAATCATTTTATTTTCCGTTGGTGAACAAAGTAACGGAAGACTTTGTATTTCCGTGGATTTTGTGGTAATTCATAGTTCTTGGCCTTATATCAGTTTTGTTGAAATCATAATATATTGTAAACATCGTTTCTGAAAAAAGAGAAATGGATGGTATGATCACACCCCCAAGTTAGTTTTAGTTTAAAATAAAGTTATAATAATTGATAGGGAACCTCCCCTTGCTGAGAGGAGAGATTTATCTCATTGTACTGTGGTTGATATACCCATTTTGCCTTCAGTTAGTTGAAGACAAAATATTCACCCAACATGATCCTAGGAATGAATTGGTTATGGAAACATAGAGCTAAGGTTGACTATTTTTTAAAAACAGTTGAATGCTTAGATGATTTGGAAAATTTGACCCAATTCCAAGGGATTCAGAGAGAAGTTAAAATTAGGACTATCTTTTCTAAGCAATTAAAAAGGGCTAGAAGGAAAGGTTGTCAGTTGTTCATAGTCAAAATGGAACAAGGGGAGGAAGGGGTAGAAAACCCTAGTTTATCTTTTGGAGAAAAGTATCCTTTTCTTTGGGCATTCCAGGATGTGTTTCCAGAAGAACTTCCAGGATTATCTCCCAAGAGGGTGTTTGATTTTGCTATTGATATTAAACCAGGATCTAAGCCTATATCGAAAGCACCCTATCATATGACGACAACTGAGTTAATGCAATTGAAAGCACAATTACAAGAATTGTTGACAAAAGGTTTAATCAAACCCAGTGTTTCACCCTGGGGTGCACTAGTTATTTTTGTTAAGAAGAAGGATGGAACACTTCATTTGTGTATAGATTATTTTATGCTTAATAAAGCAACGGTAAAGAACAAATATCCTTTGTCATGTATTGATGATCTTTTTTATCAGATGCGTGAAGCTGCTATGTTTTTGAAGATTGATTTGCGATCAGGATATCATTAATTAAGACTGAAGGATGAAGATATTCATAAGACAGCTTTTAGAACTAGATATGGACACTATGAGTTCATAGTGTTACCATTTGGTTTGACAAATGCTCCTACTGCATTCACGAATCTGATGAATAGTATATTCAGAGATTGTTTGGTTAAGTTTGTTTTAGTATTTCTAGATGATATACTCATTTATTCTAAGAATGAGGAAGAACATCATCGACACTTGCAAATAGTTCTACAGAGGTTAAGAGAACATAAGTTATTTGGGAAGCTATCTAAGTGCACATTCTTTTAGAAGGAGGTTCAATACTTAGGTCATATCATATCAGCGAATGGAATATCTATTGATCCTACAAAAATCTCAACCATTCTAGATTGGCTTGTACCAACAAACGTACATGTGGTGCATAGTTTCATGGGCCTGGTAGGCTATTATAGAAAGTTTGTTCTAAATTTCTCTAGTATTGCTAGTCTAATCACTTCTCTGCAGAGGAAAGGAAAGATATTTGAATGGACAGACAAATGTCGGGAAGCATTTGATCTTTTAAAGGAAAAGTTAACTACAACTCCAATCTTGAAAGTTTTGACTTCGAAGGACAATTTGAGGTAATTACAGATGCCTCGGGAGAAGGATTAGGAGGAGTGCTTATGCAAGATGGAAGAGTTATAACATATGAATCTAGGAAATTGAAATCCTATGAGAAAAATTATGCACCGCATGATCTGGAATTGGCAGTAGTAATTCATGCCTTACAGATGTGGAGACATTAGCTGTTGGGAAAGACTTTTGTACTTAAATCAGATCATCAAAGTCTTAAGTATATTTTCTCACAACCGCATTTGAATGCACGACAAAGGAGATGGTTAGAATTGATATTTGACTATGACTTTGAGATAAACTACATCAAAGGAAAAGAGAATAGAGTAGCTGATGCTTTGAGTCATAGAAGACATATAGCTTCTATTATTTCTATTCGTGGAAATTTCAAGGATTTGGTATTGCAAAATTTATCTGGTGATGAGTTTTATGAGCAGGTTAAGCAAGCTCTGAAAGATAATCCAAAAGATCCAAGGTATGATGGATTTCTGTTTCAGTAAGATGGACTATTGAGGTATAAAGATAGAATTTATGTACCTAATTTAGCTAGATTGAGGGATTTAGTATGGAAATACATTCATACTGCACCATATTTAGGACATCCAGGGATGACCAAACTTTGAGTAGATGTTAAACCTCTTTATTTCTAGAAAAGAATGAAGAATGATGCTGCAAGATTTGTAGCAAGTTGTTTAAAATGTCAAAGGGTAAAAGCAGAGCATCATCACCCCACCGGATTCTTATATCCACATGTTGTACCAGAGTGGAAATGGCAAGTTATAAGTATGGATTTTGTTCAAGGTCTTCCTATGTCAAGAAATAGACATGATGCCATTTTAGTGGTGGTTGATAAGCTCACAAAGGTAGCACATTTCATACCAGGGAATTTGACTGATGGAGCACTTGTGTTAGCTCATAAATTTGTGCAAGATGTGTTTAGATTGCATGGTTTCCCTGAAAAGATTATCTCAGATACAGATGCCCGTTTAACATCAAGCTTTTGGCAAACTTTGTTTTTTGCGCTAGGGACTAAACTTAGTGTGAGTATAACTTACCATCCTGAAACCAATGGTCAAACTGAGAGGGTTAACCAAGTCTTGGAAGATTTGTTGTGAATGTATTGCATGGATCAGTAATATAAGTGGGAAGAATACTTACCACTTATGGAATTTGCTTATAACAATTCTTATCAGTCCGCTATTAAGATGGCGCCATTTGAAGCATTGTATGGAAGAAGATGTCAAACTCCTATAAGCTAGGATAAGCTAGAGGATAGGATTAGCATTGGGCCAAAAATGCTAGCTGAAATGGAAGGGAAAGTTAAGCTGATCAGAAAAAGATTGGCAGAAGCCAATGATAGGCAAAAGAGCTACGCAGATGCAAAGTGTGTTCCAAGGCAATTTTCTGTTGGAGAAAAAGTTCTTTTGAGAGTTAAACCTCAGAAGAGTTCTATTAAGTTTGGGAAATCTTCTAAGTTGCCCCCTCGATATGTGGGGCCCTTTGAAGTGCTTGAAGTAGTCAATCTGGTTGCCTACAGAATTGCTCTACCACCAGTCTTATCTAGAATGTACAATGTTTTTCATGTGTCTTATTTGAAGAAATATGTTGTAGGTAATAATCATATTTTGACTTGGAATTCTTTACAGATGCAAGACCCAAGGGTGGTCACAATTGAGCCACTCAAGGTGTTAGAAACGGGCAAGGTCCGCTTGCTTAACAAAGAGGTCTTGCAATGCAAGGTCCAATTGTTGCAAGTATGGGTTTAACCGGTGTTGTCATTGATGTCAAAATACTCATATTGCATTAATAAGAAGGATTGGATGAGCTGTGTGCTGAGGATATTGAGAAAATTAGTTTCAATCAGGAACAGTGAAGAATAGTGATGACAACAAGGTAAAAGTCCAAGATAGGTTGAGGATCAGAGGATGCAGTTTAAAGGGTTTGTAGATATAAGTCTTGAGATGCTCCAGTCAAGTTTTCATAGGTCCGCATGAAGATCTGAAGAAGTTATGGTTGTTCAAGTAGAACCAGCTCCGGCAGGTGTCCAGAGGTGACAGAGTGACACAGATAGGTCCAGTGAGGTCCGATAATGCATTATCCCATTCTGCGGATCTGAGGGAGTGTTGAGGACATCCCTTTGAAGTATCAAATAGATTGGTTCATGGTTTGAAGGTCTGGAAGAGCCTATTCATTTGTGACAGTGATGATAGACTATGTTCTTGAAGCTCTGGATGAAGGAGAGAAGAATTCCAGTAGGATGATGAAGTGCGGATGTTCTTGGTGATTCAGGGAAGGTTATGATGATCGTTGGATCATGTCCAGTTCATGTTGGTGGTCTGCATTGAAGTTAGAGTTTGCATTTGAAGAATAACCACCGGATATTGGTGTTCTTCTTGAGACTGGCCGACCGGATATATTACACATCTTGCGAATGTTCTTGTAGGTGTTTGCCGACTTAGATGATTGTTCCTAAGTCGATGCCTTGTATAAATAAGGGATTGTGAAGTCATTTTTGAAGAGTGTCTTGTTGTGATGAGTGTGTGGTAGCGAGGAGAAGTGTGAAAGGCAGAGCAGAAGTTTTTGGGCTTTAATGGAACTAATTCAAGCATGGTGAAGATGCTATTTTCTAGTTCATAAAGGTGATACTTATTTCTTTGTAGATAGTGTGTCTCTTGTAGGTAGTGAGCCTCTTGTGAGCAGTGTGCTTGGGCTGTGAGCCCTAATTAGCATGTGCCATTTGTTCTTTTCTATTCTTCTAATAGAGAATACATTCTTGGGTTAATCACCCCGTGGTTTTTCCCTTAACCGGGTTTTCCACATCAAAATCTTGGTGTGTTATGTGTTGATATGTTTCTGCTTTTTGATTTGAATGTATTATGGTTCATGATTAATATTCTGCTAATCACTAAAGAAGATTCAAGTGTTTATTTTGAGAAAGTTTCGCACAACTAATTCACCCCCCCTCTCAGTTGTGTGCCCTAAGTCTAACAATTGGTATCAGAGCTAAGTTCCTCTAAAAGGAGCTTAACCACTTCAGGAGATCCAGGATGTCGTCATACAAGAAGGATAGTCTAAAGTTTGATGGAACCAACTTTGCTCTTTGGAAAGGTTGCATGAAATATCACTTGCAGTGTATGGGAATGGTGTACTGGTCCATGGTCACAAAAGTGTATGTACCTCCACAGGGTGGTCTAACAACCCTAAATGAAATCACAGATGTTGAAAACAATCTGCGGACCAAAGAGGCTCTTCTAAGTGCATTAACTGACTCAGAGCTCTCAAATGTTATTGACCTACAAACTACCTATGAGATCTAGATTAAATTGGAACTTTTGCATGAAGGAGATGAGTATGTTAAATGTGCAAGGTTACAGAGTCTAAAAGGGAAATTTGAAAAACTGAAGATGAGAGATGATGAAAATATTACCACTTTTATGCCAAGAGTGAATCAGCTAGTCTGTGGAATCAAAAATTTTGGTGGAGTCTTGGATAAAAATGAGATTGTTGGTAAAATTCTCAGATCCCTTCCTGCCTCTTACAAAATCAAGGTTGCTGCCATTGATGAATTCAGAACCCATGCCATTGTCACAAGAGACCAATTAGCTGGCAAACTGGCTGCTTTTGAAATGACCGAGTTTGGAGATGATCCCCCCAAAACTGAATCTGCATTCAAAGCCAATGCCTCTGTGAAAGGTAAACAAGGATTTGATCCAGGAGAGAACTCATCAAGGAAACTGTCATGGTATGAAAAAGTAAGAAAAGACCTTGAAGAAGAAGTAGAAACTGCTCAACTTGAAGCCCTCATTGCAAAGAGAATGCCAAGAGGATCCAGTGAGTATGAAGGAAAATTACCTTTTAAGTGTTTTAACTGCAATAAGATTGGTCATTTTGCCTCAAGATGTTTGGAAAGGTTTTCAAAGCCAAATCCTAACAGATCAAGATTCCAAAAGAATTGTCACTATGTTCATGAAGAAGATGATAATGAAGGAGTAACAGATGATGAATCAGAGACAAAAAACAGATCCGAAAGTGAATGGGTGTTTATTGCCAACAAGGAAGAAGAACCAATATCCTCTGTATCTACCAATCATAAAGTTGTAGAAAGAGCTTTGGCTGCCCAAGTTGAAGAAAAGAATGATTGGGTCATTGATAGTGGTTGCTCTCACCACATGACAGGTGACAAAAATAAGTTCATAGACTTGGAAAGGTATGAAGGAGGAGTGGTGAAGTTTGGTGATAATTCTGCTGGTAGAATTAGAGGAAGAGGAACTATTTTTTTTTATGGAAGAAACAAAACTAGTAATGTACTGTATGTTGAAGGTTTGAAGCACAATCTTCTCAGTGTTGGATAGTTGGTGGACAAAGGCTATGATCTCTGATTCAAGGATGGAAAATGCAAAATCTTTGAAAGATTCAGAATAGAGATTGCATCCGGTGCTCAAACTAAAGGTAATATCTTCCACTTAGTTGGTACTGGTAAAATCTGTTTATTTGTTCAAGTTGATCAGAGTTGGTTATGGCATAGGAGAATGTGTCATATGAATTTTGATAAAATCATCAAGATAAGCAATACTCAGGCTGTAAGAGATCTTCCAAAATTGGTGAAACCTACTAACAGCTTGTTCAAGGAATGTCAGTTGGGTAAGCTGAGCAGAGTCACATTCAAAAGCAAGGAACTGTCTTCTACTGGATTATTGGACTTAGTTCACACTAATCTTTGTGGTCCAGCAAGAACCAGGAGTATTCAAGGTGATAGATACTTCATGCTGTTAATTGATGACTATTCCCGGATGATGTGGGTAATCTTTCTAAAGGAGAAATTAGAAGCTCTTGAGAAATTCAAAATATTCAAGGCTATGGTAGAAAATGAAACAGGATTAAAGTTGAAGTGTCTGAGGTCTGATAGAGGTGGAGAATTCACATCCGGTGAGTTCATAGAGTTCTGTGAGAAACATGGAATCAAGAGACAGTTGTCTTCTCCTAGGACTCCACAGCAGAATGGAGTAGTGGAGAGAAAGAACCAGACCATCCAGGAAGAATCTAGGACCATGATGATGGAAGCAAATGTTCCTCAGATCTATTGGAGAGAAGTTGTCAGCACTGCAGTCTATACTCTTAATCAAGTTCAAATCAGAAACAATACCGGTAAGACCCCTTATGATCTCTGGTTTGGCATTACTCCTACTGTAACATTTTCAGTCTTTGGTAGCAAGTATTACATCAAAAGAGATGAAGATTTAGGCAAGTTTGATGCTAGAAGTGATGAAAGAATATTCTTGGGTTACTCTACTCAAAGCAAAGCATACCGATGTTATAACAAGAGACTAAGAAAGATGATAGAAAGTACAAATGTGAAGGTTGATGAGGGAATAGATAAACCCTCAAGGTTTTATGAGTATGATGAAGATGATCAAAATGGTGTTCTGGTTCAAGGAGCTCAATCCTCTCCTGAAAGTCAGATTCAGACTGATCCGGTAAATTAGGAAGAAGAGATAAGTCTGAATGAGCCTGATCAAGAAACAGAAGTGCAAGAAACTCCTAAAGTTCCAAGGTATATAAGACTGAACCACTCTGAAGATCATATCATAGGTGACAAAAGCAAAGATGCGCAAACTAGAAGGAAAATTGCTCAAAATTCAGATGAATATTGTCTGATTTCAAAGATTGAACCTAAGACAATAAATGAAGCCTGCAATGATGAAAACTGGACCAAAGCAATGGAGGAAGAGTTGATGTAAATTAAGAAAAATCACACTTGGGATCTTGTTCCCAGACCTAGAAACAAGAATGTGATTGGAACCAAACGGGTCTTCCAGAACAAACTAAATGAAGTTGGTGAAGTAATCAGAAATAAAGCCAGATTAGTCTGCAAAGGCTACTCTCAAATAGAAGGGATTGATTTTGAAGAAACCTTTGCTCCGGTGGCAAGAATTGAAGCAGTCAGACTATTTCTTGCATTTGTTGCCTTCAAGGATTTCAAGGTGTATCAGATGGATGTCAAGTCTGCCTTCTTAAAGGGTGACTTAGAAGAAGAAGTGTACATTGAACAACCGGATGGTTTTTAATTATCTGAGCATGGTGATATGGTCTGCAAATTGAAGAAGGCACTGTATGGACTAAAGCAAGCCCCTAGAGCTTGGTATGAAAGACTGGACAAACATCTTTTGAAGATTGGTTTCAACAAAGGTACTGCTGACAGTAACCTATATTTCAAAATTGATCATGAAAACATCTTGATTGTTGAAGTATTTGGTGATGATATCATATTTGGAGGAAGAGACAGTATGTGTAAAACCTTTGCAAACCAAATGAAAAGTGAGTTTGAAATGTCAATGCTCGGTGAAATGAACTTCTTCTTGGGTTTGCAAATTACTCAGACAAATAAAGGAATCTTTATTTCTCAGACCAAATATGTGAAAGAATTGTTGAGGAAATTTAGAATGGAAGATTCAAAGCCAATGAACACTCCCATGGCAACCGGATGTAAGTTGAGCAAAGATGATAACTCTCCTAAGACAGATCAGACAAAGTACAGATCAATGATTGGAGGATTATTGTATCTCACTCAAACTAGACCAGATATAATGCAGGCTGTTGGTCTTGTGGTGAGATTCCAGGCTGATCCTAGAGAATCTCATGTCATGGCAATCAAAAGAATTTTTAGGTACTTGAAAGGAACAGTTGAGTATGGTCTGTGGTATCCTAGAGATCATAATTTTTCTCTTCATGCATATACAGATGTAGACTGGGTAGGAGATGTGGATGATAGGAAGAGTACAAGTGGAGGAGCATTCTTTTTGGGAAAAAGATTGGTTTCTTGGCTAAGCAAGAAATAAGAGGCAATATCCCTGTCTACAACTGAAGCAGAATACATTGCAGCAGCAGGTAGTTGCACTCAAGTTCTGTGGATGAAGCAGATGCTAAGAGATATTCAAGTAGAATATGAGGAGCCTATCACAATTTTCAGTGATAATTCAAGTGCAATAAATATTTCTAAGAATCCAATGTTGCATTCTAAGACTAAGCATATATCTATCAAGTTTCACTTTCTGAGAGAGAAAGTGAACAAGGATGAAGTCAGATTGGAGTATGTGCCCTCCAAGGATCAGATTGTAGATATCTTTACTAAACCTCTACCTAAGGACTCTTTTAATATCTCAAGGAGAAGTTAGGGGTTATTGCCCCTCCGGTGATGAACTAAAGTGCACTGATGTGCATCAGTTTGGTGAGTATCATAGTCACATCTTGTGATTCAGATTGATGTTAGGGAGCTGCTACTCAAGGGGAGCAGCAGGTATGAGTCTGAGGTGGTGAAATTGCAAGTATGAGCCCTTTGCCATTGATGTCAAAGGGGGAGAGAATACATGTGAAAAATAAGTGGTTGCTGATCAAAGGGGGAGCAGTAAAGGGAGAGAAGACATGTGAATGGTTGCTATTAATAGGGGGAGTTGTGACAATAAGGAGAAGTTCTTATCTTGATGGTTTTTCACATCATATGTTGCCATCAATGACAAAGGGGGAGATTGTTGCAAGTATGGGTTTAACCGGTGTTGTCATTGATGTCAACATACTCATATTGCATTAATAAGAAGGATTGGATGAGCTGTGTGCTGAGGATATTGAGAAAATTAGTCTCAATCAGGAACAGTGAAGAACAGTGATGACAACAAGGTAAAAGTCCAAGATAGGTTGAGGATTAGAGGATGTGGTTTAAAGGGTTTGTAGATATAAGTCTTGAGATGCTCTAGTCAAGTTTTCAAAGGTCCGCATGAAGATCTGAAGAAGTTATGGTCATTCAAGTAGAACCGGCTCTGGCAGGTGTCCAGAGGTGAAAGAGTGACACAGATAGGTCCGGTGAGGTCCGATAATGCATTATCCCGTTCTGCGGATATGAGGGAGTGTTGAGGACGTCCATGTGAAGTATCAAACAGATTGGTTCATGGTTTGAAGGTCTAGAAGAGCCTATTCATTTGTGATAGTGATGACAGACTGTGTTCTTGAAGCTCCGGATGAAGGAGAGAAGAATTTCAGTAGGATGATGAAGTGCGGATGTTCTTGGTGATTCAGGGAAGGTTATGATGATCGTTGGATCATGTCTAGTTCATGTTGGTGGTCCATATTGAAGTTAGAGTTTGCATTTGAAGAATAACCACCGGATATTGGTGTTCTTCTTGAGATTGGCCGACCGGATATATTACACATCTTACGAATGTTCTTGTAGGTGTTTGCTGACTTAGATGATTGTTCCTAAGTCGATGCCTTGTATAAATAAGGGATTGTGAAGTCATTTTTGAAGAGTGTCTTGTTGTGATGAGTGTGTGGTAGTGAGGAGAAGTGCGAAAGGCAAAGTAGAAGTTTTTGGGCTTTAATGGAACTAATTCAAGCATGGTGAAGATGATATTTTCCAATTCATAAAGGTGATACTTATTTCTTTGTAGATAGTGTGTCTCTTGTAGGCAGTGAGCCTCTTGTGAGCAGTGTGCTCAGGCAGTGAGCCCTAATTGGCATGTGCCATTTGTTCTTTTCTATTCTTCTAACAGAGAATACATTCTTGGGTTAATCACCCCATGGTTTTTCCCTTAACCGGGTTTTCCACGTCAAAATCTTGGTGTGTTATGTGTTGATATGTTTCTACTTTTTGATTTGAATGCATTATGGTTCATGATTAATATTCTGCTAATCACTAAAGAAGATTCAAGTGTTTATTTTAAGAAAGTTTCGCGCAACTGATTCACCCCCCCCTCTCAGTTGTGTGCCCTAAGTCTAACACCAATGGGCCCAATATGCTGAGGAAAATGCTACATGGGAGGATTACAATGAATTATATCAAAAGTTTCCTCATTTATTTAATAATGTTGCTAGTGGAAAACAATGAATTTTTTTTCTAGTCACTTTTGATACCTTATATCATCAAGGAAGATGAATATTTAGGGGAAGGATATGTCACATCCCCAATTTTTGTCTTGCTATACTTTTACTTTTTACTTGGATATAAGTAAATTGATTATGATGTTTAGATTGATGACAAGGAAAAACATGGATTTTACTGAATGTCATTTATTGGAATCATAGAAATGATTATGTTATTATTGATTTAATATTTGATTTATTAGTTGAAATTAATTGAATAATGATCCACTGATCACATATTGTTTGATGACAAGTGAAACAGGTTTATAGGTTATCAGATGATTCTCGAGGAAAAGAGAGAGAGAGTATCTTTCCAGGAGAGAGAGAGAGAGATAGACCTCAAGTTACGAGTGATTTATTTGCCAAACTGAGTATAAAGTGTTTAACAAAAATGTGAACTGTGGTGTCATGAGAGGTAAGCTTTGTCTTGTCAGTTTTCTTCTGAACTTAATCAACAGGTAGTCGATATTGTTTCAAATCTTTCTAAGCCGTCTTAGTTGTTAATAACGTTAATGATGTCGTTTGAGATTGATTTATAACTATTTATGTTTAACGTAAATATCATGACGTTTTTGTCATCAAATGATAGTCTTATTACAAATATTAAGATATTTGACATGTTGTAAATGATTAGTAAATGATAAGACATTTTCATCGAAGTCATTTATATATGATTATCATCAATGGTTTATGATGGGGAGACAAGCTCAACCCGATCATAATATCCGTAAACCTTGGTTTAATAATATCTTATTATTGAATAAACTATATCTATCCAATGCAATAGGTGATGTTATGATAATTACAATTGATGTAATCAATATTTATTATATATTGATGCCTTCACATCAAATGAGGAAAATACTTTCCATTGAGTCGATGGCTTAATATTGAGTAAGCTAAAGGCTTAATTATAGAAGAGTCCTCAATAGTGTTGGTGGTAGAACGAACCACTCATTGAGAATCATTTAATGATTAGTTGTGTTTTAGAGAGGTGTCAGTCATATCTTAGAAGATGGACTGTAGTCTTTAAACTGCCACAACCGTCGAGTCATGGAGCAGTAATTCCCATCGACATGTGGGATGTACGCACAAATAATGGACTTCAGTTTTGTTTTAAGGTTTAGATTATTAGGAAGTTGTAATCAAACGTAGAGGAGGAGGGAGGTGAGGCGACTCAGTAGGAGTCATGCCTCTATCATTATGACCAACAACATAAATGAGTCGTGGTTGTTTCATGTTAAGAAAGGAGTTTTAGAACTTGTAGGGGATACAGAAGGAGAACAAAAGGTGTCAGATTAGAATATAGTAGCTATGACTTAGGTGCATTCATAGTCCAGAGGCGTTGACTCTGTAATCATTCACCATCTCAGCTGGTTCAAGTTTGTATATTCCAGGTATTCCTCAGTGTTTGTATTAGAAATCCATGAGGTAAACGAATAGAAAATTTAAGATTGTTTAACTTTGTGATGAAGACGACTATATAAGTCCTCCGATAGGGATTAACTTTCTGCATTTTATGTTGAGACAGTTGAAGATTATTAAGTATCAACTTAAGATAGTTCAGTTAACATTTATGTAAACCTTCTATGAATTGTTTTCCTATAGTCGATGGAGACATCGAATGTTAATGGTTAAAAAGTTGTCATACCAATGAGTAGACTGTTATAGGTAGATGGGGTCAACTACCTTCTTAGTGATTATAAATTGTCAAATATACCACACCATTGAATGAAATATAAGTGTATAGTCGTGAGCTTGATTAGATAGCCTTCTTATTGATTTAGGTTTGAAGTCAATCTATTAAGAGAATGAGATTTAATCATATGCTCTCGAATGGATGAACCATATTTTCATTTTGAACCATATAGTAATAAGGTTAGAATGATTTAACATTTGTCTTGTAAAGGTTATTTATATAGGCATAACTGATAATGATATTTAACCAAGAGTTTTAGACTTATTCAATTTGTTAGAAAACTTTGTATCATGTCAAATGGTAGTAACTTGGAGTCATTAGGGAAAATGAAATAAGGTTTTAAGATATTTCCATTTAAGACTAATTGTCTTTATTATACATAAAGAGATCCAATAAAATGAAGTAGGATAAGTATACTAGAGAAAGACATAGTAGCAATATTAATAATGGGTTATGTTTGTTATCAAGGTTATTTTTGATGATTCCTTTGTATAGGAGACATTATTATTTGAAAATTATAGTATTGTTAACTTTGATTAAGTTAATCAAGGGTTATTATCAATTCTAGAACTCCTAGATATAGGATATGGTTGTATGGTTATATCATATTAACAAGGATTATTGAGGTAACCCTAGAATCAACTATCAATCAATTGAATGGTTAAGTCATATAGACTTACTCAAGTCATAAGGTATTATTATTGTGACTCTTAGTTTAAACCAAGGCATGAATAAGGTTGATAAGAGTTATAAATTGCGGGAATAAGATAGTATCCAAGTCGAGTAGGGGTGGGTGAACACAACGACTATGTTCTTATGAACATTATTGAATTAAAAACTTTGGCCAAAGTAAAAGTAATGCATTTGTTTTTTGCATGCATTGTCAGTTCACTGTATTCAGATTCCTCATCCTATTAGAAATCATACTTATCTAGAGGGTATCCAGGGTTGTATGGTTGATAGAGTTGAGTAGAATACAACACTAAGTACTCAGGAAAGGCAAATTACCATTGGTCACCTTTGATCTATATCTCTCGAGAAGGGTAGGGCCACTTCCTATGTGGAAGATGTGTGGGAGACCGCCAGTCTGTGGTTGGAGGTAAGTCACTGGAAAGATGCTCTCTCTCCAAGAAAGAAACATGCTAGGACTTGTGATAAAGAAGTCAGATATTCAAAAGGAGTATTTATTCCAAAATTTGTATATGTAATTGATTTACAATTGTAAAACATTATAAATGAGAAAGACATCATGGTTTATGATATATTTTAAAAGAAATCTTGTAAATATAGTTACTTGATTATTGTTGAATAAAAAAGAAAAATTTTCTCTCATTTTTACCTTGTTGAGTTACTCTATGGTAAATTTTAAGGTTTTTACTATGTTTTAGAACGTGGATGTTACATATTTGGATGAATTTGATGAAATTAATTAAATAATTAGATTATTTAATTAACGCTGAAATGTAGGTGATTTGGAAGAATTGATGAAATGCAAGTGGTGCGATGACATGGTCATTTTAGGGTGTCTACAATAGTGAATTCTTCTTTAAATATTTACGTATTGATTGTTTTACTGTGAATGAGCTTCCAAATCTATTTCTTGTGATTTGTTGATTTCTAAATCTGTGCATGAGAGCTGAGCCACTGCATCAACTAGTGCTTTCATGAAATAGTTTTTATATGCTCTTGATCTCTTGAAATAAAATCAAGAAAAATATTAGCCAATTAGAGATTACATATCAAGATTTCAAACATTAGCTATTAACATGAGTTATACCTTAGATGATGATGGACTTCAAGACATATTTATGAATTGTTTACTTCCAAGCTTTAAGGACCAAGTCTATTACATGCCCCATCATTCATTACTATGGTTGTGTACTATTGTATGTAAGCATATCACACTTTATTAAACAATCCACTTTTATACTGAAATGTATTTATAACACTTGGTCACATTCTAAAAATAAGGACAATGAGATATACCTAGTGTAGTGGGTGGAAAATAACTAGATCCAACAAGAGAGATCAGATCCAACTTGAAACTCAAGAAATCTAAACTAGGCAAAATAAAAGACATGCAACCAAAACAAGTTCACCTGGGTATTTTGATTTCTCGATTTTACTTTGGATTGCTTCGCCATGCAACCATACGATTCCATGAAGCTGCCATGATTGTGTTCAAGAAGATGATATGCAAAGTGATAACGATGCAGATGCTAGAAAATGAATGTTTAGAAGATGGAAGAAGAAAATACATGCAAGAGATAGTAACAACGATAATGGATGTGAACCCCAAAATGGGAGAGGGAGAGGGTTTTTATAGAACTAGAAGGTGGAAGATCAATGGTGGATAAAAAAAGGAAAGATCAACGATTGACAATCATGGATGAATGTGCACACACCAAGTGTCTTGAGTGAGATAAGACTACTTTTTCTGAATTTGGACATTTCTATTTTTTTGGTGGAAATGATTTGGCTTTTCTTTTTAATAAAATCTCACCATAATTTGATTTTTGATTTGTTCCTATTTTGAAGATCACTTGCACATGTAGAGGAAAATAGAAGGTGGGTAAAATAAATTAAATAAACATTTTTATTTAATTTATTATTTAGAAAGTGGACAAATAAATTAAATAACTATGTTTATTTAATTTATTTAAATAACATGAGGAAAAAGGGGATAAATAAATTAAATAACTATGTTTATTTAATTTATTTAAATGACATGAGGAAAAAGGGGATAAATTAAATAAATTAAAATCTATTTAATTTATTTGTATGGTGGGGGGAATAAATAAAATTTAGATTTTATTTATTTCTTAGAAGAAAGGGGATGACATAATTAAATAATCTAAGATTATTTAATTATTAATGGAAGATAGAAAAATGAAGAGAATTAATTAGATAAATAAAATTTATTTAATTAATTATGAAGATAGGAGAAAATGAGATTGCTTATTACAAATGTGTTAGACGACATAGATGTCACCAATTTCGGGTGTCTAGATTTTGCCCTTCTTTGAGACAATGTCCATTAGGGCATTGTTTCAAAGAAGATATGATGTGTTGGATAAACAGGCTATGCCCCAATGAAACTGGTGGATGATGCCCCCTTGAGAGGAAAATCAAGCTACCAGGAAAAGGCTAGGTTGACTCGCGATAAGACAATAAAAGGATGAAAAGCTAGGGTTCATTGGAGGAAAACAGGGATTGGGCAGGTGAAAGAGGGGATGAAACAGAAGAATTTGTTGGCAAGAGACACTATATGGATTCATGGTTGTTGTCATTGATGGCAACAAAGGTCATCCCACATATCTGCAAGTCATGGTGTGTCTCTACCGGAAGTCAGAATGAAGATTGTTGTAGTCCGGTGAACAAGAACAGAGCATATGGCAAGGTCCGACAGATTGGTCTGGATCTCTCAGAGGAAGTATCTTGGTGCAGTGCAGATTTGGGGAAGTCAAAAGGACTACCTTGAGTGGTATATTCCAAGGATTTAGCCTCCGGTGATGGACAAGGAAAAAGATATGAGTAGTTGAGTACTGGATCTCTGAGTGACAGTGAGAACAGAGGAAGAACTGACTGACAGAACATCAGACTGCTTTCCAGATGTGTTACTATTGATGGTAAAGGTTGTGAAGGCATGAATTATGTTTGCTCGACATGATTAATGATATCTACAAGTATATGCTTGATCCGCATTGCTTGGTGAGCAAGGATTCAGCCGACAGAACAGAGTTTGTGAGAAAATAGACTGTTCCAAATGCCGACTAGAAAGGTGATGAAATTACTTGTGCGGATATATATGCATGATGGATTTAGTTGTGAGTAGAGTGGTTGTGTGTTGTTAATGTGTGAATAAGTGCAGAACAGAGCAGAAACAGCTAGAGAGATCCGGCATGTGAAAGGAAAGTAGAATAAAGAGAAGAGGAAAGATGAAGTGCAGCAGATCAGTGTACTGAGCCTAATCGGAACTGAACTCCAGCATATGTGGATGCTTCCAATTAGTTCAAGTATTGTATAACATTCTTTTGTAGATAGTGTGTCTCCTTGTAGGCAGTGTGCCTCTTTGTGAGCAGTGTGCTCAGGCAGTGAGCCCTAATTGGTAAGTGCCATATTGTAATTCCTTATTCTTCTAACAGAGAATAATCTTTGGGTTAATCACCCCGTGGTTTTCTCCCTTAACAGGGTTTCCACGTCAAAAATACTGTGTCATGTGTTTCTCATTTCATGGTAATGTTTTTATGTTTGATTCAATGCTGCATTGATTAATAAGAAAGTTCAAAAGAAGAAATAATTAGGATAACTGATTCACCCCCCCTCTCAGTTATCAACAATTGGTATCAGAGCTAAGTTCCTCCTAATAGAGCCTAATAGCTTGAGGAAGATCTGGGAATTCAAATGGATGCATATGGTTTAAGGGAGCAACTCAAGACTGCCCTTGAGGATCTTGAACAGTTAAACTCTGAAGTCAATGAATTAAAGGAAAGACTCAAACAGGCTGATGAATTCATGAGAGAATTAAAGGACAAATTAAGTCTCTCTATGAAAAAGAGAAAGGAGCTGCTCCAACAATTGGCAAGACAAAGTGAAGAAAGTAATACAAATGAAGAATTGACTAAGAAAACCAAGTTATGTGAAAAGTTATCAAAAGAAGTCATTATGGTAAGACATGAAATGGAATTAGGAGTTATAAAGTTTACTCAAGAGATTGAAGAGAAAAGAAAAATTGAAGACAATCTAAGACAATCTCTTAAAGAGAAATTAGAAGATTGCCACCAGATGGACAGGATCATAAGACATCTTGAATCTGATCTTGAAGATGCCAAAGATAATGAAGAAAAACTTGAGGATCAAATTGTCTCTCTCAAAAGAGATCTTCAAACAGCAAATGAATACAAAGAAAATTTCAAGATAAGTTCTACTCAACTTGAAGTCCTTCTTGGAAGTCAAAAGAGGGCAGATGACAAGTATGGTTTGGGATATGAGAAAGGAGAAAGCTCCGGATCCGGTCAAAAGAATTTTGGATCAGAAAATCCAAGGAATAGGCCTAGAAGACCTCTGGTAAGACAGCCCAATGCTCAAAGATATCCATCCTTCAATGGATACTGCCACAGCTGCAATCACTTTGGTCACAAAGCTAATAAGTGCAGAAAGAGAATGAATCAGACTAACTCATCCTTCCCCGGACAGTGCTTTAACTGCAAAAGGTATGGACACAAGTCCCATGAATGCAGAAATATGCAAATAAACAAATCATTCAATGGTAGATGCTTTGCATGCAATAGAGTAGGTCATATGGCTAATCAATGCAGATCAAGAGGTTATCAGTCAAATATGCAAGGAAATGTTATTTGCCAAATCTGTAATAGGTCCGGTCATAATGCAAAAGTCTGTAGAAGCAAGAATCGGGACAAAAGAGGTCTGGTGTATAATCAGAATCAATACAAGGGTAAACAAAAGATGAATGCGGATGAAGTTAGGAATCAGATGAACAAGATTTGGGTGAAGAAAAGTTTAGAGAATGTAGAGGTTGGATCCACACCAGACTCTGGTGCTGATATTCCTTCTGGAAATTAAAAGGTGAGCTCTGGCTCAGGGGGAGACTCAAAGAAAATCCTGTTCCCCCAGCCAATCAAGTGATGCCGGATGTGGCACAAGATGCGGAGCAAAGGGTTTGTAGATATAAGTCTTGAGATGATCCAGATAAGATTTCAGAGGTCCGCATGAAGATGTGAAGAAGTTGTGAGCAATCAAGTAAGACCTGTTCTAGGAGATGCTCCGGAATGACAGAAGAGTACAAAAAGGGTCCAGAGAGATCCGGAAGTGCATTGTCTTATTTTCCAGATTGGACAGAGTGTTTGGGATGTCCTTGTGAAGTGTCATCTTGATTTGTTTATGGTTGGAAGATCCGCATGATGTTCATAGATCAGGACTAATCCGGTTCTTCAAGTTATCTGAATAAGGCAAATCGGAATAATGTAGGTCGAGCATTTATTGCAAACAGATATTAGGGTTTGTGAAACAATATAAGGGATTTCTCAATAATCACTTGTTCATTTCACACCCAAGAAGAAGCGAAAAGCAGAGCTCTGCAACAAAATTCATCAAGTTCACCGAAGATCACTTACAGAAGTTATTACACTCAGAAATCAATTCAGAAATCAATTCAAGCACTCCGTATAACCAAAGGCGCATAAGGGTATTTTTTGTTTTCAATATCTCACTGCAAATCTTTGAAAAATGGCTACTCCGAATATAGTTAAGATCTCTAATAGACCTCGCCCCACATTCAAGAAACATCTATACAAATCTTTGGAGGTAGATCCCCTAGGAGCCTTCTCTAGTGTTCCACATGGTGTATTACATATGGAGGACATTAGGGTTTACATACATGCAAATTTTGAAGATTTTGGGGATTCAAAATTGATGGATATCTATCACAAACAATTGATAGACGACTCCTTTGAGATTAAACCTCAGTACAAAGCCATCCGGGACAAGCACTTTGCACAGTGCATCCATTTCCCTGTTTTGAAGAAGATGAATGGGTCCGGTATATACTAAGTAGAGTGCATGACAATTACCTATGGTTGAACAAGCCCTTCAAGATCACCAAAGATGCAATTAGGGCTGTAACTGGTCTGCACTCATCTGGTGGATTACCTATTCTCAAGTCTGTCAAAAATTAGACAGTTAGTGATGCAACCAGATTTAAGTTTGACAAGAGAGCTATGACAGTTGAAGACATCACTGAACCGGATGTCAAATTTGCATCTATGATAATTCATTATAAGATCTATCATTCCAGTATGGAAAATTCAGTACCAGGAACTGCAATTTACACAGCTTATCAAATGCTAAAGGAGAATGCAGACTATGACTTGTGTGAGCTTCTTGTAAACCAACTTCCCAGATCCAGCGGATGGATATGGCAGAATGGCAAACCAGTTGCCATCCAAATCAGAGATTATTTACATGGACTTGGGGATGCTAAAGTGGTGCAGAGGCACCTACCTGACAGCTGGCCTTCATGAGGCAGTTAGTTTGTTTTAGGTCTTGTTTATGTTTTCAAGAAGGTCTGTTAAGACCAAATGCATGTAATAAGGTCATGCTGATCAGGATAAGATCATGCTGACCATGCTTTTGCTATTTTTAGTTAAGTTGTTAGAACAGCTGTCATGCTGTAGGGTCCGGTTGGATCTCCCAGCCGCCTGGAGAGTTCCCAGCCGCTTGGAGTCGGGTCAGTAGTACTCGTAGGATAATCTATTTAAGCATGAGATCGGTTGATATTGCATAGACAGAGAGATATCATCGATTGATAGTATAGTATTGTATTGCGCAGAGGAACATCATATTGTATTACATCTTTGAAATCAATAAAGATCCTGTTTTCAGTTTCCTGTTTGATCCCCTTTGTGTAATCGATTTGCTAGTTTGAGAGGTTTTCATGGATTTACTGATCCATTCCACCGGTTGACTCATCTGATCGGTGGAATGGTAATGTACAGTAGGTTAGGTTGTAGTTTGTTTGTTTGCATGCAGGTGTGCAGGATCGCGGTCGACAGATGTTGAAGACCCTAGCATGGGCATGTGCTAGGTCAAGCTGATAAGATAGAGTGTCGAAGATCACCCTGAGAGTGGATCGGGTCAACCCTGGAGGATCGGCGAAGTGAAATTTCGCTAAGTGAAGAAGTTCGCCAAAACGGCATCATCAGGATATCTTGGTGAATATCCTGCAGTCAGTTTGGGTATCGTCATCCGGATAAGTAGAGGAGAGCATGATGCTTTCGAGTGCATGAAGTGCAAGTGCGTCGGGGTGATCATCATCAGGAGAGCCGAGGAGGAGCGTATCGGCATCAGGATCATCTCTCGAGAGAGCCCATCATCCGCGTATCGCGAGTAGA
This sequence comes from Cunninghamia lanceolata, assembly GCA_027924645.1. Taxonomy (NCBI): domain Eukaryota; kingdom Viridiplantae; phylum Streptophyta; class Pinopsida; order Cupressales; family Cupressaceae; genus Cunninghamia; species Cunninghamia lanceolata. The sequence continues at coordinate 16,822,139 of BSBN01000001.1, forward strand.
TGCGGGAGTGGAAGTTCAGTTTTTTTTGACTAAGTGTTGAAGAGGTCATCAGGATATTGGGTGACGTCATCGTCATCAGGATATGACGTCATCGTCATCAGGATATTGAGATATCCTCCTATGCGAGTTTATCCTGCCATTGTTAAGTGCCTTGGTATCGGCAGAAGGTTGTGTTAACATCATCAGGAGGTTTCGAGAGGACCGGATAAAGCAGATCATGATGATGTTGTTTGTATCGTCGGCTAGTGGAGCATCGAAGGGAAGGTGCTGAAGTGGTCGTCATCAGGATATTTGGGGCAACCGGATATTGGTTATCCTGCTGACGAAGGGAGTGTTGCATATCATGATGCCGATGGAGCTTGGCGCCTGATGAACAGTGCCACAGGAGGATGTTTGCGTTAGTTGAACATCATGATGATGATGTTAGGAGGAAAACGGAGGAAGTGAACAGTAGTCGGCAGGAGGATAAGTGTGATCATCCGAAATATGATGATGCTGTTGGTGGTTTTTAGGAAACATGATGATGATGCTGACAGAGTAAAGCGAAATATGGCGAAGATGATGATGATGATGAGGTTGGGCTGCAGACATTCATGCTATATGCGAAGGTTATAGTGTGGATGCGTCTGCATCATAGTGGTATCAGAGCTCAGCAAAAGGTCTGGGCTGTTGTGTGTTGATTCTGTCACTGAAAGGGCAGAGGTAGAGTTGATTGTGTTGTGTGTTGTGTGAGGTTGACAAAATGCCTCCGAAAGGTAGTGGTACTGCAAGGGAATTGCAGGAGATGAAGGAGAAACATGCTAGAGAGATGAGGAAGATGAAGGAGCTTGCTGAAGCACTTCAACCCAGGCTGACAGCCCTGGAAAAGAACAAAAAGAGGGAAGTGGAAGACAGTGAGTCTGAAGAAGATGAAGATACTGTTGAAGAGTATGAAGAGGTAGCTGAAGATCTGGATGCTGAAGACCAGAAATTTGTAAAACTGTTAAAGGCAGTGCAGAATGATAAACCTAAGGTAAAGGTTGATGTTACTAAGTATACTGGAAGCTTGAATGAAGATGAGTTGTTGGATTGGATTGCTGCACTTGATAATCACTTTGAATGTGAAGATGTTGCTGAAGATCAGAAAGTCAAGATTGCAAAGACCAAGTTAGGAGGTCATGCTTTGGTTTGGTGGGATTATGTACAATCTGAGAGAAGGAAGCAAGGGAAGTCAAAGATCACTTCATGGGATAAGATGGTAGCAAGGATCAAGGGTAAATTCTTGCCAAGGGATTATGAAATCCAGATGTTTAAGAAGCTGCAATTTTTAAAGCAGAAAGACAGGGATGTGAAAGCATATACTGAAGAATTTTATCTGTTAAGTATGAGATCTGGTCATCATGAGAATGAGGTAGAAAAGGTGGCTAGGTACTTGGCTGGTTTGAGGTTTAACATACAGGATGGGTTAGTTTTAGCTAACCCTAAGAATGTGGAGGATTGTTATCAAATGGCAATCAGGATTGAAGAAAAGATGAATAGAGGACATGATAAGTCCATGAGAGGAAGAGGAAACAATAGGGGAAGAGGAACAGCCCCTACACAAAAGCAAACCATTGAGGGTCAAGAAGACACTGGTAAAGGACAAGGACAGTCTGATTTCAGAGGTGGATGGAAAGGTAATAGAGGAAGATTTGGAGGTGGTAGAGGTTCTACTACATTTTCAGGAAAATGTTACACCTGTGGAGAGTTTGGTCATCCATCTTTCAAATGTCCAGAAAACAAAGGTTCATCATCCAGAAATGATAGAACTAATGACAAGAGAGTACAACTGGTACAAGAAGAGAAAGTAGAAGAAAGTGCACAGAGTTCAAACAGAGGTCCTGAGAATTATGGATATCCAGAGAGTGGAGAATCATTGATGTTAAGGAGAATTAGTTTACAGGCATCAAAGGATCTAATGCGAAGAAGAGCTCTTTTCAAGACCACATGTAAGAGCAAAGGTAAGGTATGTAAAGTTGTCATTGATACTGGTTCAACAGACAACATGGTATCTCAGGAAATGGTGGATAAACTGAAGTTGGAAAGGATTCCACATCCACACCCTTACAAGGCATCTTGGGTAAGTGATAGTCAATCACTTTTTGTCTCTGAACAGGCATATGTGGATTTCCAGATTGGAGCATATCATGATAGAATTTTGTGTGATATATTGCCTATGGAATGTTGTCACCTACTGTTGGGTAGACCATGGCAATTTGATAGAAGGGTACTGTATGATGGGTATGCTAATACCTACACCATCAAGAAGGATGGGAAGATTATTAAGTTGATGCCATTGCAGGCAAAAGCTGCAGTACCGAAGGCAGCTCAAATCATTTTAATGGGAAAGAAGGAGTATGTGCAGATGCCTAGAGGAACAGGCATAAAGGCAGATAAGGACACTGCAGGGAAAGGAGTTGTTACAGACAACAAGTTGAAGACAGTTTCAGTTGTGACTGACAGAGGTCAGCAGCAGGTGCAGAAACAGGTTTGCACACAGCAACCAGTTCAGAAGCATGACAAGGATGTTGTCATAGTTGGGACTATTGCTTGTCCTATAAAGATTGACAGGAAGATAGAGTTGAACATTGCAGAAGTTCAAGAGGCAGTTCAGACAGAGGTTCTGGTCAGGCAACCTGACAAACACAGGGTATGTGAGAAGAAGGCCTACATCAACAGGCATGAGGATTTACTTGCCAGAAAGCAAGTTACAGTTCAGAGGTCTTGGAGCAGCCAAGAGACAGCAGCAGACAAAGCTGGAACAGGGCAGAACATTACACAGGCAAAGTGTAGAGGTGGAGGACTTCCACATACTAAACTCATGGGACATGAGTTCTTTTCTTTTGGGGAGTATGGTGCAGAGGCACCTACCTGACAGCTGGCCTTCATGAGGCAGTTAGTTTGTTTTAGGTCTTGTTTATGTTTTCAAGAAGGTCTGTTAAGACCAAATGCATGTAATAAGGTCATGCTGATCAGGATAAGATCATGCTGACCATGCTTTTGCTATTTTTAGTTAAGTTGTTAGAACAGCTGTCATGCTGTAGGGTCCGGTTGGATCTCCCAGCCGCCTGGAGAGTTCCCAGCCGCTTGGAGTCGGGTCAGTAGTACTCGTAGGATAATCTATTTAAGCATGAGATCGGTTGATATTGCATAGACAGAGAGATATCATCGATTGATAGTATAGTATTGTATTGCGCAGAGGAACATCATATTGTATTGCATCTTTGAAATCAATAAAGATCCTATTTTCGGTTTCCTGTTTGATCCCCTTTGTGTAATCGATTTGCTGGTTTGAGAGGTTTTCATGGATTTACTGATCCATTCCACCGGTTGACTCATCTGATCGGTGGAATGGTAATGTACAGTAGGTTAGGTTGTAGTTTGTTTGTTTGCATGCAGGTGTGCAGGATCGCGGTCGACAGATGTTGAAGACCCTAGCATGGGCATGTGCTAGGTCAAGCTGATAAGATAGAGTGTCGAAGATCACCCTGAGAGTGGATCGGGTCAACCCTGGAGGATTGGCGAAGTGAAATTTTGCTAAGTGAAGAAGTTCGCCAAAACGGCATCATCAGGATATCTTGGTGAATATCCTGCAGTCAGTTTGGGTATCGTCATCCGGATAAGTAGAGGAGAGCATGATGCTTTCGAGTGCATGAAGTGCAAGTGCGTCGGGGTGATCATCATCAGGAGAGCCGAGGAGGAGCGTATCGGCATCAGGATCATCTCTCGGGAGAGCCCATCATCCGCGTATCGCGAGTAGATGCGGGAGTGGAAGTTCGGTTTTTTTTGACTAAGTGTTGAAGAGGTCATCAGGATATTGGGTGACGTCATCGTCATCAGGATATGACGTCATCGTCATCAGGATATTGAGAAATCCCCCTATGCGAGTTTATCCTGCCGTTGTTAAGTGCCTTGGTATCGGCAGAAGGTTGTGTTAACATCATCAGGAGGTTTCGAGAGGACCGGATAAAGCAGATCATGATGCTGTTGTTTGTATCGTCGGCTAGTGGAGCATCGAAGGGAAGGTGCTGAAGTGGTCGTCATCAGGATATTTGGGGCAACCGGATATTGGTTATCCTGCTGACGAAGGGAGTGTTGCATATCATGATGCCGATGGAGCTTGGCGCCCGATGAACAATGCCACAGGAGGATGTTTGCGTTAGTTGAACATCATGATGATGATGTTAGGAGGAAAACGGAGGAGGTGAACAGTAGTCGGCAGGAGGATAAGTGTGATCATCCGAAATATGATGATGCTGTTGGTGGTTTTTAGGAAACATGATGATGATGCTGACAGAGTAAAGCGAAATATGGCGAAGATGATGATGATGATGAGGTTGGGCTGCAGACATTCATGCTATATGCGAAGGTTATAGTGTGGATGCCTCTGCATCATAAAGCAAGAAAAACAACCCTGTGGGGATACTTCAAAAACTTCCAGAGCATGATGCAAGCAAGAGAAAGAATTCCCCAGTCTATTGTTGAAAAATACAAAGACTCAGTCTGCTTCATGGTTGATACTGATCAGTGCCTAATGGAGGCAGTGGAGCCAAGAACAGTCTAGATCATGCCCATGGGGTATGAGATTGATGAACAAATTGTGGAACTGCATGTTCAACACATGCTTAGTCAGCCCAAAGATCCAAAGGCAGAAAGGTTTGGAACCTTTGAGGAGCTGAGTGTGAAGATCCATATGGAACTCAGAGAACCTGAGATAAAGAGGAAGGTGAGAAAAGAAGCAGAGCATATTGCTCAAGGCCTAGGCATCCCAAAGGAGGCACTTGATGTCAACCGGGAAAAGAGGCAGAAAAGAAAAGCAAGAAAAGTACTCCAGTGGAAACCTTAACCCAGACTAGATCATTAAAGGGATCTACACCTGTCACAACCAAAGGCTCAAAAATGTCAAAACCGGAAGGTCAGACATCCAGTAAAGGAGAGAAAAGATCTAAAATAAAAGCCACAAGAGCTTACACAAGTCAGAAAGATGAAGAGGAAACTGAGTCAGATGAGGGAATAAAGGAAATAAAGAAGCAGAAGAAGAAAGGATCCGGTAAACCCTCCACAGGCCAAGACAAGGAAAAAATAGCAGAGAAATTTGTTGAAAAGCCCACCCTGTCTCTAAACAATGTAATCAAATCAGTCACTGTGGATGGAAACCTTCAACCAATGGCTGAATTCTATGATGACTACAATGAGGCTGACCAAAAGATCCTACAGGAAGCCACAATCAGGTATCTAAACATCTACAACAAAGCTTTCATTGAAATTATCTCCCTTATTCCTAAAAGTCTAGAGAAGGAGCTAGAAATGCGAAAGGCCAATGCCATGGCAAAAGATCTTGAGATCAGAGAACAGATAGCTATTCAGCTATATCCTTCAATTGATCACAAAACAATAAACATGGTATTCAAAGACTGCAAGGATGAATCAGCTTATGCTTGGTGAGACAGACAAGGTAGCCAAGGACACTAAAGAGATCCTCCAGAATACATTCAAAAGGTTCAACATTCCTATCATAGAGGACTTGGGTGCAGAAACAGCTGTGGACTTGGAATCCTCTGCTCCAGGAGAAGTGGCCCTTGAACAGACTAGCATCTCTCCTCCGATTTCCTCTACAGTCTCCGGATCCAAAGAAGAAGAGAATTTATAGGAGAAGGAAGCAGCGGTAAAAGAAAAAGAGGTTGACAGTACCAAAGGTGCAGAGAAAGAGAAGATTCCAACAGAGAAAACCACAACTAAAAGTGGTAAGAATGTGGAAGGAGAGAAAATTCCAAAGGACAAGACTACAGAAGACAAGAAACATCTGTCTCTGACAAGAGACACTGCACAAACTGTTCAAAAATTTTTGAGCCAAGAAACAATAGAGATTGATGAACCAGAGCTTCTAAAAGGTCCATTCAACTTTGACTCCCTCTCTCCGGTATAGACAATGAAGATAGCTTCATTTCCAAATGCTAAGGCAAATGAAAAACTCCTAAAGTCTCATATGGAAGACTATGAGTTGATAGAGGCTGCTTCCGGAGTGCTTGAGAAGATTATGCCATCAGTCTAGTTAGATCCGGCAGCCTCCTCTTCCGGTAATCTCAAAACCTTAGTCAGTAGTGTTGATACACATTTTGATTCTCTGGAAAAATCAGCTGAAGAAAAGGTCCGGAAGGAGTTTTTGGATAAGAGATTTTCAGAAGTACTAGGCTTAATCTCTAATGATAGGAGAAATATGAGTATTGGAATTAAGAGCTTAGAAAATGCTCTTAATGATGGTGGTGACATTTACAAATTTTGTATCTCCTGGTCAAAGGCAACAGTAGAAATTGATAAGAAAATAAAAGAGGAACAGGACAAACTACAAAGTTTGTCTCAAAGTTTTGATCCTCTCTCTTCCTCCATAGTAAATCAAGAATGTCAAACTATTGCAATCACAAATGCAATAAAGAACTTTGAGAAGGAAAGGAAGAATATAACTAACCGGATGGGAGAACTTAGAAGGATTATAATCCCTAAGTTAGAAACTATGCATGAGGCCATAAGTGATGCTCAGACTACTGCCCAAACCAATGATCCGACAGATCTCAAGAGGGCAGAAGCTTTTGCATTTTTGTTGAGTGGTCACATTTCAATTTTGGATAGAATGAAGCAAAGTTGGGCTACAGAATTGGTCCAATTGAAGACATCCTTTGCTGACATTCTTCAGTTTATGTGAGTATGAAATATGCGGCTAAGTATAGAAAATTTTTGAAAATTTTGGTGTACGGACCCTACCCTTTGCCATTGATGTCAAAGGGGGAGTGAGGAGCAGTGAAAAATGAGGAATCCAATGAAGGGGGAGTTCCAGAAATTGTATATAAAGATAGAGCATCAGCCAAGGGGGAGCATAGTGTAAACACTTAGTCATTTTTCACTAAGTGTTGCCATCAATGCCAAAGGGGGAGATTGTTGGCAAGAGACACTATATGGATTCATGGTTGTTGTCATTGATGGCAACAAAGGTCATCCCACATATCCACAAGTCATGGTGTGTCTCTACCGGAAGTCAGAATGAAGATTGTTGTGGTCCGGTGAACAAGAATAGAGCATATGGCAAGGTCTGACAGATTGGTCCAGATCTCTCAGAGGAAGTATCTTGGTGCAGTACAGATTTGGGGGAGTCAAAAGGACTACCTTGAGTGGTATATTCCAAGGATTTAGCCTTCGGTGATGGACAAGGAAAAAGATATGAGTAGTTGAGTACCGGATCTTTGAGTGACAGTGAGAACAGAGGAAGAACTAACTGACAGAACATCAGACTGCTTTCCGGATGTGTTACTATTGATGGTAAAGGTTGTGAAGGCATGAATCATGTTTGGCTGACATGATTAATGATATCTACAAGTATATGCTTGATCCGCATTGCTTGGTGAGCAAGGATTCAGCCGACAAAACAGAGTTTGTGAGAAAATAGACTGTTCCGGATGCTGACTAGAAAGGTGATGAAATTACTTGTGCGGATATATATGCACAATGGATTTAGTTGTGAGTAGAGTGGTTGTGTGTTGTTAATGTGTGAATAAGTACAGAACAGAGCAGAAACAGCTAGAGAGATCCGGCATGTGAAAGGAAAGCAGAATAAAGAGAAGAGGAAAGATGAAGTGCAGTAGATCAGTGTACTGAGCCTAACCGGAACTGAACTCCAGCATATGTGGATGCTTCCAATCAGTTCAAGTATTGTATAACATTCTTTTGTAGATAGTGTGTCTCCTTGTAGGCAGTGTGCCTCTTTGTGAGCAGTGTGCTCGGGCAGTGGGCCCTAATTGGCAAGTGCCATATTGTAATTCCTTATTCTTCTAATAGAGAATAATCTTTGGGTTAATCACCCCATGGTTTTCTCCCTTAACAAGGTTTCCACATCAAAAATACTGTGTCATGTGTTTCTCATTTCATGGTAATGTTTTTATGTTTGATTCAATGCTGCATTGATTAATAAGAAAGTTCAAAAGAAGAAATAATTAGGACAACTGATTCACCCCCCTCTCAGTTATCAACGGAATTAGGGTTGGTTCAGAAGAAAAATTATGGTGATGTATGTCTAACACACTTGTTTGATAGGATGAAGAGGACAATGATAACGATGATGAGGATGATGAGTGGAAGAAAGATGATAAAACTGTTGATCAAGCAGGTGTAGAATGGATGGTGAAAGGCAACTTCAGATGGTTGCATACAAAATTAGAGATTTCCAATCCTTATGTATAATATAGCACTAGATATTATGCACTAGGGTATAAAGACCAAGGTGTCGAATATCCAATGCACTACAGACTAATACAACCTTGTCAAGATACAAGATATGAATATTAGCTGTAAAGATGGACTTTGACCCATAAACGTAGCATGCAAAAGCAAATGACCATGCCCCAGTCCATACTTCATCGCAACATACCAAGATATGATAGATCAAGGCAGTCTTAATTAGGTATTAGAAAAGGATAAAAGATAAATCAAAAGAAAACAAAAGACACAGCCATCATGTTCACTTGCTAAGTTTAGGGTGCTCTTGGGTGGATTGGATAGCGCCTTGTTAAAAGGAAAGATATATCTTGTTAAAGGCTAAGATGATGGATTGATATAGCAGATGTTGGCTTAAGGCATGCAGGCAAATGTCATTGGTTCACCTCAGATTTGATAAGTGCTTGAGCTATCACAGGCTATATAGTTTGGTTCTGCTTGAGTTAGTCAAAGAGAGGAAGATGAAAGATAGGAGAGATGGATGGGGGACAGAAGACTGAATCATCGGTGCTTGCATACTGGATACTTCCTTCATATTCTAGACTACGTACATACCCTATATCCACGAGATCATAGCACCACACAGGAATAATGAGACATGATGATATGTAGTTCTAGGTGTTTATTGATGATGTGAGAGATGGATGATAGAAGAAAGTGAGATGAATGAAGAGAAAGATAATCAAAAGAAGGATGGAAGACAAAGGAGATGTATCATCTTGTGCTTAATCTGGGTATTTCCTTCATACTCCAAACTGCCTACATACCCATGTCCACAGGATCAAGGTACTTAATGATAGAGATGAGATGTAGTTTTGATTTGTGATGATGATGAAGGTGGATGGATTGATCAGGTTATGGATTGATTGTGATTGATGTGATTTTCATTGATTGATTGGATTGATTTGCTTTGAGTGATTGATGATGATTCGATGAAGTGATTGATTTGATTTGAGTGATTGATTGGAAGAATTGTTTTGAAGGATTGATGATGATGATTTGATTTGGTTTTGATTGATTAGATTGATTGGTTTTGAGATTGATGATAGAAGAAATGATAGATAAAGTTGATGATGAATGAAGATTAGGAGAATGGTGAAAGATGGAAGAGGTCTATTGCCTATGCATGAATCTGGGTACTTCCTTTGTATCCCAAATTGCCTACATACCCTGTATCCACGAGATCAAGGCATTTAATGATAGAGATGAGATGTAGTTCTAATTTGTTTTATTGATGAGATGATGATGGTGGGGATGAGTGATGATCGGGTTATGGATTGATTGGGATTGATGTGATTTTCATTGATTGATTGGATTGATTTGCTTTGATTTGATAGGTTTGATTGGATTTGATGTGATGGACTAATTGATGGAAGGATTGGATTGATTTGATGATGTGATTGATGATTGGATTTGAGTTGATGGATTGATTTTATTGTTTGGATTTTCATTCGCTATTTGATTTTTTTGTATTTTTCACATATTTTATGATTTTTTGGGAATTTTTTCAAGACTTTTTATGATTTTTTTTAGGACTTTTTATGATTTTTTTAGAATTTTTTAAGGACTTTTTTATGATTTTTTTTTGGATTTTTTTTAGGACTTTTTATGATTTTTTTGGATTTTTTTTTTACCTTTTTATGTTTTTTTTTTTGGTCTTTAAATGTTTTGAGATGTCAATGGATTTACAATTTGTGCAGCCTTTTTTGCTAGATACCAATGACAAGGAAGAACCAAGTCTAGGTGCAAAGGGGGTAAGTAGGTAGGATTGGATGGATAAAAGGATGGGCAATAAGGGATGGAAACGATGTATGCATAAGAGAGCAAGGATATGATCTCCAAAGACTATGTCACAATAGGAATAACATGTCCCATATTCTAGGTGTAATACTTAGGATTTTACATGACAAGGCTGTTAGATCTAGGGCACACAACTGAGAGGGGGGGTGAATTAGTTGTACAAATACTTGCTTCCAATTCAAACACTTAAATCCTCTTGTTATTTAATAGCATATCAATTAATCACTCATGAAAGCATAAAGCATAAACACCAAAGCAGATACACATCAACACATGAGACACCAAGATTTTGACGTGGAAAACCCGGTCAAGGGAAAAACCACGGGGTGATTAACCCAAGGATTATTCTCTGTTAGAAGAATAAGAAAAATAGATGGCACATGCCAATTAGGGCTCACTGCCCGAGCACACTGCTCACACGAGGCACACTGCCTACAAGAGACACATTGTGTACAAAGTAACAAGTATTACAAACTTGAACTGGAGATTGACATCTTTACCATGTCTGGATCAGTTCCATTTAAGCCCGAAAACTCCTGCTCTGCCTTTCGCTCTTCTTCGCTATGCCACACTCATCCACAAAGACACTCTTCAAAATGAATTCACAATCCCTTATTTATACAAGGCATCGACTTAGGAACAATCATCTAAGTCAGAAAACGCCTATAAGATCATTCCCAGGACGTGTAATACATCCGGTCGGCCTGTCCTAGGAAGAACATCAATATGCATGGTTATTCTTCAAATGCAAACTCAAACTTTAATGCGGACCACCAATAAGAATTGTACATGATCCAAGGATCACCAAAACCTTTCCTGAGTCATCAAGAACATCCGCACTTTATCCGCTTACTGGAATTCTTCTCTTCTTCATCCAGAACTTCAGGAACACAGTCTGTCATCACTATCATAATGAAAAAGGTGCTTCTGGACCTCCAAACTATGAACAAATCTAGTTGTCACTTCACACAGACTTCAACACTCTCTCCAATCTGCAGAGTGAGATAATGTAATTCCGGAGCTCACCGGACCTTTCTGTGACCCTCTGTCACCTCTGAACACCTACCAGAATCAGTTCTACTTGAGCGACCATAACTTCTTCAGATCTTCATGTGGACCTTTGAAATCTTGACTGGAACATCTCAAGACTCATATCTACAAACCCTTTAAACCGCATCCTCTGATCCTCAACCTATTGAGGACTTTTGCCTTCTTGTCATCACTGTTCTTCATTGTTCCTAATTGAGACTTATTCTCTCAATATCTTCAGCACATAGCTCATCCAATCCTTCTCATTAATGCAATATGAGTATGTTGACATCAATGACAACACTGGTTATCCTCATACTTGCAACAAAGGCTCATGGTGATAGGATATTGATAGGATTTGGATTATGAGAATGGGATGATGATAGGATGATAAGATGGATTAGAAGGGATGAGGTATACTAAGAGTTTTTTCGAAGCTTGTTTCAACATTTTTGCCCCCAATATTTTTCAAGATCAAAATGAGGAAGGAAGGATGAATGGACTCAATAGGATAGGTATGTGGGTAGGTGGATAAGGATGGTAGGAGAGGATATGATAGGTGGGAAAAAGATAGTGAGATATAAGTGAGACAATGTGCTCCCAAGTGTAGGTGACATAGAAGATCAAATTACACATGATGCCTATTTTCTAGGTTTTCATCATGGTACTTATCCAAGGTGCTTGTTCACCAGGTTTTCACCATTGTACGAAGGGGTTTCTCTTTACTTTTTTTCTTCTTTTTTTCTTTTTTTTTGACATTTTTTTATTTTTGGATGGGATAGGTGGATATGGATAGGAGGGACTCCAGTGTCTAGTGCCATGAAAGTAGATAGTCCCGCTAGATGGATGTCTTCGTACATAGACCATGTCAAGTGTGCTCATAGATGTTGGTAGGGGATTGCATGAAAGAGGTAGATGGAGTAGGTAGATAGCGGATTATGGAGGGAACGATAGTGGATTATGAAGGGAAATAGTGGATTATGTAGGAAGATAGTGGTTTATGATGTGGATTATGTAGGGAAGATAGTGGATTATGATGAAAGGCTTATGCAAAAGCATGGACCATAGGAATAGGATGGCGGAGATATGTAGGATAGTGGACAAAAGGTGGGGAGATTGAGGTATGTGAAATTGTTGTGGGATGGAATGGAATCATGACCAAGGGTTGTACACACCATGATAAACAATGAAGCTTGTGATGGGAAGGTGGTGTAGGAAGTAATGGAGATGTTTGCTTAGGGGATGGTTGATGTAGTGCTTTAGGAACCCACATAGACTTCAGATTTTTATGATTTTTGCTTGACTTGTGGGATAAGGGAATTTGACATTTTTGAATGGAGTGGGAATGTGGGGTGGAAGTGGATGGTTGAGATTCTGGAGAGGAGGATGCTTCATTTGATTTGCTTTCTTCATTTTGCTTAGGGACCCAAACCATTTTAGTTTTGGCCTTTGCTTGTGAAAGTATGAGTTTGGATATATGCAACTTTTGCACAGCTTTTGAGGTAATTACTTGTTGCTTGGGGATCCATACCTTTTTCATTTTTGCTTTGAGGTGTGTGGGTGTATGCATCTTTTGAGTTGGATGTTTCTTTGATTCTTGGCTTTTGTGTCCTAAGGCATGAGGACCCTTAGGAGTTTTGACTTTATAGGTAGAGGCATCCAAATTTTTTCTTTGGAATCCCATGGGTATGGTGGAATGAGTGAAAGCTTCATGTTTAGACAATGTGTGCATTGGTTGGTCATGATTAGGATTTTTAGAAGATTTATGGATGGATAGATAATGTGTTGGAAGTAGTGGAGGTAGATTCGATGGAGGGATGTTAGGAGTTGGAAGTAACAGAGGTAAATTTGATGGTGGAAGGTGTATGGTCACATGCTTTTGACATTTGTAGGATGATGGCGGTGGAATGGCAACATACGATTTAGGTATATGATAGGGTTTGTGATAAGTGGTGGACTTAGGATGCATAGCAGAAGTACCAACATCTTTAGGTGGTTGACCTTGGGGTGTATATCTAAGGCCATATGAGCGCAGAGAAGGGACTTTGACATGGATTGGCTCCAAAATACCTTGTTCAAGAAGGCCTAAGCCTTTACCTTGATAGTTCATGTTTTGGAGAATGCGGTCAACTATGGGACTAGATGTGGTTTGAACACTAGACATGAGCTCCTTATTGGATGGAGAAGGAGAGATAGAGCATAACGGTTGTTGGTGTTCTAAGGAGGAACACTCATGAATGAAGGTGGATAGACCCACAGGATATGATGGTGGGCTTGCAATGGGGTCAATGGTGGAGGTGGAAGGATTATTAAGATCTTGCTTATGTTCATTATGATCCAAGGTATTGGTTTGATTGTTTTTATATTGAGCCTAATCAGAGTCAGAGGTTAAATTTACCCCACTTTTATCAGTGCGGTTTCCCCCCAAATTATTTAATGGGGTCAAGGGGCAGTGCCCCTTGCAGAGAGTTTGGGGGCAGCGCCCCCAAAACCTCAAACAAATTTTATTATTTTATAAAGGCATCAGGAGTTATTTTTCTATTAACTAACATAAAAAAACCCTATTTTTGTAACCAACATAAGACTTGATAAAAGCAGCTAAGAGTTAGGGTTCCGTTGATGTATTGTAGCATTTTGTTGTGGTATTGAGTTGCAAGGATTTCTGGTTGTAATCGGTTTGATTTAATGGATAATAATATTGGACTCTCTGTTGGTGGATGTAGCCTGAGTTTGGGTGAACCATGTTAAAACTTGTCTCTCATTGTTATTATTTCTGTGTATTTTCATTCCTCTATTTAATCTTTATTTGCATTCAATTGATATCTTCTGCATCCAATACCTAACAAGTGGTATCAAAGTAGGTTGTATTCGATTATCATCTGTAGGAAGGTCTCACGGTTGAGTGGGAACAATGGTAGATGAGGATAAATTGAAGGTAGATAAATTCAATGGGCAGAACTATCAGTTATGGAAGATGCAGATGAAGGATTATCTCTATCAGAAAGATTTATGGAGGCCATTGGAAGAAATACTAAGAAACTAACAACAATGACTGATGAGGATTGGAATCTTCTGGACAGAAAGGTATTGGGAACCATTCAGTTGTGCTTGGCACCATCGGTGGCGTTCAATATAACAAAAGTGAAGACAACACATGGTCTGATGAAATCTTTGGCTAAATTGTATGAAAAACCCTCAGCCTCAAATAAGGTATTTCTCATGAAGCATTTATTTAATCTAAAAATGATTGAAGGTGGATCTGTGACAAATCATTTAAATGAGTTTAATACAATTATCAGTCAATTAACTTCTATAAAAGTAAGTTTTGATGAAGAGGTGAGGGCTCTCTTGATATTATTTTCTTTGCCAGAAAGTTGGAATAGCTTGGTAATGGTTGTAAGTAACTTTGTCTTTGATTCAAATACTTTGAAACTTGATGATGTTGTTGGTGTTATCCTTAGAGAGGAAGTGCGACAAAAAAGCTCATGAGGGTCCACATCAAGTAGTGTTTTGAATATATAAAGCAGGGGCAGATCAAAGGAGAGAGGAAAATGTTCTAGAGGTCATGGAAAGTCATGAGGAAAATCAAAGGACAAGAGGTCCCAATCTAGAGGATAGAAGGATTGCTGGTACTGTGGGAAACTAGGTCATTTGAAGAAAGATTGCTGGTCTCAGAAGAATAAAAAAGGAGACAAACAAGAAGGCAATAAGGAGGCAAATGTGATAAGCAATAAATCCGAAGATGATGCTTTGATTCTTTCCCTAGATAATGCTGATGATTCATGGGTTTTAGATTCAGGGGCCTCATTTCATGCTATGCCCCATAGAAGTTATTTTCTTGATTATGTCCAAGGGGATTTTGGGCTGGTTTATTTGGGAGATAACGAACCCTGTCAGATTGTTGGAAAGGGAAGAATCAAGATTAAGTTGCGAAATGGGAATCATTGGCTACTACAAGAGGTAAAGAATGTTCCAAGGCTAAGTAAGAATTTAATTTCAGTAGGGCATCTAGCTGATCAAGGTTGCATTGTTACATTTACTGATAAAAATTGGAAGGTTTCAAGAGGTGTCTTAATAGTAGCAAAATGTGTGAAAGTAGGCACCTTATATCTTTGTACAGGTCATATTGTTCCTTCTACTTTAGCTATTGTAGAGAAAAAATAAATAGGTTCAGAAACAATTGTTGCAGGTTCATAGGAAGAGACTGAAACAACTGCTACAAGTTCTAAGACAACATTGTGGCATAACAGACTTGGGCATATGAGTGAAAAAGGTATGAAGGTACTTCATTCTAAGAAAGTTTTACCAAGTCTGAAATGTATTAATATGGATTTATGTGAAAGTTGTGTGTATGGCAAACAAAAGAGAATCAGTTTTCTCAAGGATGGGAAGCAAAAAAAAGATGACAAGTTGGAGCTTGTGCATACAGATGTATAGGGACCAGCTCAGGTATCTTCTCTTAGTGGCTCTCAGTATTATGTTACATTCATAGATGATGCAACTAGGAAGGTTTAGATTTATTTCCTTAGGTAGAAATTTGATGTATTTGAAACATTTAAGAAATGGAGAAGCTTGGTTGATAATGAGATGGGTAAAAGATTAAAATGTCTCAGATCTGATAATGGTGGTGAGTATTGCAGCAAAAAGGAATTCATAGGTAAAAAATGGTTCCAGGGACTCCACAGGAAAATGGAGTGGCTGAACGCATGAATAGGACAATAATGGAGCATGCAAGGACCATGAGATTGCATGTTGGGATGCCTTTAAACATGTGGGTAGAGGGTGTCAATACTGCTATATATTTAATTAATAGACATTCTTCAGTTTTTTTGGATTGTGGTATTCTAGAGGAAGCATGGATAGGTAAGAAGGTGAGTTATTCTTTTCTTAAAACCTTCGGATGTGAAGCATTTGTACATGTAGATTCTGAAAATAGAACCAAGATGGATGTAAAATCAAAAAAGTGTACCTTCGTTGGATATGGCATTGATGAATATGGTTATAGGCTTTGGGATTTTGAAAATCAGAAAATTGTAAGCAGGGATGTTGTATTTAATGAAAAGGTGTTGTACAAAGATCAGTTGTAGCAACATGAGAAGAAAGAAAAGGATTATGTGGTTCTAGATGATACTTCAGATAATGATGTTCCAGTGGTTCCTCATGCTCCGCAATAGCAACTAGAAATACCAGAAATTGCAGTGAATGTTAGACAGTCAACAAGGCTAAGTAGACCTCCTGAAAGGTTTTCTCCCTCTTTGTATTCTATTTTGTTAACAGATGCTAGTGAACCAGAAGGGCATGGTGAAGCTATGTAGGTGGATACAAAGGTTTAGTGGGAGCTTGCAATGAAAGAAGAAATGGACTCCTTGCTGAAAAATCAGACTTGGGAATTATGTAAGTTGTCTGCAGGTAAAAAGGCTTTACCAAACAAATGGGTTTATAGGCTGAAAGAGGAAGGTGGAGGTAAGAAAAGATTTAAAGCCAAGTTAGTTGTAAAAGAGTTTGCATAGAAAAAAGGTATTGATTTTGATGAGATATATTTTCTCTGGTTGTCAAGATGACTTCTATTCGTACTATTTTAAGTATTGTGGCTGCTGAAGATTTGCATTTGGAACAACTAGATGTGAAAACTACCTTTTTTCCATGGTGATTTGGAGGAGGAGATATATATGGAACAACCCCAAGGATTTGAGGTCAATGGTAAGGAGAAACTGGTGTGCAGATTGAAGAAGAGTTTGTATGGCTTGAAACAAGCACCTCAGCAATGGTATTTGAAATTTGATAGTTTTATGGTTGAGCAAGGCTACAACTGGTGTAATTCTAACCATTGTGTTTATTTGAAGAGGTTGGATAATGATAGCTACATTATTTTATGTTTATATGTTGATGACATGCTTGTAGCAGGGTCTAACATGGATCACATAAGAGAGTTAAAACAACAGTTAGCACAATCATTTGCTATGAAGGATTTGGGGGCAACAAAACAAATCCTTGGTATGAAAATTTGCAGAGATAGGAAGAACAGAAAATTGACTCTATCTCAAGCTGATTATGTTGAAAAGGTGTTGTAGAGATTCCATATGGAGAATGCAAAAGTTGTCAGCACACCTTTGCCTAATCATTTGAAATTGACTAAGGAGATGTGTCCTAAGACACAAGAGGAGGAAGAAAAAATGTCCAAGGTACCATATGCTTCAACTGTAGGAAGTTTAATGTATGCCATGGTATGCACAAGACCAGATATTGCACATGTTGCAAGAGTTGTAAGCAAGTATATGAGTCATCCTGGATTGGAGCATTGGAATGTGGTAAAATGGATTCTTAGATATTTGAGAGGTACATCTAATAAACACTTATATTTTGGGGGCTCTAATACTAATTTATCAGGCTATGTGGACTCAGATTTGGTAGGGGATATTGATACCAGGTGAAGTACTACACATTATGTCTTTACTGTAGGTGGGATAGCGGTGAGTTGGATCTACAAGTTGCAAAAGATGGTTGCTTTATCCACCACGGAGGCAGAGTATGTAGCTGCAACAGAGGCAAGCAAGGAGATGATATGGCTGCAATCTTTCATGGAAGAATTGGGAAAACAACAAGCTAACAATTATTTATTTACAGATAGTCAGATTGCCATACATCTTACAAAGAATTATGTCTTGCATTCAAAGACCAAACACATACAGCTAAGGTATCACTTCATCTGGTTGGTGTTGGATGATGGATAATTATAGATGGAAAAGATCCATACAGATGAAAATCCAGCGGATATGTTTACAAAGGCAGTAACAAGGGAGAAGTTGAGCTCCTCGTCAGCTTCGGTTGGTCTTTAAAATTGAAAAACAATAAAATTAGAACAACAGAGTCCAGGGTGCTTATTTTCTAGTGGGAACTACAAGGTCAGTGGTGTTATGATCAGTCCAAGTGGGAGATGATATGGTGTGGAGTCTGATCAGTCTCCAAGTGGGAGATTGTTGTTATATGGAGCCTAATCAGACTCGGAGGTTAAATTTAACCTACTTTTATTGGTGTGGTTTCCCCCCAAATTATTTAACAGGGTCAAGGGGGAGTACCCCTTGTGTGGGTTTGGGGGCAGCACCCCCAAGATGAGGTCAAGGGGTAGCACCCCTTGTGGGGTACAAGGGCAGCGCTCCTGCGGGGGCTCGAGGACAACGTCCCTGAAACCTCAAATAAATTTTATTATTTTATAAAGGCGTCAAGAGTTATTTTTCTATTAGCTGACATAAAAAAAATGTATTTTTGTAACTAACATAACACTTGATAAAAGCAGCTAAGGGCTAGGGTTTCTGTTGATGTATTGTAGCATTTTGCAGCGGTATTAAGTTGCAAGGATTGCTGGTTGTAATCAGTTTGATTTACTGGATAATAATATTGGACTCTTTGTTGGTGGATGTAGCCCAAGTTTGGGTGAACCACATTAAAACTTGTCTCTCACTGTTATTATTTCTGTGTATTTTCATTCCTCTGTTTAATCTTTATTTGCATTTAATTGATATCTTCGGCATCTAATACCTAACATTGATCTTCTAAGCTTATGTGTTCTTGGGAGGCACATGTCTCATCATGACAAGTGGAAGTTGGCTCATTAGGGTTAGATGGAGGATGGATAAGAGCAATTTGGATATCTTGCTCATGGATGGGTATGGAAGTAGGGATAGGTGTAGTGATAACCTCTTTACCATGAATTGCATAAAGTTTGGCTAAGAGGATCATCATGTTTTTCATGATCATATATAGAATCTTGATCATAAATGTGAGCATAAATAGGATTAATTTAGCTATGAATGGGCTAAACTTGCTCACAAATAGGGTCATGATCATAAATAATATCTTAATCAAAGAACATACATAGGTCTTGGATGAATTGGACTTAGAGATGCTTTGATCTTGATTTAGACAAGGGTTTGATGTTTCCACATGCGTTCGGTTATGCTCTTGACATAGCTCTTGGGTTGATTGAATATGAGTGGATAACTCTTGGATAGGTTCTTGGTCAACAACATGAGGGCATGATGGAATCATGGGAGGGAAATATTCAATATGCTCGAGGAGTTGTGGATCACATGATGGGGTTGAAGAAGTGGACATGGCATTCAAAGGTTCATTGGTAGGCTCATCAATGTGTCCTTGACATGGGGATGGTTTATCCCTTGCTTGTAGTCCTTGAATCACATCCTTTGTAGGTGGAGGGATGATGGAAGATGAAGGCTTATGATTGGGATTATGTGGAAGGCAAATTAGATTAGGGCTTATGATATGGATAATGGGATGAGATGGGCTAGGACTTGGGCTAGATAGAAGGATAAGGGAATTAGATGGATGAAGACTAGAAGTAAGATCACATGGTGGTGCCAAGATAGGACTAGTAGGCTCATGTGTTGGCATGTGATTGGATGGTGGAGGTGACTCATAGGATGCATTGACTAGATTGGTATCTCCCTCGTCAAAAGATATTAAGTCTTGTAGCATAGGCGGACTTAAGGATACTTGATTTATGTACATAGGGTCACTTAGACTTGAGTCAAATGTTATTAGGTCTTGTTGTAAAAGTGGACTTAAGTTTATTAGGTCTTGTTGCAAGAGTGGACTTGGGTTCGCTTAATTTATGTACAAAGGGACACTTGAACTTGCATGTGCTTCTTGTAAGGATACTTGGTTGCCTTGTGAATGGGTTGGGTGATGTGTTGGAAGGATGGCATGAGGAAGTGGATAATCTTGGGATGGACATTGGTAGGTTGCTATGGCATTTACATGATAGGTGGATGGATAGGGTTGATATGGAGTTGAGGGGGGAGATGACATGTAAGGTTGAGGTGGCATTAGTTGTCGATATCGTGAATGGATAGAGGATGATGTGCCTGTTGGGTTTGACATGTGTCTATGAGGTGTTGGGCTTGGGCTATAAGATGTTGCATTTGAGGTGATTGACTTACTTGAGGTTGAAGTTGTTGGATGAGGGCATATAGTCGTTGAATGATTTGTTGATCTAGAGGTTGTGGTTCTTGACAAAGTGCTTGGAGGAGGTCTTGGAATTGAGGCACTAGGTCTTCTAATGTTGATATGGTGTAGAACGAATGTGGATTGGATTAGAAAGAGGATGATGTAGAATGATGAGGTTAGATGATTTGTGTTGATTAGGATGTGGTTGATTGAATGACTAGGATGATTTGGCTTGGAATGATTGGATGAAGTGTAATGATTAGGATATGTGTTATGACAAGTACGTTGAGGATGAGGTGGCAATTGTTTATTAGTAGTGGTCTTAGCAAGAGAATACAAACACACAAGACAGTCACAAATATGTACAACCTAGGCTAGGCAAGGACAATATCTGCTGGATTCCCACTTGGATTTCTCCAACCGCACTTATTTAAAGTGGATAGCTTAGAAGTTTGGTAGTACTGGCTCCTCCTTGCTCAGCACTCACTTCTCGAGCATACCAAACTTCAATTCCCAAAGGGAATTTGCTATCTTTACTATGAATTGTGAGAATGTGGGATGACTTCAGAGATATAACCTCTTACACCAGTAGATAGAAGGTTTTTGGCTTCTAGACAAAGGTTTCTAGTAAGGGCTTCCATTCAGCTGGCCATACATGCGGCAATTCACTCCAATTAGGAGGCCTCCCAGCCTACAGAGGTTACACTGTACGGGGTTTCATGCACCATAAGGTACTAAGGGAGACATTCATCAGTATGACATACCTGCACCTGTTGCTTGTGACTTTTGGCACAAACACATTATTTATATAGCAGCTTGGAAGGGCTTGGCTTTAGCCTGTTACCGCTTGGGTTGTTCCCACCTTTCGAAGCAGGCTGGTAGGTCCTCTAGAGTTAACAACAATTTCTCTTACACCCCAGATCCATTGGATAGGCATGGGAGAGGATACTCCTGTTGCTAAATAAGGTTACACATAGACGTAGAAAGGAAACTAAAAAAGGTAAAAAAGACACATAGCATACAAGTGTTCGTTTTAAGCACCAAGCCCAAATGTGCCTAAATTAGTGATAAAAAAGATTCTTTGACCAATCAAACCTGCAGAAGATATGTCAATAGTTTGTTTTCTCCATTCTTTGACAAGCATGTTTTGACAAGCTGCGCAGATAAACATTAGTTTCCAAGAAAAACCATAGATTGAAGTTTGGAAAATAGCTGAACTTTGACTGTAAAAAGAGCTGATAAAATGATAACATTACCTAATAAAACCTGCTCCACTACAAATTTCATCAAATTACCTTTTCAACAAGTATTTGTTTGCATGATTTTGCCTCCGTATGCTCTTGTTATAGCAAAAAGAAAAATAATACCCCCCCTTGGCAAGTAGATGAGAATAGGTTGACTTGGTTGTTGACTTTGTTGTTTTGCAAAATTTTCTTTGTCACACGTGCATGATTACATAAGATAAACACCAACTACCAATCTAAGACCTTAATTGAAATTCTAGCTAAGCCAAGTTTGAAAATCAAAACCCTAAACTATAAACTCAACCTTAATGTTAAATGCCTAGTGTTAAATGTCAACTGTGGTCAAAGTTTCATGCTGGCTGGGACTGACAAACGACTGAGGTCGAGAGGTTTTGGGGACTACAACTAGAGGACTTTAAACTGTAGACACCCTAAAATGACCAACTTGTCATGCTACTTGCATTTCATAATCTGTCTAATCACCTACATTTCAACATTAATTAAATAATCTAATTATTTAATTAATTATCATCAAATTCTTCTAAATCTCCTAAATTCAACATTAATTAAATAAATCCTCTTTATTTAATTAATTAAATTAAATTCCTCTATATTCTTCCACAATTAAATAATTTTTAATTATTTAATTAAATCATTATTCGCTTTTCGAAAATCAAATCCACATTAATTAAATCCCATTATTTAATTAATTCAATAAATTCCCTCTTATCTACAATTAAATAATTCTTAATTATTTAATTAAATCAAATCATTCTCCCAAAATCATGCACAACAATTAAATAAATTTATTTATTTAATTTGCTTTTAAATCTTCTAAATTAAATAATTCTAATTATTTAATTATTTCTTCCAATAATATCTTCTCTAAATTTAAATAAATCAATTATTTATTTAAGTTGCTTTTTCTTCTAATTTGAGTTATCTCTAAAATAACTCAAGCTTTCTTGCTCATCAATTAAATATTTCTATATTTAATAAAGCAAAATATCTTCTTTTCTCATGCAAATCTCTTCTTCTTGTTTTAAATCACTTAACTGATTGCTTTATTCTTTTAATTGATTTATCTCTTCAGTTAACTTATTTTTCTATTCTTGATAACTCCTCTCATGCAAAAGCAAGCAAGACACATGTCTTCTTCTCATTCATTGCACATTCCTCAACTTATCTCCTCCGTTGATTCTTCTGAATTATCTGGACCGTTGATCGATCTTTGATGAAACCTATATAAACCCCCCTCATCTCCTTCATTAGCCCTCTCTCTTCAATCATATTCTCAGGCATACTTAACAGAGCTTTGAGTATACACAACGCGTCGATTGAGCAACCTTACGATCATTTGACATTGATCTCTTGAGCACTACACTTGCTTGTTGCAGCTATGGCTTTGCAATTTCATTGAGCAATTCTACATTCAATCCAAAGGAAACAACACAAATTTCGGTAACAGTCTTTATTGCATTGATTATTTGTCATGGCTTTTATTTAAATTCGTTTTCTTTATGTTATTGGATTTTTGGTTTTTATTAGTTTAGAATAGATCGATTTTCCATATACACATTCACTATAACCTTTAAGACTGTGACAGATCAAAGACTGGATCTTTGTCGGCAATGAAATCATGGTGAGGCGGATTAAGGGTAGTCCACGATCAAGAAGGCAGTCGATGGTTTGGCGTTAGCTGTAAGGAGACTATGGCAAATTAAAGTTAGGGTTTTGGTAGGCATTGACTATGATGAGGTGAGCAACGATGTTGATTTAAGAAGGTGGCGAAGGGGATAGGTCGCCACCACTAGTGGCAACCACTGGTCTCTTCATTAGCTACAAGGAAATTTCGACAAGCAAAAAGACCAATGGCAACAAGAGTTGATTTGATGGTGGTTGACAGGTGAGGGTTTGATCTATTAGACTACGATGGATCCCATGCTGCAATAGCAGTGTCAACTGCGACTATAGAGTGGCGAGAGGTTTGAATTTAGGATCGGCGGTGATAGCGACTAGGCAGTGATAGCGACTGGTTTAAATTTAGGGCTTTTAGTAATTGTTTAAACCTGCAACAAGTCAAACATTAACCTGCAAATAACCCAAAAATATGAAAGTGATATTACTACAGAAAGGAAATCTAGTAGCTTGTAGAGATGTACAGTGGATCCATACGGTACAGATCCATATTGTACGCTCTGTATATAATTTTAAAAAAAAAATTCAAGAAATTTTTCAGTCATGAAACATGGCCAAGTTTATAGTCAAAAAACATGGAATCGGCCTCCTGGACACAATGGCGCAGTCCATTTTTGTTCTAGAGATCCCCTGTGAGAAATCACATGCAAAACTTGCAAACAAGGGTTAGAAAGCACAAATTTTTATACCAAAAATCTACAAAAACGATCAAGCAAAGTGAGTCCCACCGGGTGAGCCATTTTGTAGTGGGTGGAAAATAACTAGATCCAACAAGAGAGAGAGATCATATCCAGCCTAAAACTCAATAAATCTAACCTAGGCAAAATAAAAGGCATGCAACCAAAACAAGTTCACCTGGGTATTTCGATTTCTCAATTTTATTGTGGATTGCATTGCCATGCAACCATACGATTCCATGAAGTTGTCATGATTGTGTTCAAGAAGATGATATGCAAAGTGATAAAGATGCAGATGCTAGAAAATGAATGTTTAGAAGATGGAAGAAGAAAATGCATGCAAGAGATAGTAACAACGATAATGGATGCAAACCCCAAAATGGGAGAGTGAGAGGGTTTTTATAGAACTAGAAGGTGGAAGATCAATGATGGAGAAAAAAAGGAAAGATCAACGATTTCCAATCATGGATGAACATGCACACGCCAAGTGTCTAGAGTGAGATAAGATTGCTTTTTCTGAATTTGGATATTTCTATTTTTTTGGTGGAGATGACTTGGTTTTTCTTTTTTATAAAATCTCACCATAATTTGATTTTTGATTTGCTTCTATTTTGAAGATCACTTGCACATGTAGAGGAAAATAGAAGGTGGGTAAAATAAATTAAATAAATTTTTTCATTTAATTTATTATTTAGAAAGTGGACAAATAAATTAAATAACAATGTTTATTTAATTTATTTAAATGACATGAGGGAAAAGGGGATAAATTAAATAAATTAAAATTTATTTAATTTATTTGTATGGTGGGGGGGGGATAAATAAAATTTAGATTTTATTTATTTCTTAGAAGAAAGGGGATGACATATGACATAATTAAATAATCTAAGATTATTTAATTATTAATGGAAGATAGAAAAATGAAAACAATTAATTAGACAAATAAAATTTATTTAATTGATTATGAAGACATAGGAGAAAATAAGATTTCTTATTACAAATGTGTTAGACGACATAGATGTGGCCAATTTCAAGTGTCTACACCTAGTGATAATCATCATGCATACCTCCAACCAAAGAAAATTTAGAGAAATCACTGCATAGGAAGAGACTCCACATATGTTATTTGAATAACTTTTGCAACATAATCTCATTACCTTACCTTTGGTTAAGCCAATGGATATGTCTAATATTCCACCACATAGGGCTCAAGACTTTTGTGTTTATCATTGCACACATGGACATTCTATGGATATATGCATTGTATTCAAACATAAAGTTTAAGATCTCATAGATAAAATGGAGATTAACAATACTTAGGAGCTCACAATCCTCTCACTTGATGAGGTTGATCATATGAAAGCAAATGATGTCCATCAAGAGATTGGTCCCAACTCAACCTATGTTGAAATTACACATGAAATAAAATAGAAACCACTTAATGTGCAACAACAAACATAGGAAATAGAAAATGCAAGTAAAGAAGAAGAAGAAACACAAATCCATGAAGACAAACTTGATGATTTATTTTGGGATGATGATGATGTGTTGGATGAATATAATCATGATCCTTTGAAGAAAAAGGTTGAACCTCCTATATTTTTTACATGAGATATGAGAATCGTTGTAGTGTATATACATATATACCTATACATAGATTTCTTTTTTTCCTCTTATCTTTTGCCTTCACTTTAAATTGGCTTTTCATTATTCTTTGTTTATCGAAACTCCTCTTCATATTTTCCCTTACATTATTTATTTCACTCTTCTTTTTTCCAATTGAGGGGCATCTTTGTTTCCACATTCCTTTGTTTCACATGTTTACTTTTAGCTATTGAAATTCCATTTTATACAAAACTTTATTTACCTTTACCTTTGCTTATATTCACTCACTTGGGTTGCTCATTTTTCCTTTCTCCCATTTACTTTTTGCCTTTTATCCATATCCATTCACATGCTTGTGTGGTCCTTGCCCTTTCCCATGTTGATTTCTCATATTCTCGTCTTGCTTCTAATTCCATGCTTATGCTCATGACATCTTTCCTATACTTGTTTATATCTATGACATTTTCCTTTGTCTTTGGCCATTGTGGACATGTCAGGGTCTCATATCACCATACCATGGTTTTTATAGATTACACATTGAGCCTAAATTGATACATTGTTATTCTTAGAGATTACACATTAAGCCTACATTAATGGGTGACAACACAATAATGTATCCCACTTTTTGACCAAAGTGGGATTCTAGAAATTAGTATTTTTTAGCATTTTTCAATTTGTGTCAATTATATGGAACAAATAGTCAATAATTTAAGGATAATGTAAACTAATGAGTTGTGGAATTGTATACGTTGATTCAAGCTATATTTTTTATTTCTATCATTTTTTTATTATTTAATCAATTTTTATTTTTTCTATTATTTTTTTAGTGACATTATTCCACAAAGCATAACTTTCACTAAAAGTAAAAAATTTCCATGATTTATTGGAATTAGACCATTAAATCCACTATACAGTGGATGGATATTTTTTGGTAATTTTTTATTAAATATATTTTTTTTATGCGTAATAAAAAGTTTTATATATATCTGAAAATTCAAAATTATAGCTTCCATGGCAAACCATGCCAACAGACTGTGCCATATCTTAGAAGGCTATATTGTTCCCCTTACGATTATGTCCACGCAGGGACTAAAACATTCAACAAAAACTATTTTACCCCACCCTACAAAAGTGACCACGCAGGGTCATAGATATGATGCCACATAGGGCTCTGTACAAATACAAAAACTGGCCTCTCGGGCCTAGGTTAAGATATACTCATACCCTACTACAACATATCTGAATATCTACCATATATCTGAACTGGAGAAAAACACTAGGCCGAGACAAAAGGAACTTCAAATAACACCAAGCCTGTGAACAAAAACCTGGAAATCTCTTACCCATTCAAACTGGACGTCAATCTCCTCCATCTGCAATAGTTTTTTAAGGAAAGAAACACCTTTTCCCTGTGTTCCAACAGTTGTAATCCTTTTAGATCAAGGAGGAAAGGATATAGTTTCACCACTTTGTCTGGGTCTTTGAGCAAGGGCAAATCTCTTGGGCGTGGAATGTCAATCTCAGGGGTGGTTGCCTCAATGATAGTCTGCAATTCGCCCAACAACTTCACTTTGAAGAGCTTCATTACCAGTAGCTCAGACTCTCCATTTGGTAATCTCGCATCAAGCACAAAAGCTAGAAACCTAGAGGCAATGGTAGTGTCTACCCTATACTACTCCCCATTCTCTAGAAATTCTTTGACTAAAATTATTTTAACCGCAGCTAGGGCCAAGCCGTCATACCTTCTGAGCACCCTCTTAAGTCTTTGTTCTGTCACACAACCAATAAAATCCATTTGCCTTACCAAACTATGCAGTTGTATTGGGGTGTCCACCCCTAGATTCACTAAATCTTTAATGGTGATTTGCATTGTAAACCTGGAGCCTGCCATTGGAGAGCTGGAAATGTGAGAGTTCTGCTACCAAGGGGAAATGAATGCGAGTGGTGAAAAATTCCAATGAACTTGTTATTAATGTCTTCACCGTGCATCCCTCATCATTCCACTTAATGGTAATTTGATGCGAAGAAAAAATCCTCAGTGAATGCTCTAAATGAAGATCTTATCGCGGCTTCATTCTCCAACAATTGCTCTGAGTAATGATGGAAGGAATGAAGTTAACTGTCACTTCACCTGTCACTTGCCACCTTTGCAATCTCCCATGATATGACAAGAGCAAATGTTAAAATAATTATATCTTGCCAGCTCGATCTCTTCTCACCCTACCAGCTAATCGGCCCTTCATGTTGAGAAGGGCACCTACCCTACCGCCCCCAATTTTTTATTAAATATTTATTTATTATTAATTTTTGAATTAGTACTAACAAAAATTTCAGACCTATATTATTCCATAATGCATTTATCTTGGCACATATATCAAAAAAAATTTCTTTTTTCATTAAAACAAGGACATCTATGTGGAGTGTAGTGCATTTTTTTGAGATTTTTCTAACAATGTTTGTCATTTTTCGTAGTGTCTTGAATGAGATCAATGTTTTTTGGTAATGGACCTACATTCACTATAAAAAGATTTAAAAATATAATATTAAAGAAAAAAATACGTATTATAATTTTTTGGAAAGTTAATAATACTAAGGGATCCATAGTTACAAAATACCATTTCCAAATGACTTCTTTGATCCCCAAAAAGGTGAAGCAAAATTGCCTTTTTGTCAACATTTTGATAGGTATGGAGGAGACTCCACTGGGGGTTTGATTTAAGCCTAGGGGGATTCTATCCAATGGGGCTTGATCTAACCCCCTTAGATGGAACCCCTCTAGGCTTAAATCATTAATTTTTCTAAAAAATATGTGATTTCAAGCAAAAATTAGGATGTCCCACAAGTGGGACACACTATTGTGTGATCATCCTAATGCATCACACTTTCTAGAGTTACTTGTTGACCCTATCTTACTATATTACACTTCTAGAGTTTGCATTTTGATCTTACATTATCATATCATAGTTAAATAGAGTTACCCTTACTTTGAGAGGCACTATGCCCTCTAACATCATATTTGCACTTACCATGCTACATCCTTACATTGGGGAAATCTTCCCTTTCCTTCTATACTTGGAACCTTCATGGTTGAATCATTAAATTAGGAGCACCATGCCTTCCCTCTCTATACTTTGCACCTTCATGGTTACATCCTTACATTTGGGGGCATCATTTTATCACCCCCGACATGATTAACCATATATTCCTTATACATTTGAGGCATCATTTTATCACCCATGACATGATTTACTATACATTCCTTATACACCAGGGGCATCACCTTTCTCCACACATTACCTAATTCCTATCAACATCCACTAAGGACTTATTGCCTTACCTCCACTATTGTATGCTCATGCTTTTGGACATCGCATTGGGGACATATGACACTCTAGTCACCTACATACTTACATCGGAATTTTTGTCCATTGAGGGTCAAGTAACCATTTTCCTATTTTGTCCACATTGGGGGCAACCTTACTTCCTTGATGTTATCTCCAACCCATACATGATCATTAAGACTTATCATTGTAGATGATACACATGCTTATCGCATGATGTATTCATTATTGCTATTAGTTTTATGATCCATATGCTTACAAGCTTATTTATAGATTACATTTACTTTCATGCATGATTTTCCCTCTCCTTCAATTCCTTGCATCCTATAGATACAACCAATTGAAAGGGGCATATATTTTCACTAATATTCCTATGTTGACCTTTCAAGTAGTGATAGTTGCTACACAAAGACTCATCATCATGATCAACAAAGCATTATCACATGGCATGCCTTGCACCCAATGCACTATGTCATCCTATGGTCACCAAGACAAACACACTAGTATCATCTTCCAAACACACAAATTTTTCCTCTTTTACTCATTTCCACTTTTCCTATTTCCTAATTAATTAAGCAAGATCATTTTCTAACTAATTTCCACTTATGAGAGAAAAGGAACCCATTGCATACTTTATATCTTTTTTGCAACTTCTTATGGAGAGTGCATACCAAAGGACACACTTACATGATGACACATTAAAGAGTCCTTTTGTGTCTTTTGATGTCTAAATATTTACATTTCATGCATGTTTGTGAGTGCTATATACTTTGAGGTGCATGATCATTTTAAGATTCACACACACCTCAAAGTGGGGCAAAATGTAATGGTGAAATTTGTATACCCATATCATTTCCCATTTAGC
Source organism: Cunninghamia lanceolata (assembly GCA_027924645.1). Taxonomy (NCBI): domain Eukaryota; kingdom Viridiplantae; phylum Streptophyta; class Pinopsida; order Cupressales; family Cupressaceae; genus Cunninghamia; species Cunninghamia lanceolata. The sequence continues at coordinate 16,851,639 of BSBN01000001.1, forward strand.
TTTGTGTCTATTTTGAGGAAATGTCTTGATAAATGTACATATCAACAAATGATGCAATATTGTGCAAAATTGAGCCCATTCCCCTAGCCTTCACCAATTTATATATACACATATGCACACATTTTTAACTCCCACATTATCCTCATATGCACATACTCCAATACAATTGTCTTATTCATGCATTTATCACACCTATCCATACACCTACCCTGATATAGTCATTAGCCACCTGAATCTGACGATTTATTCACCCAAGATCATTTTCACAATCATAATGTTGACCCTACAATAGTGGACTTGACCCTTTCCTTCATAAAATTCAAATTCAAATATTGTTTGATTGGTCTATTTTATTTTCCCACCCTAAGCTAAGTACAAAGTTTTCAAAATTTGATGTTATGTGCTAGTATTTAAAGACATTCAATGCATTTATTTTACATCATCTAGATTCCATGAGTCCTCTCTCATTCTAGAGAATTAAAGGAGCAATAAATAGTGTAACATTTGGATTTGGTGCACTAAGAAGAGTGAAAAATCTGTATACATCATTCTATGGCCTTTGATTGTTGTCTTAGATCATCTATTTGAGTTTTTTAGGGGTTGACCTAGTTGAATGTGTCCCCTTGTAATACTAATGAAAATCTTCTAAAGGTCAATTAGGAAAATAACAGAGCAGAGGTACACATTATGTAGGGTATAGTTTAGTCTTAGAGGATGAATCCATGACCATGGACTTGACCTACACCCATAAACTTGATCTCAAATAGAGTACAGATACTAAGGTATATACTAAAAGAGATTGAATTTTCTGAGCTGATACAAACCCATATTCTACATCATTAACATACATTCTTTGGTCATTGAACAAAGTGCATTCCATTATCAAATTTACTTTTCAAAAATAACAAATAAAAATTATTAGATTTATCAATCCCAACTAATCAATAATTAATTTAAACTAATTTATGTTTAATTAATTGTATATACTTAATTAACCTAAATTAACACTTTAAAAAATGTTTATTTTCACATATTTTCAAAGTTCATATTTTTAAAGGTCATTTTTATTTCCTTGAACAATCATTAATGAAAGTACATATTAAAACTAAATAGTATCGATCCTTAATTTATAAAATACCAAGATAAATTCACATTAAAAGACCAAGGATTTTGTTGGATTTATGAGTAAACAATGTTTGTTAGTAAGGAGATAAAGAACGGGTGAATGCTTTCTAAGACCATGTCATTTCCCACTACTTTCAAAATAAAAACTTAAATAAATCCTCACTTCTTTAAATTCGTGGGGAATTCGTTTAGAATGTTGGGTATCTATAAAGTAAAAGAATAATCATTTGACTAGACAAGAGGATACCATGTACATTTTGGCTTATGATTAACACCACTTTTTATCAATCAAATGTCAAGTCTAAAGGTGTTTTTTAAGTGAAAATAAATATTTGAATAAATAATAATTAAACAAAACAATAATAAAAATATATGATTTGGCTTTGAGATTGATAATAGATAATAAAATAAATATTATAATAAATGTGGAATTAAATAAATAAAATAAGGTATTTAGTATTTAAGAGTGTTTTTGGTTGTAATCATATAAAGATATTTTGATTCAAAGTTAGTCAATTTTAACTATAAACATTCTTAAGCACAATCATGAACTATAGAAATATCATGTTTTTTATTAATGTATTTCGTTTGAGTTTAAAAAAATATATATATGATTGAAGACATTAGGAATGTGTTCACCAATGTGCTAAAATTTAGGACCTTGCTTAGATAATGCATCAAAATCCATAAATTGATTATATTTCACTTTGGTTTAAATTTGTGCCTACAAAATTGATCTTTGCACCTGTGAACGTGAACTAGCAAGTGGAGCTGAACTTAAACCCACAAAATGAACTAACATGGAATGAAGGATGTAATAGATTTGCCTCAACTTGATGTACCTATGTTTGAAGTAGGGTGGTGTATACAGACATTGTTTGGGAACTTGCTAAGCAACGGTCATGCTCTCCTTAGTCAAGCTTTGAGGTAGAGTGATTCAATGGCAATGAACCAAGATCACAAATAGTAGGCAAGCATGTAGAATGCCTAGGATAATGATGCAAGCAAATGATACAATTAAGATGCTCTATGATGCTACTATGATGCTTTCATATAAAGGCTCTTATCATAATCCTTAGGTCTCTCTAAAATGAATTAGGGTTAGTCTTTAAATACACTTCCCTAACATGCATTTTGAAACAAGTTGTACTTTAGTTAGCTCATGATGGCTAGTAAGGGAGGGAAACATGGGCCCAAATTAATAAATTTGAATTTAATAGTTTGGGGTTCAAATCTACACCCAAGGAAACAACCTATGTTAATTCTACACCTACAAATCTAAACAAGGGTGATGAATGATAGAGATGTATAATCAAATCTTAATACTAGGGATGAGTGATGGTGGGGACATGCTAGGAGTACAGTTATTTTACAACTTCCCACACAAAATATATTGCCTTGCACACTAGTTAATGCATAAGGACAACCTAGCCATCATGGGTCCAAAGCATAAGGGAAAAGGGCATGGGTATGCAATTTTCACCATTATATTTTGCCCCTATTTTTCCTTGCATGCAAACTACTATGAGGATTCATGTCAAAGTAAAATCTATTGGTGTGAGCGAGGGTATTTCCTATCTATTTTCCCCTTTATAGTGTGAATAGGGGACATTATCTGGCTAGTTATTAGTTAGGACGTATTCACACATGTTCACATGTTAATTTGACTTAGGGCTCTAGGAATCTTTCTAGAAGTTTCTAGTACACATGTGATCCTATCCTCTAATTGTCACATGTCATAGGATTATGACACTTATCCCAATCCTATGTTGTCGTATGTCTCACCTTGGCCTATATAACCATTGGATTCTCGTTATACACAACAACAAAACAATATATTTTGTATAGATTGTTATTCTATCATGTTGATCTTCTTTGGTTCTTGTGATTAGCTCTTAGGCATCTTGATCTTGGGATAGCTACCTCCATAGCTAATCCTAAAAAAATCAAGTAATCAACATGGAAATTAAATATCTTAGACACTTAAAGGATACATATATGGATGTTGATTCTTATAGTCTCCTCACCATGAGTGCTCCATCCAAAACCTAGAAAACAAAAAAACATACAATAAGTAGCATTTATCACCCATTTAAAATAGGTTCTGACTATTTGCTTGATAAACTATCTTAAAAATAATAAAATTAAAAGGGAGAAGGATAAGAGATTTCATATAAGAAAAAAGTGGTAGGGTTTAGATAAAATAAGGTCCAAAAAAACTCTCAGCAAGAAAAAATGGTGTTGACTATGAAAAATAAGGTGCCATAGGACTATGATGATGTGGGAAAGAATCTGACTTGACAAATAGCTCAATAAGAGTTTTGACTAAGTAGAAAAAAGTCATATACTATTTGAAATAGTGACAAAGTTTTGTCTAGTACTAGAAAATGGTCATAAACATCATCACTTTAATCATAATCATGAGGGAATGCCAATGATCTAATATATATGCCCCCTCCAATTAGTTGTAAGTAAAGGATGTAAGGAATTGAAGGTAAGAGAAATTAGAACATTATGTAAACCAAAATAAGCATGTAATAAATCTTAATGATAACATCGTGACAATTAAATAAGATATATCAAATAATAAGCAAGAGATAAGCATGTAAGAATATTAAATAAAGGGCTCTAAGATGCCTCCAAGCTTGCTTCTAATGGCAAGGCAATGCAACAATAAATTGTAAAGATAAATCATGTAAGCATATTAGAAAATGTCATGTATAATGTGAACAATCAATATCAACATGTAAAACAAACATATCTGCTTGAATTTGATCATGCAAGAACATGTGATATGTTAGGAATAAGGTCACCTAGGAAATAATGTATAGAAATAAATAACACATATAGGTGAAAATGAGGAATCAGTAAATGATAATGAGCTAAAGTGTTTTAAAATTCTTTAAATTCCCCCTTGAACATTTTATAATTGTAACATACATAAATAAGTATCCACTAAAATTGTAATCAACAATATGAATGGTGCAAATGCATAACATTAACTAGATCTTTCACTCACTTCCCCTCGAGAGTAGATAAAACAAAATCTCCTTGACAAAACTAGGAAGTATTAATTAATGGTTCCAACCAATAAGGATGAAATTTACTCTATAATTCTTCTTTGGCATTTGGATTCCTGGGAATAACATGAAGAACCAAGTCACCTAGCTGAAAATCTCCTTGAATAATGCATTTATTATAATTTTTATTTAATCATCTCTTATATGCTCAAAGGTTGTCTAACACATTAATTCTTCTCTCATGATGAGTTTCAAGTTCTTGTAATCTGTATTCTTTTTTTGTAGTAACACCAATAATGTTGCAAAGAGAAACATGTAAAGAAGGGATCTCTAGCTCAAGATGCATAATAGCCTCAAAAACATAAACCAATGAATAAGGTGTGTACCTAATATGAGTGAAAATAGAATTAGTAGTAAGCCCATAATGTAGAAACAAGCTATCTATTTCTAATTAGTGCCATGATTATCAACTATTTTCCTAAAAAAATGCTCAATAGTCTTATTAGTAGCCTCTTCTTGATGATTGCCTTGTTGGTAGGAAGGAGGAAAGAAATTCCATTTAGTTTGAAACTTTTCTAAAATGAAATTTAGTTCTCTATTCATAAAAGATGTAGATTATCTATAACAATATTAGATGGCAAATCAAGTCTAGAAATAAAATTGTCTATAATGAAAGCATACATATCAGTTTTTGTAGTGGATTTAAGGGGGATGGCCTCAACCCACATAGTGAATTAATATTTATTAATGATAATAAAAGTGTGTCCATTTTAAGTAGCTAGGACAATATTACCCTCCAATTCTAATCCATGTGTCGTTAAAGTCTAAGGACAGGTAATTAGATGAAGCTCATGAGTGGGTGCATGTTTTAGATTATAATGTGCTCAACATGTTGAACACATGTATAAACTCATATGAGTCTTTCTCCAGTTTACTCTAGTAATAAACAATGTTTAAAGGCTTCTACACCAATAACTTAGCACCTTCATGACCTCCACATATATTCCCATGGGCTTCTTGAAGAGAAATAGATTTCTTATGATCATCAAGTCATCTAACAAATAAAACATTATAACCATACCTATAAAGAACACCTATAATGATCAAATATTTGGAAACTAACTAATAGAGGTGGATACAAATATTTTAGAACAATTAAGGGGAAATACCCCTAAATCAAGATAAGTATAAATATTGTGAAACCACTCCTCAACAATCAATATAGCATAAACCAATAAGGAAGTGTTTTGCAGTATAGTTGGTTGGTGTAATATATGAATAAACAAGGTAAAGTGAGGACTACCATCAGCCATACTCATTCATCAGGTAGAACTAGCCATAAGATATAAATATATACTCTCCTTGAGAGAAATAGCATCAATGCTTTACAAATGAGTCAAAAGAATCAATTAATTGTAAATCCAATGCATGGTATTATGCAAGTTTAGCATCTTTAGTCTTATAGTCACTAGTAATCTATCTAGCCACAAACTATGAATCACTATGTATATCAATAGATTTAACTTTCAAAGAAATAGTTGCATGTAAGCCTATAATTAATGTCTCATATTAACCTATATTAGTACTTGGAAAATCTAGACAAAAAGACAAAGGGATCAAATCACTCAAGTGTGGTACATAAATATCACACCCAAGTTCATGAATCGGTCATACATCTATAACAATCAAAAAACATGATCCAAGGGAATGAATAATTATTATGTAGTATATAAGCATTAGAAACATATGTACTAATAGGTGCATAAGAAGGTGATGCAAGAGCATCCCAAGTTGCAGAGTGTAATATCAGAAAATGTCCCCTTGGGGGCTTTTCCCTCGTAAGGTTTATCTCCTAGGTCTTTAATATGCATTTATGACATCTTAGTTCATATTTTAGCATCCCGATGGAACGAGGCCTAAGTTTGATGGCAAATTGGACCTAGGTGGAGCCCTTGAGCTGTATCCTGCCCAAAATAGGGGGGAGGACTTGGGTGCCTGCGCCCTAGTCCTGCCCTATTTTGGGGCAGCCCTAATTTTTGGGTGTCAGTTTATGACCGTTATTAAGTCCTTTTGCCGACACGGTAAGTTTTGATTTTTAAAATCTTGGCGGGAGTGCTTGTAGTTGCATATATAAGCATGTTTAGGCATTCATTTGTAAACAAGATTTTAATTAGATGGCAATTGTGATGTTCAAGTGTTCTCAAGGTGATTCAAGGCTTTCTATTGTGTTGCAAGAGCAGGCTTGTGTGTTTTGTGTGTTGATATTTGCATATTTGAGTATCAATTTCCTCATGGCATGAAGAGCGTCTTCCTCCCATGAGAGCTTCACTACAAGGTGACATAATATTGTGTTTTCATCATTGATTCCTTTAGTTTTTCCTCTACCTCACAAGGGCATGCACTCTTAATCTGACAACAGTGTTTGGAGACTTAAGTGTCCTCCGGGGCTTGACTGAGGCAAGCCTCTAAACACCACAAGCCCCAAACCAAGTCTTGTGATTGTAGGTTATAGGCGTCGCATTTGGGAAAAGTGGAGTTGCAAGAAGGATTGGCAGGCATCAAGGATTCAGGATCTGAAGAAAAGAATGACACATGAACACTTCCAGGACTTGGGTGCTCTCTCTAGTGTCCTTCACATCTAAGTTTCAGGAAACAGAAGTTACAGGGCTGATCAGTGTCAGAAAGAGGTCTGGATCCCATGAAGAAACCTGCACCTTGGACTTGGGTGCTCGCTCTAGCATCCTTGACTGTTCTGCTTCAAAACCCTGAAAATAGGCATTCTATAATTTGGTATTTTACTCCTGTCTACAAGAGCTTTTTTTGTTATTCATCAATTTGTTGTCGTATTTGCATAATTAGGGTTTTAATGGTTAATTGGACATAAGAGAAGGAAAATTAATAATTAAATTCCCTAATCCAAGTTTCCCTACATCTGCAAGTGACCTAGGGTATGATAGTGCTCGTCACTTAACCCTAGATCCTTGAATCTAAGGCAGAAAGGAGGATTTAAACATCTAAACATTAGAACATTAACAAATCCAATTTTCCCCTAAGCACAGAGCAATCTTGCATCAACTAAAAATATTTACTTTCTTTTCTTTTCTTGCCTTTCAGTAGCAGTTCAGTCATTTGTAGTTCAACATTTTCTACAACGGCTTCATTTCAGAACTCATAGAGCAGGAATTAGCTTCTATACCATGTCAACTACATCATACTCAGATTTCAGGAGATTTGGATTCATCTGTAGAAAGATATTGCTATCATAAAATCATCATCTTTCATAGAACAGAGCATTTATCAGTCAACATGATCATACAAGGTTTACGGAGCACTTCCATGACTTGCAGAGCCCAATGAAACATCACACAAGGAAAATTGGGACTAGATAGATCTTTGTGAGATTTGCACCATGTTTCATTCATTTGCAGAGCATTACCAAGAGTTGTAGGCTGACCTACATGTTTTCTACACATTTCATCATTCATTGGAGTTTGAGACCTCTTAAGGCTGACATAGAGGATTCTATGAGCTGGACGATGATATATATATCTTAGATGCATCAGGAAGGCAGTTGGTAGTTAGTAAGTTGATGAGATAGAATAGATAGATAATTCCTTTCCAAAGGCACTTTAATGCCATATCTTTCATGTATGTTGTAACCCGGGAGACAAGCCTGTGAGCCCTTTGATTGTAGCTCGCATGTTGTCAGCATATAAGCATTGTAATTCTTTGATATATTGAGCATATGAATCTTCCATTGCATTCTATTATTATGTTGTTTTCATTGTGTTTATTCTAGCTGCATGGTTGGATAGTCCCTTCTCATGACCCTCCATCCATGACTGCACTAGAAGGTGATAATGTTGTAGGTAATTAATCCACTACTACTTGTCCCTTAATACATTTCTGAGAAACAAATTTGAAATCAAATTACATAACATAACCCACCATGCTACATGACCAGAAAAGATTATCCTTGATTATATTTCAAAGGGTCTTCTTTTACTATCATAAATGATCAATGTGTAACATATAGTGCCTCAAATTTTGTGATAAAAAGAATAGGGCCAACCATAATTTTCCATATGAGAATACAATGACTCATAATCTAATAAAGTACAACTAATATATAATAGATATCATAGCATTTACCATTATTTTCATTTTATGCCAATAACCTACCAATAATAGATTCAATAGTACAAAAACATAGCAATAGAGGTTTAACATGAATCTTGAGCACACAAACTCATGGATTCATCAAGTAATTTTTTATATCAGAAAAATCTTCTGAGACTCTATATTCTATTGAAACTTAGTTTATTTCTTGAATAATTTAGTGAAAGGTAAAGTACGATCCACTAAATATGAAAAGAAGCATTGAATAATTTAGATTTTACCTTAGATATTACAAAGCTATGTAAGATTAGGAGGTGGAGGCATATTAACAATAGCATCTATCTTCTTAATATAAATTCCATGACTTGCTTGGATAAAATGAAGGCCAATAAGGACCATTATCTACAATGAATATGAATTTTTTTAAAATTCAATCAAACTTGATATATTTACAACCTCATAAATATGGTCCTCAAGTCTATTAGATGATCCATTCACTTCTTAGAGTTACCCAAAATTTCATTCACATAATAATCTAAAATATTTACATCAATCATGGAAAATTAAAGTTGTAGACCTCTTATAAGTAGCAACAACATTTTTAATCCAAAAGGAATGTCTACATAAAAAAATGCACCTAGATGGGTTAGGGAAGTTGTTTTCTCTATGGGGGCTTTTAAATCCTCAAGGCCCGATGGGTCCCCCCTGGCCTTCTTCCAAGAATTCTAGGAGATCGTTGGTTTTGATGTTACTGCGGCTGTCAGAGACTTCTTCAGGACCGGTAAGATCCTCAAGTAGATTAACTCCACTTTCATAGCTCTCATACCCAAAGAACATCTCTGAGTCTATGGATAATTTCCACCCTATTAGTCTATGCAATGCTATTTATAAGATTATCATGATGACCCTAGTCCTCAGACTTCAACCTTTGCTGGACAGCCTTATATCCAATTGTTAAAAAGGTTTTGTCCCTAGTAGACAAATTGTGGACACTGCCATCCCCACGCATGAGATAATTCACTTAATTGATAGATGCAACATACCGAGTATTACTCTTAAACTGGATATTACTAAGGCCTATGATAGAATTTCTTGGGATTTCCTCTTCAAAGTGCTAAGGAAGTTTGGATTTTAGGATAAAATGATAACACAAATAAGTGAATGTGTCACCATTGTCAAGTACTCAGTGTTGGTCAATGGTTCTCCCCAGGGATTCTTCAATGCTAGTAGAGGTATTAGATAGGGGGATCCCCTATCACCCTATTTGTTTATCATCATTGCTAAGGTGTTGGGGAGGAACATTTTATCCCTGCTGGATAGACAAGATCTCAAGGGTGTCAGAGTTGCGTCTATTGTGGGGCATTCAGCTATCCAATAGTTTGTTGATGATACTATGTTGTTTGGTGCAGCCTCAGTGGTGGAAGCTAGAAGATGGAAAAGTCTTTTGAACTCCTATGCTAAAGCCTCTTGGCAGTGCATAAACTATGAAAAGAGCAATGTCTTCTTCTTCAATTTTGATAAGAAACTCCAAGAGAAGGTCAAAGATATCCTGAATTGTAACAAGGCCAACCTCTCAAGTTACCTGGGTCTCCCCCTCACTGTCAAGGAAGTGACCCCCTCTTACTGGAACTCTGTCTTAGAGAGAATCCAAAAAAGATGGAAGGCTGGAAGGGTAAACTCCTGAGCCAAGCTGGAAAGTATCAACTGCTAAAGGTGTCACTCAAAGGTATTCCCACATACTTTCTCACTCTTCTTAAGATGCCCAAATATATTGCTGAAAAGTTTAAGAAAATTCAAAAAACTTTTCTTTGGATGGGGGTTGAGGAAAAGAAGAGGATATCACTCATTGGGTGTGACAAATTTTGTCTTCCTAAATATTAAGGGGGGTTGGGTATTAGAAAGATCCAGATGATGAACAAAGCTTTACTAGTTAATCTTGGATGGAATTTTCTTAAGGATCAAAAATACTGGGTGCAGATCATGAGAGCCAAGTACCTTCACAATGGGGAAAGGAATGGGTTACTTGAGAGGGAGAGCCTCCCAAAAGCCTCCATTATTTGGAACAAGATGATTAGAACTAGAAGCATTCTGTCCCAAGGCATTAAGTGGAGGCTGGGAAAGGAGGATAAAATTATGTTCTGGGAAGACAATTAGATGCATGAGGTCCCTCTATCTAATCAGGGAAACACCAAGACTAAAGCTAGAGTTGTCACTCATTTTGGGAGGTTTGTCAGCAATTACATTACAGACCAAACCCAGGGCCAAAAACATTGGAAAAAAATGATTGATTGCTGGAAAGACAATCAGGTAGGAGAGCAGGGGTGTTTGTCTCTATAGTTGGAGTTGAGCAAGTGCAGTATCCCCTTATTTCCTAGGGAGGATGAGATGCTCTAGGCCTAGGACAGGAAGGGAGTCTTCTCGGTTAAATCTACCTACAATCTAATGTCCAATAGTGTACAGGACAGTAGCTTATGGAAGAAGGTCTGGTACAATCACCTGACTCCTCAAATGATTTTTTTCTAGTGGTCTAGTGCCCACCGAAAAATCCTTACTATTGATAACCTCAACAAAAGGGGCTTCCAATTGGTTAACTGGTGTGTTTTGTGCCAGAAAGAGGAAGAGTTTGTATAGCAGCTTCTCTTCCATTGTGACTTCACCAAAGAGATTTGGGGAAGGACCTTGGATAAACTTAGCATGGACTAGGTTTTCAATGAAAATCTCAAGGACTTCATTCTAAGTTGGATCTCTCCCTTTAAACATCTGAGAGTCAAGGAATTATGGAGGCAAATCCCCCCGCATTTGGGGTGGACCATTTAGAAAGAGAGGAATAACATATTTTTTAGGGAAATGGCTAAAAGCATTAATGATGACTTCTTCTCCTTTAGCAAACTGGTTTTGGAGAATACTTCCATCAACACTCTGAATGCTGCTAAATAACCCCCCACATAAATTGAATTGCATATTGCTAAGAACTGGGGTCTAATAGCAGATATCACCACCTTTGAGAACTCTAAGAAGTTAACTAGACAAAATACCATCTGGAGACCCCCTCCCAAGGACTGGGTCAAACTAAATTTTGATGGAGATGAAAAAAACCACTGGCCTGGCCAATGGAGGGGGTGTCATTGAAAACAAAGAAGGGAATCTTATTTTTGCTTATGCAAGGGGCATTGGTACCTAGTCCAATAATGTGGCTAAGGGCCTAGCTCTGTTATGGGGGCTCAAATTCACCCTCTCCTTGGGGGTGGATAAGATATAGATCGAAGGGGACTCAAAATTTATTGTGGATGTTTCTCTTGGCAGGACTGACAACTGATGGAAACTCAAGGATATCATAGAGGATCTAGCTGGCTTATTAATTAGGTTCTCTGAGAAGGAGATAGGGCACACCTATTGTGAAGGCAACAGGGTGGCTGATGGCATGGCCAACCTAGGTCAAAATTTGAGCAGTTGGAGATGCTGGCAAAATCTGGAAAATCTCCCAATATAGATTCAAACTCTCCTTAGCAAGGAGTAGAACACTATCCTTGGTTTATCATGAGTCATAATTAAGACATTTCTAATCCCTTACCTTTTGTGTGCCTTTGGTACCAAGAGGGGAATTCCTAGGAATATTGTGTTTCATAATATTGCTAAAGAGACTATAAGGTTTAGTTGTAGATCTTCTAATTGCCATATCAACATGATTGATAATATAAGCCATTGAGGTATGATGTATAGTCACATTGGCATCATGACTAGGATGCTTCAAGGGGTTAAGCATGTGGCCAGGGGGATGAATAGACCCAATTTTTTAAGCATCTACAAAACTCAAATTTATGATCATCTCAAGGCTAATAATCATGATATGTACTACCATTCTAATTCACACAATGTGAATTTATGGAAACATGACATTTCCAAGTGGCGAGATGATAGATATCTCATCAAAACTCGTGCTTTTCTTTGCAAGAGGATTCATATCTTCAAGGTTAAAGATTTTCAGAGTGCCAAAGTTAACTTACCTTCTCAAGCTTCTACTAAGTGTTTCTATTTGTTGAATATGGGTGGAGATAGGACCTGCACTGAGCTTGTGTCCTACAAAGAGTTCAAAAAGAATGAAACCCTCTAGCACATCTACTATGAGGTAGGGGTGGCTTCGTATCTGGAGTGCCTCCAGGGGCATGATGAGAATCTCTCTAAGCTGTTTGTGCAATCATGGGTGGATAGATGTGTTCAGGTTGGTGGAGTTGGCTTTGAAGTATCTGGGGTTAAGCATAAGAAGAAGAGTAAGGTCTCAAACTCAGAGGGAATGGCCCTATTTCTGAAAAAAGGGAAGTTTTGCATAGCTTGCAAGGTGGATTCAACAAACAGAAGCTGCCCAAACCTTGGGATGATGTTTGCTATATACTCATCAAGTACTTTATGCTTGAAGGTACATTTCACAGATTTTATCATTATCATTTCGTGTTGTTAAACCGTTTTAGGAGAAGCCAGTTCATAAGTTTTCCATTCTATTTTTTTTCTTCTTTGGAAACCTCGGTGGAGGTGACTGATGAACAACATGCCAAAGATTCTGATAAACCCCTCATTGTGCTCCATTATGGGCTTATTTAGAGACTGTACAAGTTTCACCTAGCCCTTTGTCCCCCTAAGCAAATCACCGCTACCCGCATCGACAGCTCCCCTATGGTGCCCAAGCTAAACCCTGACTAGAGAAATCTTATAATTATCATAGAAATTACCTTGGAAAAATATACCCATTCCCACAAAGTGGCCAAGGCCTCAACCTCTAAGAAGAAAACCACCATTGGGAACAACCCCAAGGCTAAAATTATCAAACAAGTGAACGCTAAGCCTGCCATCCCTAAAGTGACTTCCTTACCCACCAAGAGAAAGTTGATGGATGGAAATATTAAGAGTGGTACCCCCCGAATGAAGATTAAGGAGGGGAAGGAAGGGGGTAGCGGTTCTTAGAATAGAGGGGACAAGCCCAAGATGGAAGTGCACAACCCAGAGACTAAAGTTGAGGGTTTTGTGGGAGGGGAGGAATGCAGTGAGAACACGAAAGATGTTGAGAATACCATTCTCCAGGGTAAGCTCAGCTTGCCATTGACTAGGAGGTCAAGCAGGCTGGCTGCCAACTGACCACTTTGCTTAAGGAGCATGTGCTTTCTATTGATTCAGAGGACACTGCGGAGAACACAAAAGGTGAAGTTAAGATTGATAAGAAAGAGGTGATTGTGGATGTGGAGGCCGAGGATGATGGTCTGAGTAACTTCCCTGAACTAAACATCTAGGGGGAGGAGACTAATAATTCTAAGAAGATGAAAGAGCAGACTAGTAAAAGAAACAAGGGTAGCAAGAAAAGTAAGAAAGGTAAAGGGATTAAGGACCTAAACAACAGGATGATGGAGATGGAGAAGAAATTCATAATTTTGGCTAGGTTCACTTCTAAGGTCATGCACAAGTCGGCGATGGCATTGGCTGTCCTACAGGATATTAAGCTCAATAGGCATGGGATTGAGAACAAGGAGTTAAAATAATATGAGGAAATGTACCAATTCCTTATTGGGGTCAGCTATTCAATCAGCCCTAGGGGCTCCTGTTTCTATGTTTTTTGTGTTTAGTCTATTGTCGGTCTAGTGGTGGTATGTTGTGTCTGTGTTTTTCATTGTTGGTGGTCTCTCTAGTATTTATGTTGACCTTGCTGCATGCCCTTGGGGCTAATATGTAATGGGTTTGGCTCCCTTGTTTTGGCCGCTTATATTATCAAAAACAAAATGTACCTAGAAAAATAGTAAAATTAGTCCTATGTTTTTATATTGATAAAAAAGAGATTGAAAGGATCTGGACCCTTTTATAGAACCATCCTACAAGTAGATGAAAAGAGTCTCATGAGCAATTAGATTGATAATAGCAATAAATTACCCAAAATAGAAAAAGCAACAAAAGACTGGTAAATATTAGTAATAAAATAGTAGAAGAAAACACTGGACTAATTTATATCTGCTAGCTTCTCTAACTTGCTAGCATCTTGCCACTCTTTTTTGAGGCATTCCACTTGGTTGGTGAATGTGACAACAATAGCATCTTCTTCTTTGGTCTTATCTTTTCCTTTCGTCTCCATGGTTCTTTCCCCGGTCCTCTTGGTTGGGCCCTCTTGCTTGTCCCTTTGGCATTTTTGGAGTTCATAATGAAGAACATAAATGCTGGTGGTTGAATTGTTTATAGTCTCTTTTCTAAATGAGACCACCTACACAAGGTTTTTCTTTAGCACCTTTTGTCCTTTTTGAATTTCAAAAATATGTTGTTCAATTCATTCCCACCTATTGAAGGTTGCAATAAACTTCTCCACGTCTACTTAGATTTCCTCATCCACCTGAGTACATTGCCACTACTTGTTATGCATAAAAACCTCCATTATACCCTATGCTAATCTTGGGGTTTAATGAGTTCTATGTTAATCTTGGGGGTTAATGAGTATCTGATTATACCCTAAAAAATTATCCATAAATAAAAGAATTTCATGTTGAATGGTAGAATCCACAATCATATGGAAATTTATCCTTGGGTGATGCCTTATTTAAATCTCTAAAATTAATACATATACAAATACATCCACCAAGTTTAGTTGCATGCACTATATTTGAAATCCATGGAGAGTAGTCAATGGATCTAATGAAGCCAACCTTCAATAATTTTTTAATTTCATATCTAACCTTGAAGTCAACCTTAAGATGCATCTTTCTAATTTTTTTAATTTTATATATTCAACATTTGGATCAAGAACAATATTGTACATAATAATATCACTAGATATTCTTCACATCCCCTGGTAAGACAATGCAAATAAGTCACTATGATCATGAAGTGACATACAAATTTTGAGTCAATAAAAAAATTTCCACCAATTTTAACACTTTGTCTTTATTTGATTTGTCCATTTTAACATCAAAAGTACTACCTCACAATAAGTGTATTATCTATCTCACATTGTCGACCCTTTTGACATCTTTTTATTATTTTCCATCCCATTTTAATTTCGATGTGGGTTGATGCTTATTGATTAAAATGATGCTTATAAGCTAGCTATTGTTTCCAATGAGTGTTTAAGTATTATAACTATTGTATGGCATGATTGGATATTAGTCTATGCAACTGACATTGATTGTTCAATAGATTCTTGTGTGTTAGGAGTTATGGGTTAACATGTTTATATTAGTGTTGTATTTAATATCAAATTACATGGATTATGTGGAGTATTTTTTTCTAACAAATGCTACTAAGGTATATTGATATTGCATTGATTATAGAAATATGTAATGGGGAAGGTGGAACTTGATTTGATCTATAAGTGTGTTAAACACTTGACCTAGGATTGTGAATCAATAACATTGTGTGCATAAATTAAATAAGATAATAAAATATATTAGAGTTAATAATTTATTGGATTTACTTATTTAATTTATGAGTATTTTTATTAAGGGGTAAAACTAGGTTTATAGCGACCAAAAACCTTGTTACAAATAGCAAAACATCGCCTATACATAAGTTTACTATAGCAAAAATGGCAGCATAGATACTACAACAAACTAAAAGTCCCCAACACTAAATCATAAACGTAACAAGAAATAAATAGTAAATTAAAGTATATGCAAATTTTTGACAACTTCAAGTTCTTATTTATTTTCATGTAGCTCCACAAAATCCTGCAACTCCTTCCTCTCATATACATGACTTTTCTTCTTGTAGCTTCCTATCCTTGTACTAGGTTTGGTAGTAGCCCCTTTTTCATCCATCTGTTATGGTGCCTAGACTCATCTTTAGATCTCTTAACTTTATCACTTAGAATTTTGATGCCCATTGCCCTATTTTGATCATGCATTTACTAACCTCAATGAATTTGTTGAGGTTGTCTTTGATACTCTACATATCCTTCTCCAAGGCCTCAATTATGTTGGCATGGTTATCTTTGACCATATGAATCTCTTTCTCTAGACCTAGAATTCTCTCCTCCTACTTATCACATTTAGTAACCAATTTACTAACCTCGGGCACAACATCCCATATTTGAAAAATTCTCTTCTCCTCTTATGAGGGCACCTATGTGTCTCCTTTGAGCCTCTTATCTAGAATAGAGAGTTTAATGTTCAACCTCATAACAAAGAGCACCACCTCATCCCACAAAGGTTTGAGAGAGTTTTTGGCATGACAAAAGTGGATATTTTTAAGTCTTCCCCAAGTTTTAGGAAAATAGAGATGGTGTCATCCCCCAATTATTTGTCTTTGTAAATTTTGGTGCCCATAGTTGATAACTCAATAACCTTAGTAATGAACTCCTTAGAAACCATGAAATCTAGACCTTGTAACATAACTCTCCTTTTGTTCCACCCTTTGGCAAAGTTAAAAGATAATGTAGTGTCGTAACCATTGGGTTTCTCCAGGAATGTGATTGACCCTCCATTAACTAGAATTTTTGATACCTTTGGGTTTTTCTTGAAATTATTGTAGTTTATTGGCTCAATTCTATTTCTATCACCCCTCATTTCCAATTTCCCATATAAGACTCTCACTTCATCACCTTACCAAATCTTCAAAGTGTTCTTCTTGACCCTACTAAAAATGAAAGGTTAAAACTAGACATAAACTAGGTAGAAGTTGCTAGAAGTATAGTATTGAAAGCCACCTTGCTTGATATGACTTCCCATGCGTGGAATCATATCTAGTAACTTGTTTGACTAGAAAAGGGATTTCCTCATTAATGATTACTAAGATCATTATAAATAAGATTCACCACCCTCAAGGGATAGGCATCATTATCTATCCAATTCAAAGTGCCCTAATGAATTACTCCTTAATTAGCATAGTAGTTAACCACCTTATTTGCCTCATAGTAAAAATGGGAAATATTAATATTTTTCATGCTATCTATGATATTTATGGAGTCTTGTATCATAATCTTTATATTCCAACATGGTTTATTCTTTCTCATCAAGCAATTTATTATGTTCAAAGAATCCCCTTCAAGGATTAGAGAATGGGCTTCCAAGCATTTTGCCATTTTAAGGGCATGGTACACAACAACTACTTTAGAAAAGTGATTGGTTTGGGTGTATAACTTGATCACAAACATTACTATCATTTTACCTTTGTCATCCCTTAAAATTCCCCTCCCCAACAGGACCCAAATTACCCTTTGAACCAGGCCCAACAAAATTTATCTTGAGCCAATTAGGTGGAGGAGGGGACCATTTAATATTATGCCCTTAGTTTTTACCTCCTTTAAAGTTATTTTTATATCAAAATCAAGCTTCCATCTTGAATCCACCTCCAACTCAGCTTTTGAAGCCCAAATTTTGGAAGAAGAAGACAATTTATCCTTGACTACCACAAAAAAAAATCATTTGCTTATTTTATTGAAAACCCTTCACACCAAGGGCTTATTTATGATGAGTATTAAATTATATTTGTTTGATAATGTTTTGTGTGAAAAGGAAAAGGGGGTGATTTGTTTTGGTTTGAGTGTTGATGGGTTTAGATCCTCCTTTCACAACAAACATTCAAGGACATATCAACTAAGTTGAATCTCTACTAAGCGAGAGAATTCACCTAACAAGTTGGACTATCACTTGGAATGATGTGGAAACTCAGAAATTTCTATCTAATGCCTTAATGTAATCCTCAAATATGTAAGAAACTCTAATTATGTAAAACAGTGATCAAATTGATGAATTCAGACAAATGCTTATAGATTGAGATAGAAGATAGAGATTAATAACTGACCATTTTTTGAGGTTTGAGATTTGGAATATTCAAGGACAATGCCCCAGGTGCCCAAGTCCAAGGCACAATTTTCTTTGCAAAATGTAGAAGTCCTAGCACTGATAATCATTGTTTTGTCTTTTTTCGTCACTCGAAATGTAGAGGACACTGCCCTGGGTGCCCTAGTCTAAGGTAGGCTGATTCTCAGGATGTAGAAGCTCCTTTAGATGTAGAATGTCCCTATAACTCTAATTCCTATCTCTGTAACTTTAGAGGACATTTCCCTAGGTGCCCATGTCTTGAAAATGCTTTGTTTCACTTCTTTCTTTTAGATCATGAATCCTCATCGTCTGCAACCTTCCTCTACAACTCCACTCTACAAAACTTAGTACATGTAACATGTAATCACAAAGGAGTGTGGTTGGGGGTTGTAGTGTTTAGAGGATTGCCTCAGTCAAGCCTCAGAGAGACATTCAAGTCTTTCGAACACCGTTGTCAGATAAGAGTGCATATCCCTGCGGGATAGAGGCAAAATCCAAATGATAAATGATTAAAAAGACACTAAATGTCACCTTGACGTGTAGATCTCACATAAATGAAGGCTCTTCAATCACATGAGAAGATGAAGTCAAATCTGTAATCACAAACACAATAACAATGCTCTGCTCTGTAACAATGAATATCATGGATGCTCTAAAATCACAAGTATGCATAAAGTTCACAATCATCTTCTAGTTTGCAAATGAAAACCTAAACATGCTTATTGAACAACACACATTCCTACCAAGAATTTTGTAATTTAAACTTTTGGTGTTGGCATTAGACCTAAGAACAGTCATATAAATGACACTTCAAATTAGGGCCTGACCTAAAATAGGGCAGGACTAGGGCGCGAGCACCCAAGTCCTCCCCCCCTATTTTAGGCAGGAGTCATCTCAATAGTACCCCCTAGGTCCTATTTGCCACAAGACTTCGGGGTTTTCTCATTAGGATTCAAAATTAACATGCAATATGATCTAAATGCATTCTAAGGACCCAGGAGCTAAACCTTAAGATGGAAAAGCCCCCAAGGGGACATTTTTCGACATAACAGATAAATTAAAATAAGTATTTTCTTGAAATAATTGTTATTCATTTCTCAATAAATATGATAGTCAAATTGTAGTTGGCTAGCATGTTGTAGTGATTTACTTTATTCTTGGTGCAAACTTCAATTATAAGAATTAGAATAAATAAACTAGATAAATCTTATTCTTTATTATTTTAAATAAAAGCATTCAAGCTATATTTGAATTTGTGTAAGGATATATATGAAATTAGAATTAGAATGATATTTAATATTGAATCGATTTAATTGAAGATTTTGCATGACTTGAATTAGATTATTTAATTATATTCTTTGAATAAAAGATCTTTGATTTTATATAATTAAGATTCTAAATTAAGTGGGCTTTTGGAAAGGAATTTTAATAAAACCTATGAAATTTTAGAGATGAGATAGTTGTATGTATATGTAAAGAAACTTTTAATGCCCTTATCATATACCACATATTGGTGTCACGACCCTAGATTTGGTACCTAATAATAATATTTAATTAATCCAATTAATTTGTGACTAAGAGTTTTTTTACCAAAAGTGGCGAACCACTATAATATATGTTAATTATAAATAAAAGGTTACAAAATCTTGGTTCAAAGAGCATATCGGCAAGAAAGAACCAGGAAGAAAACCTTCAGTTATAGCTCGATAATTACAATTTTCCAAATAAAGGATTTACAATATCAAATTTGGGAGAAGCTGCACTAATACAACAAGGAATTACAACCTAGTCGAATCCACTAGAACAAAGAAAACCAGCTCCCTCTTCCACATTCCAAAAAAGCAGGAAATGGAAAACCTACCAACCAGATACTAGCTATCTTGAAGCAATTTAAAGTCCATTATCTTCTTTGATTATGCACCACTGGTCTATTTAGGCGCTTACATTAACAAGCTTACAAAAAGTGATAACAAAAGCAGGTTAATAACATAGAAGTCAGTCAAACACTTTAACCATCAGTGGCATCATTCAAATCTTGCAACATAAAATTACCCTCAGCTACAACCAGATCAACTGGTGACCCAGAAGGAGGAGAAATCTGAGGATGGAACTGAACCAGATACAACAAAGCATGAAATTTCTCTTCCACCCGATTCACCAGTGACTCCCCCAACTCAATCCTATGAGCATGGAGAGATATGTGTAGAAGATCCTCATTTTTGAGATGAATGCCTGAGCCAAAGGTGTTGTAAGTACAATTATGAGCAGGAGAATGGAGAATATTACATTTAGTGAACAATCCCCCAATTAATACATCAGACTTAAACAAGTCATAATTCTAAAAAGCTTCAAGCAACAAATGCTCCGAATATAGAAAATGGTGAACATATTTGGTAATTAACTACCTTACCAGTTAAGAGTCCTAAACCAAGTCCATTACATTGGATGCAAACATTGACACAATCTGAGAAGGGTAGAGAGATCTTGCACGGGAGTCCAACAAGTCTTTCCGCACCACCTCACGAACAACTTCTTCAATGTCTTGGTTTTCAATTCCAAACACAGAGGCTAAACCTTTTGCATTCACATTCCCAAAGAAGGTCATCTCCCATTTCTGCATAGGGAAGAGAAGTCTGTGATTCAACTGAATCTCCATCTTACACTCTTTAACAATGAATAAATGAAACAGGGGAAGGCTATGGTTAAATAATCACAAAGGAATCAAATAATAAAGGCTCAGCGTCATTGCCAAATCACTTAAATGATGTCACATTACAGGAAACCACCGTGAATTGATAGGAAGTACAAAGAGATAGGATTCAGTGCAGATTTCCCTGCTAAAGAAGGAGATCACAAAGTAGATATCATCATTAAACACTTAATACACACGCATAACCTGCATAAAACAATGTTAGGATAAAAAATAATAGAGAGGCATTTAAGCCACACATGTGTTTGATTCATTCCCCACTATGCTTTGGATATTGGGAAAACCTCCAATGTTTCCACTATCCAAAATCAAAAGATCCTCCTCCAAATCAAAAGATAAATTGGCTAAAGCATCTGCCAAATGGTTTCCTTCTCTATAACAATGTGATATAAAGAATTTTTCAAAAGTTTGCAAAATATCTTGTGCCTCTTGTAGAAAATAATTAATCTTCCAATTTAAAGAAACATTTTTTTAAAGCATTTATAATGATCAAAGAGTCCCCTTCTATATGAAGATCAACAATATTCAACTTTTTTGCAAGCTTCAAACCTTCAACCAAAGCCATAATTTTTGCTTGGTTATTTGTGGTCTCTAGAATTTTACTAGAAAAAGCCAACAATAATTCACCTGAAGCTCTTCTTAAAGCACCCCCAATTAAGGCAGGGCCTAGGTTACCACGTGAAGCAGCATCAAAGTTAAGTTTTACACAACCTAGATCAAGAGGCTTCCATTTAATAGTACTTCTATCAACTTTAAGAATTGGAGAAATCCCTAAATCTAGCAAAGGTTTCAAAATCTGATCATCCCAAAAGGAGAAACTTAAAGTTGAAACATCCTTCCTCTATAAATTGCTCATGACAACTTCTGAAATAGTCTTTTCAATTACTAATAAAATGCTTTCAGTATTTTGAAATTTTCTTCTAAAAATCCTTTGATTTCTTTCTAACCATAAATTCCATATCACAATGGAAGGTGAAACTAACCAGATAGAAGAGAAGGTAGAACCTCTATAAAGAATTGGCCAACTACAAAACAAATCCATAATAGAATTAGGTAATGGAGCATACCAATTACCCTTTGAGAGTAGGCAATACCAACAGTCTGAAGCAAAAGAATAGAGCACAAAAAGATGATCAGGTTCCTCATCACACTTGCCACAAAAAACACATTTAAAAGGCTCTGCTATTCCAAGCTTACATAATCTCTGACTAGTCAAAATTTTCTTCTTGAGGGCCAACCAAGAAAAAGCACCAGCTTTAGGAAGACAAGCAACATTTCAACAAAGAGAATAAGGCCAGTCCAAAATCTGATTTCCCTATTTGAATACCAATGATCTATACCCATCTCGGATAGACTACGAACCATTATTAGCAAAGGTCCAAATTAATTCATCTTCTTTTTTAGAATAACAAATCCTCCTCTTTTGAAGCTGATTAGAGAATAGAATCTTTTGTTCCTGAGGAAAATCACACCCATGAAAATCTCTCCACACAACTGAAGAAAAGGAACCATCCTTTATAATAGAAAAATAATTCCTCACCTTTCTCCCCCAATTCTAGATAAGAAACTCTTTAGCCTGATCCAAACCATGACATTGAGATAGAGGAGGAAGACCATTCCACGAGTCCTCCCAAAAACAAGCCTTAGAACCATTAAAAATCTTTCAAGAAAGATGAAGAAGAATAACCCCTCTACAAGCCACCAACAAAATTCCATATATTAGAACCCTTAGGTGGATTCTCCACTATAAAAATTCTTTCTGGACAAAAGGAATCCAAATATTTATGCTGCATAAGTTTACACCATTTTAACTAGGGTTTAGAGAAAAGCTTCCAAGCCAACTTCGCACCCCAAAGACTTATTTTGAGCTTCTAAATTATGTATACCTACTCCTAAAGATTTAGGAATACTGATCTTGTCCCAAGAGATCAAAGGGATCTTATTGATGCCTTCTGAACTACCTTTCCAAAGAAAAGATCTGAGTGATTTCTGAATATCTTCTATAGTTCCTTTAGGAATCTTCAAAACTGAAAGCATATATATTGGGAGTGCAGTCAAAAATGACTTAAGTTAGAGTAATCCTACCAAACATAGTAAGCCATCTTCCCTTCCATAGGATAATTCTATTATGAATTGACTCAGAAATCTTAGCCTAGAATGACCTCCTATTTGGTCCAAAAAACAAAGGAATACCCAGATGCTGGCTAGGAAGGGACCCTAATTTAAATTTTAGAATAGAAATGATTTTATTTTGGATATCTACCTTGGTATTGAAAAAGAAGACTTTAGATTTCTCTGAATTTATCTCTTGATTTGAAACTGCACAATATTTTGAAATTGTATTATGAATGCATTTGACCTCTCTTAGGGAAGGATAGCCAAACAATAAGGTATCATCTGCAAAAAGAGTGTGTGAAATAGGAAAAGGAACACGAGGAATAACAATACCTTTCCAATTAGAAAGCTTACACTGATTGATAATTTCTCGACTAAAAGCTTCCGCCATGATAATAAAAATATAAGGAGACAAAGGGTCCCCTTGTCTAATCCCTTGAGAAACATGGAAGAAATCAAAGGGACTTCCATTAATCTGAACAACAGATCTAACTTTCAAGATGCAGGACCAAATCCATTTACACCATTTTTTTGCAAAACCAAATTTCCCAAGAGCCTTCATAAGGAACTCCCATGAGACTCTGTCATAGGCCTTCTTCATGTCTAGTTTTAGTATCATAGTTGGCATCTTAAACTCCTTAACAAAGTGAAGAACTGCATGTGCAATTAATGCTCCATCTGTTGTCTCCTTTCCTGGAACAAAACCCTCCTTGTTCATCAGAAATAATTCTAGGTATCAGAGAGGCCAATCTCATTGTGATGCTTTTGTAAAGATTTTATATTGAGTATTACACAGAGAGATAGGTCTAAATTGGAAAAAAGAAGTTGGAGAGAAAACTTTTGGAAGTAGGGCTATAAAAGTAGCATTCAATTCCTTCAATCTATTATTGTTCTTCCTTGATTCTTCCAAAGCTAGCCAGACATCTCTACTAATAATATCCCAACATTTCTATAAAAAAAGGGAGTAAAACCATTCAGGCCTGGGGCTTTATCTGGATCCAAAGAGAAAACAACGCCTCTTACTTCTTCCAAAGAAAACTCTTTTAACAACATATGATTGTCTCCCTCTTCTACCAAACTTGGGATATTATTCAATAATGACTCACACATTTCTACTGGAAAAGAGGAATTATTCTTAGAAAAAAAGGAGGAGAAGAAAGAGATAGCCTCTTTTTGAATAGAACCATGATTGG
The DNA here is from genome assembly GCA_027924645.1 of Cunninghamia lanceolata. Lineage (NCBI taxonomy): Eukaryota > Viridiplantae > Streptophyta > Pinopsida > Cupressales > Cupressaceae > Cunninghamia > Cunninghamia lanceolata. The sequence continues at coordinate 16,875,706 of BSBN01000001.1, forward strand.
ACACTAAAACCCCTTGTTCATTTTGGATGAGCTAAATTTTATTTACATGTCTGTTCATTTTCATTGAGTCATGAAAAAAATTTGTGTTTCTATCACCCGCTTGTAACCAAGTTTCTCTCAATTTTTGTCTCCAAAAAATTTCCTCTCTCAAAAGAATTTCCTCCAAATCTAATTGCAATGATTTTTGTAACTCAAACAATTGATTATCCATCCCTTGACTGATGATTTGTTCATTAATAAATTGAAGTTTATCTAAAATAATCTCTTTCTCTTGAAAAATATTTTTAAAATGAGAAACATTCCAAGCTCTTATTTTATCTTTTAAAAGATGAAGCTTTCTGCAGATTTGGAACATATGAGATCCCTTAATATAAGGAAGAGATTCCCACCAAGTTTTTATAAAAGGAACAAAATCAGGGTCACAGAACCACATCGCTTCCAGTTTGAAAGGTTTTTTAAGACCTTGAGAAACTTCCTCAAATTCCAAATTCAATTGAATAGGGAAATGATCAAAACCTGAAAATGATAAAATAGTAGTAGAGAAGGACCACTGATGAAAAAGCCAAGAGGAAGAAAGAAAGAATCTATCCAATCTTTTAGCTATCTAAAGAAAATCTTTCCATCTATTTGACCAAGTAAATTTTCCATTAATAGGAGGAGAATCAATCAAACCATTATTAGTAACAAAGTCTAAAAAATCTACCATAGTCTTTAACAGAGGGCTAATACCTCCAGATTTTTCATCCCAATTCAAAATTGCATTGAAATCCCCACCTATGATTAATTTTTCATTTTGAAGATCTTGTAAAATAACAGTTAATGAGTCCCAAAGTCTTTTTTTGTCAATAGTAGAAGTCGAGGCATAAATATTAATAATCCAAAAAGTTTCTGAACCAAAATGAATTTCCACCAAAAGCCAATTAGGAGCTGAAGAAACAATCTGAACATCAACTGAAAGTTTATTCTAAAACAAGGCCAAACCCCCTAAAGCACCAGAAGCTACTATAGAAAAAAAAACCCACTTTTTCCATTTGCTAAAGAAATTCTCTACTAATGATAAAGATAATTTAGTTTCTTGAAGAAAGACTATGTCTACACCCAATAAATCCAACTGGGGTTTTATCAGGCATCTCTTGTTAGAGGTATTAATACCCCTAACATTCCATGTAATAATTTTCATGATTTCTAAGGAGAGCTACCGGCTCTCCTCATTGCTGATCTTGTTAACATTTTCTCCAGAGTAGTCTGAACACCTTCTTGAATTTCTTCTTCTGTAATCTTAGACTTTGGTTTCCTACCCCTTGGTTTGATAGAAGGAGTTGGACCACTATTTTCTTCCAAAGGAGTTTGAGAAATAGATGAAAAAATATCACTCCCTTCAACATCTTCTTCATTCATCACTTCATCTGCTATTTTATTAATTAACTCCTCCCCAACTTTCGAGATAACTTCATCAATAAACTTTTCTGCCTCCTCTAAAGGGAAAGACTCCTTGAATTCCCCTGAAATCTTATCAATAGATGAAGCTAGTGGACCTTCAAACCCTACAACTTCCAAAATCTGCGAGTCCTTAGAGACAAAATCTAAATGGGCATTTTCTAGATCATTAATCAAAGATCATGTATCCTTATTAACTTGATCCTGAGACACTACTTCTAGCTCTTGAGGAGAGGGATCCACATTACTTTCCAACCCCAAAGAAGAGTTAACTAAATAGTCAAAAGACAACTCATTTTCTTCAGGCAAAGATACCCCCGCATCATTAGAAAACAAAGAAATATTTGAATTCTCCATATTAGAAACCAATGAAACACCAGGATCACTTTGCATGACTCTATTCAAATCATCAGTCATTGAACTAACCTCTACCGATACCATATTATTTTCCCTAGAGGGTAAAGTTTCCACTTGATTTTCTCTTTGCTTATTAACCCCCAAATTAGGATCATCTGATAAGTTTGATGAAAGAACTTCCTTCTCACCTTCCAACTTATCATTCAATGTAACTAGAGGAGCATCCTTATCATGAATAAATGGACCAAGGGTAAAATTTTCTGAAACCACCCATTCCTCTATTTCGCTTAAATTATCAAAAATTAGGATGGTTTGAGGATCTTCAAAATCCAAGTTTTGAACCCAAACACTCTTTGACATTTTCAAAATTACCAATTTTGGAAGTGAAAAAAAGGTATTCGTGATCACACACAATCTGACTAGAAGACTAGGGTTTTTATAAGTTAGTAAATCATGATTTACAAAAAATCCCACTCTCTTAGCAATGAATTTTAAAACTCTCAAATCCCTATATTCCAAAGGGAGATTATGTAAACTAATCCAAAAAGGAAAATAATTATTTGAGTTGGCTCTAGGATCAAAATTTGGTGCCCATTCTTGCAAATAGATTCCTCTCCCTCTGAAGAACCAAGATTTGATTTGCAAGATATTATCTCTAGCCTCCTTATTTGAAAAAATGACTATGAAATAGCCCAATCCCTTATCTAATAACCAGAAATTGGAAACTTCATTCTAGTTTTCCTTTACCCAAGATTCCAAAATATGATCTTTAGAGGAAAAATTCCAGGTCTTACCTATTAATGCATGTTGACTTAGATCCAGTACATGAGGATGAATAAAATCTTCAAGAAGTTGAATCTCGATCTCCTTTAACATAACCAGATCCTCAGTCCTTGGCTTTTCCTTTGGAACCCAGATTTGTTTGACAGCTTTTGCTCCTTTCTTATTCTGTAAAGGTTTCCCAAACCTCCTGGATCTAGATTGAAAACCTTCTCTACCTTGAGTAGGAGTCCTTGAAAAAACATTCTTCTGTTCTTCAACCTCCAAAACCCTACTATTTTTCTTAAGAAAATCTTCAAAAAGACTCTCTTGAGACCGTAGCAGTCTCCTTTCTCTAACTGCAAAATTTTGATCGGTCATGGCGACATATTCTCTTATCTTAATATATAGTTACTATGTTTTCCTGAAAGGATTTAATTCTATTTGAAGGAAACCCACCAATATGATTTATTTTAAAGGATTTAACTCATAACAGAGACCAGTAAATATTAAACCACTCGGAAGGAATTAAATCAACTTCTAACAGAAACCAATCAAAAAGCATACACACAATGACAACGTGACTAAGAGTTATTATTATTGATTATCTTTTAAATTTTATTATGATTTTTTAAATTGACTAATTTAATTTGTGAGTGTGTCAGGATCGACACTCTCTCGAGGTTACAGAGAGAGTATAATCAAGGAGATGTTATCTAGCTGACTAAAGGTGAATTGTCTGAAGTGAATTAGCACACACCACTTGGATTATCATGTAGGACTCCTTGGAGTAGGCCATTCAATGATAGCCCTCACCATCTCTGGATCCATTTTAAGACCTTCAGCTAAGATAACAAATCCCAGGTACACCAACTCCTTCACGAAACTACATTTCTTTAGATTAATCAACAACTTTTCTTCCCTCAACTTCTCAAAATGTTTTGAATATGCATCAAGTGCTCCTCCAAGGTCTTACTAAAATAAAAATATCATCTAAATAAAAAATGAAAAATTTACCCAAAAAACTCTTTTAGTACCTCATTCATGAGCCACATAAATGTGCTCGGTGCATTGGTTAGCCCAAATGGCATGGCTAACCACTCATATAGGCCCTCCTTAGTCTTGAAGGTTGTCTTCCATTCATCTCCTTCTCTAATTTAGATCTGATGATATCCACTCTTCAGATCATAAAGTACTTGGCTCCACTCAAGAAATCCATAATATCATCCATCCTTCACAATGGAAATATGTACTTGATTGTAACTTTTTTTATGGCTCAAAAATCTGTACACATTCTCCACTCTCCATCTTTCTTCGATGCTAGACTATAGGTACTACACATGGACTTAGGCTCTCCCTTATTAGACCTTTCCTTAATAGCTCATGAACTTGACTATTCAGCTATTCCTTCTTTGTGGGAGTCATTCTATGGGCTGCATTATTTGGCAAACTAGATCCTGGTATCAAATCCATTTGGTGACTTATCTTCCTCACTGGTGGTAAAATTTTGGTACATTATCAGAGACAATGTCCTAAAATTATTCCAATAGATCTAAGACTTCTTCTAGTACATTTTCACATTTCTCCTAGCTAATCTTAGGAATCAACACAAAGCAATGATGCTTGTGCTTCATACCATCCAAAAAATTCCTAACATCTACTAAGCAAATTCTGGTAGTACTACCTACATTTTCTTCCACCTCCTTCAAGGGCTTCAACTTATGACTAACTTCATCCTTTGTCAAGGAATAGGTGTGTGCATGGCCACCATGGACAACACACCTATCATACTACCACGGCCTTCCCAATAGCATATGACATACATCCATCAGTATGATGTCACACAACACCTCATCATGGTAGTCTCCAATCTTGAACTTGACTAAACACTGCTCATTGACCAAAGCTCTATGGTCCTTTTGTAACCATGCAATCTAATATGGATGTGGATGCCTTCTCCTTGTCAACTTCAACTTGTTAACCATCTCCTCTAGGATAAGATTATCAGTGCTTCCACTATCAATAATAATATCATAACACTTACCTTCACACTTGCACCTTGTGCGGAATAAACTCTTCCTCTGATTTGGTTCTTTCTCCTCATTTAGCAAGGCTCTTATGACAACTAGGGTTTTTCCCATTTCAACATCTTCAAAATGCTCAAACTATGCATCTTCATCTACATGTGCAATGCGTGTATTACCTTCAGGTCCTCTATTTGTCGTTACTTGATTTTGGGGATACTCGTAGGCTCGATGCCCTTCTTCTCCACATTGGAAAAATGTTCCTCTGAAACCTCTTGTTCTAGGTCCTTGCCCAGGTCTTCCTCTTTCTCTTTTCTCACCATTATTTTTCTCACAAGGGTGGTGTACATTATCTCCTTTTTTATTTTGACTAGTGTCTTCTTTCTCACTTTTCTTTTGATCTTCATTTTAGCCTCCATAGGATCTTCCATCAGTCCTTCCACCATGACCTCTTCCTCTTTGCTTACTTTCAAATCTTTTATTCAGCTTCTCTTCCACCTTCAAGGGAAAATGGTAGGCATCTTCTATGGGGGTCATTCTGACTAGGCTAAGCTCCTCTTAAATACTTGGCCTCAACCCATTAATATAATAGGATACCTTCTCCTTGTTGTCCTTGGTATGACCTGTTCTGATTATAATCTTATAAAACTCCTCTATATACTCCTTAACAAACTTGATACCTTGCTTCAATCCTTGCAACTTTTTCAACAACTCCAACTCATAGTCCAAAAGAATGAACTATTTCTTTAGTTTGTCCACCATCTAATCCCATCTAGTAATCTTTTGTTTTCCTCTTCTATATCTCTTTAACTGGACCTCCTTCCACCAAATATTGGCATGGCCCTTCAACTTCATTTTTGCAAACTTGACCCATTATGGATCCTCCACATCTTCACACTTGAAATATTGCGCCATATCATTCTTCCAATCAATAAGCTCTTCTAGATTCAGATCCCTAGAATAGGTAGAGACTTCAATCCTAGGCCTCTTTCTAATATTTGAAATGACCCTCAACAAACTAACTTGAGCAAGATTTTCAGCATCATCTTGTTATTCCTCGGATAGCTCTTCTTCTTCAGCTTCATCTTCACTTTCTTCTCTTATTCTTAAATCAAACCCTCTTTGTAGATCCTCTTGTAATGCATCAATTTTCCTTTTTAGGGCTCTAAAACCCTCTTCTATTAAAGCATTTCTACCACCATAATTTCTTTGTAGAGGCATTTTGATCTCTATAGCAAACCCACAACCTCAAGTCTTGGTGCAAACTACCTCATGGTCGGAGATCTTTCTACACACTCAAGAACTCTTACTCTGATACCACTTGATGAGGGTGGAATCCACCCAAAACACAAATAACAACAATTTATATATTTCAAATAGACATGAACAAGATCTCAAGAAAGATTAGTTAAGCAAACTGTAAACTATTTCATAATTTCTTCACTAAGCTTGCCTATAAAAGGCTACAAATCTCAAATACAATTTCCAGGGTCATATGCCCTCTTATCATAGAAATACGGATTATCTTAAAATAGAAATATCTAACTTATAGTGCCTTCTAGGGCTATCTTTTGATATCTATTGACCTCCTTATTTTCATGGACAGGACTTGCCAATAACTTCCCTTCATACCACTGCTTTTGGAACTATTAAAAATAGGCTATAAATATGATCAACACCATTTTGTTTAATTTCCCCAATGTCGGCTTGCTTTGAAATATGTAACTCCAATTTTGGTGCCAAAATGAACCTAGCTATCCCTTTTTTCCCACCCAAGAAAGAATTTTCAAAATTTAAAAATTGAGAAACTAGGTAATGCAACTTCTAGGAGCCATAACTTTTGAACTAGGTGTCTAGTTGACAAACTATTAAGAGATATTTTGATTTTCAGCCAAATTTCGGGACATTATAGAACCTCTAAGTGCCTAAAAATTTATTCTAAAACTTTTTCCATGAACCTCAAAAACTAAAACTTTAATATCTTGAAATCCAGACATGATCTTGGGCTGAAATTTACCAAGAAAGTTTATTTGACTATTCCAAAGCTTTGGGGAAAATTTCAAGCTCAACCGCTTCCCAAATATAGGGTTACTAAAAATAGTAATTCCTTGTATTCTTAGCCTTTTAGAAACTCTAAAGGTTCTAAATCATTATTCAAGCAAATGGGTATCTAAAAATACAAAAAAATGAAAAGAAAAGAAAATAAAATCATCATTTTTGGGTGATGCAAGATTTCCCTTACACCACTATATGCTCATGCATCAGATGTGGAATAGATGATGCTTTAAGATTAGTTAATACCCTAATTATTTATCATTTCTATTTGTAGAATAGATGTATCTTTCATACTAGTAGCTAGAAAAATTAAAACATAATGGGTGTTTTGATATATAAACTCATAGTAGCATGATAGGTGCCTTTATGAAAGTTGGACAGTTCAACGATTATATGTTATGTTTGTACTAGTAGTGAAGGTGGATTATTTTCTTATTGAATTGATGATGTTGGTAGCTTTTATGAAGATATAAGCTTATGGCTCTAGATTTTTATCATTTCCCTTAAAACTCTTTTCTTGATTATTCGTGTCACTATCAAGTTAATGGGATATGTGAAGGATGCATGCCCTTATGATGCAGAGCACTCAGCAGAAACCAAACACTTAACAACTTTTAGTTCCTGTTGAACCCATCGAACCCTTTGAATTCACTATCAACAAGACTATATTCCATCGGCAACTCAACAAAACCTTCCACCGATACACCGATCACGCCGATATCACATTCAAACACATTCATCAGTCAAACATTGTCCATCGGCACCTTCTGTGATCATTCCTTCGATCTCACTCGCCACTCTGACTTCGGTGCAATCTTCATATATCAGCGGAACCTATGTTGTATTTTCACTGATATGCCAATATTGCTGCTAGACTTCACTTATCAGCCCCGTTAGGGTTTTCCACGCTGATACTCCTATATGTCGTTGCATAGTCAGCAATGCAAACACTTTCTACCTTTGTCAAACCCTAGCACATGGAGATACTAGGCGATCTACTGTGCATCTCACACTGTCTAAATCCTCCGCGCCACCAAACAGGAAAACAAAATAGAAAACAAATGAATATGGTACAATGAAGCCATTCCACTGATTTCGATAGAAATCTCACCAGTGGAATGCTTCACATCAACATTTTGCAACAATGGGAAAACACAGAATGGAAAGGGAACCTACAACTATGCTATTCGTATTTATAGAGAATGGAAAACAAATTGATAGCACAGAAAATAGTTTGATTTCTCCTTAAAGATGCACGATTACATTCAATCTCCTCTTCGATCTGATTACAATGAAAAAACAATGATATATTCATTTGGTTCAATCCTCTGGGTTTATAAACTCGCCCAAAGTAGTACCAAATAGTAGTACCAAAATGACTCCAAGCGGCTGGGAAACACTACTGCCTATTTTTGGCATTATTGCTATTTTTAGCATTATGCGATTACAATTGACAAATGTCCCCTAAGTCACTTGGGACTTACAAAATGAACCTAGACACAAACTGAAATGAAAATGCATTGGTCAATAGACATTATTACAAAAGAAAACATGATTTTCTAGGTGCTCCTGCACCATACTCCCGGGGCTAAAAAGAACTCAAGTCCCTTGAGGAACCAAGTCTGAAATAGTAATCCCATGCTTGATGATGTCTTCCTCGCTCATCCAGGTAGCATCCTCATCAGGCAAACCAAGCCATTTGACCAGATACTGCTTGTAAGTTTTATGTCTGGTCTTCTTCTGAACTTTGGTGTCCAAAATACATTCTAGTTGTACTAGCTGACTCGGTCGAAGATCAAAAATCCATTCTACATCTTTAGCTTCTATCTCTGCTGCATTGGCTCCTCTGAATGGAAACAAATCTGCCACATTAAAGATGGGTGAAATTTCTAATCTAGGAGGAAGTTCAATCTCGTAGGCATTAGGTCCAAATTTGTGTACAATCCTGCATGGACCTATCTTCTTCATGAGAAGTTTTGTTGGTTGCCCCTTAGGAAGTCTTTCCTTCTTTAGATAAGCCATCACCAAATCTCTGACCTTGTATTGTACGTCCCTCTTCCTCTGATCAGCTCTCTCTTTGTATTTCCCTATGTTCTTTTGGATAGTTTCCCTTACAACATCATGGATATCCTTCATGCTGACTGCAAAATCTTCTCCTTGTGCACTCCTTTGCTCCATGTTCTGGAGATCCCTGAGCTCCAAAATTCCCTTAGGATGAAGCCCATATACAACTTCAAAAGGACTCTTTCCTATGCTCCTATTAACAGAATCATTATATGCAAATTTTGCTTGTGGGATGATCATATCCCATGCTTCTCCATGTTGTTTGGTCAAACATCTCAAAAGATTACCCAGTGATCTATTCATGACCTCAATTTGTCCATCCATCTGAGGGTGATAGGCTGACGTGAAAGATAATTGAGTGCCCAATTTCTTCCACAATGTATGCCAAAAATGTCCCACAAACTTGGGATCTTTGTCAGTGACAATATTCAATGGCAAACCATGAATTTGAACTATCTCCTTAAAGAACAGACCAGCAATGTGTGAAGCATCATTGGTACATTTGCATGGCACAAAATGAGCCATTTTACTGAATCTATCAATGACAACAAATACACTGTCGAAACCTCTTTGAGTCTGGGGAAGACCCAAAACAAAATCCATACTTATACACTCCCATGTCCTTTGAGGAATTGGAAGTGGTTGATAGAGACCTGCATTGGATGAAGTCCATTTGGTTCTCTGGAAAATGTGACAACTGTCTACAAATTTTCTGACATCTGTTTACATCTTAGGCCAGAAGTAAAACCTCCTCACTTGCTCTAATGTCTTGTCTAGTCCAAAATGACCTCCAAGACTACCGCAATGTTTCTCTTTTATGATGTTCTCCCTCATGGAACACCTAGGCACACACAACTAGTTGCCTTTAAATAGTAACCCCTGTTGTAGCAAAAATTTAGAAAAATTAGAATGATAGGAATCTAAAAATTGTGAACAAACTGTATATATCTCCTTGAAGTCCTCATCATCCTGGTACATATTCTTGAGAGAATCCACTCCCACACTTTGCAACTAGATTTCCTGCGTAGTGCACACTCTTCTACTCAGAGCATCTGCCACCTTGTTGTCTTGTCCCTTCTTATGTTTGATGGAAAAAGTATACACCTGGAGTTGTTCGACCCACTTCATATGCTTGTGATTTAGCTTCTCCTGTGAATTCAGAAAACTCAAAGCATGGTTGTCAGTATAAACAATGAATTCCTTGGGCAAGAGATAATGTCTCCATTTTTTCAATGCTTGGACCATTGCATACAATTCTAGATCATATGTGGAATACTTTTGTTTAGCATCATTCAGCTTTTCACTAAAGAAAGAAACAGGTCTACCTTCCTGACTCAAGACAGCACCAATGGCAAGGTTACTGGCATCACATTCCACGGTAAACAACTTATTAAAATCAGGCAAAACCAAAATGGGTTTCTCTACTATTTTCTTCTTGAGAATCTCAAAAGACTCATCAGCTGCTCTATTCCAAACAAACTTACAATTTTGTCCTCCTTTTATGGTATCCAGAATGGGTGCACAAATATGACTAAATCCTCTTATGAATTTCCTATAAAAAGTTGCTAACCCATGAAAACTCCATACATCACTTACTGTTTTAGGTGTTGGCCAAGACAGAATAGTATTTACCTTCTCTGGATCCATTTTCAAATTGCCCTGGGATATCATAAATCCAAGGTATGTGAGTTCTTCCTTTATGAAGTCACTCTTCTCCATATTGATCATCTGTTTCTCCTCATGCATCTTCTTCAACACCTATTCCAAATGCTGCAAATGTTCTTCTTTTGTCTTGCTGAAAACCAGAATATTGTCAAGATAGACAACAACAAATTTACCAATAAAATCTTTCAATACCTCATTCATTAGACGCATGAAAGTACTGGGAGCATTGGACAGACCAAATGGCATCACTAGCCACTCATAAAGACCTTCATTAGTCTTAAAGGTTGTCTTCCATTCATCCCCTTGTCTAATCCTGATCTGAAGGTATCCACTCTTGAGATCAATTTTAGAAAAATACCGAGCTCCTCCCAAATAATCCATGAGGTCCTCTAATTTGGGCATTGGAAACCTATATCTGATGGTGATCTTATTTATGGCTCTCGAATCAATACATAACCTCCATTTTCCATCCTTCTTGGGAGCTAAAACTGTGGGTACAACACATGGACTAAGACTTTTCCTCACCAGGCCTTTATCCAATAGTTCTTGTACTTGTTTAGCAATCTCCTCATTTTGATTAGGTGTCATTTTATAAGCTGGTTTATTTGGCAATGTGGATCCTGGGATGAAGTGAATCTGATGACTTATGTCTCTCATAGGGGGTAGTACATCAGGCATATCCTCCACCATGATACCCTTATATTTGTTAACATTTCCTGCACTTCCTTAGGGACTTTTTCCTTGTTATTTTCAGACAAATCAGAATTGTCTTTAGGTTTCAAAATTAGAGCCCTGGGTTCCCTCTTCTTTCAGAGTATGGAGAAACTCTTTCCAACTCATTAACATGATACTTGAGCCTACATTCTTGTCTACACCCTCTTCTGGTAAAGGATCCATCTTATACTATCTACCATTCTTAGTGATCACAAAGGAATTCAACTTACCATCATGTTGGGCTTGTACATCATACTGCTAAGGTCTACCTAACAATAAATGGCATGCATCCATGGGAATTATATCACACAAAAGTTTCTCCCCATATTCCCCTATCTAAAATTCTACCCAAGCTTGTTCATCAACCAAGACTTGTTGCCCTTTGTTCAGCCATGACACTTTGTATGGACTAACATGTGGCAATCTTTTCAAAATCAGTTTCTCTACCATTTCTACTGAGGCTAAATTTTTAGTTGACCCAGAATCAACAATTACCTTACACCTTTTGCCAGAAACTTTACACAAAGTTCTAAACAATGTCTTCCTCTGGGGTGGTTCCTTGTTCTGTGGTACCTTCAGCATTGTTCTTCTCGTCATGAGACTCTCTTTATCTTGTGCTGGAGTTGTGTTTCCCATAGGTGAGTTCACACTCTGACAATCTTCCTCTTGAATCACCAGGCTCCTCTCTACTCCATGAGAGCTTGAGGCTTTCTCCGGACACCAGCCTGCTGTGTGCCCAACTTGGTTGCAATTATAACATCTTCCCATGAAGACATTAGGACCTCTTCCTGGTCCACCAAATCTACCTCTCCCATTGGGTCTCCTTCCTCTAAAACCCTCTCTGGAACTAGATTCTCCATTGTGTTCTTGTTGATTGGACTCTCCTTGAGTCTTCTGGAACTGATTTCTGCCACCAAATCTTTTTCTGCCTCTGAAATTCCTTCCACCTCTGCCTCTGTTCTATTGTTCTCCTTTTCTTTTCAGTTTCTCTTCTACTCTCAGTGCCACTTGGAAACACTTGTCCATAGTTTCTAGTGTCAGGATGGTAATCTCATCTTGTATACTATACTTCAGGCCATTAATGTACCTGGCAACTCTTCCTTTCTCATCCTCAGCATGTCCACACCTTAGAGACAATTTATGAAATTCCTCAGTATAGGTGGATACATCCATATCCTTCTGCCTGAGGTTCTGCATTTTTCTATATATCTGCACTTCATAATCTACTGGTAGGAACTGAGCCTTAATCCTCTCTACCATCTGACTCCAGGATGAGATCATGCTCTTGCCACTCTTCACCCTTTCTCCCTGGGTGTAGTTCCACCACATGAGTGCAGTACCCTTTAATTTTGTCTTTGTAAACTTGACTCTTCTATTCTCCGGTACCTCCTTGTACTCGAAGTAATTGTTCAAAGCCTCTATCCATTTGATGAATTCTTTTGCGTCCATCTTTTCGCTGAACATCATAATCTCCATTATTGATTCAGACGACTCCTTACCAAGTGATTTTATGGCCTCCAAAAATTATTTCTAGTCTACAAATATACTTGTATGTTCTGGGGTTGTTTCCTCTTCCCCATCTCCTTCTTCTTCATCAGACTCCTCATCTGATTTCCTACCTTTTCCTAAGGTCTTCAACTCAGCCTAGAGTGCTTCCTTGACTCCAGTCTTGATCATCTCCTCCATCTCCTTGAATTTCTTGACCACTTCAGTGGTCATTCCCTTTAGAGGCATATCACTAGCCCCTTCTTCGCTTTCTCTGTCTGACATAAACATTCACAGACAATGCCAACACTTATGTAGACCTTTCGCTGGCTCTAATACCAAAATGATGCAGAGCACTCAGCGGAAACCAAACACTTAACAACTTTTAGTTCCTTTTGAACCCGTCGAACCCTTTGAATTCACTATCGACAAGACTATTTTCCATCAGCAACTCAACAAAACCTTCCACCAATACACCGATCACGCTGATATCACATTCAAACACATTTGTCAGTCAGACATTGTCCATCAGCACCTTCCATGATCATTCCTTCGATCTCACTCGCCACTCTGACTTCGGCGCAATCTTCATATATTGGCGGAACCTATGTTGTATTTTCACCGATACGCCAATATCACTGCTAGACTTCACTTATCAGCCCCATTAGGGTTATCCACACTGATACTCCTATATGTCGTTGCATAGTCTGCAATGTAGACACTTTCTGCCTTCGTCAAGCCCTAGCACATGGAAATGCTAGGCGATCTACTGTGCATCTCGCACTGTCTGAATCCTCCGCGCCGCCAAACAGGAAAACAAAACAGAAAACAAACGAATATGGTACAATGAAGCCATTCCACTGATTTTGACAAAAATCTCACCAGTGGAATGCTTCACATCAACATTTTGCAACAATGAGAAAACACATAATGGAAAGGGAACCTACAACTATGCAATTCGTATTTACAGAGAAAGGAAAACAAATTGACAGCACAGAAAATAGTTCAATTTCTCTTTAAAGATGCATGGTTACATTCAATCTCCTCTTCAATCTGATTACAATGAAAAAACAATGATATATTCATTTGGTTCAATCCTCTGGGTTTATAAACTCGCCCAGAGTAGTACCAAACAGTAGTGCCAAACTGACTCCAAGTGACTTGGAGATCAATCCAAGCGGCTGGGAAACACTACTGCCTATTTTTGGCATTATTGCTATTTTTGGCATTATTGCTATTTTTAGCATTATGTGATTACAATTGACAAATGTCCCCTAAGTCACTTGGGACTTACAAAATGAACCTAGACACAAACTAAAATGAAAATGCATTGGTCAATAAACCTTATTACAAAAGAAAACATGATTTTCTAGGTGCTTTTGCACCACCTTATGTCTAGGATGAAAAAGATATTGTCTTTCTAACTTCATAACATATAGTATAGTAGTGTTAGATGGAAAAGGGAGACTTAACCTAAAATATTAAAATAGGTCAAATCCTCTTCTATCAACATTGGAACATAAACCGAGTTTAGCTTCTAGCTTGTGAAGGAGAACCTGCCAATCTTCTTCCTTCCTGTAGCTTATTGTCATATGATTCTTCCAAATGTGACCTACACACAAACAAGAAGGGAAAAGCATTGTGTTGTGTTTAGGGGCTTGCCTTAGTCAAACTTAGTGTTGGTGTTTCTACCTCCACTACAACAATGATTAGAGATCCAAGAGAGTGTGCCCTAGGAGGGTAGAGGCAAGATCTGCAATAAATGATGAAAGAATGAATGTAAATGATAAATATTACCACAATATATGAAACACTAGTTGGAGTAGGTGACTCAAGACCATGCACCAACAAGGAGATGGAATGATGAAGGCTTGAACTTCCTTCAAGACTTGCAAATAAACATCATAAAATCCACACAAAGAGCTATTCCAACCATGAAGAACACTTGAGCATATAGGATAAGCCAAGGAGGTGTTCTAAGTCAACACCATAAAAATAGGGTCAGGGCTAATATATGGGACCAGGACGCTAGGTGCCCTGGTCCTTTAGCCCCACAAACTCCAGATAGTACCATTTAAGGTGGGCTTAGACCAATCCTAAGTTTATTTTGTCGGGTTTATTCATCAAGATCAAGATTTAATCATTTAATGTTCAAAAAGGTGTCAAAATAGGTCTTGATTAGCAAGGGTACTCGTTTTACTCCATAAAATTTAGCCCCCACTTTAGGGTGGGCACAAACTTACATTTAAACTCACACTAAAGTAAGAAGATAGATTTCCAACATGAAAACATAGAAGCCCAAAGGATTCTGCAAAGTTGTGGACTATAGTATCCCCCAAGCTTAGGATTCTAAGGTTACAACCATGTAAGACATTGTAACATAATTCACACATACATGGAGTACTACAAACATATATAAGGAATACACACGAGAGACATGTAAGACACAAAGGTAATACACACCATATACAATGCATACATTCTTGATATGAAGCATACACATAAGGCATAAAGTATACATGGAATACACATGAAAAACATGATGAAAACACACAAAACACATGGAATCATTAAGAGAATACAAGTTCAAACAATATATCAGACAAACAAACATGGAAACAAACACACAAGATACATGACTCTGACACTAGCTTGCTCTATCACTAGGGATAGTGTGAAGAAAAGTGTTTTCATAGATCACGGACTAGTAAGGACCACCGAATTACTAGGTGACCATGACAAGTCACATGAAGCACATGGGATAGCAAACTTAATTATACTAGGTGGCTCATGGACTAACATCAAAATGAAAACATCATGAGCTACTGAGGACCACTGAATCACTAGGTGAGTTCCATGTCAAACATAATCAATAAGTATATAATCAAAAGAAGCATAGTGTGATGTATGCCCCCACCTTAGAGTGATTTCTTACTTCCATGAAGAGAAATTGCTGTAAGGTAGAACATAATACAAGATATGTACGAGAGCTTTCTAGAAGCACATGCCTACATGATATGTGTTCCCAAAAGCCACATTACAACAAGGCATTGCCCCAAAAGAGGCAAACCGAGGTGACACTACGAGCATGATACACAATGGCTTGTGTAGTCATGGTATGATGCCAAGCATAGCAACAAGGTGCCACATAAATCAAATCATACAAGAAATTATCATGCTAGAGTGAATAATATAAAGTAATAACACAAAGGGATCTACATGATTGGCATCAATATATGAATGGTTGTATAATAGAAGACATATCATAATTATAGATATTTGGAACTATCATCATCCACCAGTTGATAAAACTACAGAGACAAAGAAGGAAATATCACATGAAAACAAATATAAAGCCTTGGGTCAACAAGGAATGATGATAAATCATCCTACGCCTTGCATCATCACCAAAGGAAACAACAATGATAAAATGCAATTTACGACATATAGAGGAATGATGATACAAATAGAGAGAATGTCAGAACATATTTCGGTCCCTTTGTATCCTTGTACCAACAAGGGTATTAAGGGTCATCCAAAGAGAGCTTAACAAACAAAAATACACATCAAGCAACACAATATGGGGATAACAACATGTGCAATCATAACACAAAAGAGAGAGAGGCCACATTTGCAATTCAACCTAAAACAAATCATCCTCCTCCCAATCTTGCTTGTCATAAAGGGATGGAGGACAAGATGCAAGAAGGACTATAGAAGATGCAGTGTAAGGTACCAAATCCATACTTGTTTCATTATTACCTTCTAATTCACTATTGGAATATAACACAATAGGTTCTATTGCAAGCTATGAAGCACTATCTTTCTCTAGGGGACATGAAGCACTAGTATATTTCTCTTTCACATCTGTCAGTGAGTGATGATTGTGAGGAGAGAGATTCTCCTCTCCTACAGCAAGGTGAGCCATAGCATGATGACACTTCATTCTCTTGCAATCTGATTTCTCTTAGTTTTGTTTGTGATGTTTGTGAGTGAAACCATAGTCTCTTCCAATGTGGGTTCCTTTTCTTCCTATGCTTCAGAAACATTAGAAGAAACAAGAGGAACCACCAAAGTTTGAGAGACCATGGGGGAGGGTTCCTCAATGTGGGCTACTCTTTCCTCTCAACCTATGAAACATGTGGAGGTACTTGAGCATCGTCAAGTGGTTGAGAAACCTCAAGAAATAACTTATGTACAATTGATTTCTTTTCAATTGTCTCCATATAGGAAGGTGGGACAAAAGTAATATTGTGATTGTGAGGAGGTATGTTTTGTGCTTGATGGTTACCTCATTGTACTTGAAGGGATGGTGGAGGGGAACCTCAACATATCTACCAAACACTTGGGGACAGGGATGAACCTTTGATTTAGGATTAAATTCAGTCTCCACCTGCAGGACAGGGGGAACTACTATTGTATCCTCAGAACATCAAGAGGGTCCAAGGACATCACTAGAAGGTATGTTACTAAGCAACAACTTAGCAATTTTATGTGCCTTGTATTTTTGATATGACAAAAATAATAGATCCTCTCTAGTTTGAGCAACTCCTACTAGTGTTGGCAAGAAGTAGCCAAGTGTAAAGTGTCCATGATGAGCAATAGGCCAGTACCAATAGTGAGGTATAGCGTGGACATGTCCCTCAAATGGAAACTTAAGCACTTATGAACCATAGAGGGGACTACCTTCATGGAGCGGATCCATGGGTGACCCAACTTCACATGAAATAAGTCTGATGTTGGAATAATAATAAAAATAGCATCCAAGGTTCTTGGCCCAACCTTGATGGCATGGGTCAAGGCACAAAGAGTTGGAAGAATAGACCCATCATGTGCTCTAATCACGATTTTTGATACATCATAGTTATCACAGTGCAATCCATGCATGTAGAGAAACTCTTCAATTACTGCATTTACCATGCAAACATGATCAATCATAGCACCTCTTATGGGTTTATCATTGATTTGAATGGTGATGTATAGAGATCCATCAAGAGCTTCAATAGTAGCATCATGAGGAGTAAAAGATGAAGCTAGTTCAGGGTCTGCTTGCTCTTGATGAGGATGGGCATCCACCATACAAATATCTCCTTCATAATCTTGTTCTTGATGAGTATACTCCATTTCTTGAAATGGATCCACCATGTTAGACTCGTGATGAGGTAATGGATTTGTATATATTTACAAGTTTTGATTATGTCTTTTTAGTTCTTGCAACTAAAAAGAATGGCTCTTGGTGCTTATGTATTTATTATCAAGCATTCAATAAGATCACAATGAAAAACATATATCCTCTATCACACATTGATGACTTGTTTGATCAACTTCAAGGTGTGTAATACTTCACCAAGATCAACCTCAAATCACAATACCATAAATTTCCTATCCAAACTAAATACATTTGGAAAATTGCTTTCAAAATGTAAGAATGACTATATGAATGGATGGTTATGCCCTTTGGACTAACTGATGCTCTGAAAACATTCATGTACCTAATAAAAATCATCCTCTAACCATTCCCTAGCTCCTTCATTGTCATCTATTCAGAGGACATTCACATCTACAGCAAGACTTGGGAAGAGCATGTGGACCAAGTCTCTTATATAATAGACACACTATGCTAGCACAAGTTGTAAACCAACCTTGATAAATGCACTTTTGGTACGACATGGATCTAGTACTTGGGTAACATCATCAACCAATCTGACATACATGTATACCTAATAAAACTAAAGCAATCTAAGACTACCCAACACCAGATAATCTCATTGACTCATGCAACTTTCTTGGACTTGCCAATTTTATCACAAGTTCATCCTTGGCTTCTCATATATCTCCCATTCACTCAACTAGATAATGTGCACCAAGACAACATTCTCATCAACTCCTACACAACAACATACTTTCAAGGAGCTCAAGTGGCACCTATTCTTACACTTCTTAACATTATGCAACTCTTCAAAATCTAGATTGATGCATCATCTGTACACCCGATGTTGTACTCATGCAACATGGAAATATAGACCATATCATTTAGTCTTTCAATGACACAATTCAATGTTACTCCGCCTATGGAAAAGAGTTGTATGCTATATTGCAAGCTATCAAGCAATGGTAGCACTACCTTCTAGGTAAGGAGACAATTTTCCATTCAAATCATAGGTTATTCAATTTTTGCACACTCAAAGTAAATTAGAAAATGTGCACCACATGGTGAGAATGACATAGATATAGTCATTCCATCTGGTCATCAAAGATAAGAAGGGAAAAGACAACATGGAAGTTGATTGTCTTAGGTGACTACCCAATCCCATGCTCATCACAGTGTTAAATTCATAATGTTGTAGCTTCTCTAACTAGGAGTCACTCCACCTAGTGGACATGGGCTTTGCATAGACCTATACCAAGCTCTTGCAAGATAAATAGTTTTGTGATTTCCATCTACCTAACAAGCTTCTCTATATGTTCTAGACAACATGTCATACTAGAGCCTTATCTTAGAAGTGCATTACACCAAAACAACTAAACATTTGCATTAGCAAAACACTAGTAGTGCTTCAACCACACTTCTACTAACTTCACAAGAACACAAGGCATTTGGTGCCACATCAAGTCTTGCATTCCTTGTAGAATCACAAAGCTTGAAAAAAATAATCTTGGACTATACACCCCTCTTTCCATCCCTACACAGCCTTGGGAATCCATCAACATGGATTTTCTAAGTGGTCTACCTACCACCAAGCAATAGAATAACTTAATGATTGTTGTGGTGGAAAATTTTTACAATATGGTTGTGATGATGGCATGCAAGAAAAGCCTCACTATGGTTAATGTCGTGCATCTCTTCTTCACCCATGTTTGGTTTCATTCCATCTTACCATCATCCATTGTTTTTAATTGCAACCCACACTTTGTCAATCATTTTTGGCAAAACCTATGGGCCATGTTGGATAGACAGCTAGATTGTTCTATAAATTTTCATCCACATGGATAGATTGATGACCAAACAAAGGTGGTCAATTGTACTCATATGCATCTACAATAGTTCCCATCCATGAACTTGGGATACCAACATCCTCTATATTTAATATGCCTACAACAAAGCTCTTCATAGTTCTATTGGGTATAGTCCTTTCTAGACATGCCTTGGATTCCAACCTTACATTTCCTATTATGCACCCTCCACATTAGAGACATGCACCTAGAAATGGGAAGTTGACTAGTGTAGATCCCCACTCTACATTTTGTTTCAGGTCAGGAGTCCAGCGATGGCTTATTTTGAATCTTGTGTTACTAATTTTGGATCTTGTGACAGATGAGAATTTTGAACACAAGGATTACCACATGTAAGCACCTTGTAATGTAGAAACATTGTTAATTTTGACAACCTCTTTATGTTATGCCATTCACTGGTTGATCCGAGTTAGCTAATGGTGGGACCCATGTTACTAAAAAGACTCGGTGAAAGAAAGGGAGGCCATGGAGCCATCAATTCATATTAAAGAGATCCTGACACTTGGAATCACTGTGCAGGTTTTGAATTTGTTAATTCTGATAACTTCTTAACATTGCACCATTGGTTAAGGTGAATGAATCATCAGCAAGGTGGGCCCTTCTTTTGAAAGAGATAACAAGACCCTCTTGATGGCTTTCTATATGCAACGTGTCACAACCGTGCATCATTTTAAAGGTAGCAAGTTTGACATAGTCTTCCCATTGCATCATTGACCTTAGTTCATCCAAGTCAGCTAGTGGCAAGGCCCATCTAATTTGAAACTCAATGAAGGAAAGAAAAACTATGAAATGCCAAGGATATTGCAAGAGTTTTGACATAGAAATAGCATGCATCATTTTAGAGTTACAATGCTAACAACTTTTTTCTATTGCTCCATTGGTTGTGGCATGAATCGTCAGCAAAGTGGGCCCCAATAAGTAAAAAGGAAAAAGTTAACGCACAGGGGATTTCTCCAAGATAGGTGGTGGCACCATACAACTTTTCAAAGGAGGCAATTCTAACACATTTTTGTGTTGGGCCATTGGTTAATGATGATGACTTGATGAGTGGTGGATTCAACTCTATAAAGTAAAAAGAAGCTAAGGAAGTTGTATCAAAGAGACACTTTGCATAATCACACAATGTTCCATAATCACACAATGTTCCAAAGCTATAGGCCTGACAAATTCTAAACATTGTGTCATTGGATGTTTAATGCCAAGTCATAGGTAGTGGGTTATATTTTTCTCTGTGAGGCATCAAAGGGTTTTGAACCGTTGATCATAAAGAGGAAAAATCCAACAGTTTGTGAATTTCCTTATATTCAAAGAATACTAAGTGTTGTGCCAATTGGTTGAGATAAGAGTCAACAAATTTGTAAAAGTGATGGGAGATACATGGCAGTATGGCACTCTAAAGAATTTAGTTAAGTCACAGTCTCCTGGTGATCCAACTCATGCAGCACAATAAACAAACTCATGTAGCACGGTGATATACCATATAATTATTAGGTCTCATGCATGCAATTTTCTCATATTTTGGGACACAAATCTATAGATAGCCATAGTTTCTTAACCATGCAATAGTTTAGCTATTTTTGTAACTATAGTATAATCATGTAGGCCATGGGCTGCTAATATAGAAGCAATGTATTGAACCATTATAGATATAGACAGGGAGATATTTTACTAGATATATACAGAATTTAGTAGAGGAAGGATTTGATAGACATTTTATCCTTTGTGGATGCTTCTCATAATCAATTGAATATTTGAGAACTGTGCATCTTGCCTTTTGTATCTTATTCTCAGTTCAAATTAATGAAGACAAAGTGACATTCTGTGCTACCTTATTTTTCTTTTAAGTTTTCTAAGTTGTGATATATTGATGTTGTGCCTTTGTTGATTGAATCCAATGAATGATATTTCTAAATACTCTGAAATCATGTATGCTTATGCTCTTTGATGTCATAATTTAGTATCATGATTTGAACAAGAAACACTGTGCCAATTTAGTGTCTATATAAGTTTCAATCATTTGGCAAATCACCTGAGGATAGTTTTATAAATTAATGTTTCTCTCCTCTTTTCTCTAAAGATAGATAGAAGAATTATTGTGAATCATCAGAAGAGTCAGCTTCTAAAATCTTAGAGGTCATCCTACAAGTCAAGTCCCATATTTTTAGGATTTCCCATTTTTGGTGATTGGTCTGTATCTAAGAGTGATTTTGGATACAAATAAGAACATCAACAATTTTTGGCATGCCCAGTGGTACCCGAGAATCACAATCTTCTAATTGGGATTCAGATTGTATGAGTGAAAGACCAATTACAAGATCTCTTTCAACATCAAATTTAGGTCTTTTGGTCCCTCCATTGGTGATTGCTCTGAAAAGAAGAATAGTACAGCCAAATCCATGACTTGCTCAAATGGTTGCACAAAGAACTCCAAGAAATTTCGTTAACTGGAATAGTGGTAGTCCTCTGATTCCTCTAGTAGCACCAACTACATGGGACCCTACCCCAACTAATGCTTTCAAGGCTCTGCCAAAATATACAGGTGAAGATTTAAAAACTCTTGTAGAGCACCTTCAAGATGTAGCAGATATATGTGTGGTTCACCGTGTAATAGAACAAAATGTTGCTTTAAGATTGTTTACAACATCATTCAAAGGTAAAGCACTTGACTGGTATCAGTCTCTTCAATAAAATTGAATAGGCACATGGGACCAATTAGGAAATCTCTTCTTTGAAAGATTCAATGAAAAAGGAGACAGCTCTTCATTATTGCAATGGCCGATAACTATTAAATGGGCATCACAAGAAGCGGTCACTAATTTCAAAACCCATTTTCATAAGACCTGACAAAGGATTCCATCTATAGCATGACCACCAGTGGGTATGGATATTATTTTTTATCTTAAAACTTTCAATTTAGATATAGTTGTTATGATTCAGTCCTTAGGAGGACAAACTGTCCCAGTAGCATATCACCTAGAAGTAATAGCTGAAAATAGTTTAATAGATGCTGGAAAAACTATCTCCTAAGCCTCCCAAGCCAGTACTCTTTGAGCTATCATTCCCATTACAATAAGAGTTATCTAAGGTTGATCCCCTTATATCCAATGCAAATCAAGATTCCCCTTCTATGTATGTGTACCCATCATCTCAGATACCAATAGTTGCAGTACCAACTCCTCAAGTAGCATCAGAAATGGATGATATGAAGAGTATCCTCAAAGTTTTTTAAATGAGATAATCAATTTGAAAATGCAACAAGCTTCATATCCTAGGCCTCCTTATTAGAATTGTCAAGGTACCAGGCCTTAGTATTAGCCTAATATATATCAAAACACACAAGGGGTGGGTCCTTCTAGTGCAGTCATAGTTAGGAGGGTCCACAAAGTGAACTATCTAGGCCGTGCAGCTAAAGTGGTATCAAAGAGAAAGTTTGAAACTTTGGGAGTGAATTGAGTGAAGTTGGCAAAGGAATTCCATAAGATCTTACTATGGATAGATCGCCAAATCTGAGGTAGGTTACTTGTGTTGCAACCGATCATCGATTGTGAGGCAGTTGTCACCTTGTAGCCAGATCACCAAATTTAAGGCAGTCACACTTGATCCTAGGAAGAATGCCATTGAGGAGAATCCCTGTTGTTGTAACAATGGCTGGAAGAATGGATGAGATGATGGAAATGATGAAAATAATGTGAATTAGACTGGATGTTGTTGAAGAAGATAGAATAAAAGGACTAAGCCCTAGAATTGATATTGAGAGTGATGATGAAGAATTTCAATTTGTGAATCAAACTGAAGAAACCTTAGGAGGTGAAGAAGAAGAATTTGATCAAATCAAGATGATGCGAGCTATTTCAAAGATTGGAAAGAGACCTAGAGTTGATGTACCTAATTACACTAGCAATTTAAACCTTGAAGAATTGATTGACTAGATAAATGACATGGAAGAATACTTTGAGTATGAAGAAGTTGAAGATCTGGAGAAGGTAAAATTTGCAAAGACAAAGTTGAAAGGACATGTTGCTATATGGTGGAAAGAAGTTCAGTTGGATAGAAATAGAAGAGGAAAATAAAAGATTACAAAATGGGATGGGATGGTGACAAAATTGAAAAATTAGTTTATACCTGTTGACTATGAGTTGGAACTGTTGAAGAGATTGTAAAACCTAAGACAAAAGGAGAAATCTGTGAAGGAATCTACTGAAGAATTTCATAAGATGATCATAAGGATAGGACATAGTGAAGAAAGCAAGGAGAAAGTGGCTAGATACATCAATGAACTGATATTGAACATTCAAGAAGAACTGAGTTTGGTGAGGATGACAACATTGGAAGAAGCATATCAGTTTGTCCTAAAGGTTGAAGAAAAGTTGAACAAGAGCCATGATAAAAAATAGAGAGGTAGAGGAAGTAAATTTTAGAGAGGTAGAACATTTTTTGGAGGAGAGAGATCATATGCAGAGAAGAATAGACAAGAGAACACATTCAAGAAGGAGGATAGAGATAACAGTGCATACCGAAGAGATGATAGAACTTTCTACAGTAAAGGAAGCCCTAGTCCATACCAAAGTGAAGGATACATAAGAGAAGGAAGAGGACCTAATAGGAGATCATTTAGAGGAACCTGTTTCAAGTGTGGAGCTGAAGGACATAGAGCATTTGAATGTAATCAAGGGAGTACAAGCAAGAAAATAGAGACCAGTGGAAGAGTAGCCTATGTGGAAGAAGAACCTCTTGGATCACCTAGTTCAGTTGGTAAACCTGATAAAGGAGAATCACCTGTCATGAGGAGAACACTATTTCAAGCAGAGACAAATGAAGAACCACCACAGAGGAAAAGTTTGTTCAGAACCAGATGTAAATCAGGAGGTAAATGTTGTAAAGTTGTAATTGATAGTGGTAGTTTTGATAACCTAGTTTCAGAAGAGATGGTGACTAAACTGAAGTTAGAAATATTGAAACACCCTAAGCCCTATCAGGTAGCATGGATTCAAGACGATCATAAGGTACTAGTGAGTGAACAATGTTTGGTGAAATTTCATATTGGATCTTATTGGGATGAAGTTTTGTGTGATATTATGCCTATGGATGTATGTCATATTTTGTTGGGTAGACCTTGACAGTATGATAGAAAATCTATACATGATGGAAGAAAGAATACATACACTATAACATCAAATGGAAAGAGAATTAATTTGATACCTTTGGAAGATGATCCTAAGAGTGAAGTATGTGGAGATGCTAGAATTTGTTTGGTAGATGGAAGGAAATTTTTGGATGGTTTGAGACATGAGAATATGTGTTATGCTTTAATCCCTAAGAAGCCTGAAACCCTAAAGACTGAAGAATCACAACTAGAGGAGATAACTGAATTGTTGACAGAGTATGAAGACATCATATCAGACAATGTACCTAAAGGATTGCCACCAATCAGGAGTATCAATCATCATATGGATCTTATACCTGGAGCTAGTTTGCCTAATAAAGTAGCACACAGAATGACACTAGCAGAGAATGAAGAACTGAATAGACAGATACAGGAGTTGTTGAGGAAAGGTTTGATCAGAGAAAGTTTGAGTTATTGTGCAGTACTTATAGTGTTAGCACCAAAGAAAGATGGAGAATGGAGAATGTGTACAGACTCAAGAGCAATCAACAAGATCATAGTTAAGTATAGATTTCCTTTACCTAGGATGGATGATATCATGGATTATTTGAGTGTAGAAAAACATTTCACAAAGATATATTTGAAGAGTGGATACTATAAGATCATAATTAGAGAAGGAGATGAATGGAAGACTGCTTTCAAGACAAATGAAGGATTATATGAGTGGTTAGTGATGCCTTTTGGATTGACAAATGCACTGAGTACTTTCATGAGATTGATGAATGAAGTCTTGAAGAAATTCTTAGGTAAGTTTGTTATTGTATATTTGGATGACATTATGATTTTTAGTAAGACAAAAGAAGAACATTTGTGGCACCTAAGACAAGTATTGCAAAGATTGAGAGAAGAGAAATTGCTAATAAACATTAAGAAGTGTAGTTTCATGAAGGAAGAATTAGTATACTTGGGATTTGTGATTTATGTAAAAGGATTGAAGATGGACCCTGAGAAGGTAAGAGCAATTGTTGAATGGCCTCCACTGGAGAGCATTGGAGAAGTTAGATCATTTCATGGATTGGCTAGTTTCTACTGGAAGTCATCATAAATTTTAGTTCAATTCATAACCCTATGACAAAGACAATGAGAGGTGACAGATTTCAAGTAGACATCAGGAGTAGACAAAAGTTTTGAATTGTTGAAGCAGAAAGTGATAGAGCAACCTATTTTGGCATTACCGGATTTCAATAAGGTATTTCAAGTAGATTGTGATGCAAGTGGAAATGTAATTGGAGCAGAGTTAAGTCAAGAAGTAGACTTGTAGCATATTTCAGTAAGAAGTTGAATGATGCAAGGAGGAGATATTCAGTTTATGATCAGGCGTTCTATGCCATAATTCAAGCCTTGAAGAAGTGGAGACATTACTTCTTGCCTAAGGAGTTTGTGTTGTATACAGATCATCAAGCTTTGCAATATTTGAACAGTCAAGGAAAGTTGAATTAGAGACATATGAGAAGGGTAGAGTTCATGTAGAGTTACACTTTTGTGTTGAAGCATAGGAGTGGAAAATCAAACAAAGTTACAAATGCATTGAGTACGAATAGGAACTTGTTGACAGACATGAGAGTTGAAGTGTTGGAATTTGATGAATTGAAGAACATGTATGAAGAAGATCTAGATTTTGCAGAATCTTGGAAAACATGTAAGGAACCTATTATGATGGATAGGAGTAAGTGGTTGGACTATTTCATTTAGGAAGATATGTTGTTCAAAGGAAATCAGTTGTACGTACCTAGAAGTTCCATAAGAGATAATTTGATCAAAGAAAAACACAGTGGTGGATTAGCAAGACATTTTGGCATTGATAAAATAGTGGCTTTGGTGAGTGAAAACTACTTTTGGCCTCAGATGCAAAAGGATGTTAGGAAATTTGTGCATAGTTGTAGAGTATGTCAAGTTGCAAAAGGGAGTAGTCAGGATAGTGGATTGTATAAACCTTTGATAGTACCAGAGAGACCTTGGGAAGATATAAGTATGGATTTTGTAATAGGATTGCCTAAGATAGAGAGGACATGATTCAATATTTGTAGTGGTGGACAGATTTTCAAAGATGGCACATTTCATACCTTGTAAGAAGACAACTGATGCAATGCATGTAGCTGACCTATTTTTCAAGGAGATTGTGAGATTGCATGGATTACCTAAGAGCATAACTTCAGACAGAGACACAAGATTTCTTGGATACTTTTGGAAGACACTTTGGAAGAAGATGAAGACGGATTTGAAGTTTAGTTCAGCATTTCATCCATAGATTGATGGACATATAGAGGTAGTAAATAGGAGTATGTGATACTTGTTGAGATGTTTGGTTGGAGAGAAGGCAGGAAGTTGGGATTTGATTCTTTCACAAGAAGAGTTTGCATATAATAATTTAGTAAATAGGAGTATCAGAAGAACACCTTTTAAGATTGTTACCAGAGTAAACCCTAGAGGAGTAACAGAGTTGAGGGATATCAGTATGGAAGATAAGAGAAGTGTAGAAGTAGAAGAATTTGTAGGACATATGGAGATAGTGTACAATCGGGTGAAGAAGCATTTGAAGGAGATGAACAGTAAGTATAAAGAACAAGCAGATGAGAAAAAGAGACACAAAGAATTTGCAGTTGGAGATGAAGTGATGGTATACTTGAGAAAAGAAAGATGTCTAGTTGGGACATATAACAAGTTAAAGATGAAGAAGTTTGGACCATGTAGGATGCTCAGAAAGTTTGATTTAGGAAATGCATATGAAGTGGAGTTACCGAAGACATTGGGTATATCACCTATTTTCAACATTGCAGACCTATATCAGTATCATGAAGTAGAGTTTAGTGATAGCATTGAAGAAGAATGGAAGAACCAGTTACCACAACAACCTCTGAAGTAGATTGAAGACATCTTGGACAACAGAGTTGGATGCGGCACCAGAGGAAGACAATACAAATAATACCTTGTGAAGTGGAAAGACAGACTAATAGAAGATTCATCATGGATTTCTCAGGCTGAGGTGGACCGTCTTGGTTTTCCTCTAGCCCCAACAAAGTGAGGGACTCACTTTTTCAATAACCTCGGATGTCTGATGTAGGAGCATCCTTGGTTCAAGAGCAATCTTGCATCAACCAAAAATATTTGCATTTCAATTTGTTTTTTTTCATTTTCTAGTTTAGTCAGTAGCAGTTTCTGTATTTTGGTCTTCGTCCTACCACAGTTACATTTCAAACCTTGTGGAGCTAGACTTAGTATCTAGAATTATTCGTGCACATCATATCCAAAACTTAGAGCATCTAGATCAAGTACCAGAAAGTTATCGCTACCAGAAGATCGATTGTTTTCTCATAATAGAGCATCCTGATAGTCTCAAATAATCAGCTAAAGGAGAAGATGTGTAGAGCATTTCATGACTTGCAAAGTTAAAAGACACATCATTCAATGTTGTTTGGTTCATGGTTGACCTTCCTTGATATCTGCACTTAATTCCATTCATCGGCAGAAGAGTTCTATTCTTTTAGGTCTGACCTATCCATGTACACACGTTACAGCTCTTCATTGGAGTTTGTGATCTCCCTTGGTCGACATGGAGGAATCTATTGTTCTGGAGATGATATAAATTGATGTAATAGATGCCTAGGAAAGTAGTGAAATTCATAGAGATAGTTTCATAGTTTAAGTCTTTACGAAGGAGCATCAAAGCTATATCTTGTGCATATTCTGATATTCTATAATCAGGCCTATGAGCCCTAATTGTAAGCCCATTGTTGTTGGCCAACCTGTATTTAGATTCCATGATACACTGAATGACTAAATCTGCATTTGCTTTATATCTTTAAGTTGTTTCTATTGTGTTTACTCTTGTTGCATGGTTTGGATTGTTCTCTTTAAGGACCCTCCTAACCGTGACTGCACCACCTTCTCAATAGCAAGTATCAAACCAACTTGTGCCAGTACCACCTCTGTTGTAACAAATTTCACCTAACCTAGTATGAGACATGATCTCGAAGAAAAATAACATCGAAGATTATTAAAATGCATGGTGTTTCCCTTGTAATGATGCTCATCCACCCAAATCTTGCCCACAAGAGAACTTGTAGTAGAAGATAGCAAAATAGAGGCAACAAGGTTTTCAAGGGGAGACTCAACTTGGGCAATCTGTATATCAGTCACTAGGGGTTCAAAATATTGTATTGATGGCTCAAATGAAAAGAATTTCTTTGCAACAGGAAGAAGAAATTGCTCTTGAACATGCATTATTCTCTTAGATAGAAGAAGAAAAAGGTGTGTTTGCAAATGACCCTTCCACTTCTAAAGCTTTGCAAGTATAATCAGAGTATTTTACCTGGTCAAAGAGAAGAATGGTGGAGGACCCCAAAATAGTTATTCACCTAGAAATAGTCCTCCAAAAGAATCATATTGTTCAAATATTTAATCATATAGTTTAGATATGAGAGAGTGTTAAATCATTGACTCTGAATCATGGAATACCAATCATACAAGCTGAAAGAGCAAGTATCCAAGGTAAATTCCAAAGCCTTAGATAGTTGGACCACTCAATGTGGTAGAACAACTCAAGAAAGCTCCAACTAACATCTCATTGTTGGATGTATTATCTATTCTAAAACAAAATACATTGCTTCAAGAGGTTCTTAAGACGCATGAGAACCCAATCTCAACAAGTCAAGCAACTACTAGTGTTGGAGAAAACACAATGCATCCTCAAAAGATGGTACAAACTCAACATCCCACTACTCTTTTAAATACAAATCCACAGGTAAGTAAAGTTAATCCTATGCCCTTCTACTTAACAGTAATAGTGGGTAAGAAATTTTTACATAATTATATGATAGAATTCGATGCTAGTGCCACTGTAATGCCTAAAAAGATAGTAGATTCTCTCCAAATAGAATATGAACCTATGGAAAATGGGGTCATGCAATTAGATGGAAAGAAAGTACAAACAATGGGAGTCATTAAAGGTTTGTTGCTTACATTATCTGCCTACCCAAATGTCACTATACCTTAGGAAGTAGTAATAGTTGACAACCCACTAGTCTTTAGGTTGTGCCTCTCTAGAGATTTCACAGCCAAAATTGGCAGATATCTCTCTCTTGATTGGTCCCATCTTATTCTCTTAACCAAGTATGGGTCTAAAATTAATATCTTGTCAGAGATGCTTCAGAAGGAACACATCACTCATGAAGTGATGATAAATTTTAAACCTGCTTACACCATGTTCACAAAGGACGAAAAATATGATATGGAACTTCTGGATTAGGAAACTATGGAAAACATTCAAACTAACCAAGAAGAGGCACTATTGTTTGAGTTTATATAAAAAAGCCCTTATGATAATTTTGACTCTACAGGTTTAGGGACTATGTCATTTATGATGAGAATAGTTAATACCAGAGATAACTAGCTCACCTAAAGAGTTAGATGACTCTCATAAATCTGCTCAACTATGGAAGCTATATTTTGATGGCACAAGATGCACAAATGGCTCCAGGGTAGGTGTGTGTCTCCTATCTTGCCAAGGGAAAAAGATCCAGAAAGATTTTTGTTTTTAGTATAGTTGCACCAACAATGAGGCTAAATATGAAGCTTTGGTACATGGTTTCTTATTAGCAGAGAAATTAAAAATAAAATAGTTGCAAGTATTTGGTTACTCAAAGTTGGTTATCAGACAAGTTAGAGGGATTGTTGTAACCAAGAATGTCAAGATGAGATCATATCATCATAGAGTATGGGATTTTCTTAAAGGATTTGAAGCATTAAACATTGAAGTGATTATGAGAATCCAAAACATTATAGAGGTTGGCTGAATGGCTCAAATTGGATCACAATTTGATTCAACAAGTAATATTCTTAAGAATGAAGATTCAATTAAGTTGATTGTTAGGCCTTCTACACTTGATAATAGAAATCATTGGTAAGTTTTTGAAATCGACTCCCAAATAGCCTTGTTCTTGTAACAATCAAGAGAATTTGTAGACCAACTGCAACCAAAGATAGAGGAAGCTTATGAACAACAAATAATACATTTGAAATCAAACAAACTCCAAAAGGGCCGCGTAACTCTTGAGAGTATTTTTTATCCGGATGATACAAAATTAGATAAAGGGAAATTCTCTACTAGCAATGGAGACTATATGGAAATATAATTCAATGCTAGAAGGAAGATAAAAGTAGGTAATGTCGCTACTCAAGCCGAAAAGGATAGGCTGATTTCTTTCTTAACAAATAGGATAAGGTAATAGCCCGAAACTATGAATATCTCAAAGGCTATGATAGAGAGGTCATTCAACACACCATTAAATTAATTCCTAAATCCAAGTCCCTTTGATAGAATCAAAGACTAGTTAATCCAAAGATAGAACCTATTATGAAACAAGAGCTCAGTAAACTGGTTGACTCAAAAATCATTTTCCCAATTAAACACTCAACGTGGGTGTCAAATTTGGTTTTGGTCAGGAACAAAAATGGTGAATTAAGGTTGTATGTCAACTTTAGAGACCTAAATAGAGCATCTCTCAAAGACCACTATCTTCTCCCTTCAATGGAGTAGATACTCCAAATGGTTACAAGATCAGAAAGATTCTCTTTACTTGATAGATTCTTAGGGTATAATTAGATTTGGATCAAAGAAGAATACCAGTATAAAACCGTGTTTACCACAAAATAGGGTACATTTTCATATGCAAAAATGCCTTTTGGTCTTTCAAATGCTAGAGCAACATTTCAATGTGCCATGGACATCGCATTCAATGAATTGATAAACAAAATCATTCTAGTATACTTCAATGATCTTACTATGTTCTCAAAATCAAAAGATTATCATTTTGATCATCTAGAAAAACTTTCAGAGGTGTCCAGAATTCAAAATTTCTCTAAACCCAAAGAAATGTATTTTTGGGGTGTCATAGGGCAAGCTTTTAGGACACATCATTTCAAAAGAAGGGATCTCTATAGATTTAGATAGATTCAAAGCTATTACAGAGCTACCTTTACCTATAAACAAAAAGGTTGTCCAATCTTTCCTAGGGAAGATTAATTTTTTGGGTAGATTCATTTTAGATTTTGTAGGGTTAATCCAACCTATCACTCTTATGCTCAAAAAGGATAAGGACTTCAAATGAACCCCAGAAGGAAGATAGGCCTTTGAAAGCATTAAACAAGCAATATCAACTGCACTAGTTTTAGTTAATCCTGACTTCTCAAAAGACTTCATAATGTATGTATATGGTGGAGATCACAACATAGCATCGCTACTAACACAAAAAGATGAGATAGGCAAAGGAGAGCATCCCATTGTTTTCAACTCTAGGACCATGAAGGATTATGAGTCATAGTATAATTTTGT
This sequence comes from Cunninghamia lanceolata, assembly GCA_027924645.1. Taxonomy (NCBI): domain Eukaryota; kingdom Viridiplantae; phylum Streptophyta; class Pinopsida; order Cupressales; family Cupressaceae; genus Cunninghamia; species Cunninghamia lanceolata. The sequence goes on from BSBN01000001.1 coordinate 16,907,774, forward strand.
TGAAAAACAAACTTATGCTTTAGTCAAAGGGCTCAATAAATTCAAACATTTAATATCAAGTAACAAGGTTACTATCTATGTGGCTCATCCTAGTGTCTATGAGTATATCATGGAAGGAGAAATCACTAAGAAAGGGCTAATTGGATCACCAAAGTTCTGGAATATGATATTGAGGTGAGGCCTACTAAGCTAGTCAGAGGAAGAGCACTATGTGAACATATAGCTTAGAATCAAGAATTGATAAATGAGGAGGATAAGGTGTCAAAAACATTTTTTCTTAATGAACAAGGAGAGTTAGAGTCGTGGATTAAAGATAGAGTGTACTTCATGGAAATAGGGCAATATCCAAGCCAATTCCCCTTTTCAAAAGGAGATTCTACAGGCTCTAGGGAGCTAATTATTCTTTAATCAATAGCATCTTATTCAAAAAAAATTTCAATGGGTTACTTATGAGATGTGTAGAAAATGAAGAGGTTGATAAAATATTGGCCAAATTTCATTACATAACATTTGGTGGACATTTCTCAGTGAAAACCACAACAACAAAGATAATTTGTGGAGGATATTAGTGGCCATCAATGTTCTCTTATTGCCACAAATTGGTTAAGTAGTTTCAACAGTGCCAGTTCTACATTGGGTAAAGAAGGAACACTGCTCTACCCCTTAGTCTAGTCCTAGTAGAGGAATTGTTTGCCCAATAGGGATTAGGCTTCATTGGAATGATAAATCCAATTTCAGGTATAGGTCACAAATGGATCCTAACGACCACATACTACTTCATGAGGTGGAGTGAAGCAATACCCTTAAGAGAGGCAATGGAGAAAATGGTACTATATTTTCTTGAAGATATTGTTACCTAGTTTGACTCCCCTCACATGATTATATCAGATAATGCTCCTCAGATCTCAAATTTCTAAATTTGCTTTGAGAAATGGTGTCTTATTGAAGACTTCCTCAAATTATTACCCACAAGGGAATGGTATAATTGAATCAACAAACAAGAATCTGATTAGGTTGATTAAATGAATTGGCTCAGAACACCAAGGGGAGTGACACAAAAATATCAAGACAACATTATGGGCTAATAGGATCACTCCAAAATAAATTATAGGAACTTCTCCCTATAATTTAGTGTACAAGAAGGATGTCATTATGTCAATCTATTAGTATAAATTCCTCCACTCCAATTGGTTAAACAGTGTGAGATTCAGGAAAATGGCATTATGGAGGTTAGAATTGTAGAATTAACCAAACTTTAGGAAAAGAGAGAGTCTATGCAAAACTCTATGGCCAGTCACCAATAGGTGGTCAAATGATGGTTTGATTGGAGATTGTTAGATCTAGATTTCAAGGTGGGGGACTCAGTCTTAACATGGGAAGAGCAAGGGCAAAGCTGAGACAATATTCCAAATGTGATTCCCTATAGAGTGGCCTATACAATACTATCACCTATAAGCAACATAGTGCTTTTGAATTGGAAGATCAAGCTGGTGAGTCGCTAGAGATTCTAGTTAAGGGAATCTATTTAAAGCACCATAAATAAAAACAAAACCAACCTTTGTACATAGTTAGATTAGGTTGTTTTCATTTCTCAGTTTCTAGAAGATGAGTGTGTTTTCCCGCCACTTTTCAAATAAGTACATTTTTCACGCATTATTTTGTTCTATTATTTTTGTTTAAATAAGGGACTCTTCCTAGACTTTCGAGTATCACCGCTCCTCAATGAAAAGTATACATTTAAATTTTAAGAAGATCTCAAGAATGACTCATGAACTACCTATTGATCAGGTATTAATTACAAAAGATCCACACAAATATAGCTATGATGCAAAAAAATAGAGTTAAGGGAGAAAGGAAAGCTCGAGCATGTGAATTGACATTTAAGTTAAAGGACATTAATGAAGCTTGTCAAGTTCAAAATTTCACATGACTCAGCTTTGTTATAAATCCAATAAGAAGCATACAAAAATGCCCTATCGTGATCTTTGCAAAATTCAAATTATCTCAATACAGATCATGAAATATGTTGTTTCCCAAATTTGCCTTCAACATCAAAAAAATTGTTGCTTCTACACAAATTCTACAAACAAGAAAATGGATCTGCAAAAGGAAGCTTTAGGTAGTGGAACTCCTTGAAAGAAAAGAAGCTCGCCTAAACCAAATCCCCCTCTGAACTTAAGAGTTAGCAAGCCCTATGTTTCTACTCTGATACATCCCAAAGTATGAGTCCCTCTTACAAGGGAATTGAAAAAAAGGAGTGCACAGGGATTTGACTCTAGTTTATGACCCGACAAATAATATCTTTCACACAGTGCTCTCTAAAGCTACTAAAACCTCCAGAGAGGAAGTGCATGCATGCATGTGCGACAGGGTCAAGGCTGGACAGGTGGAAACTTTTAGGATTTAATTTTGGAGCTCAACATTGGCTCAATCTATGGTCCGAACTGTCCACCCATATGAAATTGTGGATGCCTATGCCAGCTTGATACAAAAACTAGGGTCATTCAAGGAAGAAGCCTATGGGTAGAAACTGTTGGGTTAATATTTTGTCATCAACTCACTAAAGACAAAATGGTTATAGCAACCAGTGTGATGAGATAAATCTCTCCTCTCAGCAAGGGGAGGTTCCCTTCTTACTGCTTATTGAAACAAAAATAATCTATGCTAAGATAAAAGTATTTACACTAACTCTGACTATGTGGGGGGTGTGTTACATTCATCCTTTTCTCTTCTTTTAGAAAAGATGTTTACAATGTTTCATGGTAATATTCAATACTGCTTCTACACTTCCAATATTAACCTAAATAGTAATCACCAATATTCTTGATTAAACATGTGAATAATCAAAGACTACTAGTACAAATATGTGATAAGAGACCGAAAGACATCCAAAAGCACAAAGTCTTTTCACTACCTTCAATGAGAGTTTTATAGTAACCAATGGCATAAGTTGAAGCACAAAGTCTTTCAACTCAATTCACAAAAAGACTCACGAACCAAGTGAATAATCTCAAGTACAAAGTCTTCAAATTATCCCCAGGAAGATTTTGAAAGTAATTGTATCACCAGTTGGAGCACAAAGTCTGTCAACCAACAATACCACTGATCCACTCGAATGTGATTGAAAATTATAGTACAAAGTCTACAAGTCCTCAACACAAATCATATACAAAGTGAACAACTACAAGCTCAAAGTCTTTATAATCCTTCACGGAGAAGTGCTTTCAACACATATAGATTCAAGGAAATAATATTACACAAAGTTTATATAACTTATCTTGAATGTCCTCTAATCGTGATAACCAAACACCACTTTATCCTATCAATCAACAAGAGAAATCAGCAAAAATGCCATATGAACATCCTCACTCATACAAATTTGATTCAACACAAAGTTTGATATCAAAATTCACCTTCTTTATTGATTGGAATTGATCATACAATTTGGACACAAAGTCTCAAAGTTGAGTCTCAATTTAGGCAGCACTTTGTTGCATAAGATTAAAGATCCAAATTACAATAGAGGCCCTCTTTATTTATAGGGAGAGGCCTGGAGCAAAAATAGGAAATCTACAACTACTTTGACTTATTCCACAAAAGAGTCCTTTTTGACTTAGGACTTCCTTTGTTCCACATGTAATTACATTTTGGAAAAATACATATGGATATGTTCAGAACTAATTACAAATTACATATGCAAAAACTATGAAAAATAAACTAAGGCATGAAGAAAGAATTTTAGCTTCCACCATCATTCTTCTTCAAGAAATTATGGTACATATCCTTCACTACTTCCCAAGATTGTCCTTCAAATTATCAAGAGTTAACTGATAATCACGAAGCTTGTCCATTGAGGCAATTGTCATCCTCAAAATTTGTTTGAATCATCTTTTCAAATGCATTAATCATCTCCTCTGCAAAAAGAAACCTTTGATTTTCACTTGTCAAGGTGCATGGGAATTCCTCAAGTCTATGCAAAAGTGTTACATCACTGTCCTCACTGAGTTCATGTGCATTTTTGCACATTTTCAAGCAAACTTTGTCATATCAATATGGCATATTTCAATGTCTCTAATCTCATCAATGTTTGACTGCACCGAAGTAACAGGGAAAACCCCTTGATACTTGTACTTCATTGTTTTAGCCTTAGATGGAGACGACTCAAACATTGGCTTTGATGAAATTACTGTATGCAGTGTTGATCACAGCTGGTACTTGCAGAAACTATAAAAAATCATGATCTCATAGTTAGGGGAAAAATTGGTATTTTGGGAAAACTGTGTAATGTTGACCATGTTCATAGGGATGAGATTAAAAGGGCTAGAGTGCCTACAAGTCAAGAAATTAGGTGAAAGTGGGCTAAAGGCATCATTTTTGAGAATTTATGAGTGTTGGGAAATTTTGAGGGAGTCATTCACGGGCGGTCAAAATGACCGCTCCTGCATGTGGGTAGTTATCTGTTGATGTAAGGGTGGCGGAAAGGCTACTTCTGCATATAAAGAGTAAATTTGCAAAGGTTTGAACATTATTCAAGGTAAGGTGTAATGGCGGGTATAATTACCGCTTGTGCATCTGTGTCAAATCTTTGTAAGGATAGAACTTTTTGTTACAAACTTTGTGTATGGGTGGTCATTTTCACTGCCCTTACACTTGAGGGAGATCTTAAGATTGTGTATGGGTAGTACAAGTCACCGCCCTAACAGATTTAGGGGATTAATGTATAAGGCACTATGTATGGGTGGAAGATTTTTCTGCCCCTACATATGAGAGAAACTCATGCTTGTGTATGAGTGATGAAATTTGCCACCCCTACACTTAGGTAAAGTTTAATTTTGAAAGGCATGGGTGGTGATTTTCACCGCTCATGCACTTGCTTAATAAAACAAAGCTTATGCATTGGCGGTGAAAATCATCGCCCATGCATAAGGTAAAAATGACAAACATATTTTGACGGCAGAAACTGCGTCTTTCATATGTGAGTTTCTATGGCTTCAAACCCTTGGCGCAAGGGTGACCAATTCTGTCATTCCTTCACACGTCGTTCCTTCACCAGGGAATAGGAAATGAAAAACCTAAGGTAAACCCATGACATCCAAGGAAAACGTGACGGTGAAAAACCCTAGGTTGGTTCTAGGATTGACTCACAAAAGTAAAAATAAAAACTAATGGAGAAGAACAAAGATAAATTGAAGAACACATACTTATAAGAAAAAAGAACATAGATTACAAAAAGACCTAACAATTCACATTAAATGAAATGGAAAAAACAAAACTTGAAGGCAAAAACAACAAAGATAGAACAAAAATAAAGAGTTTAAAACCCATAAAAGGCTCATCAAAACATAAACACGAAGTGTATTAAATGCACTTAAGGTGAACTGAGAGATGCACGGGCGGGCATTTTCACCACGTATGCATATGGAAGAAAACAACACTTACCATGCAATGGCGGTGATTTTCACTGACTATGCATGTTAAACCAAAAATTGTCTAACACCCTAAAACTTCCAAACTGGTTAGTTTGATAAGTTTGCTACTTGTTTAATTTTCACAAACTTTGAGAAATTGAGATGAGAAGGTACTCAAACATATTCTCAGGGGTTAGAGGGCCACACATGAGGGCAAGGAGATTCACCTTGATTTGCATGCTTAGAGTTGTAGGCTATGAAACAGACAAGTTTCGTAGGGGTCATCCTACAAAATGAGCATAGCTAATTTTGAGGATAACAACAATCAATGCCACCATTGTGAGAGAGATGCTAACATTAGAATATGATCCCATAGATTTATTTTTCAGCCACCCTAAGCTACAAAGGATATGGGACACTAGGCAAAATAAACTCAGTTTAATGAACACAGAACTCTGCCTGGATGATGACAATACAATGTTGCCTCCCCTTCCTTTAACCTTGCCACAATTTACATAGGATGTCTAGGATGCCTACTACATGATGGATTTCATCTTTTGGCTTGATAATGACATAAATGTTTATGACTTCTATTTGGGATCCATTTTCAAACTCAAAACCATCTCTAAAAGGTTGGCTTATAAGCTTGATTTTTTAGAAGTTATAGATGATACACTATGCTATTAATTCTAAGACTTCAGTAGCCAACAAGTCTTTAGGTACTCTTCCTACTTGTACTTAATTTTGTTTCAAAACTCTCACTTCTTCCAGCCATACATGCATCTCACCATATTTGATGTGCAAAAACTTATACCAATTTCAACATGGACTCACATTCTTTCTAAAACTTTTGATTATGAGTTTGTTGAGTTCTTCCTCACCCTAGCCCTCATTGATCTTAGCCCAAAGGACATCACCTTTAGGTTAAGTGACAAGCAGAAGGGTGTCATGACAAATAGTAGAATCCCCTATGATTGGTCCTTTGGTACACATTACACTATGATCCAGGTGCACAGTTTCATGGAGGAAGTCTTTAGGATTCCTAAGGTTCTCATAGATCATATCTTGGCCATTAAGTTTGTTTTCCAGCTTGACATTGTTGATTCACTATATGGGGATGGGAGAAAGAAAGAGCTATTTATGATATACCTTTCTCAAAAGGAGGAATAACACTGAACAAGCGAGGAGTCGAGATTTACTTACGATGAAATTGGTAGAATTAGGGCTTGACCTCATTGAGGATTGTTTGCAATATGACCCTACAAGATTCATGGGAGCCTAGGTCACAAGGCTGAAGACTAACGAAGTGTTTTCTCACTAGAGTCATCTAGAAATTGAAGCCAAGAACTCACCCCAGGTAGATTCCTTAGATGTATATGTAGAGCTCCAAGAGCTCCCCTCTAAGTTGCTCCCTCTTTGGGAAACTTTCTATAGACCAGTACATGCCTATGAACCATCTAAGATCATGAATTATTGTATTAGAAAGAGCCTCAAAAAATATTATTGGAGTGAGGAAAAAATAAAGGCCTATTGGAAATATGGGCAAGAGATAGCCGAGCTAGAGAAAGCATTCAAGGATGTTGAGAGAGATGAAACCTGGGATACATTTTGGGATAGAACATGGATCACCGGCTTCACCATATAATATGAGCAACATATACCCCGAGGGAACTTTAGAGGCACAGGAAGAAGAGGAAGAAATTGGAGACACTTATGAGTCAAAGGATGGTAGTGATTTTGTAGAAGAAGTACCCAATCTTGGAACAAGCCATGGATAATGGTCTCCTAAACTATATCAGGTGGAGGGATAGAGCTCACAAAGTCCTACTCATTTGGTCCAAACAACTTAGGCATCTGGGGACCTTAGAGAGAAAATTGTGCAAGCTCGACAAGTTATGCAAACAACATATGAATAGGAAATTCAAAAGGTAAGAGAAACTTTGAAGCAGACTATTCCCTCTGTTGTAGCAGTACCACCTATAGTTTAAGCAGCCTAGGGGTTCAAATTTCAATGTCATCTCTTGAAGCAGAAGAGGCTAGCCCTACATCCACTAAGAAACCTAGTAGGAAGAGGAAGAATATGAAGCTCCAAGAAGATCCCAAAGAAGAGGAAGCACATGTGACAGCTTTGATGATGTCAACCAAAGCATACACTGAGTCAATGACCCATGCAATCACACAAGTATCCCTCTTCCTTATTCTATAGCTCAGTTTTTTCTTCACTCTTCCATGGCCACAACTATCCCTTTGACTCCACCAACATCATTCCCATTTATGTATCCCTTCAGTATGCCACAAACCCCTTTCCCACCACCATTCACTACCACCCCTCATATTTTGAGTTTTCCTCCCTTCTCCCCTTCTACACTCACAGTACCATACCCATTACCTATTAGAGCTTTGATGACACCTTCCAAATATCAAATCACCATCCCATATGGCCTACCACAAGGTATTCATTTCTCAAAGGAATCATTCAATCACCCACACATTTATAGCAATAGATGCAAATTTTGTGACAAGTGCATGAGACAAGGATAGAGGTGTGCACGCAGAAGGAGGGGAAAGCTCCAATAAAGCTCCACATGAGGACACTTTATGACCTAACACTAATCAATGATGATATCCCATATTAATCCTACTATAGCTAAGCCACAAGAGCAAATGCACCCTAAATATCATTCAATCCATGTGGTAGGGATGAATCTTTCTCAAGCATGTCCACAAGATAGAGTGGAGCTAATAGAGGAGACACAAAAATTTGTTACTATATATTCCATCAAGATATGCAAGAGGCTTGAAAAAAAGGAGTCAGAGTTGTCCCAAATAAAAAATATAGTGAGCTAATTGTGGATTGAGGTGAAAGCTCAGGAGCTAGAAGTTAATAGGCTAACCTTAGATTTGTAGGCGTAGGTCACCGAGAGAGCTATCAGGCTCTACAATTCAAGTAGATGGCACTACAGTCTAAGCTGGATAAAATAAAATTGACCTTGGAAGGCTACAGGTTGAAAGTTGAGAAGGCAAAGGAACAGGAAAAGAAGCGAATTGAATAATTGGCACACCTTCACACTTCTTCAAGAGAGTTGAGAAATACAATTGAAACACAGGTGCAAACAATGAGTCATGCACTAGCTATTGTATACACCTAAAAATGACATGACTCTACTTAAATAAATATTTTAAATATTTATTTCATCTTTGTATTCCTCTATCAATAAATAAATAAATTTATTTATTCATTTGATTCACTTCCTCCCATTTAATTAAATAAATTACATTTATTTAATTAATTAAATTTTATTTACATCAACTCTATTCTTCTAAAATAATTAAATAATTTTAATTATTTAATTAAACCTTTTATTCTTCCAAATTTAAATAAAATGTAAATTTTATTTAAATAAAATCTTAAATCTCCACAAAAATAAAATTTAATTAAATATTTTATTTATTCCTCCAAATTATCCACAAATAATTAAATAAATCTATTTATTTAATTATGCTTTCCTATCTTCTAAAAATACATTCCTCTTATCATACAAAAGCAAAAGCTAAGTTAACTAATTTAAAGCAAATCTGTTTTATCAACAAAGCTCTTAAATTAGAAAAATATTTTCTAATTTAAAGAAATGAAAACTCATCCTCATCAAGAAAGCATTTAACTCAACAAAGCTTTCTTTTGAATGACACATGTCCTTCTATTCGCGCACGTTCGCACGAACATTCTCCTCCATTGATCTTCTTATTTCTTCTCAACCATTGATCTTCCTTTACCCAACTCTATAAATACAACCCTCTTCTTCTATCTTTCATATCCATCGTTTGAGTAAACTTATGCTGCAGAAACACTAGCGGCCCTTTGGCACTCCCATCTCCATAGCACTTCATATCATCCATCCATAGTGTGTTGAAGCTCATCTTCAATCACACAAAGTATCAAAGCCAACTTCTCCTTGTCATCTTGAGGATTCGAATCAAGGAAGCAAGCTTCCTGAGGGCCAACATTCATCTCCATCAAGGTCAAGCAAGAAAAGGTGAACAATGGAAGATGTAAGGTAAAGGTTGTAAGTATTCTCTTGTTCTTATTTTAAAACCTTTTATCTTCATATTTCATTGGTGTTTTGGGTTTATTATTGTTATTGATTAATCCACATTTCACCAATCACATTTTGACACCCACCGTGGGGCCCTTGCCCCATTTCTAATCAAAAATCTAAGTTTCTGAGATGTAGGTTCCATACAGGTTTCGTACAGACTTTTGCCAGGTTGATTCGACGCATTCGATTAATCCCATGGCACATTTACCTCCTATCGCAATGCATACAGTCTTTTGGCGCAAGCACTCTCTGGACCGGTGCTTCTGCCCTCTGTTTCGGTGCCTACAAGAATACAGCGCATTCATGCTATGAGACGGTGCCTACGATTTCTGTTCCAGCACCTACATAATACCTATGCATATACTTTCCATAGCAGTGCTTTTATACTGTTTGATGACGCTTTTGTTAGTTTAACGCATATGTCTCTTCTTATAGAGATTTTGACACCTATCTTAGTGCATATGTAAAACGACGCATGCAATCTCTATTTCTACACATTCAGACTACATAGCGGTGCTTTTGTTCTGCACTGTGGTCTTAGGGTTTCATCTGATTTTTATGTTTGAGCTAATGTTTGTCTTGTAGGATTAGAGGCTGGATTAGATCATTTAGCTGCATTTATTAGTTCAATTAGATTAATTAGGATAAAAAGTAACAAAAAAATGCATGCATGCAACTTTCACGTAGTCTTTAACTAGGATGGAGAGTAACTGAACCACTGCTATCTTTGCATTGTTGATTTCTTTCCTAGTTAGATCATTACTATCTTACAAATGGGAAATGAACATTGCTATCTTTAAATACACTTTAAAGTTAACAAATGCATGAGTACACAAGTAGATAGCCTATTTAGTTGTTTTCCTTTTAACTAGGATTGGATTAATCAGTGTTCTCTATGTTTATCGAATGACAATAGGCTTATGCTCTCCCCTTTACTGGGTGACTAGAACGCCAAACTTGTCATTCCATCTGTTTAACCTTTAGAGGGGCCTGCCCTTGGATGCACGCGTATCTAAGTGGGAATGACCCTGAGTGGTAACAGGCTAAAGCCAAGCCCTACCAATCCACTTAAAATAAATTGTGCTTGAGGCGAAAGCCTCCTGCAATGAGTGTTGTTGTGTTACACTGACGACCAACCTCCCCCAAAACCCTCTAAGGCATAACCCTTTGAGGCTGGGAGACTCCATAATGGAGAGTAGTGCCACCGCATGTGTAACCATTTGAACGGTTGCCTTGACTACGAACCATTTATGTAGTATACCAAAAACCCCTATTTGTTGACACAAAGGACGGAGCTCTTGAAGCGGCCTCAATTCATGTGATTCTTAGTACAGGTAGCAGGGACAATCCTATGGTTCAGTGGGGGTACGAGCCTAAGGAAACCTGGATCTGGTATGCATGAGAAGTGAGTGCCATGGAGGGGATTCAGTGCTACCAGATCCTGGAGCTACACACTTTGAATATGCACAGCTAGAGGATTCAACAAATATTGTCCTATCTAGCCTAGGTTGTACTTGTTTATTGAGTCAAAAAGTCCAAAATACAAAAAAATAACAAAAGATAAAAATCATGAAAACTTCTATGTGTTTGTTATGTCTTTGCCATAATTGAAACTCAAAATTCTCAAAAACACCAAGTTTTCAAACCAAAAAATAGAAAAATCTTGAAAAAACATTCTGAAAAACTCTCTAAAAACAAGCCAAAACCAGAACAGCGCATTTGTCCCGACTAGTGGTGCATTTGTTGAGACTTTCAACGCATTTAAACTCTGATGCAACACATCTAAAACATTGCCAGAATTGTGCATTTGATCTAACTTGTAGTGCATTTACACTCTGTTGCGGCACATTTACCGCTGCACATCCAATCCAGTAAGAAAATACGTACCTTCCAAGAGCAAAATTTTCAACTTTTCAAAAACCTTTTCAAAACTGTCTCTATTTTTCCAAAATCTAATTAGAATCTTGCAAGACAACCATTTCCCTCTTTTTCCACACCATAGCTGCTTTTTCCACACCATATCATCCAAAATCCAAACAAGATTAGAACCAAGCTCTTCTTGATTGCATCAAACCTCAAACAAACCTAGTGAGTCTCCACTATCAAGGATCACTTATCCTTTTCTCTCGGAACTCCACTAGGGGATTGTGCAAGACTAGTCCACATCAAGTAAATAGATTTCTATCATCCTTGCTTCGACTATCATTTTGTTCATCCACTTGTTTGACACCAACTAGATCTAAGGAGAACTTTGCTAAAATCTTGTCACCTTCTAGCACACCTTGTTCAAAACTTTCTCACTCCATCCCATCTCTAGTCACCTTGCATGGTCTTAACACAGTCTCAAAAACAAAAGCAAATTGAAATGGCTAAGAAAATTGTTCCAAACGCTCACGAAAGTGATGAAGAAATTTCTATGGATGAGATCCTCCAAATGCAGCATGACCCAAAATTTCAATGCCTATTGGAAAAGGTACTTGCCCAAGACCCTACCAAATTATTCTTACACCTAGCAAATCTAGGAGTCAAGCTCCCTAAAGATTTTGACGTAGAGGCTCTAAAAGAAACTGAGGAAGAAAGAAACCCTACAAGAAGTAGACATGAGGAAGTACCCACAGATAAAAGAAAAACAACCATTGATTCCATGGATTCCCTAAGTCTAGTGAACCAACAGATCCAAGCTTTACAACAACAATTCACAGACATGAAAATAGGAGCATCGACTAAACATTACACCCTAGAGGATATTTCACCATATCCTTTTGATAGGACCTTGATCATGATACCTTTCCCCTCTAAATTTGAGGTGCCAAAATTTGATAAATATCAAGGAAAGGGTGATCCAAGGGACCACATTAGGGAATTCAATGTTGCTTGTCTTGAGGTCGCACATAATGACACTTACCTTATGCGGCTATTTCCTCGAAGCTTGGGAGGACAAGCCATGGAGTGGTTTTCTAGACTACCACCCGGCATTAGAACATTCAACGAACTTGTGGACAAATTTGTCACACACTTCTCCTATAATATTGAGCATGACACCTCAATCTTAGATCTTTGTAACACCAAGCAAAAAGGTGGGGAATCTTTCACCGCCTTCCTACAAAGATGGAGACAGTTGGCAAGTAAATGCCCACACCAAATGCCTGAAAAACAAATGTTGGAAATGTTCGTCCATAACTTACAAACTGACCTAAGCTATCAGATACAAATCCAATGTCCTACTTCCTTTAGTAAGGTCATTGAGATGGGTCTCATCATAGAAAAATCTTTAATCACCAAGGGTAAAATAAAGCTCTATAAGGATACTCCTAGTACCAATACTAACAAGGATAAACCAAGATTCTGGACAAAGAATAAAAACATTGTGAATGATGGGGTGGTAGATGCCAAGAATGCGACACCTAAGCAACCAATCTTCAACTTATCGACTCCTCAAAACAACCCCCCACAAAACAAACCAAGAAACACTAAATCACGGTTTACAAATTTCCAACCTAGGAGAAAATTCACACCTTTGGGAGAATCATTGGAAACTGCCCTATGGAAATTAATCACAAAAAAGATCATAACACTTCCCTCGGCATGAGAGTATGAACCAAAAGTCAAACCTTCTTGGTGCAACAACAACGATTTCTGTGAGTACCATTGAAACAGGGGTCACAAAATAAATGACTGCATTGCGCTCAAACACACTATCCAAGACTTGATCGAACAAAACAAAGTGTCACTTGATGGACATACCTCTAATAGTGATCATCAGTCATTCAATGACCTCTTCCCAACTATGAGCAGGGAGGACCTTCCAACAAAAACAACAGTGGCTCTAACAACGCAAATTACACAAATGTCATCTTTGACTATGTTGTTAACCATATCTTGGAAAGCAATTCATGCATCAATGTGATCACTATAAACAAGGATCTAGATTGCAATGTTGTCACCCACAGTAATAGAGTCACTCTTAGAGGAGCATCCACCCCTCTGGCTAATCAATACAGTATCTTGGATCAGCTACATAAGACACCTGCACATATCTCCATTTTGGAACTTCTGCGTCTATCCCTATCTTATAGGGCCATTCTTGACAAAGCTTTAAAGGAAGCTTTTGTCCCAATGAACCTCGCTGAAGAACAATTCCAAACCATGGTAGGTTACATTACCTCACCTCACTCACTATCATTCACTGAAAAGGATGATATGTCAATCACTCAACCCCATAACACCTCTCTTCATATCGAAGCCTTCATACACAAACACAAGATAAAGAGGGTCCTAATCGATGGAGGAGTTGGTTTGAATATTTGCACCTTGAAACTAATCCTTACATTGGGGTTTTCAGAGAAGGCTATAGATCCAAAAAAGAAAATCACTATCAAAGCCTATGATGAAGAAGAGAGAACTTCCAAGGGAATTGTTACTTTACCGATCAGAGTGGGACCTATAGTAAAAGATGTGGCTTGCCAAGTCCTTAATATGGAGCTAGCGTATAACATTCTTCTTGGGAGACCATAGATTCATGCTCTAAAAGCAGTGTCGTCAACATACCATCAGTGTATTAAATTCCCCTACAAAGGCCAAGAGATCACCATCCAAGGTGATCCCAATCCATTTCAGTACTGCAACTCTATTCAATCTAAACTTGAAGTTGTGATCCCTAACAACCGTGCCTCTACTTCATCCTCATCTTGAGTTGACCCAGCTACACTTGCTTCTTCTTCAAAAGCATCCCAACCTAACGTCCAACTCAAAGATAAAGGCTTGGGTGAGTACACAATCTCCCAATCCCTCTGTTTGGCACAACTCCCTCTATCTCCAAGATCATATGGAAGACCTACTCTGAGAAAAACTAAAGCAGATAAAGATACCAAAGGTCCATTTGTCAAATGGGGAAGCCTCAAAGATGAAAATGATGAAAAAGATATACTACAATGGTTATACAAGGATGAAGGCAATTCATTGACACAACATGACCATCACACTATCGTAGACACGCTAAAATGACCAAGTCGTCGCACTACTCGCATTTCGTCATTTCTTCCAATCACCTGCATTTCAACATTAATTGAATAATCTAATTATTTAATTAATTTCACCGATTTCACCAAATTCTTCCAAAATTCCAAAATTCAACATTAATTAAATAAATCCTCGTTATTTAATTAATTAAATGAAATTCCTCTATTATTCTTCCACAATTAAATAATTTATATTATTTAATTAGATCATTATCTTCTATCTAAATCCCAAGTCTCCATTAATTAAATAAATCTCATTATTTAATTAATTCATCACAAATTCCCTCTTATCTACAATTAAATACTTCCCAATTGTTTAATTAAATCAAATTCATTCTTCCAAATTTAAATAAATCAAATCAAATTTATTTAAATTCTCTCATTCTCCAAAAATAAGATAAATCAAATATTTTATTTATTCTTCCAAATCATGCACAACAATTAAATAAATCTATTTATTTAATTTGCTTTCTTATCTTCAAATTCTTCAAATATTCTTCCAAATGTTTTAAAAATAATTCTTCTTATCCATGCACACACAATTAAATAATTTATTATTTAATTTCTCTCAAATCATGCAAAAGCAAATCTTAAGTTGAGTTATCTATTCACTCAACCTTATTTTTATCAATTTCTCTTAAATTAGAAAAAAAAATTCTAATTTATGAAAAGCATGTCTTATCTTTAGAAAAGAAAGTGATTAACTCAAATAAAATAGCTTTTGTGTGACACTTGTCTTCTTCTTATTCGTTGCACGTTCCTCAACTATTCTCCTTCATTGATTCTTCTAAATTATCTGGACCATTGATCGATCTTCCTTGAAACCTATATAAACCCCCCTCATCTCCTTCATTACCTCTCTCTTCGATCTTATTCTTAGGCATAGTTAATAGCACTTTGAGCATACGTCGCATCGATTGAGCAACCTTACGATCTCTTAACATTGATCTTTTGAACACTACACTTGCTTGTTGCAACTATGGTTTCGCAACAATATTGAGCACTCCACATTCAATCCAAAGGGAACAATACAAATCTCGGTAAAAGCTTTCATGTTTCTTTGATTATTATTAATGGCTTTTACTTAGATCGGTTCTCTTTATGTTATTGGGTTTTGGTTTTATTAGTTTTTATTAAATTAATTTTTCCTCATACACATTCTGACATGCCCGGTGGGACCCACTAATCCCTCTTTTTCTTTGAGAAATTGATTCTTTTTTGAAGTCACAGTACGGTACAGCGTAAAAGGCACAGAAAGGTGCTTTTGGCAGTATCCTTAAGCGCTCTTGGAGGCACAGTACAACGCCCTCGGCTGCACTGCAGCGCTTCTGGTAGCACAGAGCGACGCTTTTGGTATAATAGCACGGCGCTCCTAGTAGTATCATTCGGCGCTTTTGGCCAATTGGGTTTTCTAACCATTTTTTTTGCAGGGTTTTATTCGCTACATATCTTTTGATTTGTCTAACAAGCTATTGTATTTGTCTTTCAATCCTCTTTTGATACTTCCTAAGCTGACTTATTTAGGAGTATCTTCGATATTTGAGTTAATCTATTGTGTTACTACACCTTCTAAGTTTTCTGGATTTCACGATACAGATCTATTAGATATTACTTCTCAGAACAGTAGACCAATCATGAAATCTCATTTTGATTTGGTTATTTTGACAAAAGCTAACCTTTTTGTGATCTGAGACAGCGTAGCGTTTTTGGCTATACAGTATCACGCTTTCGAAGGCACAGTACAACGCTTCCGAATCTGTTTCAGCGCTTCTGGTAGTATTTTACGATGCTTCTAGTTTTCAAACACATCGCTATTGGTATTATAGTATCATGCTTTCGGATACACAGTACAGTGCTTCTGGATAAGGTTTGACGCTTCTGGAAGTATTTTACGACGCTTCTAGTTTTCAACACATCGCTATTGGTGTCACAGTACGGCGCTTTCGGTATAACAGTAGCTCGCTTTTGGTCAAATTGATTTATTTTTGCTAACTTGTGATTGTTTTTGGAACTAACTGACTTGATGCAGTTTCTTACTACTCACACAGAGCAAATAGGTGTTTTTAACATGTTCATGCAGGACGAGCGTTGAAGAAATCTTGATTTATCCCACTAAGTCTTAGAAACATTTTGCCTTCTTAAGGGACAACTGAACAAATCATTTCGGCAATTTAAGTCTTAGGAACATACTACTTTTCTTAAGGGACAATGGACATGAATGCCAAACACTTCAATTTCATAAAGGACAATCGACAACTAAAAACGTGTGTGTGCCTAATTTAGTTGCACCTTATTTTTCTTATAACGGGACAATTGAACCTTTGTTTGACGTGCTTGCTCTTACATTTTAGTACTTCCTTTAGAAGGGCCTGCTTTTGGATTGTGCTTCATCCAAAAGGGACGACCCTAAGCAGAGTTTTCCTTTGAACCGCTATATAAGAGGGATAAGGCGAAAGCCAAGTCCTAACCGACGTCAGCCTTACCTTGTGGTGCCAAACTGAAAAGAGGTGTACTAGCTCTTTGTAGAAACGATTTTCACATTGAGCAAAGTGTTTGATACTCTTAGTAGGATTGGTTAAAGCTTTTAGTAGCTTATTGCATTGCTCGTAAGGCGTTGGTCCCTCAAAGTTACTAAGAACCATTCTAGATAGAGACTACCCGATCTACCTCTGAACATTGCGGTAATCATCAGTGCAAGGGGAATCGATTTAAGCCCTTAAGATACTCACCATTGGCTCCCTTGAGAAGAGATAGTATTCCCTTGGCCATAAAGCTCTTGTGACCTACTTGAGCTTTCCAAGGGGAGGGTGAGATATCCCTACCTATCGTCTCTTGCAAAGATACAAAATATCTGACACCTTTATGGAATGATATTTTTATAGATAGAGTATTAAGTTGTGAGCTGATCTACTGCAATGAAACCTTGTCACTAGGGATAAAAAGTGCTTGATATTGTTTGCAATTGTCTTATACCTATGGAAACATTGGGCTTGTTTTGAGCCTCGAACATACACTATCTGTTGTGTCAGTCCTTGTTTTTTACCACTTGTTTGCTGTGTTTTCTCTTGCCAAACAAATCCAATCCGAAACAGAACCAATCTATCAAAATTTTGCCTTTTAGAAGCATCAGACACTACTTCAGTGCCCCTGGTATTACAGAAACTCACCTTTGGTAGTACAGTAGGTCGCCTTTGGTATAGCAGTACCTCGCCTCAGGCAAAACTCTACTTCAGCACCTTTGGTATATCAGTAGCTCACTTTTGGTAACCTTAGCTCACCTTTGGCATAGCAGTAACTCGCCTTTGGTAGCTCAGTCCATTGCCTTTGGCATCATAGTAGCACACTTTTGGTTGCACAGTCCTGTGCCTCTGGTCAAATAGTATAGCGCCTTTGGTCCAGTACATTGTGCATCAAAGTTTGTCTTTTTCAAAGCACAAGCAGAAACCTGGCATTACCTTTCTTGTCCTAGTGTATTCCATGGTAACCACTAGGCTCCAGCAAACTATGAAGTCCAAGCAAGTTGTCCCTAGGAAGTGCAAGTTGCCTCCTCACACACCACAATCGGGTCGTCTCAACATTATTCCCAAGGTCACTCCTAGAACATCCGTGGAAAGATCTACCAATTCTCCCAGCATGCTGCACGTTGACTAACCAAGCAATTCCCAAGAAGGTAGGGTCCCTTTGGTAAGTACACCCCAATACACCACCGGTATGCCTCCCAATTTTTTCCCACAAGGTTATACTACAGATCTTGCCCCATCTCAAGAAGAGCGACACTTTGAAATAGGTCAATCTTCTCAAGAAGATGAGCAAGATCTTGATGAATTCATGCAAGATCCTAGGGCCATAGCCACCATTGACAAAATCCTTAGTGAGAACCAAGATCATTTCTTTCGTTTGCTAGCAGAGCAAGGAGCTAAATTACCCAAAGATTTTGATCTATCCAATCTTAGCGAGCCTAGCAACACCCAAGACACCATACAGGCGGTCCAAACCATGTCGACTGTGACCACGCCCTTACTTGAGCAGAGCTTGTAGTATAGGAATCCCCTTTTTCAAAACCCAACAGGAGAGAGGGCCATATCACCGCTTCTGACTCCTATGGAGATCTTCAAAAACCAACAAGAAACTCTCCAACGTCAAGCAGAGTTAGCTAAGCAAGCCACCTTAGCTCGATCAAATATGCAACCACCTCCTAAAGTGTCTACACCAATCGCAAGTGGAATCTTGGTTACCCCATCACGAATAGGTTTCCCACCAAATTACAATCTAGGGAACAACTATGTAGCCATGCAGCAAGGGTCTCAACAAATACCACCTCCTATATCATCAAACCTCCATGTCTCTCAACCAATTAGAGTCATGCAGCCCCCCCCACAAAATTCTTCTACTCTCATCCTCAATCAACCTCAACCATCGTAAATCACTTCTACCTATGTCCCTCCTCCGTTACGTTCATCCTCGCTAAATTTCTTTCACACATTGCCTAGCCACCCTCAACATTCCCAACATCAAGTTTCCCAAAGCTTTGTGCCGCCATCGCAACCTAATCAAACACACTTTAGCTTTCCTCCACCCAATTCTTTTCTCCAACCATCACAAAGCCAACATTCTTACCTAGCGCCACCCCCACCTCCTCCTCGTCAAAGCATCCAATTCCAACCCAATCTCAACTCAACGTACAACGCATACGACCCCAACCAATCTTATGACCCTTATGACACCAATGTTCATGGCTTACACTACAATCTTCCATATGGGCATCAACAACCACTTCTTGGATAGCAGGAGATGCTTCCAACTCCTCCCACAGCGATGGAGCTAAAAATTGCGGAAGTGCAACAATAGTTATCTGATCTTACGTTTGGTCACACCAAGAAGACCTTCTCTTTAGAGGAAGTGTGTCCTTATCCTTTTGATCGGTCATTACCAATGATCCCTTTTCCTCAAAATTTCACTATTCCCAAGTTTGATAAATACAAAGGAAAAGGTGACCCAAAAGACCATCTCAGGGAACTCTATCTCACTTGCTTCGAGGTCTCACATAACGACACGTATCTTATGTGTCTCTTTCCTCACAGTCTTGGAGGTCAAGCTATAGAATGGTTCTCACACTTACCTAAGGGTATCAAGTCTTTTAATGAGCTAGCAGAGAAGTTTGCCACCCATTTTTCTTACAACGCAGAGCATGAGATTTCCATGACCAATCTATGCAACAATAAATAGAAAAATGGTGAAACTTTCATTTCTTTCCTCCAACGATGGAGACCAATGGCTAGCAAATTCCCTTTCAAGATTCCTGAGAAACAACTTGTTAGCATATTTGTGCAAAACCTCAACCAAGAGTTAGGTTTCCATTTGCAAATTCTTAGTGCTACAACCTTTGACGAAATCACATACAAGGGTATCAACATTGAAAAGGCCCTCATTGCTAAGGGTGTGGTCAAAATCTTTAAAGAAACGAAAGAAAATGCTCCTCATCAACAATCGAACGATAAACCCAAGTTTTGGAACAAGAACAAAAATGTGGTCAACGATGGGGTGGTTGATTCTAAACATGTCCAAACGTTGTAAACACCGCTGCAGCTCTCCAAACTAAGTCAAGCTCCACCTCAACAACAGTAACAACAGTGGCAACCATATCAAAATCAACAACAATGACAATAGGAGCGACCTCAACAAGATTACCCGCTGCGATGCCAATTCACTCCCTTGGGAGTGCCTATAGAGTCGGTCCTACAACAGATCTTACAGAAAGGACTCATCACCTTACCAGATGCTCCCCCATATGGTGAACCTGTTTACAAAACTGTGCGGTATAGAGAAAATGAATACTATGAATTCCATAGAAGCAAAGGACATCGAACCGCATCTTGCATGAAGCTCAAGCACCTAATCCAAAACCTCATCGAAGGTAATCAAATCACTTTTGAGAATGAATCACCAGTTCAACACACGAACAAGGATCTTGATATGTACAAGGAACCATTCCCTCATCATGGTCCACCTCCTCCGCAGGATAGAGGTAAAGGTATCAATAATGCTTCCACTTCCTTTGATTCTATTGTAGGTCATTTTGAAGAGAGTCAAGTGTCTACCCTCACAATCAAAGGCAAATCTATGGATTGCGCTGTTACAAACTTGCCGTGGTCATGTCACCATTCGTAGCCCTACACCCAGTCTTTCAACTCAATCTGATTATAATCTTGTCGAACATTTAGGGAAAATGCCAGCACAGATCTCTATTTTGGACCTTCTACGGTCCTCACCTGCACATAGAGTAGTGCTAGAAAAAGCCCTCCAAGAGTCTTCGGTTCCCAACAACATAGCAGTCACAGATTTCCAAGCTATAGTAGGTAACATTGCTTCACCCTACAATGTGGTCTTCTCAGAGAAAGATCTCCCATCCCATGATCCTTGTCACAATGATGCCCTTCATATTGAAGTGCTCATCCATAAGCGTAAAATCAAACGTATACTCATAGATGGTGGTGCTAGTCTCAACATCTGTTCTTTAAAGTTACTTAAGCAATTGGGATACTCTGAGGATCATGTCAACAATGATCAAAGTATTACAATCAAGGGATATGATGATGCAGAATGCCATTCAGAAGGTGTTATCCACTTGCCTATACAACTAGGCCCTGTCATGCTTGAAACCAGGTGTCAAGTTCTTGATATTGAACTACCTTACAACATTATCCTAGGCTGCCCATGGATCCATGCAATGAAAGTTGTTCCCTCCACGTATCATCAATCTCTAAAGTTCCCATACAATGGTACAGAGATCACTATCCCAGGAGACCCCAATCCTTTTGAATTCTGTCGTGTCTTGCAAGGCAGTTATAAGAATTGCAACCAAGTGCCTAACAATGAAAAAGCCCTTGAATCCCCACTATATGTTGATCCTGAAACTCTGACGCCAGCCTCTACAAGTAACCCAAATCCTCTACCTAAGATCAAGGCCCACATCCGTGATATAGGCTTTGGATCTTATGATATCTCAAATCTTGTTGTGTAGGGCGGATGCCTTTATCTCCAAAATCTTACGGCCAACCACCCATTGCCAAAGTAACCAAAAAAGCAACTATTCCTCCCCCAACATTCCTAACCCAATTCCAACATGGACAGTTATTGGAAGAGGAAACTATTGAGGATATTTCTTCTTGGCTCTATAAGGAGAAAGAACCAGTCACAATACCAGTCAAGCAATATGGCAATGGCTTAAGAATAGTAAAAAACATGGGCTATAAAGGCAAAGGTGGCCTTGGGAAACAGAATCAAGGAACTATGGAACCCATTGTTGTGACAAAGAAGCTAGACAGGAAGGGATTAGGATTTGGTAAGAAGGTACCACACGCCTTGGACATCGAGTATATTCTCGATGAGGTAGTCGATGCTTTTCCCGCCGATTCGACGTCTAATGAGGATATCATCGATGACTCTTCCCTCCATATGACCAACCTATTCGTAGAATCCTCCATTTTTACGCTATCCTCTGTATCCTTAACCTCCACCACCAGCACCCAAAATGTCACACTTGTCTACCCTGAACTTATCGATTGGGACCAACAAGGGTCCCCTGTTATAGATGCATTTTAGAATGACGAAGCTTTAGCTAAGTTCATGGGACTTCGGGAAGGTATCCCTCTTGGCGATCATAAAGTAAGTTTTGTAATGGAACTAGAGCCAATGGCTTATTTTGGTGAGAATGCCAAATCCTCCAGTCGCAAAAGTAAAAATAAAGAAAGATCTCTAGGTGAAAACCACACTGTGGCACCTCCTGATCACAAAATAGTAAAAACAAAGGACATATCCAAAGATGAAAACCCAACTGTGGCACCTGAGGATGGAGGATTTGACCTTCCCCTACCATCTAAGTATCAAGAGAAGTTAGCTCTCCTAGTGGCAGATTCTACAGAGATAAACCTTGGTACATAGCAAAATCCAAAGACCACATTCCTAACAGCATCATTATTAGAAACAGAGCACAGGAATCTTAACACATTCTTCTTATAGAGAACCATCAACTTTGTGTGGACCTATGCTGATATGCCAGGGTTAGACCCCAAGCTAGTTGTTCACTATCTCACTGTTGATCCAAAAGTTAAACCAGTCAAGCAAAAGTTGAGGAAGATGCACCCACAAATAGCTCTCTTAGTGAAAGTGGAAATACAGAAGCTGTTAGATGCAAAGTTCATACGACCTATTGACTATTCAAATTGGGTCTCCAACATTGTACCTGTATCTAAACCCAATGGGTGCATCCGCATGTGTAATGATTTCAGAGACCTTAATAAGGCATGTCCCAAAGATGACTTCCCACTACTGAACATTGATATTATAGTAGACTTGACAGTAGGTCACGAGATGCTTTCTCTCATGGACAGATTCTCTAGCTACAATCAGATAAGGATAGCAGAGGAAGATCAGCATAAAACAACCTTTACTTGTCTATGGGGTAACTATTGTTGGTGTGTCATGCCATTTGGTCTAAAGAACACAGGAGCAACCTATCAGAGAGCAATGACAGTGATATTCCATGACCTCTTTCATCACATCATGGAGGATTATGTGGATGACATACTAGCTAAATCTTCTAGGGCAGATCACATACAAGTGTTAGGATAGATCTTTGACAGGCTCGAGAAATATCAAGTGCACCTCAATCCAAAGAAGTATGTCTTCGGTGTAACATCAGGGAAGCTATTGGGTTACATTGTATCTCGTCGAGGTATCAAAGTAGATCCAACAAAAGTAAAGGCTATAATAGATATGCCTCCACCAAAGAACCTAAAAGCATTAAGGAGCCTCCAAGGAAGGTTGCAATCCATCAAGCATTTCATCTCACAGCTAGCGGATAAATGTCAACCATTTCAGCACTTACTCTTAAAGGATGTCTCATTTCAATGGAATTATAAGTGTCAAGCAGAATTTGATCAGCTCAAAGAGTATCTAGCTACACCTCCTGTATTGGTTCCACCAATTGCTGATAAACCTTTGATATTATACATCTCAACTACAACTTCGGCCCTAGGGGCCTTGCTAGCACAACATGATGAAACAGGAAAAGAGCATGCAATTTACTATATCAGTAGAACCTTGGTGGGATATGAACTCAATTATTCACTGATGGAAAGAGCTTGTTTAGCAGTAGTGTTCACCTCCCAAAAGTTGTGGCATTACATGTTGAACCAACACACAATTCTTATAGCTAAAATTGATCCCTTGAAGTATCTACTAACAAAAGCAGCTCTTATAGGTAGATTAGCTAAATGGGTCATGATCATTAGTGAGTTTGACATTGAATATGTGGTTCGTAAAGCAATCAAAGGACAAGCTCTAGTAGATCAACTAGCAGAAGCACCCATGCAAGATACACACCCTATGGTAGCAGACTTTCCAGATCAGAATCTATTCACTCTTTCCAACTCCATAATGTGGAAGTTATACTTTGATGGTTCCTACACACAGCATGGATCAGGGGTCGGCATCTTGTTCATCACACCTCAAAATGACTACATTCCAAAGTCATATCGGCTTGCATTCCCTTGCACCAACAACATAGCCGAGTATGAAGCACTCCTCATAGGTCTCAATACAGCAGTCCAATGGGACATCACAGAACTACAGGTTTATGGAGACTCACAGCTAGTCATTCACCAAGTCACAGATGAGTACAAAACAAAAGATGAAAAGTTGGTCCCCTACAAGCAACTAGTGGATGCCTACAAACCACATTTTTCTAGCGTCACATTTGAGAAAATTCCAAGATAGCATAATAAAGCTGTGGATTCTATTGCTTTTGTAGGGTCACTGATTGACATGCCTGCAAATACACAGAAGTGTGAATTCTTGATTGAGCAATTATTGATACCAGCCGTCGATGTTCCTGTTACTGAAATCATCTGCGAACTTGTTGGTCCCAATTCCCCATGGCATGAAGATATCTATGAATACCTCAAAAACAAAACCTTTCCCCCTGACCTATCATCCACCCAACGCAAAACCTTTATCCATCGATCCTCCCATTACATCATTCTGGGTGACACACTATATCGCTGGAGTCTCGATGGTATCCTCTTACGATGTCTTAACGTGGAAGAAGCTGAGGCTACCTTACGAGACATACACGAAGGTGTCTGTGGCACACATTCTACCAGTCCTAATCTTGCTAAGAAGATACTTAGAACAGGTTATTACTGGCCTACAATAGAGCAAGATGCTGCACAGTTTGCTAAGAAGTGTCTACAATGCCAACAGCATGGAGATTTGATTCACACACCAGCTCATGAATTACAACCTGTGACAACTCCATGGCCTTTTTCTCAATGGGGTCTCGACCTCATAGGACAAATTCACCCTTCCTCCTCCAATGGCCACAAGTTTATCATTACCGCCACTGAGTATTTCACAAAGTGGGTGGAAGCCATTCCTATGACCTATATCACCGGTAAGCAAATAGCCAAGTTTATCCTAAACTACCTCATATGCCAGTATGGTATTCCCTAAGCCATTGTCACTGATAATGGGAGACCATTCAAGAACCAAGATGTCTGTGCCTTATGCATACTATACAACATCCAACATCACTTTTCAACTCCCTACTATCCACAGAGTAATGGCCAAGCTGAGGCTTCCAATAAAACCATTCTCAAAATCCTCAAGAAAACAGTCAATGAAGCTGGTTGTGATTGGCACTTGCAACTCAATCCCGCCCTATGGGCCTACTGCACCAGTATCAGAACACCAACTGGTGCCACACCCTATGCCTTGGTCTATGGCTCTGAAGCCATCCTACCTATAGAGGTCGAGATCCCATCCCTCAGAGTATCCATGTAGGACCTAATCGGCGGAGACGAGTATCATACTTCCAGATTAGCTGAGCTTGAACTACTAGATGAGAGGCGCCTTGCCGCACTTAATCATCTCCATGTCTATCAAAACTGCCTCTGGCGTAATTACAACAAAAAGATCAAAGAAAGACGGTTTCAAGTTGGTGATCTTGTACTTAAGGAGAATCAGAGAAATCAAGCAGATCGAGAAAAGAAGGGCAAGTTTGAGCCTAACTGGTTAGGTCCCTTTATTGTGACAGCAGCATATGGATCAGGAGCTTATACTTTAGCTACACCTGACGGCATTCCTCTGGATGAGCCACTTAACAGTGTCCATCTCAAGAAGTTCTATGCCTGATCCTCAGAGTATTCCACAAAAACAAAAAAATCCAAAAAAAATCCATCCTCTGGTGAAAACCTGGCAAACAGGCGCTATGTGTAGAGTTAGCATCCATCGTCTATCGAGTCCTATCCACTCCATGTCCAGTGCACAAGCACGCATTTCCATCCGTCCATAATAAAACCATTGACCTTGTTTGCATTTCCATCTCCCTATCTAGTATAGCTTGGAAATTTGTCAATGTCCCTCGTCGTCATCCCACATCTTGATCTGTGTCTACAGTTAACACTGTCTTGTCCTAGGTCAAAGCTTTCGGTGCCTTCTTCGGCAGTCACCCATACAGTTTCCTCTACCAGAATGGGGGCAACTCTTTCCTTAACTTAGGTCTCTGATTGGTTCCTTGTTCGTGGTTCGCAACGCATACTTCAATCTCTTTCTCATTGTTCACAGGTAACACCCTTTAACGGACACATCGCTCCTACGATAAGGTTGTTATCTTCTCAACACTGTTCCTACATCATCACACAACTAGAACTACATATTATCTCTTCCCAATCTTAAAGTACCTTGATCCCATGGATATGGGTATGTAGGCAGTCTGGAATACGAAGGAAGTTTCCAGTACTCAGGTACATAAGATCTCCTCCTCTCCACCTCGATCCACCTCATCACTCTATCCAGAACTACATATTTATCATTTTTCATCTTTCCTCATAATGTGCCTTGATCCCGTGGACACAGGGTATGTAGGTAGTCTGGAATACGAAGGATGTATTTAGTACTCAGGCACATACGATCCATCATTCTCCACCCACCCCAATCCATTAGCGTGTCACCTTTCTGGTCTTCCGTTTATCAAAATCCATTCGCCTTGACTTGACTAACTTAAGTAGTAAGCTAGCACATCCTTTCAAAGCAGAAGTCCTTAACAAACCTAAAGCAAAGAGGCCTACTTTCAGAGTCATCTATTGTCCTACATACCGATTGCCAACATCAGCTAATTCCAGCTTAACCAAAGCCCTAGATCAACAAGCTTGTCTTCTGCGAAGTGTTCCATTGTCGAGACCAACACATGCGTCTCCTACGACATGTGGCATTTCCTACAGTAAGACATTGTCTTTTTAGGTAGATAGTACCCTTTAACGGACACAGAGTTCCTACGATAAGGCTGTTATCTTTCCTATGCAGTCTATCCTGAGCAACCTCTTTGGCAAGAGAATATGTTGGCTGTATGTTTACTTTGTAAGTCAGTCAATTTGTTTTATGGTTTATCTTTTGTTCCTTTTCCAGTACCTATTCAAGGCTTCCTTGATTTATCTATAATCTTGGTATATTGCGGTACAATATGGATTGGGGGCATAGTCATTGCTTTTTGTGTGCCGTGTTTGAGGAATGATCTTTAGCATCTTTCTTAGCATTCTATTTATCTTGTGTGTGTTACGACCTAGCATCTTACATATTTAATAATTCTTCTTGCATTTACATGTATTGAAGTTTATTTTATGTTCAAGACTATGGCTCATTCACATGTACCAACAAGGTCATATTATGTCTAAGGGATCTAAGTTCCTACCGCTTGCTTGCAGAGTCAACGTCCACGCACTTAGATATCATAGCATCTTGGTCTTTTATAACTTGGTGGTGAACTATCCATGTGCTATATCAAAAATAAGATTGCTCTTTATAAACATTTGTGAAACCATTGCAACAAGCTCATCCATTTACACCATCCATTTTTCCATGGCCTTATATAGTTTTCCAGCAAAGATCAATCAACAGTCTTTCTCTTATGTTCTCTCCTATCTCCTTTCTTCTATCTATCATCTATCCAACCTCGTCTATCTCCAACAAAATCTTCTAGTCGAGTGTCAACACAATTCTTCTGTCACTTCCATGTCTTTCCTCTCGAGGGGGCACCCTACGCCAGCTACGCTGGGGCAACTACCTACACTGGGGCATCAGTAAATTGTATCACATCTTCAACAATTATTTTCTTTGACACAACACTACAAACTGCATTGCATCAAAGAGGGGCAAAATGTAGACACCCTAAAATGACCAAGTCGTCGCACTACTCGCATTTCGTCATTTCTTCCAATCACCTACATTTCAACATTAATTGAATAATCTAATTATTTAATTAATTTCACTGATTTCACCAAATTCTTCCAAAATTCCAAAATTCAACATTAATTAAATAAATCCTCGTTATTTAATTAATTAAATCAAATTCCTCTATTATTCTTCAACAATTAAATAATTTATATTATCTAATTAGATCATTATCTTCTATCCAAATCCCAAGTCTCCATTAATTAAATAAATCCCATTATTTAATTAATTCATCACAAATTCCCTCTTATCTACAATTAAATAATTCCCAATTGTTTAATTAAATCAAATTCATTCTTCCAAATTTAAATAAATCAAATCAAATTTATTTAAATTCTCTCATTCTCCAAAAATAAGATAAATCAAATATTTTATTTATTCTTCCAAATCATGCACAACAATTAAATAAATCTATTTATTTAATTTGCTTTCTTATCTTCAAATTCTTCAAATATTCTTCCAAATCTTCTAAAAATAATTCTTCTTATCCATGCACACACAATTAAATAATTTATTATTTAATTTCTCTCAAATCATGCAAAAGCAAATCTTAAGTTGAGTTATCTATTCACTCAACCTTATTTTTATCAATTTCTCTTAAATTAGAAAAAAGCTTTCTAATTTATGAAAAGCATGTCTTATCTTTAGAAAAGAAAGTGATTAACTCAAATAAAACAGCTTTTGTGTGACACTTGTCTTCTTATTCGTTGCACGTTCCTCAACTGTTCTCCTCCGTTGATTCTTCTGAATTATCTGGACTGTTGATCGATCTTCCTTGAAACCTATATAAACCCCCCTCATCTCCTTCATTACCTCTCTCTTCGATCTTATTCGCAGGCATACTTAACAACGCTTTGAGCATACGTCGCATCGATTGAGCAACCTTACAATCTCTTAACATTGATCTTTTGAACACTACACTTGCTTGTTGCAACTATGGTTTCGCAGCAATATTGAGCAATTCACATTCAATCCAAAGGGAACAATACAAATCTCGGTAAAAGCTTTCATGTTTCTTTGATTATTATTAATGGCTTTTACTTAGATCGGTTCTCTTTATGTTATTGGGTTTTGGTTTTATTAGTTTTTATTAAATCAATTTTTCCTCATACACAACTATACCAACCAAACAATATGGTCAAGGAGTCCAAATGGTACAAAGAATGGGGTATGAAGGACATGGTCCACTTGGTGCAAGAAAAGATGGGATCACTAAACCCATCCAACCCCATACCTTGGTAGCCTGAGACACTACAGGGCTAGGATACACTGACTCATCAAGAACCAATAAGAACAAAGGCAAACAACCAGAAACATCTACTAGCAATCTGGTTGAACAAATTCAGCAAATGCAACTTCATCTAGGGAGTGAGACCGATTTAAATGAATATGAATGGGATAGTCTCTTAGAGTTGTCTTGTGATGAAAAAGATATCGACATTGTCCACGAGTATGACCCAACCCCTGCAACTAAGGAAAAAGGTCCAAGGGCTAGACCGCTAGAGTCCATACCACATAATAACGATAGTGAAAGTCGTGAGGAAAGAATGATAACCCCCCTTCATGGATCCGCTAATAGAGAGTACCATCACAAACTTTGTCTATGCTCTTAACAACTCTATCCTAAGCATCAACACCATCGAACCGGATCAACCCAATGACCCCTTACCTTTGGTACACCCTGAACTCATCGATTGGGATTTACAAGGTACTACCCCTGAGCTCGATACCTTTGACAATGAAGAAGCTATCATAGACTATCTTGAACTTAGAGATCATATACCCGCAGGGGACCACAGAGCTGGATATGCTATAGAACTCAACGAGAAGGCCTATTTTGGTGAGAGTGCCAAGCCTTTCAGTCTCAAAAATTTCAAAATGAAAGAAAGATCTAATGGTGAAACCACTCTGCGGCAGTGTTAGATCATGAAAATAGTAAAAATATAGATGTATCCAATAGTGAAAACCTCTCCAAGGTGTCAAAGGATGGAAGGCTTGACCCTCTACCCAATCTTACACATCAGGAGAAATCTTCAATCTTGATAGAACTAGCAGAACCGATCAATGTTAGTACAGGTGATAATCCTAGAATGATCCACATGGTAAAGGCTTTAACAGAAGAGGAAAAACTAGCATTTACTGACTTCTTCAAGAGAAAACAAATCAACTTCACATGGACATATGCAGACATGCCAGGGCTAGATCCGAATCTCATAATGCATCACTTCTCCTTAGCTCTAGGAGCTAGGCCCATAAAACAAAAACTCATAAAGATCCACCCACATGTGGCCCTCATGGTAAAAGAAGAGCTAAACAAATTGTTAGATGTCAGATTCATTTGACCAATAGACTATCCTGAGTGGGTTTCGAACATAGTACCAGTTTCCAAACCCGATGGCAGAGTCTGACTATACAATGACTTCAAAGACTTGAACAAAGCTTGTCTGAAAGATGATTTCCCCCTACCAAACATTGACATGATTGTAGATCTCACGGCAGGACACACTATGTTGTCACTAATGGATGGTTTTTCCAGATATAACCAGATAAAAATTGCACCTAAAGACCAACACAAGCCTGCATTCACATGTCCTTGGGGCACCTACTATTGGTGTCATGCCATTTGGTTTGAAAAATGCTAGAGCAACATAATAGAGAGCTATGACCACAATCTTCCACAACATGATGCACACTATAATGGAAGACTATGTTGATGACATCCTGGCAAAATCACTCACAAGAGGACACCTAGCAGTATTGGACAAAATCTTCAATAGACTAGAACAGTTTAATGTGTGCCTCAATCTAAAGAAGTGCGTATTTGGAGTTACCTCAGGTAAGCTACTGGGATACATCATGTCCGCTAATGGAATTGAAGTCAACCCAGCTAAAGTGAAGGCCACCATGGAAATGTTGCCTCCTAAGAATCTCACACAATTAAGGTCCCTACAGGGAAAACTACAATCTATTAGAAGGTTCATTTCTCAATTGGCAGACAAGTGCCACCCATTTTCTCATCTTCTACATAAGAATGTCCCTTTCAAATGGAATGAGTCATGTGAACAGGCATTTCAGCAGTTAAAAGAATACCTAATGAAGCCACTCGTGTTGATGCCCCCAATTCGGGGAAAACCTCTACTACTGTATATCTCAACCACACCAACAGCTCTGGGAGCTCTCCTTGCATAGAAAAACTATGACGAGAAAGAACAAGTTATATACTATATCAGTCAAACACTTGTTGAATATGAACTACAATATACGTCAATTGAAAGAGCATGTCTCATTGTGGTCTTTACCTCACAAAAATGGAGACATTACATGTTGTCACATTCAGTCAAACTAGTAGAAAAATTTGATCCACTCAAGTACTTACTCAACAAGGCACCCTTAACAGGTAGATTGTCCAAATGGCTCATGCTTCTCAGCAAGTTTGATATCGAATATGTAGACAGGAAAGCAATAAAAGGCCAAGTACTTGCAGATCAACTAGCAGATGCACCTCTAACAGATGATAGCCCTTTAAGCTTTGAATTTCCAGATGAATCTATCTTTCACATAAACACAGTAAACTGGAAAATGTATTTTGATGGCTCATACACTCAGCATGGATCGGGGGCAGGTATTCTATTAATCACACCTAGTGGTGACACCATTCCTAAATCATATAGATTAATGTTTCCCTGCACTAACAACATGGCAAAGTATGAAGCCCTAGTCATTGGCATCAAGCTAGCAGTTGAATGGAATATCCAAGAACTTCAGGTGTATGGCGACTCACAGCTGGTCATAAATTAAGTAAACAATAACTACCAAACAAAAGATGAGAAACCAATCCCTTACAAATGAATGGTAGATGACTTCAAAGAATACTTCATCAAGATCTCTTTTGAACAGATACCAAGGATTGAGAACAAAGCTACAGACGCCATGGCCATGATCGCATCTCTCCTCGATATACCAGATAATTAATCACGTTATGAGTTATTGGTAGAGCCAGTGTCCTATCCTACATATGACACCCGTGAATCCCATATTGTTTGCCACATTATTGGAACTGATTCCCCCCTCTATGGAAAAATATTTGCCTATCTTAAAGAGAATACCCTCCCACCTGATCTCTCTAGTAACCAAAAATGAACCTTTATCCATCAGGCATCCCGGTATGCCATTTTTGCCAATACCCTATATCGCAGAGGTCTTGATGGTACTCTCCTTAGGTGTCTCAATAGTGAGGAATTTCAAACTGCCCTGAGCAAAGTACATGATGGTATATGCGAGACCCACACTAGTGGCCCTACCCTAGCCAAGAAACTCATACACATGGGATACTACTGGCCAACCATGGAACAAGATTCCTATCATTTTGTAAAGAAGTGCAAAAAATGCCAAATCCATGGGAACCTGATACATGCACCAGCACAGGAGCTGTAGCCATTAACGACTCCTTGGCCTTTCTGTCAATGGGGACTCGACTTAGTGGGCAAGATTCACCCCTCTTCATCTAGCGGCCATAAATTCATAATCACTACCACTGAGTACTTCACGAAGTGGATTGAAGCCATGCCTTTAGCCAATATCACAAGCAAGCAAATTACCTCTTTTATCCTGAACTATATCATTTGTCATTATGGTGTCCCTTTGTCCATTATCACAGATAATGGATGACCTTTCAAAAATCAAGATGTCAGGGAACTATGCAAGAAATTCCATATCTAGCACCGCTTTTCTACCCCTTACTACCCCCAAGGAAATGGCCAGGCGAAGGCATCAAATAAAACCATTCTAAAAATCCTAAAGAAAACTGTCAATGATGTCGGTCGTGATTGGCATGTCCAACTAAACCTTGCATTGTGGGCCTACCGCACAAGCATCTGCACACCCATAGGTGCAACACCATACTCCCTGGTCTACGGATCTGAAGTTATCTTGCCCATTGAAGTCGAGATCCCCTCCTTGAGAGTTTCAGTAAAAGGCCTCATATCTGATGAAGAATACAGAGTATCTAGACTTCAAGAGTTAGAGTTTCTCGAAGAGAGAAGGTAACAGACCTTTAACCACCTAAAATCTTATCAACAACAGATGTCCAAAAGTTATAACCACTGGGTAAAGCCCTGAATCTTCCAAGTTGGTGATCTTGTCCTCCGAGAAAATCCCAAAAATCAACAAGATAGAGAAAAGAAAGGAAAATTTGAACCTAACTGGCTGGGTCCCTATGTCGTCATTATAGCCTATGGGTCAGGGGCATATCAACTGGCTACATCTGAAGGTGAACGGTTCGATGATCCTATCAACAACATGCATCTTCGCAAGTTTTATACCTAAAAACCCCAATGTAAGGGAGTCCTAAAAAAAATCCCAAAAAAAAATCAAAAAGTGATCAAAAACAAATAAACAAATTAAAAAAATGGAAAAATAACAAAAAAATCATCTTATGGTGAAAACCTGGCAAACAGGCGCCTAGGATAGGTACCATGGTGAAAACCTGGCAAACAGGTGTCATGTGTACTTTAGCTTATGTGCAAATAAAAGTAAGTGGTGAAAACCTGATAAACAGGCGCTATCTGTGACAAACCACTTCCTCCATCTGTTGTGACTTCATATCTCTTGTGTCCATCATGTTGTTCATCTTGAACCAGTCCTTTGAACCATTGTCAAACTGCATTGCCTCTAAGCTATCACATAGGCAAGGCCATTCTAAATGTGCCCCTGAGGTTCCACTGTCCTATCTATCCCATATCTGGTCCTTCTATCTATCTAAGTCCGTACCATCTCTACATTCCTCACCACTTTCTATTACCTAGGTCTTAGGTCCATTAGGTTCACCCCGAACTACGTTGCCTCTGCGTCGTCATGTAGGCAAGGCCATTTAGCAATGAGCCCCCGAGCTGAGGCACTAGGTCAGTCCCTTAGGGTCCATCTCTCCATGTCTGTTTGTCCTATCACCCATAATAAGTTGATCCATTGTCTAAACTAGGGGCAACTCCTTGACCTGGTTCTGGATTTGGATTCTTGAATGCCACTTCTTCTAAGAGGATATCAATAAAGGATTGTGATACCTTTCATTAGACAAGCAAGCGCAGCAAAACCAAGCTACCCAAAACAAAAATCTTAGCACAAAACATCAAACTATCTAAAGCAAAGCACCATACCGAAACACTCAAACTGACTCTATATCAATTATAGCAAAAAGACACATCTAATGCAAGAATGCTTTTGTGAGCAGGTTAAATTAACAAAGTCTTGGATTTTTGTCATTATGTCTTCCAATGCTACTCAAGGATGCCAAAAGCTAGAGATGCTATGATGGGGGCATAATCTTTTTCTTTGTCTGCTGTTTGTGGATTAAACTTTAGTAATGTGAAGGCTTTTGTCTAACGACATGATCAGCAAAAGATCATCGAGGACTTCAGAGGTCTAAACATAAAAGGGGGCAATCCTTGTCAATTGAAATGCAAGAAGTACTCAGGTCATCCAGATTCAAGTTTGACTAGATGCTTGTATCAACTTGCTATATCAAAATCCATGTAAGGAATACTTAGGTCATCTCGGTCTAATTATACCTAGATGCTTGTATTTCCTTACAACATTTCAAAAAGAGAAAATACCAAAAAGAGCCCAATGATGAAAGAAAAAGACTTGCAATATCAAGATGACAATCCACATCTATCCCATATCTAGAAGTCCATATCCCATGCAATAGAAAATCCTGTAGCATATCAAACGAAAGCCTCATTTCTTCATTTCTTCTCTTCCACCTATCTATATCACCTCTATGTCGATTGAGTACATTTGGACGTATCAAAAACATAGCATAGGTTGCATATCATATCACATGAGATAGTCATTCACATGATTAAATCATTTGCATACATAGTAGGTGCATTAGGTCATCCATATACATTTGCATCCGCATATAAATCTCCAAAAACCAAAAACATAGACAAAATGCATATAGAACTGCATAATCATATCCATAACATGTCACATTTGCATTTGCATATCAAATCATCCTAACACCCATCTAGTGTGCATCACATATACAACATCATAAGATAGAGTGCATCCATAGCATATAAACATAGAACACATGCATGTAGAATGTCAACAACTGCATCATCATATAATCATCAAAACATGTCCAAATGTAAAATATATCAAATATATGTCCATCTCTTAGAGTCATATCATACAATGTATACAAGGTACAAAAATATAGTGATACATGTCTCAGGGCAAAAATAGTACATATACAATCTATCTCAGCCATCAAAAATGTGTACATCAGATCAAAAAATGGTACAAGTGTCCAAGTCTGTCTAACCCTGCTGTCATGGAGCACTACTCCCTGCGTTGCCCTCTCCTCTGTCTCCCCTTGACTGCTAGGGACCCCTCACTTATTCTAGAGATTGAGAACCACCTACCCTCTGAGATGCCACAGACTGGCTCCTGAAGCTAGGTGCACGCTGCTCTGCTAACACTGCCCCGTGGTATAACCCTCTGTAGTACTGAGCCTGAGCCTACGCTCTGGCAAGCTCACTTTGTACCTGGGCTAACTATGTATGTGCCTGCTGCACCTATGAAATCAAAAAGCTAGAAGTACCATCTATACCCATAGCTGCCACAGCTGCATCTCTCTCTGCTCTCATAGCCCACATGCTAGCTAAGGTTGCATCTCTCTCTCTGGTCAACTCTGATATCTGTCCCGCATTTGCATCTCTGCGAGACTCTGGGATGAGCCCTCAGATGCCCAACCTGAGTCTGTAGTGCAACCATAGCCTGCTACTGTAAGTCAAGCTGCAAAGCCTACCCTGCCTGTCCCTGTCCTAGTGCCACCTGCTGTGCTGGCACCTGACCCTGCGCCTACTGCTAAGCCACCTGCTGTGGCGGCGATATTTGTCTCTATGGTACCACCTGCTGTGCTGGTGCCTATGCCTGTCCTACAGCCTGTGGTTGTGCAACTGCCTGCTGACCTGAAGGTTCCTCCCTAGACCTCCTCCTCCGTCTTAGTCTACCACCTCCTCCTCCATCTCCTCCCCCTCCATCATCCCCCTAACCTCCTCTCCCCCTCCTTCATCCCCCTCTCCTCCTGCCAGCCCCACCCTCATCATCTGAATCCTCCT
The DNA here is from genome assembly GCA_027924645.1 of Cunninghamia lanceolata. Taxonomy (NCBI): domain Eukaryota; kingdom Viridiplantae; phylum Streptophyta; class Pinopsida; order Cupressales; family Cupressaceae; genus Cunninghamia; species Cunninghamia lanceolata. Next base: position 16,943,707 of record BSBN01000001.1, read on the forward strand.
CGTCGATACGAGGAGCCAACTCTCCAGGTCCTGAGTATCTAGGAAATGGGTGACCTGCAAACCACTCCTCGTAGTCTGGTGTCATGCCAGCGTCCACTATATCCCTCCTCATCGACCATGCTGCATGAGAAATTTGCTGAAAATCTATCAAAGCCTCCTCATATGATGCCATGAGACCCCACCTATATCTCTCTACATGGGTCCTCACAAAACGGGCATGTCCCTGTGGTTTGCCTTGTACTCGGCCAAACTGTCTTTACACTCTACTTACAATCTATCACTCCAGAATGTATCTAGTCCTGCCAATGAGCCACCGAGTCTGGAAGCAATACGGAAGCTTGTCTACCTCATCATCCCATACCTCGCAGTCTAAGTATGGGCGCCAGACAACTTGATCTACATTATCGAATGCATGTCTCCAGTACTCAAGCTTCCCCAGCTTGTGCTAGGAAATCACACTTGCATAACCATAACTGTAGGGCTCACCCCTCTGCCTGTGAAAGAGACATATCAGCCATGTGATAGCTATGTGCTCCCACAACCAAAACTACAAGAGAGACACACCTGCTGACAAACTAGCTCCTCTATGGTACACCACCTAGTGCATATCTCCGTATAAGTTTGCAAGCACGCACACACCCCATGCATACCAGGTCCCATCCATGATCATGCTCTCTAACACCCTCCCCCAGCCAATCAGGAAGCCATGTGACCTCCTATTGGGGCATACTATGCCACTGACCAATCCTACCACTATGCCCAAGAAGTAGTCATAGCAGTCATGTATGTCCTGCCACGAAATCACCTACTCCACCAACTCTGGGTCATCAAAAACCCATCCGCACTCAGCTAATCCAGCATCTCGTTGTGACTCATACTCAACCAACTCTCCCTGAATAGGGAGGTGCAAAATCTAATATACGTCCTCAAGAGTGATCACCATCTCCCCCGTCTGAAGATGGAATGTGCCATCCTCACTGTGGAATCGCTCCACCGCTGCAGTCAACATAGCCCAGTTTGTGCAAACCTCGGGCATGAAGCAAACATAGTGTAACCCCATCGCACCAAGCACCTCATGGTCAATCTCTGTCAACATGTACCGCTGCAATAATGACAAAGGGAACTACTCTCGTGACATAAGGGTATCCCGGATATCCTCCTGCAACCAAGCAAGGCATAACATCAAAGAAATCCATATCCAAGCAAACAAACTATCCTATCATTGACTTAGCATATCAAATTAATAAAAATAGCATATCATCTCTTGACTAGATTCTTGGCAATCTCGGAGATCGCTTATCAATTGATGCATCGATCAAGGTGCCATTTGAGTTAATTTCGTTAAGTCAACTAATTTCTCTAGTGCAAATGCACTGATCCAGGTGGCAAATGCACCGATCCATAACATATGTGCCTCTTCACCATGAATGCGCTGCCTTTTGACATGTATGTGCCATTCTGGCACATGCGCCACTTATTATGTCACATGCGTCATTCTGCCATGGATGCACCAATTCAGAGCTTACATGCGCCACACTATCATATGCATCGTAGTATATATCAAATGTGCCACTTATCAACATATGCACCATTTCAGAGTGTATATGCACCGAATGACAGTTTGGTGCATCTATCCTAGTATTTTTCCCTAATCATTTATTGCCCTAATAAATGACTTTTAGTGAGTTTTGATGAACTACATACCGGTGGTCCTGCCTCCGCTGGCCGATCAAACTGTCGAATCCACTCAAATCGGTGCTCCTCGCGCAGAATATCCATCTCTCTGGCTACCATGCTCTCCTAAGCTCTCAGAGACCAATCAACTAAGGACAAGTGTGCAAATGAATAGAGTTTGTGGACCCAACTCCTATATATAGCAAGTGAACCATATCTGACTATGTGACAACTGTGGCTACTTCCCATGTCTGTTTCTCCAAACCATATCCCATTTTTCTCCATCCTAACCCGCTTTTCACCTTCTTCTTCGTGAGATTGTCCGTCTCACACCTTCTGCCTTCTCCCCGTCCAATCTCCCGAGGGGGCATCCTATCGTTAAACTTGTACCAAGGGCAAACTAAGGCATGTATCATTGTCAAAAATTCTTATTCTTTGAAACAACATGATAAAACACATTGCATCAAAGAGGGGCAAAATGTATACACGTAAAAATGACATGACTCTACTTAAATAAATATTTTAAATATTTATTTCATCTTTGTATTCCTCTATCAATAAATAAATAAATAAATTTATTCATTTGATTCACTTCCTCCCATTTAATTAAATAAATTACATTTATTTAATTAATTAAATTTCATTTACATCAACTCTATTCTTCTAAAATAATTAAATAATTTTAATTATTTAATTAAACATTTTATTCTTCCAAATTTAAATAAAATGTAAATTTTATTTAAATAAAATCTTAAATCTCCACAAAAATAAAATATAATTAAATATTTTATTTATTCCGGCAAATTATTCACAAATAAATAAATAAATCTATTTATTTAATTATGCTTTCCTATCTTCTAAAGATCTTCATATCTTCTAAAAATGCATTCCTCTTATCATACAAAAGCAAAAGCTGAGTTAACTGATTTAAAGCAAATCTGTTTTATCAACAAAGCTCTTAAATTAGAAAAATATTTTCTAATTTAAAGAAAAAAAAACTCATCCTCATCAAAAAAGCATTTAACTCAACAAAGCTTCCTTTTGAATGACACATGTCCTTCTTCTATTCGCGCACGTTCGCACGAACATTCTCCTCCATTGATCTTCTTATTTCTTCTCAACCATTGATTTTCCTTCACCCAACTCTATAAATACAACCCTCTTCTTCTATCTTTCATATCCATCGTTTGAGTAAACTTATGCTGTAGAAACACTAGCATGCCTTTGGCACCCCCATCTCCATAGCACTTTATATCATCCATCCATAGTGTGTTGAAGCTCATCTTCAATCACACAAAGTATCAAAGCCAACTTCTCCTTGTCATCTTGAGGATTCGAAATGAGGAAGCAAGCTTCCTGAGGGCCAACATTCATCTCCATCAAGGTCAAGCAAGAAAAGGCGAACAATGGAAGACGTAAGGCAAAGGTTGTAAGTATTCTCTTGTTCTTATTTTAAAACCTTTTATCTTCATATTTCATTGGAGTTTTGGGTTTATTATTGTTGTTGATTAATCCACATTTCACCCATCACAACTATAGCTATAACAATTCACTAAATGATAAGGAGTTGCAGCTACAACAATTGCAAACATAGGTGCAAGTAGTGAGTCATGCACCATAGGTTGTTTGATTGGTAAAACATTTATATGCATCCCACTAGATGAGAATAACCAGCAGTGCAACAGAGCTTAAATGAACACTTAAGTTCATCTCATTGTCCCAAAACCTCATAGTGCAAGTGAAGACAAAAGTAGATTAGACTCTTCAAATCCTCACTCCCAAGGTGTCCCAAACACAGGTTGTGTTGAAACAATTGTACAGTCTGCCTGATGAAGCTCTTCTATCTACTGAGATTGATAATCGATACGCTACAACTACAAAGGTAAATGAGGTAAAGAGCATAAATAAAGCTGCCCTAAAGTGCAAGTCTCATCTAGTCACCTTAGAGTAGGTTGTGAAGGAAATGAGGGAGCATATTGATTCCTTGGTGCAAAAGGGATTGCCTTCTCCTTTCCAGACTGATAATATTGTGTTAGATGGAGGTTACAAAGCAATGCTCTCAAACAAACAAGGAGACCAAACATCTTTTTAGGGCTGGGTACCATCACAAAAGTTGAAATGGTCCTTCAACCCTTGGCCCAACTAGAATATTAAGTGAAGGCTATGGTGGAGAAGCTACAAAGTATCTCTCACAAAGAGATAATTGATCTACATAGAGCATTTGAAGCTTTAAAGAAGAAGGGCTAGCCTTCAAAAGATGAGTGAGTATCTTTAGGGACCACCCTTGAGAAGGTTTGATTTTGAATAGTGTCTTTCAAATTTTTGAAATTTTGTTGTGTCTACTTTTTTTGTATCTAGGGTTTGAAATATGCAAGCACACTTCCCCACAAGTCACCAAGAACTCTAGATCCCCGCTCTACATTTTATTTTAGTTAGGAGTCAAGTGGCGGCTTATTTTGAATTTGTGTCACTCGTTTGGGATCTTATGACAGGTGCTAATTTTGAGCACAAGGATTGCCAGATTAAGCACCTCACAACATAGAAATGTTGTTAGTTCTAAGAACCTCTTTCTATTGCGCCATTCGCTAGTTGATCCAAGTCATCCAATGGCAGGACCCATATTACTAAAAAGACTCAACAAGAGGAAGGGAGACTGTGGAGCTATCGATTCGTATTAAAGCAATACTGACACTTGGAATCACCACATAGGTTCTGAAGTTGTTAATTCTGACAACTTCTTAACATTGCACCATTGGTTATGGTGAATGAATCATCAGCAAGGTGGGCCCCTCTTTTAAAAGAGAAATAAGACCCTCCCTACGGCTTCTATATGCAACATGTCATAATCACACATCATTTTGAAGGTAGTAGGCCTAACATAGTCTTCCCATTATGTCATTGGTCAATTCATCCAAGTCAACCAGTGGCGAGGCCCATCTAATTTGAAACTCAATGAAGAAATAAAAAACTACGGAATATCAAGGCTATTTCAAGAGTTCTGACATGGCAACTGATGAGTGCCAGGTAGCACCCATGAAATACACCATTTTACCTCTCTTTTCCTTCCTTCTTATTCCATTATCCTAATGACTGCACCAAAATAGATTAACAAGATTGTTCTAATTATGATTAATAAGAGATGAATTACTTAAAATCATGATTTCTGATTGAGGGACTAGTGTGCACTAAATTAATGGAAATATGCATAATTTATCTCTTTTTGAATCAACAGGTGCAGATGTTCGAGCAAAAATAATTTTGGTCATGGCCCTAATAATCTCTAGAGCTGACAGATGGATCCCGCACTAGTCTCCAATATTTTTTGATATGATTGGAGAGATTTTTGAGATAAAGGGGGAGAATCATCTCCAAAGCTGGACTAAAGTTAGAAGCATATCTTCAGAGCTGAACAGAAGGTCGTGAAGCATATCTCTAGAGTTGTAGATAGAAGTACACACCTCTGAAATCTCTTCAACATAGATGCAGATTTCCAACGTACTACCAGTCAACACTTCCAGTAGTAATTGGGGTATTCCAAATATTACTCAATCAACACCTGAGTAATTGATGAAGACCATAATTAACTATTAGAAGTTTATCTTTCTTTTAATTTTGCATGAATTCTTGATAAACTAATTTAAGTACCTATATTTCAGGGCCTCGTTGCCCAGTTGTATTTGAAACTAAGACTTAGGTTTAGTGAGATTGTTATTCCACTAAACCTATTTTTATTGCATGAATGTTTACTCTGTAGTTAAACAGTTAGTAGACTAAGATATTGGTATTATCTCATAGATGAACTAGTAGGTAAGGTAAGTAATATCTCATCACTAGATTAGATATAAACTTATAAAGGTAGTAGCATATAGACAACTCAAATTATTGTTATTGTAATCGCATTTGGATATAGACATTTTCTGAATACAAAAGATGATGGGATTGGACTGAAAGAGAATTGTGACATTACGTTCTTCTGCTGATTCTTTACTTTAGTCTTCAGCCCTAAGGGTGTGGAGCAAGGGCCCACTCTCACCACCAAGGCAGAAAGCTAGTATTGTTGTTTTGTTGTTTCAGATTCTATTTAAGGAGATAGTTAATGTTTTCATAGATAAATGCATGTTTCAGTTGAAAGGGATAGTATAGATTTACTTTAGCAATTCATTGTTCAGTTTCATTTTTAATATTCTTGGAATTCATTTTCATAGCAAATAGATTAGTAATATTAGTTTCTTTAATCAGTGAAAGATCATTAGACTTAATTAGAGAAACTGACAACTGTAGGATTCCTAATTGCAAACAGCCATGGACACAGCCCTGGATTTGAAAAAATGAAATATGACTAAATGCCAAGGACCAACGACCCTTGTCATTTTTGGCACTATTGTTGGGGATCTTCTATATTAATTAGGAAAATTTATTCAAAAAGTTTTAGGATAGATTGAATCTATATGGTTAGAGCTAGAGATTCAAAAGGAAGATATATAAAACAAACACCCCATCAACAAACTATAGGAGAAAGCAGTAGGGTGGCACAAGATCTTGTTGAAGAGAGACATCTAGAACCTACCTTGGAAGCTGCACCTGAAATTAATAATCCCTTAAATCCTCCAAGTCTTCCACTCACTGACTATATCCAGGAATTACAGCAGAAATGCCAAGTAGATCTTTTGACAGAAACTAATTCCCCAGAATCTCAAGGAGAAGAACCAATATTAGACATGGATGATAATCATGAAGAGGAGGAAAATCAGGCTCCAAGAACCTTGTCATTTCCCATTGTTCTGGTTGCTGGAGATAATGCCCCTATGAAAAGTATTTCACTTGTACACTTGCCAAATTTTAGGGGTCTTGCTTCTGAGGATCCAAATTAATTTTTGTTTGAATTCAAAGTGGTATGGCAGACTTATGATTATGGATCAAATAATCAAAAACTCAAACTATTTCCCTCAACACTGAAGGATTATGTAATTAGATGGTTTATCGGTCTACCCCAAAACTCCACCCATTCCTTGGATCAGATGGAGATAGAATTCTTGGGAAAATACCAGGACTACTGTAGAGTCAGTGATAAGAATGAGGAATTATTCAAAATTAAATAGAGAGAGGAAGAGACCTTAGAGGATTATGTGGATAGATTCAACTTTGCTTTGAGAATGTATGGCAACCCTGTAAATCATTCTTTGGCCAAAACCTTGTTTGTAAAAGGATTAGACAAAGAATCAAAACATGCATTGGATCTGATGGGAAAAGGGAATATCAACAAAATGGATATGCCTACTATAGAAGAACTCTGCAGGAACTATTCCAGAACCCAAGATGGAGTGAGAATGCCCAAATCTTTCAAAGGGAAGAATGAAATGGGACAGTTAATGGAGAAAATTACAAATTTTAAAATAGATATTCTAGTCTAACTAAATACCACATTAGACGGGATTCAGGCAAAAACTAGAACAAATGATCGGGATAGAACAACTGAACCACTCTCCATCTATTGTCCTTGGTGTAGAAACAAACATCTATTGAGAGAATGTCCTTTGGATAAATCAAAGAGCTGTCAGATTTGTGACAGGGAACATCCTACCAGTCGATGTGATCAGCTCCTAGCCTTAAAAATGCTAAGTAAAAAGAATGCCATTATAGAGGAGGAGTTGAATTATGTAGGACAAAAACAAGCTGGGAATTTTCCTTATAATCAGTACCCAAACCAGACTTCTTATAGGGGTCCTTCTAATTGGGGAAATAATCAATGGAATCCAACTTAGCATGAGCCTCAAAATAATCCTCCTTGGGGAAAACAAGAGTGGCCAAACCAACAATGGTAGAACCAACAATGGCAAAATCATCTTGGGGTAATCAACAATGGCCACAATAGTTTGGATCACAAAACATGCAGCCTCATCGGGGTCCTTAACAAGGATACAATCAATAATACCAGGGATAACCTAGACGTTTCTAACCTCAACAACAAGCATTGCTAACTGGACCCCCCAACACACAAGGTCAATCACAAAATGAACTAGTTATCCAACTACCCTTACTAGCTCAACCTATACCAAACCCACGAAATAAGCAGGGAGCAGCTGTTTACATAACAGAACAAGAAAATATGGCTAGTATTAATGCCATATATTCCAATAATCTCTAGCTGCATTCTAGGAAAGCACTTCTAAGACCATCTCCTCCAACTATAGTTGAAGTAACCAATGATGAGGAACCTAAAAATCCATCCACTCAGCTTCCAAAGGAGATTACTACCAAAATAGTGCTAACAGAATCATCCTTGGATAACTCTGGAGATCCTCCTAAAAGAATGACTCCAGAGAACATCCCTGGAAACATTTCTAATAAAGGCTCCGGAGATGTTCCAGAGATGGAAAAACTAGCACCATACCCAAAATGACTAAAACAACATGTTCCCTAGAAAAAGGTCTTACAAAAACAAGTCCAATCTACCTTGGAATCAGAACTTTTACAAGAAATTAGGCAACTAAACATTGAAATTCCACTCCTACAAGCAATCAGAGATATACCTGAACTTAACCAATTCATCAAACAACATTGTGTTAAGACTCATGGAAGAAAGAAGAACTTTCCCTCAACCATCCAGGTGGAAGGAAAGGTATTAGACCTCCTAATGGGAGAAATGCTCCTCCCAAAATATGGAGACCCTAGAAATCCTATCATGACTGTTTACATCTCAGGGGTAGAAATTTCAAATGTTTTGGTTGATTTGGGAGCAGCAATAAATGTAATGATAGTTCATACAATGGACAAGTTAGCCTTAACAGGTATCCAATCCACATCTACAATCCTTCAAGTTGCTGACTAGTCACTAGCTATTTCAAAAGGGGTGATTACTGATGTTCCATTTGTGATAGAATCATGGGAATTCCCAGTAGACTTCTTGATATTAGAACCAAGAAACCAGAGAAATGCTTATCCATTGATATTAGGAAGACCATGGCTGGCTATAGCAGCAGCATCTATTGATTGTCAAACTGGGGATATGGTCATTTCTAGTGGGATAGACTTGAAGAAAATATCTTTGTATCCTCCAGCTAAACCCTCAATACATTATCCAGGAAGAGTATGGGTAGATGAACCAGATAACAGGGAAAATAGTGCCTCAGTAGCTATGGTTACCATGAGAGAACATTTAGGTGAGTTAGAGGAAGATATCCACTATGATACAATAAAATATATCACCCACATTCTTATTAATGAGGATATAATGGAGCTAGCCCAAGATTTAAGGAGAGAACTTTTCACTTCTACACATTGTACCCTAGCAAATATCATTCGTTGTGGAGAAACTTTTTACAGAGACTTAGCCACATTCCACATGTTGATTCCACATTCTTGCCCCTTCAATACCATGACTCCAGGATATGGATTGAATACATCTATGGATTAGATCACAAAATAGATTATGATTTTACTTGGGAAAACACTGAATATCAACACCTAGTTAGCAGAAAAATGGGAAGAAGAACTCATCAAACTCCTAATTTCCCATTCAATAGCTTTTGCTTGGGAATACCAAGATATGAAGGGCATCCCTCCTAAGATCTATACTCATCATATATACACTGAAGATGCCAAACCTGTCAGACAACCCCAGAGAAGATTGAATCCTGCTTTAAAAGACATTGTCAAGACTGAAATAGAAAAATTGCTGCAAGCAGGGTTTATATATCCAATCTCAGAAAGTCAACGGGTCTCAACCTTAGTCATAGTGCCTAAAAAGAATGGGAAGTGGAGAGTGTGTATTGACTATAGAGAGCTAAACAAAGCCACAAACAAGGACTACTTTCCCTTACCATTTATTGACCAAGTGTTGGACAACCTTACAGGAAGTATTTCTCTTTCCTAGATGAGTTCAGTGGATAGAATCAAATCCAAGTAGCACCTAAAGATCAAGATGAAACCACTTTCACTTGTTCTTGGAGAACTTTTGCCTACAAAGTTCTTCCATTTGGACTATGTAATGCTCCAGCTACATTTTAGAGGGTTGTTTTAGCCATTTTTGTTGAACTAGCTAATGAGTGCATGGAAGTCTATATGGATGACTTTACTGTGTATCAGGGAAACTTTGAAGAAGCTCTCATAAACTTAGAAAAGGTATTAAAATGTTGTGAAAAAAATCAACTATCCTTGAGCCATGAAAAGTGCTTCATGCTGGTAGAGGAAGGAATTGTATTAGGAAACCACATTTCAACAAATGGGATCAAAGTGGACCAAAACAAAATAGAAGTGATCAAACAGTTACCTTCACCCAAAAATCAGATAGATGTTAGAAGTTTTCTAGGTCATGCAAGCTACTATAGGAGATTCATAAAAAATTTCAGCAGAATAGTTGCTCCTCTATTTACCTTGCTTAACAAAGACACAAAATTCTTATGGACATAGGATTGTCAATTAGCATTTGAAACCCTTAAGGAGAAACTTATTGTCACACCTATTTTAAGAGGACCCAATTGGACTCTACCATTTCACATACAAATTGATGCTTCAAATGAGTCCATTGGAGCAGTCTTAGGACAAAAAGAGGAGGGAGAGAGTATGCATGCCATCTATTACATTAGTAAAAACCTCACCTCTGCAAAAAGAAACTATACCACAACTGAAAAAGAATTCTTAGCAGTCATATATGCTATAAACAAATTCAGGCATTATATCACCGAATACAAAATATTTGTACATACTGATCATGCAACCATCAAATACTTAATGAATAAGCCAGTAGTGGGTGCAAGGATAATCAAGTGGTTATTGCTATTGCAAGAATTTAACATTACCATAGTTGATAATCTAGGCAATTTTAATTTGGTTGCTGACTTTTTGTCAAGATTGCATACAAGTGGAGAGAACTAGCTAGTGGAGGACAGATTTCCAGATGAACATCTTTTTGCTATCTCCTCTACTATACCTTGGTTTGCAAACATAGCTAATCTCTTAGCTATAGGCTTATTTCCATCCCATTTTACCTCAAAACAAAGGAAATGCTTACCTAAGGAAAGCTTATCTTACAAATGGTTAAATGGTTTACTGTTTAAATGTGCTCCTAATTTTAGTTTGCGTAGGTATTTAAAAGCTAATGAAATTTTTGATGTCTTAAGGGCATGTCATGATGAACCATCTGGTGGGCACTATTCTTCACACATAACCATCCACAAGATTCTAGGAGCTGGTTACTACTGACCCTCTATTCATAAGGATACCAAAAAGTATGTGTAGCAGTGTGATCAGTGCCAAAGGATGGGACAACCAACTTTCACTAAGCAAATGTCATTTTATCCTCAAGTAATGCTGGTACCATTTGAACAATGGGATCTAGACTTTGTGGGACCAATTTCTCCACCATCATCATGCAAAGAGTACATTCTAGTATGCATGGATTATGTGACTAAATGGGCTGAAGTTTAGGTATTGCAATTTGCAAGAGAAGAGAAAGTTGTTGATTTCCTTTATAACAAAATTTTTTTGAGGTTTGGAGCCCCAAGATCAATAGTTTCAGACAAAGGACCTCAGTTTACTTCACAAGTAATCAAAGCATTCACAGATTTATATCAAGCTACGCACAGGAAATCTTCACCTTATCACCCCCAAGCCAATGGGCAAGTAGAGGTGACTAATAGGGAACTAGAGAATATCCTGACAAGGATAGTGGCCATGAACAGAAAGGGTTGGGCTAACAGATTACCTGAAGTAGTTTGGGCTTACAATACCACTTGGAAGTCCACAACCAAATTCTTACCATATGAATTAGTTTATGGAAAGAAACCCATTCTGTCTATAGAATTTGAACTGCAAACACTTAAAACTTCATTAGATATTGGCCTACCATTGTCTATAGCACAACATAATAGGATTCTTCAGCTTAATGAGTTGGATGAAATCCGTACAGAGGCCATACAGCAAACAGAACTTGTTCAATATCAAAGGAAGCAATGGCATGACCAACACATCAAAAGGAGGACATTTTAGCAAGGTGATTGGGTTCTCCTATATGATTCTAAGTTCAAGGAGTTCAAAGGGAAGCTACAAACTCATTGGATGGGTCCTTACCAGATAAAGGAATTTTTTGAGAATGGAACAATATTGCTGGAACCCATTGATGGAAGCATAGACACATTCTTAGTGAATGGCCATAGAATTAGACTCTATAAAAGGCCATCCACTAAGGAAGAATTCATCAAAGATTTGTGCTTGGTTACAAGGGACACATCCTCTATCACAGATTTGGACTAAAAAAATAGAAAAGGTTGAAAACCAGCAAATGGTAGCCTTCTTAAAAAAAAAGAGAAGAAAAAAAAGAAGGTTGAAAACCAACAAATGGCGGCCTTCTTAAAAAAACAAAAAAAAGAAAGAGAGATGGAAAACCAATAAATGGTTGGCTTTCTTGTACAAGGGGATTGAAAACTAGTAAATGGCAGTTCCCTTCTTCTTGCCAGATAGGAATAATCAAGCTACAGAGGTAATCAGGTGCCAAGAGTTGCTCAAACATAACTCTGGCACTTCACAAACTTGGAGCACCTCCGACGCTTCACAAACTTGGAGCACCTCCTGTGCTTCACAAACTTGGAGCACCTCCAGCGCTTCACGAACTAGGAGCACCTCTGGTGCTCCCCCAATAAAGAGCCATTATTGAATAGAATAAATAAGGAGGGGACCCACCTCTCTAGATAATAAAGTAGAGATGTCACTTGATGAGGTCAGCATGACTCATCCTCCACTTCAGGATAAAAACAAAGATGACATCAGCAGTCAAAAAAGCCATCACTTCCACATGCACAAGCCATCATGAAATGATGCACTAATGTCATTTGACAACATGGCATTCCCAAACCACTCAGCGGGAATAATTGTAGAATATGTGATGTCAGGGATGCTGACGCCATTTCAAACCTGCCGAGATACTGCTCATGTGCCTAGTCACATCAAGTTGCATCACAGCTAGGGTATTGCAGCCAAGTACATCGGATTGTCATCATTAAGAATGATTCAGGTAGTTCTCTTTGATTAACTTAGTTAGTAAATGTCTTGTCATTTCTATTTTGGGTGTTGTTATCGTGCCACATCTCCTTGCCATTATTTCCCTTTTCACCTCATGCATGCTGCCATATTTGCCACACTATCAACCTGTCTATAGAGTGTCCCATCACTTTGCTGCAATTATTACTGCATAAGCACGCTAAACCACTTTCAACCTCCTTTCCCATAATCTAAGCAATAAAACAAAAACAACATATCAACCTTCACTCAAGATTGCAAAATTTTCTAAAAATCTTTGGGTGAAAAATTTAAGTCTACTGACACAATCCTCTGGATTAAAAATAGAAATAGACTACAGAGAGAAGTAGCAAGAATTTTAGCTACAGAGGGTGGAATAGGACAGAGAGATGGGTGTCAAGAAGAAATTAGAGCCAGAGAATATATTAGGCCTACTAAAGGATGAAGTTGTGGCAAACATTCTAAGGAATGTAGGGTGGTTAGAGTTCCTAGAGAAATTTGAAGGTTTTCAAGAGGATACTGTTGATGACTTCCTACAAAACCTAAGAGATAATCAAACAATTGTCAAAGGGGTTCAGTTCAATATCTCTGCAACCATCATCAATCATCTCTTTGGATTACCAGAACAAGGTGAGAGGTTTTACAATTTGAAAACCCTATATACTGATTTAATTAAAAATTTCTCTGGAGATGGTGAACCTGCAATACAGTTGCATTTAAGAAAGAATGAGGTTAAAGGAATTGTTAGGTCTTCACTTCCAAACCCATGGTAGTCTGTAGCATTATGGTTGATGAAATACTTTACATGTGATGGCCAATTTTCCATAGTTTTAGGACCAATAATGAAAATGTTGATTTTTTTGAGGCATGGAAATGCACACCCAAAATTTAGCATAAACCTTCCAAACTTTCTATATTCTACAATTAAATCATCTGCAGATAGATATCAACAAGGGAAGGGTCCTATGAAACACCATGGCCTCATTTTTCTGGTTGTAAAATATCACTTTTTGTCTCAAGATGATGGAGAAACATTATGGCAAACATTTTTAGACAATAAACCCCAGGATAGAACACTAGAGATGGCATAGAGAATGGAAGAAGCTTCCTCTACCCATGAGGAAGAGGAGGCAGAGTCTTCAACTTCCTCTCCAGCTACTGAGAGAGGTCAAGGAAAAAAGGCCTCACTGGAGGCAACTTCATCTGCTACCCTTGTTTCTAGAAAAAAGAGAAAAGGGAAAGAAGTTGTGGAACGTGCTCTTGAACAAACTCCATATTTCACTCACTTAGTAAGGTGAAATATAGCCTTGGATGAGGAGTCTATTCCAACAAAACCAACAAGAGAAAGGTAGGGTTAGAAAACAAAAAGAACTTCAAAGAAAATGGATTCCACAATACACTACTGGGTTGAAGAAGCATCTCATGACTCAGATGAAATTCTCTAGTGAGATAGAAGAAACAAAGAGAAGTTTCCCCAGAATGATCTGTTCATCTAGGTTCTCATAGTCCAACTTCACAACATTCTCCTACTCTGGAGATAGAACAAAAAGAAACTTGTACTATTTCTTCTGATTCTGAGGATGATATACCTGCTCCGGAGGCACCTACTCCACCTATGCTATGGAGAAGCAAAAGGAAAACGTAGATTACCCAAGCTAAAAAAGATACTTCTCTCCTAGCTGAAGTTCTTTTGGGTTTCAGAACTTCTGAGGAAAAAGTTGGGCCTTCATCAATACCAGCAGTTGCAGAGAAGACTCAAGAAGAAACTTAGGACAGGGAGGCTGCAGGGGAAGTTGAAGCAGAGCAAATGGATGTAGTTGGAGGTGAAGATCTAATAGCTATGGAAAATCCCGATGTAGAGCAAACAAAAGAAGAAATAGGGACTTATTCTCATCCCTCCGATCAGGAGAATATTGAGATTTCAAGGGAACAACAGCTGCTAGAGGAAATTGATAATATGAAAAGATTATTGTGGGGAAAGAATCTGATTATTACTAGCCTCAAGAAGGTCATGGGAGAAAAAGAAATGGGGCAAAAGCAGGTGATTGAAGGGCTGCAAGTAGAGCTCCAGAATAAACAACAAATAATTAAGAAGGATGCAAAATTGAGAGACCAAGAAATAAAGGCAGCCCAAAGCAACAAGGAAAAGGACACAGAGACAGATAAAATCATCAAGGAAAAGGAGGCAGAGGCAGTACAAAATATTTCTGATCTTACCAAGGCAAGAGACAATAGTCTCACAATAATTGCAACACTAGTTGAGAAAGTACAGAGTCAAGACAAATAATTAACATGGACCAACAATAAAATAGATGATCAAGAAGAGTATATTCATGAGTTAATTGGCCCAGGGGCAACCATGGAACAGGGAGTGCAAAGAGATCCATATGTGGGCCCGATTCCAATAGATATTCCCAAAGCCCTATTCCATTGGGAAAGGAGATGTAGAGAATATGAGGCTTCTAAGCCTATGCTGCAATTACAAAGGGCAGTTACTGTCATGTCAAAAAGAGTAGAAACCCTAGAAGAAAAAGTCATTCAGGTAGCTTCCATTTCATTTGAAACCTATCTTGCAGGCCCCCAAGTGGAAGTTATTCTCTGTTCTTACAAGAGAGAGTTCTGCAGAGAAAACTATCTTTGGTTTTGTCTGATCTTACTGAGAACACAGAAACAAGAGAGGGGTTCATGGAAGCATATATGAGAAGTTCTGATGAAGACAAAAAAAAATTGTGTGAGCTATATTTGCATGGTTTCTGTGTAGATGATATGACCTTCATTATCAACTATTTTGTCATTGATGAGAAATCATCAAATTTGGAATGATAGAATGGAGGCTTATCTCAACAAAGATACAAAAACAAGTCTTTTCATCATAAAAGAATGTCCAAATCCCCATGCTTTTAAGGTCCAATTTAGGGCATATGTTTACCACCCAGACAGTAAGACCAAGATTTTACCATTGTATCTAAAACATCTACAGGAATGTTCCATTGATTTTGGGGTCCTCATGAACAGTTCATCTAATCAAGTACTTGTAGTGGCAAAGAAAAGGTGGAACATTTTAACTGCAGAACAGAAGATGAGAGAAGTGGTGTCCACTACCAACCTTGGGTTGTTTATGAGGAAGGCCACGTTAGTATCCAAAATGATGGATAAATACCAACAGGAGTGGATAGGTGGCCGATTCAGACCCCCTCTCATCATTGAGCCACTACCTATCTGGGCTAAACAAATGGAAGATGATAAATTGTAGGAATGGATGAAGTAGGTTGATTAGTACAGAGGAAATGGTAACACAGACTACACCACTTGGACCACTTATGCAAAGGACTACAACTTGATTGATAGGATATTCCACCAAAATAAGTCTAGATTGTGAGAAGTAGGAGGACCTGCTAATCCTTAAGTATGGGGGGATGATGAGTGCCAGGTAGCACCCATGAAATACACCTTTTTACCTTTCTTTTTCCTTCCTTCTTATTCCATTATCCTGATGACTACACCAAAATAGATTAACAAGATTGTTCTAATTATGATTAATAAGAGATGAATTACTTAAAATCATGATTTTTGATTGAGGGACTAATGTGCACTAAATTAATGGAAATATGTAGAATTTATCTCTTTTTGAATCAACAAGTGCAAATGTTTAGGCAAAGACAATTTTGGTCGTCCCTAGATGTGGTCCTAATAATCTCCGAAGCTGACAGATGGATCCCGCACTAGTCTCCAATATTTTCTGATATGATTGGAGAGATTTTTAAGATAAAGGGGAAGAATCATCTCCAGAGCTGGACTAAAGTCAGAAGCATATCTCCAGATCTGAACAGAGGAGTCTCCTCAACATAGATGCAGATTTCCAATGCACTGCCAGACACTTCCAGTAGTAATTAGGGTATTCTAGATATTACTCAAACAACACCTGAGTAATCGATGAAGACCGTAATTAACTGTTGGAAGTTTATCTTTCTTTTGATTTTGCATGAGTTATTGATAAACTGATTTAAGTATCTATATTTCAGGGCCTCATTGCCTAGTTGTATTTGAAACTAAGACTTGGGTTTAGTGAGACTGTTGTTCCACTAAACCTATTTTTATTGCATGAATGTTTACTCTATAGTTAAACAGTTAGTAGAATAAGAGATTGGTATTATCTCATAGATGAACTAATAGTTAAGGTAAGTAATATCTCATCACTGGATTAGATATAAACTTACAAAGGTAGCAAAATATAGACAGTGAATTATTGTTATTGTAATCTCATTTTGATATAGACATTTTCTGAATACAAAAGCTGACGGGATTGGACTGAAAGAAAATTGTGACATTACTTTATTATGTTGATTCTTTACTTTAGTCTTCAACCCTAAGGGTGTGGAGCAAGGGCCCACTCTCACCACCAAGGCAGAAGGCTAGTACTGTTGTTTCGTTATTTCAAATTCTATTTAAGAAGATAGTTATTGTTTTCATAGATAAATGCATGTTTCAATTGAAAGGAATAGTATAGATTTACTTTAGCAATTCATTGTTTAGTTTCATTTTTAATATTCTTGGAATTCATTTTCATAGAAGATAGATTAGTAATATTAGTTTCTTTAATCAGTAAAAGATCATTAGAGTTAGTTAGAGAAACTAGAAACTATAGGATTCCTAATTGCAGATAGCTATGGACACAGCCCTGGATTTGACAAAATGAAATATGACTAAATGCCAAGGACCAATGACCCTTGTCAGTAACAATGCACATTGTTTTAGAGTTACAGCGCTGACAATTTTTTTGTTGCACCATTGGTTGTGGCATGAATCATTAGCAAAGTGGGCCCCGATAAGTAAAAGGGCAAAAGTAATGCATGGGGGTGGTGGCACTGCACAACTTTTCAAAGGAGGCAATTCTAACCCACTTTTGTGTTGCACCATTGGTTAATGAAGATGACTCAATGAGTGGTGGGTTCAACTCCATAAAGTAAAAATAAGCTAAGGAAGGTGTATCATTTTAGAGTTAAAATGCTAACACCTTTTTTGTTATGACATTGGTTGTGGCATGAACCGTCAGCAAAGTGGGTCTCGATAAGTAAAAAGGCAAAAGTAATGCATGGGGGCTTTCTCCAAGATAGGTGGCAACACCACACAACTTTTCAAAGGAGGTAGTTCTGACACACTTTTCTATTGCACCATTGGTTAACGACGATGACTTCGTGAGTGGTGGGTTCAACTCCATAAAGTAAAAAGAAGCTGAGAAAGGTGTATCGAAGAGACACTTTGCACAATTGTGTAACATTCCAAAGCTACATGCCTGACACATTCTAAACATAGGGCCATTGGTTGTTTAATGCCAAGTCACATGTAGTGGGTCCCATTTTTCTTTGTGTGACATCAAAGGGTTCTGAACTACCAATCATAAATAGGAAAAATCCAATGGTTCACGTATTTCCTCAAAGTTAAAAAATACTAACTATTGTGTCGATTGGTCAAAAGAGGAGTCAACAAATTTGTAAAAGTGGTGGGAGACACATAGTAGCATGGTGCTCCTCCAAAGCATTCAATTAATTCATAGCCTCCTGGTGATCTGACTCATGTAGCACAACAAACAAACTCATGCAGTGTAGTGATATACCATTGAATTATTAGGTCTCATGCATGTGATTTTCTCATATTTTAGGACACAAATCTATAGATAATCATAGTTTCTTAAGCATGCAATAGTTTAGCTATTTTTTTTAATTGCAGTATAATCATGGAAACCACAAACCACTGATATAAAAGCAATGTATCGAACCATTATAGATACAAATAGAGAGATATTTTACTAGATATATATATATAGACTTTAGTAGAGGAAAGATTTGATAGACATTTTAGCCTTTGTGGATGCTTCTCAGAACCAATTGAATATTTGAGTGCAAAAGTTTAAACTCGTGTCACACTTTCAACCAACTAAATAGTTTCTATGGAAACAGTTTCGCTCTAAACAGATCCACCCAAAACCACATAGCACTTATATGGCATAAATAGTTCTACCTGAAACCTTTTCACCCAAGTTTTTCAAAAATATAAAATCTAATTTTAAATTTCAAAAGGGTGTTTATTTACATAGAAAGTTTGAGGTGACAAAGTTTCACTTGAAACTTTTATGAGCGATACAATCTTGCCTGAAACTGTCTATGTGGTATCCCATGTGGTAACCAACCCCCCCCCCCCTCCCGCCCCCATTTACAACAAATTGAACAAAACTTCAAGTTCAACTACAAATTTCTCCAACCAAATGGTATTTTCATGAAAATCTGAAAATACCCTTTGCTAGATTTCAGAGTCTAGAACTTTAAAAAATATATATTTTTTTATTAGTTCTATTAGGATTATTTTTAAATTTATTGCAAGTAGGTTGTTATAATCAAACATGCAACTGGTTAGAAATTAAAAATAAATAGGTAAAATATTTTTAAAATTTAAAAAAAATATACAACGCATTAGAGGAAAGAATCTTCTCCAAGAGGGTATTTTTTTAAATAAAAAATAAAAAATTGTACAAAATTTGATGTCTTATGAAAACTATATTGTTCTGATTAAATTTGACTTTAAAAATTTATTAAAAATTAATTATTCATCAAAAATTAAATTTTTTGTTCCATGCACTAGATATTTGAGTTGTCTAATTAGGAAAAAATTATAGAAAAAAAGTTAATTGTGCTATATTTTCTTGACGTCCCATCAACGTCACTATTTTCAAAGAGTTTTAGCAATTAAAATTCATATATTAAATTCATAAAAAAAATATCCAACTAATTTTTTAAAATTTTAAAAAATTATAAGCATAAACTACATTAAAATTTCTACTTTTTATTAGTTTGTCATTTTAAAATTCAATACATACATATGAATTTTTCATCGTTTAAGTTGGAAAATATATTTGTGTTGGCCATTTCCTTTATAAAAGTGTGAAACAATTTTGAATTTTTACCCTTGAGAACTATGCATCTTACCTTTTGTATCTTGTTCTCGGTTCATTAATGAAGAGAAAGTGACACTTTGTGCTAGCTTATTTGTCTTTTAAGTTTTCTGTCTAAGTTGTGATATATTGATGTTGTGCCTTTGTTGATTGATTCTAATGAATGATATTTATGAATAGTCTGGAATCATGCATGCTTATGCTCTTTGATGTTATAATTCAATATCATGATTTGAACATGAAACATTGTGCCAATTTAGTGTATATATAAGTTTCAATCATTCGGCGAATCACCTTAGGATAATTTTATAAATTAAAGTTTATCTCCTCTTTTCTCTAAACATAGACAAAAGAATTATTGAGAATCATAAGAAGAGTCGACTTCTAAAATCCCAAAGGTCATCCTGCAAGTCAAGTCGCACATTTGTAAGATTTCCCATTAATGGTGATTGTTCTATATCTATCTAAGAGTAATTATTGATACAAATAAGAACATCCACAACTAGGAACATAAGTTTTTGCAACACATCTAGGATGTCCACTGACAAGTTTAATAGATACTCACATGCCAACAACAAAAATACAAAGATTTCCATGACACTCACTACATGCCTCACACCTTCCAAGTTGATGACAAAGTCTAGTTGCATCTTCAACATGAACACTTCAAGGGTTCACATTGGAAGACAAATCCTTTGCACTATGGTCCTTACACCATTCTCTATGTAATTTGTGAGAATACCTTCATTCTTAACCTTCCACAATACTTAGGCATGCACCTAGTATTCAACATGGAACTTCTTAAGCCCTATTTTCCCCTTTATAGAGCATGTGACTATCTATATCCTATAGAAATATACCTTTCACACTCACGACTAGCTACATGAGGGATGACATCATCAATACCACTACCACCTATATTTGTCAGGACGCTCATAAACTCTTTTCCATCACTAGTTTTGGGCAATATGTGGATTAGGCTACATGGTAAACTCTCCAACAACTATGTTTATCATCTCATTGTCAACATAGTAGGGAAAATTACTTCTCAAAGGTGATAAATGATTCAAGCATAGCCTCACATACCCTCTTTAGCATCATTTTCACACTCAATGCACATTGTAGACACCTAAAAATGACTAACCCATTTTGTATCACTATTGACATCATTTTTTCATTATTTCTTCTAATCAACATTAATTAAAGAATTTCTAATTATTTAATTAAATATGTTTATTCTTCATTCATTCCCCTTCCAACATTAATTAATTTATAATTATTTAATTAAATCTAACATTTCATTAGTTTTATTGTTCTAATCCACTTCAATTAAATAATCTTAATTATTTAATTAAATCATCCACTTCAATCCTCAATTTCACATTAATTAAATAGTTTCTATTATTTAATTAATTCATCAATTTATTCCTCTTATCCACAATAATTAAATAATATTTAATTATTTAATTAGCTAACATTTCCTCTATAATAAAATAATTTGACATAATTTATTCAATTATCTTTTCTATTTTCACAAAATAAATAAAATCAATATTTTATTTATCCTCCATTTCTTTCATCATGTACATGAATTAAATAATTTTTTTTGTTTAATTCTAATAATATCTTCTCATGCACATGAATTAAATAATGTATTTATTTAATTCTTTTCTCTCAAATCCATTTGCATGTAAAAAAGCAAATCATAATTTGAGTTAACTTATTGTCCAAATCTCTTTATTATTAAACAATTCATTAAATAGAAAAAGCAATTCTATTTATGAAAATCAAATTAATTCAATTATCCATGCAAGTAGTTAACTCATCAATTGCATGAACACATGTCACACACATCCTTCATGTCCTCTCGATTGATCTCATCCGTCAACTCATTCAATTTTTCTCCACCATTAATTAGTATCCTGTGAAAGCTATAAATATGTCCATCTTCCAAGTCATTAATCCTCCACAATCTTTGAGCTTTAAGTATCTGTATTGAGCTTTGAGCATTCGTTGAGCCCTTCGCATTCATATTGAGCATTCATCCATCATTCATTCATTGCAAGCCAAGGTTATGTTGTTGGAAAATGGATCAATCTACATATTAAATACTACAAATCCTTTGAGAGCATAGCTAAGTGGATCTCACTGGTGCATCCACTTCAGCTCTATCAAGTGTTGAGAGTTGCATTGAGGTAAAGAAGGTATAATTTGCATTGTTTGTTATATCTTTCAATTGTTTATCTTTCATGAATTTTTTCTTATCCGCATTTTGGTCATCATTCATCTTATTCATTAACTTACCATTATCTTTCCTTGTCACCCTCACTTTGAGTGAGTGGGGCATCACCATCTCTAATCCAAACATTTTCTTCCAATCATATTCTTCTAAATTAAAATCTTCTTCCATCCAAATCGAACACTATGTTTTAAACTTCTTTGAAATGTTATTACTTTGCAACACCATCTCAAAGAGGGGCAAAATGTGGACACCTAAAAATGAGTAATGCATTCCACATTACTATTCGCATCATTTTCTCATTATTTCTTCTAATAAACATTAATTAAATAGTTTATAATTATTTAATTAAATCTATTTATTCTTCATTAATTTCCCTTCCAACATTAATTAAATAAATTTCTAATTATTTAATTAAATCTATCATTTCATCAATTTTATTCTTCTAATCCACTTTAATTAAATAATTTTAACTATTTAATTAAATCATCCACTTCAATCCTCTATTTCACATTAATTAAATAATTTCTATTATTTAATTAATTCATCAATTTATTTCTCTTAGCTAACATTTCCTCTACAATTAAATAAGTTAATATAATTTATTTAATTATCTTTTTCTATTTTCCTCTCTCACAAAATAAATAAAATCAATATTTTGTTTATCTTCCATTTCTTTCATCATTCACATGATTTAAATAAATTTATTTGTTTAATTCTAATAATATCTTCTCATGCACATGAATTAAATAATTTATTTATTTAATTCTTTTCTCTTAAATCCATTTGCATTAAAAAAGCAAATCACGATTTGAGTTAACTTATTGCCCAAATCTCTTTATTATTAATCAATTCATTAAATAGAAAAAGAAATTCTATTCATGAAAATTAAATCAATTCAATCATCCATGCAAGTGCAGTTAACTCATCAATAAATTTTTTTTTAATGAACATGTCACATGCACATCCTTCATGTCCTCTCAATTAATCTCATCCATCGTTCATTCAATTTTTCTCCACCATTGATCGGTATCCTATGAAAGCTATAAATACGTCCATCTTCCAAGTCATTAATCCTCCACACTCTTTGAGTTTTGAGCATCCGTATTGAGCTTTGAGAATTCATTGAGCCCTTCGCATTCATCCATCATCCATTCATTGCAAGCCAAGGTTATGCTATTGAAGAATAGAGCAATCCACATATCAAATACTACAAATCTTTTGAGAGCATAGCTAAGTAGATCTCACAGGTGCATCCACTTCCACTCTATCAAGTGTTGAGAGTTGCATTGAGGTAAAGAAGGTATAATTTGCATTGTTTGTGTTATCTTTTGATTGTTTATCTTTCATGCGATTTTTCTCATCCACATTTTGGCATGCTTAATGGGACCCATGTCCCTAAAATTAATAGAATTGCTTGAGAATTTTGTGTTTTGAGATTACTAGGTTTAAAATAGTGCTTTTGGTAGAGATATTGGTGCTTTTGACATCCAGAACGATGCTTTTGACCTTTAGAACAGTGCAAATGACAATAATTTTAGCATTTTTGATCTAAGTAACAGTGCTTTTGATTTGGCTTCTGGTGCTTCTGATCTGAGTTTTTGTGGCATCTACAAGCTGAGAGAATATTCTTTATTTTCTGACTTATTTTATTTGGAACTTGATTTATTTGCAAGCATTTCTGACGGGTTTCTAACCCCTGCAGAGGTTTTTAATCTAATTATCCATCTACTTTTCTAGGGTTTACTTTCTATTTGCAAGTCTATTAAAATCTAGAATAGGTTGGCGCATCTGATTGATGACTCGATGCATATGATTATTGACTCAACGCATCCAATTAATGACTTGACACATTTGACAGGTAATAGTTTGCATCTGAAAGGTATAAGCTCACTTATTAAAAACATGTCGCATCAAAATTCTGAAATTGTGCATCTGAACTATTTTGTACCACATCAGATTTGTATAACGATGCTTTTGATCTGTGTTAATTCTCTTTTGATTTTTGTAATCACATTTTTTATTTTGAGTACTTGGAATTTATTGTTTTTCATCTAACATTTGGTGCTCTTTGAAAACTAATATGATTTGTGCAGGTTTTCCATCACTGATCAAAGAACGAACATAAGACTACTAACATTATCTAGTGTAGGATGTTTGTCAAAGACCTATTTTTATCACTAGTGTAGTCACACATTTTAATTTCTTAAGGGAATGAATCTTGTTTGTCGTGCTTGGTAAGCTAGTTAGTGTGTATGCTCTCTCCTTGCATCGTAAGGTGATCTTAGAGATCAAAAACACTTTCTAGTTTATTTTACTTGTATTTCATTTATTCTCAAGGACTCAAGCTTGTGTATACTCTTCTCTCGCATTACAAAACAACCTTGCGAATCAAAAGCACTTGGAATCCTCTCTAGGAGACCTACTAGGGGATTTCATCACCCCTAAGGATGACCTCAATCACGTGTTCTAGCATGGTATATTAAAGGGGGGAGAGTGAAAGCTGTACCTCAAGGAGTGATCCATCATCATGCTTTGGGAAGCCCCAAGACCCTTAGTCCACCGAGACTTGTGCAGTGAAGAGAGAAGGAGAGACTCTCTTAATCTCACCCTTTAAAGACAGGCCCTTTGTTTACAGACTTGTACCTCATGTACCTAGTGTATTGTTGGTAGGTGGCGACTGATCAGGAAAGTACTGTACACTAGCCATGTATCCTCGCCGGGGTTCGGGGCCGGGCCGGGATAAAAAATTCTATTTTTTATGACCGACATAAGAAAACCCTAATTTTTGTAACTGACAAAAATGCTTGATAAAAGCGGCTAAGGGTTAGGGTTTTGATATATTGTATTGTAGCATTTGTAGCGGTATTGAGTTGCAGGGATTGCTGATTGTAATCAGTTTAATTTACTGGATAATAATATTGGACTTTCTGTTTGGTGGATGTAGCCCAGGTTTGGGTGAACCACGTTAAAACTTGTCTCTCGTTGTTATTATTTCTGTGTATTTCCATTCCTCTCTTTAATCTTTATTTACATTTAATTGATATCTTCTGCTGGCTAACCCTAACATGTATATCAAGGACTCCCTAGAAGCTTATTAATCCTAGTTCAAGACCTTCATCTATCATATCTTGTGATGCATCGTTGTAGTAGGAGAAGTGCTCACATGTACCTCCATTATTTGAGATAGAGCTTACCTTGGGAAAGGAATTTTCTCTCCAAGGTAAGGGGTGTAAGGTGGTCCAAGACCTTATATTCCCTCGCTATCTAAGACACAGTAGATGGTATTAATGGAACAAATGTCACCATTATCAAATTAGCAAGGACAGAAGTTGGCATTGCGAGTCCACAAGATTTGACACACCTTGTTTGAATAATTTTTAGGATTGTAAGTGTGTTTGGCGTGTATTCTCTTGTCAAGACTAGTGATACCATTCAGCCTTTACACCTTGAAAAGTCACCATCCATTGTGTCTTTTGTTTTATCTCTTGCCAAAAACAAGTTGTCCAACAATAGAAAAATTGTTAAAACTACAAAATATCACTTTTAACAGATAGTATTGCGCTTTTGATTCACAATCCTACACTTTTGATAAACACTCTTACACTTTTGATAGATAGCCATGTGCTTCTAACAAAGAGTCCTACACGTTTGACAGATAGACCTGTGCTTTTGGCAGATAGTCCTACACTTCTGATAGATGGTCCTACATTTTTGACATACATTATTGCACTTTTGATCTATTACCCTACATGATTGATTGATCGAATTACATTTTTTATCTATTCTATTGCACTTTTGAGCTACCCCATTGCACTTCCACGTAATCCTATTGCGCTTCTAATTTATCCTACTGCACTTTTGAGCTATCTTGTTGCACTTTTGACTTATCATTCTACATAATTGATCAATAGTCTAGCACTTCTGAGTGAGTCATGAGTTTCTAGATTTTCCACATTCAAATTTTGAGATCTTTGCACCCAAATAAACTTAACATAGACCTAAAACTTCCTAACATAGTCATCAACATCCCATCATTCATCCATCCATCAAAATTTTCATCACATCTTTTGGACTTTAGAGATTTTATCCGTGTTGATACTTTAGGTAACCATTGGACATCATCATGACCCTTAATCAGCATATTTTATTATTCACTTATCCCAAACAAAATTGTTAGAGTACAGATCTAGATCTTATCCTCTAGGTTTTTACTTGCTTGAGAAATTGCCTCTCTCAAGTAGGGACCCAAGTTAGTCTATATCACTAGTGGATAAGCTAGATTTGGAGCATTGGCTACTCTTGAGTTAGTAAATTTCACTCCTAATCTTGCCTTTATTAGACTCACTAATCTAGTTCTAGAGAGATAATCATGATCCTATCCTATCAAAGATCTAGATTTTATTAGATTCTGCGAGAAGTAAGAACCAAGCCAGGATCTGATGTCGGTTGTAGATTACATACACTCCAGTCGACATATGATCAAAGATCAAAATAGCAGAATGGAGAGAGAATCTAAAAAGAGAGAAAAATAAAGACAAAGAAAGAGAATTTGAGAATACTCTCGATACTCCAACAGAGCTTTTACTGAACTAGTATTGAACTAGTGTTCAACTAGCTACTGTGAGAGGAGAGTGTTGTATATATGGTAAAAATAGGGCATATACATCCAAGAGGTGCATTAACTCCTACTACCCATAAAAGGTGGGAGGTTTTACCTACTTGGTAAATGACAAAACATGTGGCATAACCTCCTCAAGTGAAGACAGAAAGGAGGTGGCACATAAATCCAAGAGTGTGAGAACTCTAACTACCCTGTAACCTACTCAGGTAAAGATAGAATAGTGGTTATGAGAGGTGGCACAAAAAGCCAAAAAAAGATGTGTAACTCAACCACCCATGTGTGGGAGAGAGTTACATGTGTAGCTGATGTATTTCGCAATGTGTCCTCATATTAACCACATTTAATAAACCTAAGCAAGCTTAATAATGTGTAGGAAAAAGAAATATCCCTAAGGAAAATAAAAAACTTGCACTAACACCCCCCCTTAAGCATAGCTTAGGTGGGTGAAAAGATATGGGTCCCGGCAAGTGAAGCCTAGTGAGGTACCCATGTACAAAGAATTCCCCACCAAAAGAGAAGAAGCCCCCCACAAAGGAATACCCCCCCTAAATAGAGAGAGAAAACATGCCCCCAGAGTAGAGAGAGTGAAAGAGACTATGAAGTCCCCCCAAAATGAAGTAGCTCTAATGTCGAAGGAGGATGCCCATATATGAATGTTGAAGATGATCCATTTGTGGCAAATGATATTTCTCCCCTTAGGAAGAAACAACTCCAATGGTGAATGTTGAAGTAACTCCCACTCAAAGAAGCAAGGTGAGGAAGGAAGCCTCATGATGTATCTTGTCTCAGAATTCTACTCAAGTGTCTCCATGTTGATGTCGAAAGATGTCACAACCAAATCAAGAGTCTTAGGCCTCACTGATGAAATTGACAATCCAGAACCAAGTGGAAACTGAAATAGAACATGATCCAAAGATGAAGATAACTCCTCTAAAGACATAGATGCCTTCTCCAAATGTTGCTCAATGATCTCCAAGCCCTTTTCAAATTGTGACAAATACTAATAAGATGAATCAGGTACCATGCAAGATTCAGGTACAGTTACCATTGATATATGGTGCTCACCATAGGTAAGCCAACTAGACTACTGAGAATCAGGTACTTCTACAAGAGATGTCAACATAAGTGATGATTGAGTCGAATAAGACTCATGAATATCTATAGAATCTGTCACTGTAGAAGTTGATGTAGGTAGAGAAAGAACATGAGGGTCTGATTGTTCCCTCAAAACATCTGAAGAAGATTCAACTTCATCAAAGAGAAATGTGAGAATCCACAAACAAATATGCAATGTCTGATAGATAGGAATCCCAATCAGGAAGTCTGTAATAATCCTGCTGCAAAGAATCATTGGAAGCTATCAAAGAAGCATATCTGGAATCTGATGAAGTAATAGGTGCTATATCTAAAGATGGGGTATCAATGTATGTCACACAAGATGGGACAAAAGAAGTCACAGTATCATCCACAAGAGCCTAGTCATCCAAGGAAACATCACTATCAGATGAAGATCCAAAGTCTCCATACAACTGTTGGATGATGGTCCAAGCAGTGAAAGGGCACTCAGTGTGTTCTATGTGATGTAGAATATCCTCAAAAATAGTAATACATATTAGTCCATAGACCATGTCATTATTGTTAAACTATGCATTCTCCTAATCATAGTCACTTGGCTCAAGAACAAGTCCAAGGAGAAACGACAATAGATCCTCCTCAAGGCATTGATTCTTTATCCCTTGTTTCCAAGACAAATAGTTCTCTAAGGTTAACTTAACAACAGAAGGATGGAAATAACTAAAATCCATGATGAACCCCCAAAATGATTACAACAATCCCATAAAACATGTAACTCAAAGAGAGCACATAAGACACCCCCCCTTTCCACTAGTCTCAAAAATCACCTCCCTAGATATTACAACGTTGGCACTTTATAATTAGTGCACTTACAAGGCTTTTACAACTTATAATGGCCAAAATTACAATATGATAAAAAAATATGAAAAAAATAACCTTGCAGCTATGTATTACTCTTCAATACCTTTCCAACACCTATTCGTTTTTGAAAAATGAAGATCTGAGCTGAAAGTTATGACATGTTGAAGAAAAAATGTGCAGCAGCTTTAACCTGCAATATCTAATAATAAAGGATGGAATTTTTTCTTAAAACCTTCGTGGATGGAAAGTTCTCATTTCTATCTTTCCGTCAAGTATTCGTTTGTGAAAATCCAACATGCAAGACAAAAATTATGCACTTTTGAAAAAATGATACTGAATTTGCCCGTCAGGAACGACTCACGCCTATTTTTGACTTAATTTCTGTAAAATTTATCAAATTTATGCAAAACGTAATAGATACCTAGATGGTATTTTGCCCTGGGAACAAAACCCAGAAATCTTTTTTCTTTTTCAGTGAGCGAAAGCTAGATTTCTGAAGCAAAAATGAAAATGGCTCTAGTAAAATGATTTCAAATTTTTACTCTAAACTATTACTGTGTCCTCCAATATCTAATTTTGGTGAAGTAAAAGCCAATCTTGACTTTTCTTAGACCTTCTGGACAATCTGGAAAGGCTAAAAATACCTCCAATATTACCAAAATTCTGCAATCACCCAGATCTCACGGGAACACAATATGCAAAATAGAGTATAAAGATGCTTATTTTCCCTTCAACTATTCTGATTCTCTAGATCATCTGAGGATGCAAGAGAAGAGCATACTGTGTTTTTGAGAAAATATTAGCAATCTAATAGTCTCAAATCTCTCCAATATCTAGATTACAAAAAATGAACTAAACCAAACAAACAGGCTCTGATACCATGTTAGATTCTACGAGAAGTGAGAACAGAGCTAGGATTTGATGTTGGTCGTAGATCACATACACTCCATTCGATAGATGATCGAAGATCAAAACAGCAGAATGGAGAAAGAATCTAAAAAGAGAGAAAAATAGAGACAAAGAAAGAGAATTTGAGAATACTCTCGATACTCTCACAGAGCTTTTACCTAACTAGTATTGAACTAGTGTTCAACTAGCTACCATGAGAGGAGAGTGTTGTATATATAGAAAAAATAGGGCATATACATCCAAGAGGTGCATTAACTCCTACTACCCATAAAAGGTGGGAGGTTTTACCTACTTGGTAAATGACAAAACATGTGGCATAACCTCCTCAAGTGAAGACAGAAAGGAGGTGGCACATAAATCCAAAAAAGTGTGAGAACTCTAACTACCCTGTAACCTACTCAGGTAAAGACAAAATAGTGGTTATGAGAGGTGGCACAAAAATCCAAAAAAGTATGTGTAACTCAACTACCCATGTGTGGGAGAGAGTTACACATGTAGCTAATGTATTTTTCCACGTGTCCTCATATTAACCACATTTAATAAACCTAAGCAAGATTAATAATGTGTAGGAAAAAGAAATATCCCTAAGGAAAATAAAAAAACCTACACTAACAAATTTACCTTGATCCATTTTGGTTATCAACATTATCCTTCCAAAATCAACTATCCAATCCTCATAGCTAATCATCATTAGAGTCTCATCACCTTCCAAAACAAGTCCAAAATCATCTATCATCCACCATTGTTATTCACTTTATCCACTCAAAGGTCTTAAAATCTTTATATGTCGGTCACAGTATCCCAACACAAGAAACTTATGGAGACTAATCAAACCAATCCAAGTCTCATAGATGCTAGTCACTTTACAATGGGTATGCCTCTTCAAGTGTTTGTCCCAAGTGGGTATACAATAGCTAAACCATCTTCCACAAATATTTCTCCAATCTTACAAGAGAATACCCAAGACTCATCAAATTTCCCACTTGTAGTAGAAGAATTTCAAGATCCTAAAACATTACAAGCCCTATATCATCTTTTAGCATCAGATCCTAATAGATTTTTTATTTTGTTTGCTCAAAAGAGTGCCAAGCTACTAAGTGATTTTGAAACTTCTATCATCAATGAACAAGACCCTATCACCATTGCTATTGCTTCCATAAGAGGATCAAATCCTCTTCCAACTTCTGCCATACCCAATTCATCATCAAACACCCATGTCACAAGTATCTCTTTGTGACAAGTAATCACTCCCATACCATGTATTCAAAATTCCATCCCATCACTCAATATTCACTTACTA
Source organism: Cunninghamia lanceolata (assembly GCA_027924645.1). Taxonomy (NCBI): domain Eukaryota; kingdom Viridiplantae; phylum Streptophyta; class Pinopsida; order Cupressales; family Cupressaceae; genus Cunninghamia; species Cunninghamia lanceolata. The sequence goes on from BSBN01000001.1 coordinate 16,974,347, forward strand.
CCATATGTTAATGAATACATCAACCCCCTCTATCAAACTCCAATCACACCTAGTCCTTTCATCACAACTATTCCATTTGTTGTCCCTCAAAATCCTTCATCTATCATGTATCCATGGCTCAACATAACATACCCACCAATTCATACATACCTCAAACATCCAACCCGTTCTCATAGCTTTTGTCACAATCATAAACATCCAACCCCTTCTCATATCACTCCAATCCATCTCAAACATCTAATCCCTTTTTATATCAATCCAATCCACCTCAAACATCACAACCCCCATCATCTAACTATTAGGGCCTTGTCACTCATCAAAAAACCACACTAGATTTGGTACAAAAAGTCCAAAACATGCAGAAGCAAATCACAGACCTTGCACTGGGACACCCAAAGAAAAATTATTCCTTGGAAAACATATGTCCTTATCCTTTTGACATAGCTATTCCTATGATCTCTTTTACCCACAATTTCGAGATGATAAAATTTGACAAGTATAAGGGAAAAGGAGATCAACGTGAACACATTCGAGAATTTTTCATTGTTTACCTAGAGGTTGCTGAAAATGACATGTATCTTATGCGCCTATTTCCTCAAAGTCTAGGAGGACAAGCTATCAAATTGTTCTCCCATTTATCCCCTAGGATTAAGTCCTTCAATGAGTTAGCTGAAAAGTTCATCATGCATTTTTCATACAACATCAAACATGAAATCTCCATGATAGACTTATGTAACAATAAACAAAGAAATGGAGAAACATTCGTTGCCTTCCTACAACCCTAGAGGAATATGGCAAGCAAATTCACATGGCCTATCCCTAAGAAACAATTGGTCCATATTTTTTTCCAAAATCTAAATCAGGAGATAGGTTTCACTTGCAAGTTCAATGTGCCACTTCATTTGATGAAATCATAGACAAGGGAATAACTATTGAAAAAACTCTTATTGCTAAGGGCTTAGTCAAAGTCTACAAAGACAACAAAGACAATGGTACATAATCCAACGAAAAACCTTACTTTTGGGCCAAAACAAAAACATTGGTAATGATGGAGTGGTAGACACAAAAAATGTTTAAAATATACAAAAACTAGTCAATCTACAACCCATCAATAATGTTGTGACCACTCCTAAGAACCACCTAGACTAGATTCAACACCTAGGCAAAAATCACTCCACTAGGAGAACCCATTGAATCAATATTACAAAAATTGGTCTAGTCAAATTTCAATAAATTGCATGAAGTCAAACAATATGAAGAACCCCAATTCAAACCCTCATGATACAAAGAAAATGAATATTGTGAATATCATAGGGTCAAAGGACATAAAAAATCTAGTTGTATGAAACTAAAGAATCTCATTCAGAATCTCATTGACTGAGGATAGATAACAATTGACGATCACCCTAACAATTCCTCAAATAATGATCTCGATATATACAAGGATCCATTCCCTAATCATGGTAAAGGTAATGCCCCTGATAAGGGAAACAACAATAAAAATGTCAATCATGCATCCACCTCTTATGATTTCATCATGGGTCATATAAAGGAAAGTCATACTCATATTTCCATTATCTCTATCAAAGGAAAAACCCATGATTATGTAGTTAGCACCCATTGTGGCCATGTCACTCTTCAAGGAGCACCCTCTATCACCCATCTATCTTCTCAATATAACATCCTAGATCATCTAGGTAAAACACCTACTCAAATTTTCATTCTAGAACTCCTTCGAACATCTCTCGCCCATAAGCAGATTCTTGATAAAGCCCTTCAGGAGTCATCTATTGTTAAAAACATTAATGTTGCTAAATTTCAAGCCATGATAGGGCACATTGCATATCCCCATCACCTGGTCTTCACTGAAAAATATCTCCCACTCGACACTCCATCCCATAATGAAACCCTTCACCTAGAAGTTTGTATCCATCAATGCAAAGTCAAATGAGTCCTCATAGATGGTGGTACTGGCCTAAATATCTATTCTCTTAAATTAATAAAATAGTTGGGATATTCTAATAGTGTCATTGATCCAAAGAAACACATGACTATTAAAGTCTATGATGATGCTAAGCGTGAGACAGAAGGTGTTATCAAGTTACCTATTCAAGTTGGTCCAGCAATAATAGATACTATCTATCAAGTTTTGGACCTTGATATTCCATATAACATTATCCTAGGCTGCCCATGGATACATGCCATGCAAGATGTAGCCTCGACCTACCATCAATGTCTTAAATTCCCGCACAATGGAACTAAGATATCCATCTTGGAGATCCTAGACCTTTTGAGTTCTGCAGAGGCATGCAAGGAAGATACTGCAATTCCAACTAGGTTCCTAATAATGACACATCACAATCATCTTCATCATATATAGATTCATCCACCTAAATGAAATCATCCACATCCAATACAGCCATCCTAGAGATCAAGGTCCAATTTAAAGACAAAGGATTTGACGAATATGACATGCAAAAATTCTGCTATGTAGGTAATCTTCCATTATCACCAAAGTTCTATGGTAAACCTCATCCAGAAAAATTAGTTCCTAGAGTTGTTGTACAATGTAAACCCACCACATTTGCATGTTGGGGGGTTATGGACAAAGAATCAATTAAAAAAGATGTGTCCTCATCGTTATACAAGGAAGAAGAAAATCCAGCAACACTACTTGTAGAGAAGTACACTACAGGTCTTCATATTGTAAATAACATGGGCTATAAAGGTCAAGGTGGCCTAGGACTTCATGAACAAGGAACAATAGAACCCATAATTGTGACCAAGAACTATAACTGACAAGGGTTAGGGTATGGAAAGGAGGAACTAGTGTCCTCAGACCTTGAGTCTATCCTTAGTGAGGTAGCGAAAGCTTTTCCCACAGTAGAGAGTACTAATGAGGGTGCATTTTATGACTCCTTTATGCATATCACCAAGTTATTCCAAGATTATTCCATTTACATGTTATCTTCTACTTCACATCCACCTCCAATTCCAAAGACCTTCCACTCATCTTCTCTGATCTCATAGATTGGGACCAACAAGATCCTCCAGTTCTAGACCTATTTCAAAATGATGAGGCTACCACAGAATTCATGGTACTTTGAGATGGTATACCACTAGGAGACCATAAAGCTAGTTTTATCATGGAACTTGACACCACAACATACTTTGGCGAGAAGGCCAAATCCTCCAGTCATAAAAGTGAATAAAGCAGAATAATAAGATCCCCTAGTGAAAACCACCATGTGGTGCTATCATATCCAAAAAAGTAAAAAGAAAATACTTATCCAAAGGTGAAAACCTCTCTAAGGTACTTGAGGTTAGAGGATTTGACCTTCCCACAACTTCCAAATATCTAGAGAGATCTCCACTTTTGGTGGAAGAATCACATAAAATGAATTTGGGGACAACACAAAATCCTAAGCTTACATTCTTGGCAACATCACTCTTAGCACAAGAGAAAACTAACTTCACAACATTCTTCCAAAAGAGAACTATAAACTTTTATTGCTCTTATGCAGACATGCCTAGACTTGATCCCTCATTGGTAGTACATCATTTAGCAATTTTCCCTGATGCTAAACCTATCAAGAAAAAACTTTGAAAAATGCATCCTCAAATAGCACTATTGGTAAAAGCAGAGCTTCAAAAGTTGTTTTGATAAAACTAACCAGGAAGGGCCCAAACCCATGTACAAAAGCCAAAAAAGGTTATACGAGCAAGTTTTATGAGCAGTAAAATAATAAGAGACAAGAAGAAACAACAACACATGAAAAGGGCCAATAGAGCCAGCCAAACATAGAAGAACCAGCAACGAGCCAAGATACTGCTTAGCCATAAACATCAGGCTACTAATAGCCTGACATTCTCTATTTAAGAACTTCAACTTGTCCTTAAAAGTGTTCTCCACCATGTCCCATTCTTGCACACCCTGGATCTCAATCTCCCTATCTTGAACCTCCTTTATCTCCATGCTGACTTGCTTGCCCTTGACATTTTTGTTCTTTGCCCTTATCTTGTTGGTCGGGCCAACCCTAACCTATTTTTGACTTACTTGAGTTGTATTACCAGTTTTGGCTTCCCTCATGGCCTTACATATTTCCAATTCCTCCTTGAACACATAGAGAGTAGTGGTAGAATTTTTCACTATTTCTCTGTTAAACTCTGCTAGCTCCGCCACATTTTTCTTGAGCTACTCTTGGTTATCCTTTATCTTAAAAATCTCATCTTAAATCTTCTCCCACTTTTCAAACTTCCTAGCCAAATTCTCCACTTTGTCCCACAATTCATCCTTGATGTCCTTGGGCCAATCCATAGTTTCAAGTTGAGTGACCACTTCAAGGTGTTGAATCTTTCTATAGGCATGGTGGAGTTGTGCCAGTTGCCATTTAAGCACCTGATTTTGCAGGTCAGAGCCTAGTAGAGGGTGGAAACTTTCTCCACCAATTGACTACATGAGTTACAATCCTTCTTTCTATCCCCTTGAATGTGGACAGGAGTACCCTAATGTTAGATCTAGGGCACACAACTGAGAGGGGGGGTGAATCAGTTGTACAAAAACTTGCTTTTACTTCAGACACTTGATTCTTCTTTATTATTTAATAGCATATCAATTAACCATTCATGAAAGCATAAAGCATAAACACCAAAACATCAACACATTAGACACCAAGATTTTGACGTGGAAAACCTAGTTAAGGGAAAAACCACGGGGTGATTAACCCAAGGATTATTCTCTGTTAGAAGAATAAGAAAAATGGATGGCACATGCCAATTAGGGCTCACTGCCTGAGCACACTGCTCACAAGAGGCACACTGCCTACAAGAGACACACTGTCTACAAGATAACAAGTATTACAAACTTGAACTGGAGATGCCTGGATCAGTTCCATTTAAGCCCAAAAACTCCTGCTCTGCCTTTCGCACATCTCTTCGCTATATCATACTCATCACCACAAGACACACTTCAAAATGAATTCACAAACCCTTATTTATACAAGGCATCGACTTAGGAACAATCATCTAAGTCAGCAAACACCTACAAGATCATTCCCAAGACGTGTAATACATCCAGTCGGCCTGTCTCAGGAAGAACACCAATAACCGGTGGTCTTTACATCAAATCAAAACTCTAACTTCAATGTGGACCACCAATAAGAATTGTACATGATTCAAGGATCACCGAAACCTTTCCTGGGTCATTAAGAACATCTGCACTTTATCAGCTTACTGGAATTCTTCTGTTCTTCACCCAGAACTTCAAGAACACAGTTTGTCATCACTGTCATAATGAAAAAGGTTCTTCTGGATCTCCAAATCATTCACAAATCTAGTTTTCACTTCACACTAACTTCTTCAACACTCCTTCCAATCCGCAGAATGAGATAATGTAATTCCAGATCTCACCGGACCAATCTGTGACACTCTGTCTCCACTGAACACCTGCCGGAACTGGTTCTACACAAGCAGCCATAAATTCTTTAGATCTTTATGCGGACCTTTGAAATCTTAACTGGAACATCTCAAGACTCATATCTACAAACCCTTTAAACCACATCCTCTGATTCTCAACCTATTGAGTACTTTTTCCTTCTTCTCATCACTGTTCTTCACTGTTCCTGATGGAGACTAATTTCCTCAATAACCTCAGCACACAGCTCATCCAATCCTTCTTATCAATGCAATATGAGTATGTTGACATCAATGACAACACTGGTTAACCTCATACTTGCAACAATCTCCCCCTTTGTCATTGATGGCAACATATGATGTGAAAAATCATCAAGACAAGAACTTCTCCTTTCTGTCACAACTCCCCCTATCAGTAACAACTCTTCACATGTCTTCTCTTTCTTTACTGCTCCCCCTTTGATCATCAACCACCTATTTTTCACATGTCTTCTCTCCCCCTTTGACATCAATGGCAAAGGGCTCATACTTGCAATTCTATCAAAATCATACCAGTTGCTCCCACTTAGTAGCAGCTCCCCATCATCAATCTGGATCACAAGATATGACTGTGATATCCACCGGACTGATGCACATTAGTGCATCCTAGTTCATCACTGGAGGGGCCATGACCCCTAACTTCTCCCTAAGATACTCAAAAGAGTCCTTGGGAAGAGGTTTAGTAAAAATATCTGCAAGCTGATCCTTGGAGGACACATACTCCAATCTGACTTCACCCTTGTTCACTTTTTCTCTTAAAAAGTGAAATTTGATAGATATATGCTTGGTCTTAGAATGCAATACTGGATTCTTAGAAATATTTATTGCACTTGAATTATCACAGAAAATTATGATAGGCTCCTCATATTCTACTTGAATATCTCTTAGTATTTGCTTCATCCACAAAAGTTGAGTGCAACTACCTACTGTTGCAATGTATTTTGCTTCTGTTGTAGATAGGGATATTGCTTCTTGTTTCTTGCTTAGCTAAGAAACCAACCTTTTTCCCAAAAAGAATGCTCCTCCACTTGTACTCTTCCTATCATCCACATCTCCTGCCCAATCTGCATCTGTATATGCATGAAGAGAAAAGTCATGATCTCTGGGATACTATAGGCCATACTCAACTGTTCCTTTCAAGTACCTAAAAATTCTTTTGATTGCCATGACATGAGATTCTTCGGGATCAGCCTGGAATCTCGCCACAAGACCAACATCCTACATTATATCTGGTCTAGTCTGAGTGAGATATAGTAATCCACCAATCATTGATCTGTACTTTGTCTGATCTATCTTAGGAGAGTCATCATCTTTGCTCAACTTACATCCGGTAGCCATAGGAGTGTTCATTGGCTTTGAATCTTCCATTCCAAATTTCTTCAATAGTTCTTTCACATATTTGGTCTGAGAGATAAAGATTCCTTTCTCTGTCTGAGTAATTTGTAGACCCAAGAAGAAATACATTTCACTGAGCATTGACATTTCAAACTCACTTTTCATTTGGTTTGCAAAGGTTTTACACATACTGTCTCTTCCTCCAAAGATGATATCATCAACAAATACTTCAACAATCAAGATGTTTTCATGATCAATTTTGAAATATAGGTTACTATCAGCGGTACCTTTGTTGAAACCAATCTTCAAAAGATGTTTGTCCAGCCTCTCATACCATGCTCTTGGGGCTTGCTTTAGACCATACAGTGCCTTCTTTAATTTGCAGACCATATCACCATGCTCAGATAACTGAAATCCATCCGGTTGTTTAATGTACACCTCTTCTTCTAGGTCACCATTAAGGAAAGCAAATTTGACATCCGTCTGATACACTTTGAAATCTTTGAAGGCAGCAAATGCAAGAAATAGTCTGACTGCTTCAATTCTTTCCACCAGAGCAAAGGTTTCCTCAAAATCAATCCCTTCTATTTGAGAGTAGCCTTTGCAGACTAATCTGGCCTTATTTCTGATTACTTCACCAACTTCATTTAGTTTGTTCCGAAAGACCCATTTGGTTCCAATCACATTCTTGTTTCTAGGTCTAGAAACAAGATCCCAAGTGTGATTTTTCTCAATTTGCATCAATTCTTCCTCCATTGCTTTGGTCCAATTTTCATCATTGTAGACTTCATTTATTGTCTTAGGTTCAATCTTTGAAATCAGACAACATTCATCTAAATTTTGAGCAACATTCCTTCTAGTTTGCACACCTTTGCTTTTGTCACCTATGATCCGATCTTCAGAGTGGTTCAGTCTTACATACCTTGGAACTTTGGGAGTTTCTTGCACTTCTGCTTCTTGATCATGCTCATTCAGACTTGTCTCTTCTTCCTGATTTACCGGATCAGTCTTAATCTGACTTTCAGGAGAGGATGGAGCACCTTGAACCAGAACATCATTCTGATCATCTTCATCATACTCATAAAATCTTGAGGGCTTCTCAATACCTTCATCAACCTTCACATTTGTACTTTCTATCATCTTTCTCAGTCTCTTATTGTAACACTGGTATGCTTTGCTTTGAGTGGAGTAACCCAAGAAAATTCCTTCATCACTTCTAGCATCAAACTTTCCTAGATCTTCATCTCTTTTAATGTAACACTTGCTACCAAATACTCTAAAATATCTCACAATGGAGTGATGCCAAACCAAAGTTCATAAGGAGTCTTACCGGTATTGCTTCTGATTTGAACTTGATTGAGAGTGTAGACTGCAGTGCTGACAGCTTCTTTACAAAACATTTGGGGAACATTTGCTTCCATCATCATTGTCCTCGATGCTTCTTGGATGGTCCAGTTCTTTCTCTCAACTACTCCATTCTGCTGTGGAGTCCTAGGAGTAGATAACTATCTCTTTATACCATGCTTCTCACAAAAATCTATGAATTCACTAGATGTGAATTCACCACCTCTATCTGACCTTAGACATTTCAATTTTAATCCGGTTTGATTCTCTACCATAGCCTTGAAGATTTTGAACTTCTCAAATCCTTCTGATTTCTCTCTCAGAAAGGTGACCCACATCATCCGAGAATGGTCATCAATCAGTAACATGAAGTATCTATCACCTTGCATACTCTTGATTCTTGTCAGACCACATAGATCAGTATGAACTAACTCCAATAATCTGGTAGAGGACTGATCCTTGCTTTTGAATGAGACTCTGCTCTATTTACCTAGCTGACATTCTTTGCACAAACTATTTGTAGGTTTTACCAACTTTGGAAGATCTCTTACAGCCTGAGTATTGCTTATCTTGATGATGTTATCAAAATTTACATGACACATCCTTCTATGCCATAACCAACTCTGATCAACTTGAACAAACAGACAACTTTTATTAGTACCAACTAGATGGAAGATATTACCTTTTGTTTGAGTACCGGATGCAATCTCAGTTCTGAAGCTTTCAAAGATCCTGCATCTTCCATTCTTGAACCGGAGATCATAGCCTTTGTCCACCAACTGACCAACACTGAGAAGATTGTGCTTCAATCCTTCAACATACAGTACATTGCCAGTTTTGTTCTTTCCATCACAAGAGATAGTTCCCCTACCTCTGATTCTACCAATAGAATTGTCACCAAACTTTACCATTCCTCCTTCATACCTTTCCAAATCTAAGAACTTGTTCTTGTCACCTGTCATATGGTGAGAGCATCCACTGTCAATAACCCAATCATCCTTTTCTTCAACTTGGGCAGCCAAAGCTCTTTCTATAACCTTATGATTGATAGATTCAGGGGATATTGGATCTTCTTCCTTGATGGCAATGAACACCCATTCATTTCTGGATTTGTCTCCTATCTCTGATTCATCATCTATTACTCCTTCATTATTAGCTTCTTCATGAACATACTAACAATTCTTTTGGAACCTTTGTCTGTTAGAATTTGATCTTGTGGATCTTTCCGGACATCTTGGGGCAAAGTGACCAATCTTATTGCAGTTGAAGCACTTAAAGGGTAATTTTCCTTCATAATTATCGGATCCCCTTAGCAGTCTTTTTGCAATGAGGGCTTCAAGTTGAGCTGTTTCTGCTTCTTCCTCTTCCATGTCTTTTCTTGCTTGATCATACCATGACAGCTTCCTTGAAGAGTTTTCTCTCAGATCAAATCTTTGTTTGCCTCACATAGGCACTGGCTTTGAATGCAGATTCAGTCTTGGGGGATCATCTCCAAACTCGGTAATTTCAAATGCAGCCAGTTTGCCAGCCAATTGGTCTCTTGTGACAGTTGTATGGGCTCTGAATTCATCAATGGCAGCAACCTTGATTTTGTAGGTAGCAGGAAGGGATCTGAGAATTTTGCAAACAATCTCATTTTCATCCAAAACTCCACCAGCATTCCTAATTCCACACACCAACTCATTTACTCTTGGCATAAAGGTAGTGATATTTTCATCATCTCTCATCTTCAATCTTTCAAATTTCCCTTTGAGACTCTGCAACCTTGCACTCTTAACATACTCATCTCCTTCATGCAAAAGTTCCAGTTTAATCCAGATCTCATAGGCAGTTGGTAGGTCAATAACATTTGAGAGCTCTAAGTCAGTTAATGCACTTAGAAGAGCCTCTTTAGTCTGTAGATTGTTTTCAGCATCTGTGATTTCATTTAGAGTTGTCAGACCACCCTATGGAGGTGTATATGCTTTTGTGACCATGGACAAGTACGCCTTTCCCATACACTCCAAGTGACATTTCATGCGGCCTTTCCAAAGAGTGAAGTTGGTTCCATCAAACTTCGAACTGTCCTTGTATGACGACATCCTGGATCTCCTCAAGCAGTTAAACTCCTTTTAGAGGAACCTGGCTCTGATACCAATTGTTAGATCTAGGGCACACAACTGAGGGGGGGGTGAATCAGTTGTACAAAAACTTGCTTTTACTTCAGACACTTGATTCTTCTTTGTTATTTAATAGCATATCAATTAACCATTCATGAAAGCATAAAGCATAAACACCAAAACATCAACACATTAGACACCAAGATTTTGACGTGGAAAACCTGGTTAAGGGAAAACCCACGGGGTGATTAACCCAAGGATTATTCTCTATTAGAAGAATAAGAAAAATAGATGGCACATGCCAATTAGGGCTCACTGCCCGAGCACACTGCTCACAAGAGGCACACTGCCTACAAGAGACACACTGTCTACAAGATAACAAGTATTAAAAACTTGAACTAGAGATTGACATCTTTACCATGCCTGGATCAGTTCCATTTAAGCCCAAAAACTTATGCTCTGCCTTTCACACTTCTCTTCGCTATATCACACTCATCACCGCAAGACACACTTCAAAATAAATTCACAAACCCTTATTTATACAAGGCATCGACTTAGGAACAATCATCAAAGTTGGAAAACACCTACAAGATCATTTGCAAGATGTGTAATACATCCAGTCGGCCTGTCTCAGGAAGATGTTGATAACTGAGAGGGGGGGTGAATCAGTTATCCTAATTATTTCCCTTATTGAACTTTCCTTTTAATTGATGCAGCATAAAATCAAACACAAAAACATTAACCATGAAATAAGAAACACATGACACAGTATTTTTGACGTGGAAACCCTGTTAAGGGAGAAAACCACGGGGTGATTAACCCAAAATTATTCTCTGTTAGAAGAATAGGAAATTACAAAAATGGCACTTGCCAATTAGGGCTCACTGCCCGAGCACACTGCTCACAAGAGGCCCACTGCCTACAAGAAGACACACTGTCTACAAAGTGATGAGAATCACAGTCTTGAACTGATTGGAAGCATCTGCATATGCTGGAGTTCAGTTCCGGTTAGGCTCAGTACACTGATCTGCTACACTTCATCTTTCCTCTGTTCTTTATTCTGCTATCTTTCACATACCGGATCCTTTTTGCTACCTCTGCTCTTATCTGGACTTATTCGCATATATCTCCACATCACCACACACTTCACAACTAAATCCATCCTCTATATATATCCGCACAAGTAATTTCATCACCTTTCTAGTCGGCATCCGGAACAGTCTAGTTTCTTACAAACTCTCATTCTGTCGGCTGAATCCTTCCTCACCAAGCAATGCGGATCAATCATGTACTTGTAGATATCATTAATCATGTCGGCCAAACATGATTCATGCCTTCACAACCTCTGTCATCAACAGTAACCCATCCGGAAAGCAGTCTGATACTCTGCCAGTCAGTTCTTCCTCTGTTTTCACTGTCTCTCAGGAATCCGGTACTCAACCATTCATATCTTTTTCCTTGTCCATCACCGGAGGCTAAATCCTTGGAATATACCACTCAAGGTAGTCCTCTTGACTTCCCCAAATCCGCACTGCACCAAGACACTTCCTCTGAGAGATCCGGACCAATCTGTCAGACCTTGCCACATGCTCTGTTCTTCTTCATCGGACCACAACATTCTTTATTCTGACTTCCGGTAGAGACACATTATGACTTGAGGATATGTGGGATGACCTTTGTTGCCATCAATGACAACAACCATGAATCCATATAGTGTCTCTTGCCAACAATCTCCCCCTTTGGCATTGATGGCAACACTTAGTGAAAAATGACTAAGTGTTTTCACTATGCTCCCCCTTTGCTGATGCTCTGTCTTTATATACAATTTCCGGAACTCCCCCTTAGTTGGATTCCTCATTTTTCATTGCTCCTCACTCCCCCTTTGACATCAATGGCAAAGGGTGGGGTCCGCACACCAAAATTTTCAAAAATTTTCTATACATAGCCGCATATTTACATACTCACATATACTGAAGAATGTCTGCAAAGGATGTCTGCAATTGAATCATTTCTGTAGCCCAACTTTGCTTCATTCTGTCCAAAATTGAAATGTGACCACTTAACAAAAATGCAAACGCTTCTGCCCGCTTGAGATCTGTCGGATCTTTTGTTTGGGCGGTGGTCTGAGCATCACTGATGGCCTCATGCATAGTTTCCAACTTAGGGATTATAATCCTTCTAAGTTCTCCCATCCGGTTAGTGATGTTCTTTCTTTCCTTCTCAAGATTCTTTATTTCATTCAAGACTGCAATAGTCTGACATTCTTGATTTATTATAGAGGAAGAGAGAGGATCAAAACTTTGAGATAAGCTTTGTAGCTTATCCTGTTCCTCTTTTATTTTCTTGTCAAATGCTGCTGTTGCCTTTGACCAGGATATACAAAATTTATAGATGTCACCGCCATCCTTAAGAGCATTCTCTAAGCTCTTTATTCCAATGCTTACAATCTTCCTATCCTTAGAGATTAATTCTAATATTTATGAAAATCTTTTATCCAAAAATTCCTTCCGGACCTTTTCTTCAGCTGATTTTTCTAGAGAATCAAAATGTGTATCAACACTGCTGACTAAGGTTTTTAGATTACCGGAAGAGGAGGCTGTCGGATCTATCTGGATTGATGGCATGATTTTTACAAGTACTCCGGAAGCAGCTTCTATCAACTCACAGTCTTCCATATGAGACTTCAGGAGCTTTTCATTTGCCTTGGCATTTGCAAATGAAGCTATCTTCATTGTTTGTACCGGAGAGAGAGAGTCAAAATCAAATGGGCCTTTTAGAAGCTCCGGTTCATCAATCTCTAGAGTTTCTTTGCTCAAAAATTGTTGAACAGTTTGTGCAGTGTCTCTTGCCGGAGACAGATGTTTCTTTTCTTCTGCAGTCTTAGAACTGTCAACCTCTTTGTCTTTCACCACTGCTTCCTTCTCCTGTAATTGCTCTTCTTCTTTGGATCCGGAGACTGTAGGGGAAACCGGAGGAGAGATGCTAGCTTGTTCATGGGCCACTTCTTCTGGAGTAGAGGGTCCCAAGTCCTCAGTTGTTTCTATACCTAAATCCTCTACAACAGGAAGATTGAACCTTTTGAAGGCCTTCCGGAGGATCTCTTCTGTTTCTTGGGCCACTTTGTCAGTCTCACCAAGCATGAGTTGATTCATCCTGGCTTTGCTTCTGAACTCATCTTTGCAGTCCTTGAAGATAATGTTCATTGTCTTGGGATCAATTTGAGGATATAGCTGAATAGCTATCTGCTCCCGGATCTCAAGATCTTTAGCATGAGCATTATTCTTTCTTACTTCCATTTCCTTCTCTAGGCTTTTAGGAATGAGAGATATGATCTCAATGAAAGCCTTATTGTATATGTTCAGATATTTAACTGTGGCTTCCTGCAGAGTCTTTTGGTCAGCCTCATTGAAGTCATCATAGGATTCATTCATTGGTTGAAGGTTTCCATCCACCGTGACCGACTTGATTATGCTCTCTAGAGACAGAGTGGGCTTCTCAACAGATACCTCTGCCATTTCATCCTTGTCTTGGCCTGTGGAGGGCTTACCGGATCCTTTCTTCTTCTGTTTCTTTACTTCTCTTACTCCCTCATTTGATTCTGTTTCCTCTTCATCCTTTTGGCTTCCATAAGCCCTTGTGGCTTTTGTCTTGGATCTCTTACCGGATGCCTGAACTTCCGGTTTTGAACTTTTGGTTGTGGGAGGTGCAGGTCTCTTTGATGATCTGGTCCGGGTGGGAGCTTCAACCGGAGCACTTTCTTTGCTTTTCTCTTCTTCCTCGGCCTTCCTCCTCTTTTCCCGGCTGGCATCAAGTGCCTCCTTTGAGATGCCTAGGCCTTGAGCAATGTGCTCTACTTCTTTTCTCACCTTCCTTTTAATCTCAGGTTCCCTGAGTTCTACATGTATTTTTACACTCAGCTCCTCAAAGGTTCCAAACCTTTCTGCCTTAGGATCTTTGGGCTGACTTAGCATGTGTTGAATATGCAGCTCCACTATCTGTTCATCCACTTCATACCCCATGGGCATGATCCAGACAGTCCTTGGCTCTACTGCCTCCATTAGGCACTGATCAGTGTCAACCATAAAACACACTGAGTCTTCGTATTTTTCAACAAGAGACTGGGGAATTCTCTCTCTTGCTTGCATCATGCTCTGAAAGTTTTTGAAGTATCCCCATAGAGCTGAATTTCTCGCTTTTGCATCCCCAAGTCCATGCAAATAGTCTCTTATCTGGACTGCAACAGGTTTGTCATTCTGCCATACCCATCCACTTGTTCCGGGTAGCTCATTCATGAAGTAGAAGAATAGACATACAATAAGGTACCATACTTAAAGGAATTCTTCTTATCCTTCTTGATTTTCTGTATATTTTCCATTAATTGGCTTAGCAGTAGTTCACAGAGATCATATTCTGCATTCTTTCTTAGCATTTCATAGGCAGTGTATATTGCAGTTCCGGATACAGAATTCTCCCTGCTGGAGTGATAGATCTTGTATCCTATTATCATTGATGCATATTTGATATCCGGATCCGAAATATCTTCAATGGTCATTGCCCTCTTGTCAAATTTTGATCCGGTGGCCTCAGTTACAATGTTGTTCTTGACAGATTTGAGGATAGGTACCCCTCCGGAAGAGTATAGACCAGTTACTGCTCTAATTGCCTCTTTTGTGATCTTGCAGGGTCTATCTAGCCATAGAAAGTTGTCATGCATCCTGCTCAGTACATACCGGACCCATTCATCTTCTTCAAAGCAGGGGAAATGAATAAATTGCTCAAATTGTTTCTTCTGGATATCCTTATACTCTGGTTTAAGCTCAAAAGCATTGTCTATCAGTTGCTTGTGATAGAGGTCTCTTAATTTGAATTCCCCAAATTCCTCAATGTTTGCATGTATGTAAACCCTAATGTCTTCGGTATGTAAAACTCCGTGAGGAACACTAGAGAAGGCTCCTAGTGGATCTACCTCCAATGATTTGTAAGGATGTTTCTTGAATGAGGGGCGAGGTCTATCAGAGATCTTAACTATGTTTGGAGTAGCCATTCTTCAAAGATTTGCAGTGAGGTAATGAAAAACGGAGAATACCTTATGCGCCTTCGGTTTGCACGGAGTGGTTGGATTGATTTCTTTATGCAATAGCTTCAGCAGGAGATCCTTGGTGTGCTTGATGAACCTTGTTGCAGAGCTCCACTTTTCGCTTCTTCTCGAGTGCAGAATGAGTAAATGACCTTTGAGAAATCCCTTAAATTGCTCCGCGAACCCTAATATCTGTCTGTAATAAATGCTTCACCTACATCATTCCGGTTTGCCTTGTCTGGATAGCTTGGAGTATCCCGGATTAGTCCTGATCTGTGGATATCATCCGGATCTTTCAATTATGAATAAATCGAGGTAACATATTACAAGAACATCACAAACACTCTGTCCAATCCGCAGAACAAGATAGTGCATTTCCGGATCTTTCCGGACCTTTTTGTAATCCTTTATCATACCGGAGCATCTCCCTGAACAGGTCTTATTTGATCGATCACAGCTTCTTCATAACTCCATGCGGACCTCTGAAAACTTGACTGAAGTATCTCAAGACTCATATCTACAAACCCTTTGATCCGCATCTTGTGCCACATCCGGCACCACTTGTTTGGCTGGGGGAACAAGATTTTCTTTGAGTCTCCCCCTGAGCCTGAGCTCACTTTTTAATTTCCGGAAGAAATATCAGCACCAGAGTCTGGTGCGGATCCAACCTCTACATTCTCTGAACTTTTCTTCACCCAAATCTTGCTCATCTGATTCCTAACCTCATCCGCATTCATCTTTTGTTTACCCTTGTCTTGATTCTGATTATACACCAGACCTCTTTTGTCCTGATTCTTGTTTCTGCAAACTTTAGCATTATGACCGGACCTACTGCAGATTTGGCAAATAACATTTCTTTGCATATTTGACTGATATCCTCTTGATCTGCATTGATTAGCCATATGACCTACTCTATTGCATGTGAAGCATCTACCTTTGAATGATTTGTTTACTTGCATAATTCTGCATTCATGGGATTTGTGTCCATACCTTTTGCAGTTGAAGCACTGTCCGGAGAAGGATGAATTAATCTGATTCATTCTCATTCTGCACTGATTAGCTTTGTGACCAAAGTGGTTGCAGCTGTGGCAGTATCCATTGAAGGATGGATATCTTTGAGCATTTGGCTGTCTTACCGGAGGTCTTCTAGGCCTGTTCCTTGGATTTTCTGATCCAAGATTCTTCTGACTGGATCCGGAGCTTTCTCCTTTCTCATATCCCAAGCCATACTTGTCATCTGTCCTCTTTTGACTTCCAAGAAGAACTTCAAGTTGAGCAGAACTTATCTTGAATTTCTCTTTATATTCATTTGCTGTTTGAAGGTCTCTTTTGAGAGAGGCAATTTGATCCTCAAGTTTTCCTTCATTATCTTTGGCATCTTCAAGATCAGATTCAAGATGTCTGATAATCCTGTCCATCTGGTGGCATTCTTCTGATTTTTCTTTAAGAGATTGTCTTAGATTGTCTTCAGCCTTTCTTTTTTCTTCAATCTCTTGAGTAAACTTTATAGTTCCTGATTCCATTTCATGTCTTAACATAATGACTTCTTTTGATAACTTTTCACATAACTTGGTTTGCTCAGTCAATTCTTCATTTGTATTGCTTTCTTCACTTTGTCTTGCCAACTATTGAAGCAGCTCCTTTCTCTTTTTCATAGAGAGACTTAATTTGTCTTTTAATTCTCTCATGAATTCATCAGCCTGTTTGAGTCTTTCCTTTAATTCACTAACTTCAGAATTCGACTGTTCAAGATCCTCAAGAGCAGTCTTGAGTTGCTCCCTTAAACCATATGCATCCATTTGAAATCCCAGATCTTCCTCAAGCTGTTAGACTCTTATTAGGAGGAACTTAGCTCTGATACCAATTGTTGATAACTGAGAGGGGGGGGTGAATCAGTTATCCTAATTATTTCCCTTATTGAACTTTCCTTTTAATTGATGCAGCATAAAATCAAACACAAAAACATTAACCATGAAATAAGAAACACATGACACAGTATTTTTGACGTGGAAACCCTGTTAAGGGAGAAAACCACGGGGTGATTAACCCAAAATTATTCTCTGTTAGAAGAATAGGAAATTACAAAAATGGCACTTGCCAATTAGGGCTCACTGCCCGAGCACACTGCTCACAAGAGGCCCACTGCCTACAAGAAGACACACTATCTACAAAGTGATGAGAATCACAGTCTTGAACTGATTGGAAGCATCTGCATATGCTGGAGTTCAGTTCCGGTTAGGCTCAGTACACTGATCTGCTGCACTTCATCTTTCCTCTGTTCTTTATTCTGCTATCTTTCACATACCGGATCCTTTTTGCTACCTCTGCTCTTATCTGGACTTATTCGCATATATCTCCACATCACCACACACTTCACAACTAAATCCATCCTCTATATATATCCGCACAAGTAATTTCATCACCTTTCTAGTCGGCATCCGGAACAGTCTAGTTTCTTACAAACTCTCATTCTGTCGGTTGAATCCTTCCTCACCAAGCAATGCGGATCAATCATGTACTTGTAGATATCATTAATCATGTCGGCCAAACATGATTCATGCCTTCACAACCTCTGTCATCAACAGTAACCCATCCGGAAAGCAGTCTGATACTCTGCCAGTCAGTTCTTCCTCTGTTTTCACTGTCTCTCAGGAATCCGGTACTCAACCATTCATATCTTTTTCCTTGTCCATCACCGGAGGCTAAATCCTTGGAATATACCACTCAAGGTAGTCCTCTTGACTTCCCCAAATCCGCACTGCACCAAGACACTTCCTCTGAGAGATCCGGACCAATCTGTCAGACCTTGCCACATGCTCTGTTCTTCTTCACCGGACCACAACATTCTTTATTCTGACTTCCGGTAGAGACACATTATGACTTGCGGATATGTGGGATGACCTTTGTTGCCATCAATGACAACAACCATGAATCCATATAGTGTCTCTTGCCAACAGAAGAACACCAATAACCGGTGGTCTTTACATCAAATCAAAACTCTAACTTCAATGCGGACTGCCAATAAGAATTGTACATGATCCAAGGATCACCGAAACCTTTCCTGAGTCATCAAGAACATCCGCACTTTATCAGCTTACTGGAATTCTTCTGTTCTTCATCCGGAACTTCAAGAACACAGTCTGTCATCACTGTCATAATGAAAAATGTTCTTCCGGACCTCCAAATCATTCACAAATCTAGTTGTCACTTCACACTAACTTCTTCAACACTCCTTCCAATCCACAGAATGAGATAATATAATTCTGGATCTCACCGGACCAATTTGTGACACTGTCTCCACTGAACACCTGCCGGAACTGGTTCTACACAAGCAACCATAACTTCTTCAGATCTTTATGTGGACCTCTGAAATCTTAACTGAAACATCTCAAGACTCATATCTACAAACCCTTTAAACCGCATCCTCTGATTCTCAACCTATTGAGTACTTTTGCCTTCTTCTCATCACTGTTCTTCACTGTTCCTGATGGAGACTAATTTCCTCAATAACCTCAGCACACGGCTCATCCAATCCTTCTTATCAATGCAATATGATTATGTTGACATCAATGACAACACTGGTTAACCTCATACTTGCAACACCTAAATCTTTTTGGGAGGGGGTTCTTGATCCTTACGACTATCATTCTGGTTAATAGTTTGTTCCATTATTTTCCTCTTGCCCTTGATAGGGTGGTCATCCTCACTAGCAAGATTACCATGATCAATATTATCCCTACCCTTGTGTTCACCAATTTTACCTTTGCCTTTGATTCCACTAGGCTGGGTAGTAGTAGCCTTCATAGTATTCTGCAGGTTATCCTTTTTGTTAGAGTCCTTTCTACTTCTCAAGAAAGGCTTTCTAG
The DNA here is from genome assembly GCA_027924645.1 of Cunninghamia lanceolata. NCBI lineage: Eukaryota > Viridiplantae > Streptophyta > Pinopsida > Cupressales > Cupressaceae > Cunninghamia > Cunninghamia lanceolata. The sequence continues at coordinate 16,993,519 of BSBN01000001.1, forward strand.
GGGGCTCAATATCGACCATCTTAATACTGGTCTTGAAATCAAGGTTCACTGTATTCCTCCTCCCTAACTTCAAGGTCTCAACATTCCTATGAGGGGCCTTAGAGTCTTTCTCTTGGACCTTAGTAGGAGAATCTACCTTGGTCAAACCCTTACCCTTTAACTTGACACATTTGGTAGGGGGTTCCTTAGTGGGTTGCACACTACGTTTACCAGAAGTTTCACCAACTCCCTTATCAGTTCTTTGCATGGGTCTGAGCTTCAAAAGTTGTTAGATGTAGGATTCATTCATCCAATTGACTATATTGAATGGGTCTATAATCGTGAACTTGTAGAGAAAGTCACTGGGGGCATTTGCATATGCACAGATTCTGAGGTTTGAACAAGGCATGTCCCAAAGATGATTTCCCATTGCCAAATATTGATATCATTGTAGATTTAACTATAGGACATGAAATGTTTTCATTAATGGATGGTTTTTTGGGCTACAATCAAATTCTCATTGTGCCAGAAGATCAACACAATGTCATGCTTGTAACAGGCCCACCTGTATGTCAACCATACAAGTGGGCAAAAAAAATGGAAATATTTTTTTTCCTAAGGAATATGATTAAGCTTGAAATCTAAATTGCAATTTACCTAAAGTTCGCTTAGGTGTCACGGTCACTATCTAGTTGTTGATCTATTCTCTCTCGTTTGCAATTATCCTAATAAACAAATGTCAAGTTAAAATTTAGAAGGATATTTAAATATATCATTAAATTTAGTCTATAGAGTTTGCACAATTAGAATCAGCAACTAGGTTAATTAATTTTTTTTTAAATCTCAAATTTTCATTATTAATTAAATTACCCGCAATTAAATGTTTTCTTTAATAAACGTTTATAAAGTAATAATAATTTCAACGCACATATTAAACTCCCACATTTACTTAAAAAGAAACATAGTTAATTTATCACTTAACAATGAATATCTATTTAATGATTGGATAAAGCAAATCTTTATTACAAAATTATATACTTCTAATAACGACATTCATTCAATATTTCCATTATCTAAATCTAAATTCTTTTAAATAATAAATAAAATCTAATAAATCTTGAAGTCAAGGAAAAACACTCTAAAAACCCTACAAACGGTATTTTCCAAACCCTAACTACCCAATGGAGTCCTAATAACCTAGAATCAAGCAAGCAAAGCATAAAACATAAAAACCCTAGGCTAATAGTGCAAGTCCTCCATTGTTTCTATCAAGTTATGCTTCACTAATGCACTTATATTTGCAGACCTTCAAATGCTATGAAGAGCTCAAGGGTTGACAATGGCAAGGTCAAATTATTCAAGTGGTAAGATGTGAAAATGAGAGAGAGAGGGTGGTTTTATAGAAGAGGGAATTTGATTGAATGGTTGTGATCATGAGTTGACTTTGGAGCCAAAATCAAGGGCTATGATTGATTAGGGTTCCCAACCACTAGAAGACAAAAGATAATTTTTTATTAGAGGAAATGGTGAGGTGGGAAATGATTTTAAAATTAAATAAATTGTATGCCTTTATTTAATTTATTTGAGGAAGGGGTAATGTAATGGGATTTTAATTAAATAAGTGGGGACTTATTTAATTAAGGTAAGGTTCATAATTTAAATAAATAGGTATTTATTTAAATTAAAGAGGGAATGTGGACGTTGGAATAATGAATAATTAAATTATTTAATTATAGAGGAAATTAGAAGAAAATAGCTTAAGTAATTACATAAATAAAATTTATTTAATTAAAAGCGTAAGAGAGGAAATGAATTAATTAAATAATTAAAATTATTTAATTAATAGCAAAATACGAAATTAAGATGAATTATGTGCAAAAATGGCGTTCGTAGGCCCAGGACATTTTTAAGTGTCTACATTTTGCCCCTCTTTGATATGATGTCGATTCCGGTGTTGTATCAAAGAAAATTCAAGTAATGTGCTCTAAACATGCCCTAGCGTGTTCCAAGGAAAGCATGATGGCCTTATGCCCCCTCGGGAAATTTTTCAAATTTTCTAAAAAAAAATTTTAAAAATATGGAAATTTTTTTGAAAAGTTGTGTGAGGTGCCCCAAAGTGGTCTAGGAGTGAGAAAATGGCCATAAAAGGCACTCGGCATGTGAAAACAAGCCATCGGTTGGTCAATTTTGTGAAAAGGAGGCCCACCTAGGTCAAAAGGTCCTATAAATAACCCTTGGGGGGCCCATAATCCTCATTTGTGCACTTTGAGTTTAGAAATTTTAGAGAGAAGAGAGTAGTGATTTTTAGATTTCTCGTGGAGCTCTTGTCGAAATGTTGCCTGTACCTCTTCAGTAGCACCATGGTTTGAGGGTCTGGACATATGGTCGGTTACCTGGGATAGGTGGGCCAATATGTATCTATCCCTAACTTTTCAATTTTAGCATTTTTAGGTAGATTTAGGGGACCAAAAATAGGGCACGCATGCGGTGCACTTTTGTGCACTACATGTGTTGTCGTGTTTGACACCTACACGTGGCCGTGCGATGCCTGCGTGTTGATGCAATGCATGTCGTTTGTGGAACCGCATACGTGAGGGGGTGTGAGGCCTTCGCTTTAGGTGGCGCACATCCATGAAATGTGACGCATAGGTTGAGCAAAGTGATGCATATGCAAAAGTGTGATGCCTGCGATAGGTAGTACAACTCACCCGCCAAAGTGTGACGCATGCATAGGGAAGTATAATGCTTGCACTTAGCCATGACACATGGGAACAATAGTGTGACACATGCATGGGTTTAGCAGTTTAAAAATGAATTTTGCCCTGATTTTTGCCTTGTTTTGTTGTGAATGTTGTATTTAGGGTTTTTAGATTGACGTGGTGTCTTGGCTATTTGAATACAGGCAAGGTTGCTGTCGATTTACATGCGTGAGAGCCATCCTACTGGGTACCAGTTGTGAGACTCTCTATTGATGGTGGAGAGGGTACTCTCCACCCCCTAGAGTTATACGATCTTGCATTTATGCCCATGATTCAGGCTAACCAGGGCCTATTGACTGTAGTGGCTGAGAGGTGGCATTCAAAGATGAGTTTATTTCATTTTCCTATAGGGGAGGCCACCGTTACTTTGCTGGATGTCTAGTTGATTCTTCAACTACCTATTCATGGAGATCGAGTTGTCTACAGTCCAGAGAGAGGATTACCTGCACTCCGTCGACTATTTGAGATAGATGATGATGCAGCCTTGGGAGTTGAGGAGCATGATATTCACTGGGACACCTTGACAGATTGGTACGATCGGCTGATTGTGGTCCTATGCACCTACATTGGCAGTCTCGTATGTCCATATTGGTGTGGTCATGGATTTCCTGTAGGCTGGGGGAGATGTTAGAGGGTTTGATGGTAGACGCTACAGTTTATGCATGGGGAGCCTACCTCTTGGTGCAATTGTATTACCAGTTGCACAGAGTTACCTACCATGGCGAGCAGTCTATCAGCTGCGGCGTGACTTTATTGATGATTTGGGCTTCGAAACACATTCCCGTATGCAGGCCACTAGTGGAGCGCGAGGTTTTGGAGGAGTTGCCTTATGTTTTCTGCTACACTGGAGCAATTTTATAGATACATATGGGCAATGTCAAATACTAGAGGCATGCTATTGACCATATGGACACATTTGTTTGGAGGCCTTATAGGGGTTGTCCCAGGTGGACAGAGGATGTTGAGCAGTTACCTTATTATAGACACACCTGATATTTGATTGGTCAGACCGTGTAGACACGACACATTATAGAGCGTAATCTACCAGAGCAGGTGCATAGACAGTTTGGAGAGTGGCAGGATACCCCTGCTAACATTGTAGAGTTTGCCTGAGTCACTCGAGAGATTCCAGTTTGGGATCTGATGATTACAATTTAGACAGCTAGTGTAGTGGGGAGCTGATGACATCGCCAATGTAGATACCACTCCTGCATATGATACTTGGTGGGCCACCCATAGGCCAGTTCCATATCTTCATCCTGATGAGCCAGCACCAGTGGAGAGATTGGGGTGAGGTCTGAGGGGCAAATTTAGAGGATGAGGTCGAGGGGATGGTGGCGATGTAGGCGATGATGGCAGAGCAGGTGGTGGTCAAGGAGATAGGGGCCGAGGAGGCCGGGGGAGAGGGAGAGATGGACATAGTAGGGGTGCTTTACTTGCCTAGATTCAGGAGGGAGAAAGGGTTGTAGGACAGGTGGCTGCTATTGTGGGAGAGATACAAGTGGAGGAGAGAGCAAAGGATATGGCTATGGAGGATGTCATCTTAGGTGATATTGGTGGAGAGGAGATGGAGGAGGGTGATGAGGAGGACGATGAGGAGGAGGAGCGGATTAGGGAGTAGGCACTACAGGATGTGCCCATTGAGAAGATTGGAGATGACGAGGAGGAGGAGGATGCCAGAGACCAAGGAGGGGATTTGGCTGCATAGGTAGTGGCTATGCACACCTAGATAGAGGTTATGCAGACCCAGATATAGGGAATACAACAATGGATCCAAGAGGTGGAGGGCCCACTCTCCCAGAGGACAGGTGAGAGAGATATGGTGGTCATCAGAGCCCAGAGAGCTGAGTAGCGAAGTATTGACTTTGTGGCTATAGTGGGCGGGCCAGCAACCAAGTTTGCACATGCTTTATATAAGATGGCATAGGAGGCACAATACTATAGAGGCCTTTATGAGAGTTTGGTGCCAGCTAATCAGAGAGCACTTAGTTATCAGAGTAGGAGTGCCAGTCGATCTCACTCACGCAGATCACACAATAGTGTGGGGCATTCCCAGAGGTGGGCCTCGCCATATGATAGGCCATCTGGTTCAAGGGCAAGATCAGAGCACAGGGGTCCTCCCATAGGGCCAGCAGGGTCAAGGGGCCATGACAGTACTAACTAGGCCATGTTGATGGTTCTGATGTATATTTTTTATTGAACCTATGTGCTCTTGTTTTATGATTGAGCCAGCGAGCTCCATTTTTGACACATATTCAAATTGTACTGTGACACATTTTTGATGATGAGATATATATATATATATGAGATGGACCATTCTGATTGATCTTGTTATTCCTATATGCACATGATGTGATGGATGTTTTATGATTATGATGCTATGTGTTATGATTTATAATTTTTGATGATGTAGTTCTAGATATTATGATGTTTATATGATGTTTATGATGCGATGTATGATGTTACTCATGTTATGTGATGGTACTTTATTCCTATGTGATGCTCATATATGGATGCAAATGTGTATGTGATAAATGCCTATATGCTAGATGTAGGGTTTATGTGATTTAATGCTATGCTTAGTAGTGATTATGATAATGATGATTTATTATGAGGATGATGATTATGACAATGATATTACATGATGGTCTAATGTGTGTGTAGGCTATATGATCTAATGCATTTTTTTGGTGTGTCATAGTAGGATGGAAAAAGATCAGACGAAATGGAGATGAAGAATGTACGAAGGATGAAGATCGGCTTAGAAGAATGGATCCATACTTTGTCATCATAGATTTTGAGCTTCTTTTATGCAGTTACTACTTATCATCATAGTGCTTATTGTATTGAAGGACGACAAATGCCATGGCATATCATGGCCAAGGGACAAAGTGTAGTCCCTTGTGAAATAGGCACAAGAAAGACAAGGAATGTCAGGCTCAAACCAAGTCACTAAGGCACCTTGTCGAAACATGTGATGAGAACAACCTAAGGTGTGCAAGTCCTGATGCATGGAAGTATCTAGCCATTCCACTACATAGGATGTTTTTGATTCATACCCAGTAGTATCTCAGTCACACACAAGGAACTTAGTTGCCCCAGTCATCTTGCCAAGACAAACTACAAACAACAATCAAAGAAAAGTGATCTCACTCTATCCTCGCTTCTCTCCATCACTTAGGGACTACCTTGAGAAGCATAAGAACAAGACCAAAGAAAACAATCCAAATGAAAGATAAGACAGAGTCGACAGCCATTAGGTCATTTACTAAGTGTATATGTGTTTGTCTGATTGATTATGATTGGTTGTCTAATGCCTGGTTTCAGGATAGGAAGTATGCCGTATAAGACGTCGAGTCTGGTTTCGGCAATGCAACCACCTGTATAAGGCAAGATGATAGGATTGCGACATCTCATATAAGACATGTGGTTTGGTTTCAAGAATGTTGCAAGTTGTGAAATGATTGGCTTGTGATGATTGTTGAAATTAGAAAATGACACATGTCGTATAAGGTGCAGAGTCATGGTTTCGACGATGCCCCATTCCCTATAGGGTGTGTGATAGTTGATAAGGATTGTTGATAGTGACATATGATTACCACGAGGTGATTGATTGGTTTAACTGATTGGATAGCTTGTCTTTTTTATTTTTGGATTGGTTTCAAGTGCAGATTTCTTAAAAGATTGACTGTCTGATCAAAGTGTCCATCTCATTAAAGGACAACTTATTATGATGTTTTGACTCAATGGGCCCTAAGGGACTGACCTAGTGCCTTGGGGGATCATCAAAGATGGCCTTACCTATGTGAAAGCTCAGAGGCAATGTAGTTAGACAAGGGTGGACTTGGTTTGATCTAGGACCTAAGGGGAATGCCTCGGGGGCTCATCAAAGATGGCCTTGCCTACGTGAAAGCTCAAAGGCGTCATAGTTCGACCATGTGGGTGGATGACATGACCTAAAACCTAGGGGGTGCCTCGAGGACACCTCAAAGATGGCCTTGCCTACGTGAAATCTCAAAGGAATCGTAGTTCAGTTTACTAGTTTGAAACTATTTATTGCTTGGAATTTTTGGTTGACTATTTGATTTTTTTGTGGTTTTTTTATGTTTTAGGATGTTTTTGGAATTTTTGGGAATATTTGGATGTTTTTAAAAATATTTGAATGTTTTTGTGTTTTTGAGAATATTTGGATATTTTTGTGTTTTCTAAAAATATTTGAATTTTTTGTGTTTTTTTTAGATAGGTGTCCTCCAATATTGATTTCAAGATCAAGAATTGCCCCCAGTTAGGTGCATGATAACATTATGACCAAGGTGAGGTGGGGTGTGAAGACACTAAATGTTAATTTATTCCTAGGCCATGGGAAGAATAGTGTGATTTATTATGGATCTAGAATGTGGATTATGATACGGACCATGCAGGGTTTATTATGGAAAATGGAAGGCAGAATAAAGTGATGGTAGACAATGGAGCAAAGATCAACTACACATGGCACCTGTTTGCTAGGTTTTCACCATGGTACTTATCCAAAGTGCCATTGAAGTGGTTTTCACTTTTGGATGGATTATTTCTCTTTACTATTTTTTGTTGTCCAATAGCACCACCGAAGTGGTTTTCACTATTGGATGATTTTTTATTTTTATTTTTTATTTTTGTACTTTTTCAAGTGTAATATCGCCGAAGGTGCATGCTATTGATTGTCTTTGGTAATGGTTCCCCTTCAGGAGTGGCAATTTGGTATGCACTGGATCCATAGGCTACAGTGATGACATAAGACCCTAACCAATTCAGCTCAAATTTTCCTGGCTTCTCCCATTCCATCTAATTTTTAGGGTTTTCTTTTAGGACCAAGTCTCCAATGTTGAAGTGTTAGACTCAAACCCTTTTGTTGTAGCTGCAGCGGAGATGAATCTAATATGCTTGTAAATGGGTTAATGTTTTTTGTCTCATTTCATCTAATAGCTCCAGTTCATGTAGCCGAGATGCTCTGTATTCTTCATCATCAACCAACTGTTGCAGGGACACTCTCAAGGAGGGCAACTCAACCTCGATGGGTAGGATAGCTTCAAAGTCGTAAACAAGGGACTATGGGGTGGCTCTGGTAGGTGTGTGGATGCTAGCGCAGTACACCCATAGGGCGGGGTTAAGTTGGATATGCCTATCAAAGCCAGCACCATTGATAGTCTTTTTAAGGATTTTTATGATGGTTTTGTTCGACACCTCGGCTTGGTCATTGCCTTGTGGGTAGTATGGAGTGGCGAAGTGGTGTCGAATGTGGAATTTTTCACAAAGTTCTCAAACATCTTGATTTTTGAATGGGCTGCCATTGTCCATTACAATGGATTGTGGGAAACCATACCAGCATATGATATAATTGAGGATAAACTTAGCAATTTGTTTGCCAGTAATGTATGTCATGGGAATGGCTTTAATCCACTTTGTGAAATATTCAGTGGTAGTGATGATGAATTTATGGCCATTAGATAAAGTAGGGTAGATTTTTCCCACGAGGTTAAGTCCCCATTAAGAAAAAGGCCATGGAGATGTGAGTGGTTGTAGATCCTGAGCTGGTGCATGTACAAGATCTCCATGTATCTGGCATTGTCTTCATTTCTTTGCAAAGTAGTAGGCATCCTTTTCCATGGTAGGCCAGTAATAAATAGCTCTAATGATATTCTTGGCAAGGGTAGGACCACTCGAGTGAGCTCTGCATATACCCTCATGTACTTCGCATAGGGTTGTTTATTCTTCCTCAGTGTTGAGACATCTTAGGGTATTAGCAAAGCCACGGTGATAGATTGTATCACCAATGATGATGTATTTGGTAACTTGGCGAATGAAGGATTTTCATTGGTTAGATGAAAGGTCAGCAGGTAAGGTTTGGTCATGCAAATAGGTGTAAATGTCGTTGTACCAGGGTGACATGGGACCAACATCTAGGATATCAAAGGCAGGGACCAAGAGTTGTTCCACCAAGAACCCAAACTGAGTTGTATAACTTGGAATGTCTAAGAGAGATCCAATTGTTGTCATTACATCAGTTGCTCAATTCTAAACCCTAGGAATCTTATCAAAGAGAACTATGTCAAAATAGAGCCTGAAACTATCCACCATTCTCTTGTATGGAATAAGTTTTTCATCCTTGGTGTCATATTGATTGTTGATATGTTTGATGACCAATTGTGAATCACCAAAGACTTGTAGTTTCTTTATTTTCCAATTGACAACCATACGTAATCCTATGAGTAGAGCCTTATATTCAGTAATATTGTTTGTACATGGGAAGGCTATGTGGAATGCCTTAGGAATAGTATCACCTTGAGGTGTAATGAAAAAGATACCTACTCCTAAGCCGTGATTGGTACAAGAACTATCGAAGAATAGTGTCCATGTATTAGGCACCTCTAGGGCAAAAATGGACTCATCAGGGAAATCTACAATTAGAGGATGGTCAGCTATTGTAGGTGCTTCTATTAATTGATCTATGATAACTTATCCCTTTATTGCTTTTCGGTCCACATACTCTATATCAAATTTGCTCAGTATCATGACCCATTTAGCTAAGTGTCCTGTGAGGGCTGCCTTGTTGAGCAAGTACTTCAGAGGGTCAATCTTTGTGACTAGATTTGTTTTATGATTTAGCATGTAGTGACGCAATTTCTGAGTGGCGAATACTACCACAAGACATGAGTGTTTAATAGAGATGTAGTTAAGTTAGTAGCCCACTAGTGTTCTACTGATATAGTAAATGGTTCTTTCCTTTCCATGTTCATCATTTTGTGCTAATAATGCCCCCAGAGCTGAAGATGTGGTTGATATGTACAATAGCAAAGGTTGTCTCAGAATCGGGGGCATGAGAACTAGTGATGACATTAGATAATCCTTGATCATTTGAAAAGCATCTTGATAACTTTTAGTCCATACAAAAGGGACTCCTTTACAGAGAAAGTGTTAGAATGGCTGACATTTATTGGCGAGTTGAGAAATGAATCTCCTTATCAACTATAATTTTCCATGTAGGTTGCGCAATTGCTTAAAAGTTGCTGGTGGAGGAATGTCCATAATGGATTTGACTTTAGCAGGGTCGACCTCAATGCCTCGGCAAGAGACTATATATCTAAGTAGTTTACCTGAAGTGACTCCAAATATGCATTTCTTGGGATTCAGTCTGACTTTGTATTCCTTGAGTCACGCGAACACTTTATCTAGAACTTCTAAGTGAGTTCTTCTTGTCACTGATTTAGCCAAAAGGTCATCTACATAATCTTCCATGAAGGTGTGCATATAATCATGAAATATTGTGGTCATAGCCCTTTGATATGTTGCTCCAACATTTTTAAGGCCGAAGGGCATGAAATTCCAACAATATGTACCCCAAGGGTAGGTGAAATCCCTCTTGTGTTGATCTTCAAGGGTTATTCTTATCTAATTATACCCCAAGAGACCATCCATTAATGAAAGCATTTCAAAGTCAACAATGAGGTCAACTATGATATCAATATTTGGCAATGGGAAATCATCTTTTGGACATGCCTTGTTTAATTGAAGTCTTCACAAATTTTGATTTGTCCATTAGGTTTCATAACTGGAACAAGGTTGGATATCCACTTTGGGTAGTCAATGGGATGGGTGGATCCAACATCAAGTAACTTCTTCAACTCTGCTTTCACTAAGAGGTCTATCTGTGGATGCATCTTTCTTAGTTTTTGCTTTAATAGTTTTGCATTCAGTAACAATGGTAAATGATAGAGAACAAGTTGTGGATCAAGGCCTGGCATGCTAGCATATGACCAGGTGAAGTTAATCTGATGCACAGATAAAAAATCTATAAACTCTAGTTTTTCCTATTTAGTGAGTGATGCAGAAAGGTGAATATTCTTGGGATCGTCTTCTGTACCAACATGGGCTTCAATAGTTTGTTCCACTAGCAGTGGCGATCTCTCGTGTAAAATGGGAAGCACATCCATCCCTCCATCCTTGGGCACCTCAAAGAGGTTTTCACCCTCGGATATGTCCTTTATTTTTACTTTTGTATGGTCTAAGGGCACCTTTCAGTTTTCACCCAGAGACCTATTTTCTTTTAATTTTTCATTTTCACTTTTGCGACTAGAGGGCAGAGTAGACTCTCCAAAGTATGTGGAGTTATCCAAGTCCATGATGTAGCCAACCTTGAGATCCCCCAGTGGTATGCCCTCGCGAAGTCCCATGAACTTGGTGATAGCTTCGTCATTCTCAAATAAATCTAAGTTAGGTGTTGTTTGTTGGCCCCGATCTATAAGTTCAGGGTGAACGAGAGGTAAGACATCATCGGTGTCAAGGAAGCTTAGAGAGATGAGGGTAAGAGTGCATATGGAGGTTTTATCCAGATCCCAAAAGATGTTGATACAGGTGGCACCATCAGGTAATTTGGGATGGGATGATTGTGGTTCAGGTTTAGGAGAATCCCTCGATGTCTCAACATCCTTGGAGGTACTTGCATCCCTTCCTAGAAGTAACCTAGCACGTGGAGCATTTTCTCTTTGTGAGGTATATCCTAACCCTTTATTGTGTGGTTGCATAGTTGGTTGAAGAGGTTCAATTTGTCCATTTCTGTTGGCCCCAAGCCCACCATGTCCATCATATCCTTGTTGTTTCACAAATTCATACCCTTTACCATATTCTTCTAAGGGCAATTTGACATGTTCGACCTCGTCTTCCTCCTTATAGAGCCATGTAGAATTGTGTTCCCTAACGTCCTCTTTACTTAGTTCACCCCATTTTGTGAATGTGGTGGGAGCAGAAAAAATAGTTTGCTTCAGCAGAATGGGGTTGGGCTTTCCTCAAGACTTGGGTGATGTAGGCAAATTTCTGATGCAATAATATGAACCTTCTATCTTGTATTCTCTGCATCCTTTGTCTTGGATTTGAATTTTAGGGTTGATTGACAGAGTGAAAGTGGTAGTGGATTTGGATAATGTGGATGAGTCAACATAATGAGATGAAGTGGATGGCATGATTCCCCTATTTATAGGTATCTGATGCTGAGGTACCTCTCTTAGGTGGCTGCAGTATTGAAAGGCATCAGGATCACCTAGGATAGTGATTTCCATGTCGTTATAAGGGAATTTGATACATTTATGGTATGTGGAGGGGACGGCCTTCATGGCATGGATCCATGGTCAGCCAAGGATGAGGTTATATGGGAGCTCAATATCCAAGACATGGAATACATTATCTTGTATGGCTGGTCCAACCCTTATGCGTAAGGTAATTACTCCTTTAGAAGAGCACTCAGCATCGTCATATGCCTTGATAACAATCCTCTTAGTTGGATCGACACAAGCCTTAGAGTACCCCAGTATTATTACCAACTTTGAAGGACATATGTTTAATCCTATTCCACCATCTACCAGGAATCGTCAGATTTTAAGCTTATTGATGAAAACTTCAAGGTGTAGGGGATCAATGTGATTAAGTTGGTGTGGAGGTAAGTTGCGTTCTATGAATGTCACATTGTTAATGGTGGCTAGGTGTCCCACTATGGCCTAAAATTGGTTTACATTTAGGTCTGTTGGGATGGAGGATTCTAAGTGCCTTGTCTAAAATAGCTTTGTGTTCCGGTGAAAGGTGAAGTAGCTCAAAGATGGATATTTGGGCCGGAGTCTTTTTTAAATGATCCAAAAGGTTATATTGGCCTTTTGTTTGTGGAATGGATGTATTGGAAGGATTGGAGGAAGCGCTTTGTAGTGTTATCTTGGCTTTGCGGGTGGTGACGGCGCATTCTGGAAGACACTTGATGGTAATCATAGAAATGTTATTATTGCATGCACGGATGTTATTGATGGTGTATTCGTAGGCAATGTTGTTGTAGTTAACACTATCATGCGATTTAGTTCTTGATGAGGAGGCTTTTCCTGATCCATGATTTTGCAATGGGTTTGTAAAGATGGTATGGTTGGTGTTGGAGGAACTAGATGGTTGCTCCACAACTATGTCACCCCTGTCAATGAAGTCTTGAATGATAGTTTTCAATTTGTAGCAATTTGATGTCTTGTGACCTTTGATTTGATGGTAATCACAGAAGTCATTGTCATTCTATGAGGGAGGTTTAAAGGTCGGGTCATATTGTCTAATTTCTGGCAGTTGGATGAGGTTGTTTTGTAATAACTTCTTCTAGATTGATTTGATTAGCTCTGTCAAAGGTGTATAATTACGTCAAGGGGTGTTATTCCTTAGAGGTGGTCACCTTTGATTGTTTTGAATCACATTGGCTACTTATTGTTGTGGTTGCGGTGGTTGTTGTTGTTGTTGTTGCTATTTTTGTTGTACATGTGGCTAATTATTTGTCATGGGAGGTGCTTTGAGTGTGATAACAGGTCCATCCCTAAATGCCTTAGCATCTACCACCCCATCATTGGTAACATTTTTGTTTCAGGCCCAAGTTTTGTTCTTGTCATAGGGTGTATTTTGGTTGTTTTGATTTTTTGTTGAAAATTTTGATCGTGCCCTTTATGAGGGCTTTTTCAATGGTTCTTCCTTTTTCAACGACTTCTCAGAAGGAGGTACAGCAATGAATTTGTATTTGGTGCATAAGTTCCTTGTTCAAGTTTTCCATGAAAATTGGTACCACTTGGTCTTCAAGAATTTGGCATGGGCACTTGCTAGCAAGGCTCCTCCACCTTTGGAAGAAGAAGATGAAGGTTTCCCCATCTTCTTGTCGAGTATGGCATAAGGTGGCAATGTTCACATTTGTCTCGATGTTATAAGAGAAGTGGGATATGAATTTATTTGCAAGCTTGGTTCATGTCCTAATCCCTGTGGGAAGGTGTGCGAACCACTCAAGTGCTTGGCTTGCGAGGCTCCTTGGGAACAATCTCATCAAATAGGTATGTTCATATGTGATCTTGAGACATACTGTGTGGAATTCTCACACATGCTCTATGGGACTTCCTTTCCCCCTATATTTGTTAAAGTTGGGAACATTGTAGTTTTGTGGGAAAGGTGGCATGCGAATGCTTTTGTCAAAGGGATAGGGACATAAGCCTTCCATGGAATATCCCTTCTTAGTGGTAGAGATTTGCATGTTTGAGAAGTTTTATTCTAGTGCTTGTATCTTGCGCGCCATGGCCTCAAAGGAATTTAGCGGTGCGCTTAAGGCACTTGCGGTTGTGTGTTGATGTGAGTTACCTATGCTTAGTGCCGATGTGTTTTGCAGTCCCAAGTTTGTGACAATTGGGTTGGTGTTTGTGTTGAAAGTGATGTGTGATGAAGACGTGTTTAGGTTTTGGTTGTTAGGTATATATGTGGTATTGGAATTAACATTTTGATAATGGGATGAAGCATTTGATGTATGTTGGTTTTGAGGGTTTGCTTGAATGAGGTGGTCTTGGTTTTGGACATGATAAGTGTTTTGATGTGTGGCACTAGCATTTTGATTAATGTGTTGATGATTTTGGGGGATGGTGTTGTTGGAATTAAGCCAGACAACTGAGAGGGGGGTGAATCAGTTGTCCCACAAAATTAACCTTTTCTCTTTTTAAACTTCTTTCTCAACTTACAAACAGATTAATGATGTAAACATTAAAGCATGAAACAATAACACATGAGCAGAAACACAATTTACACACTTAACACCAAGATTTTTGATGTGGAAACCCAGTTAAGGGAAAAACCATGGTGGGGGTTAACCCACAAGATTTGTACCCTATTAAAAGTACTTAAAAATGGGAAGGCACTTCCCTTCGGGTGCACTGCCCAGAGTGTTAGATTCAAGATAGACAACTGAGAGGGGGGGTGAATCAGTTGTTCCAAAACTTACTTCTTATTAATCACTTGAATTCTCTTTGTAATTCAATAGCATAATAATAAATCAATCATGCAATAATTCAAGAGCATAAACACATTAAGGCATATGACATCAAGATTTTAATGTGGAAAACCCTATTAAGGGAAAAACCACAGGGTGACTAACACAAGATTGTATTCTTTGTTAAAAGAATAAGAAGAACAAATGGTACATGCTAATTAGGGCTCACTGCCTGAGCACACTGTTCACAAGAGGCCCACTGCCTACAGGAGACACACTATCTACAGAATAATAAATATTACATACTTGAACTGAAGAATAGCATCTTCACCATGCTTGAGTCACTTTCATTTAAGCCCAATACTTCTTCTCTGCTCCTCTCTACCACACACTCATCTCCTCCAAATACCTTTTAAATGACTTCACAACCTCTTATTTATACAAGACATTTGACTTTGGGATAATCATCCAAGTCGGCATACATTACAGAGCAAATACATAAATACAACATGACTAATTACAAAAAGCCTTCATGCAGATCAACACATTGTCAGCCACACAGATCTGAGACTTCAATCTTCCTTTAGGAACACACTATTTTTCATAGAACATCTTCAAGATCATCCGCAGGATGTGTAACTCATTTGGTCAGCCAAACTTAGGAAGAACATCATCATCTGGAAGTAATTCTTCAATTACGAGCTCAATCTTCAATGCGGACCACCAACTTGTACTGGACACAATCCAAAGACCTCCACAAGCTTGCCTAAATCACCAAGAACATCCACTCTACTTCTGCTTACTAAAATCTTTCTCTCCTTCATCTAGAAGCTCAAGGACATAGTCTGTCATCACTGTCATATTGGAATAGATGCTTACGGACCTCCAAACCATGAACCAATTGAGTTGTCAATTCACATTGACTTCCTAAACACTCCACCAAATCCACAGAACAAGATATTGCATTTCTGGATCTTACCAGACCTATTTGTGACACTCTGTCACCTCTGAACATCTGCCATAACCGGTTTTACTCAAGTGGCCATAACTCCTTCAGATCTTCATACAGACCTCTCAAATCTTTACTGGATCATCTTAAGACACATATCTACAAACCCTTTGATGCACATCCTCTGATCTTCATCATAGCTAGGATCTTTACATTGTTCTTCTTTGTTCCTGATAGGACTAATTTTCTCAATATCCTCAGCATACAACTCATCCAATCCTCATCATCAATACAACAGGAGTATGTTGACATCAATGACAACACTGGTTAGGCCCATACTTGCAACAATCTCCCCCTTTGTCATTGATGGCAACATATGATGTGAAAAATTATTTTAACCATCAAGACAAGAACTTCTCCTCACTAACTGACATAACTCCCAACAACAGCCATTCACATGTCTTCTCTTCTTTTATTGCTCCCCATTTGATCAGCAACCACTTTTTGTTTTTCACATGTATTCTCTCCCCCTTTGACATCAATGGCAAAGGGCACATACTTGCATCACTTTAGAATCATACCAGCTGCTCCCCCTGAGTAGCAGCTTCCCATCATCAATCTGAACCACAAGATATGACTGTGAGATCCACCGAACTGATGCACATCAATGCACCTTAATTCAGAACCTGAGGGGTAATGACCTAAACTTCTCCCTAAGATACTCAAAAGAGTCCTTAGGTAGAGGTTTAGTAAAAATATCTGCAATCTGATCCTTGGAAGGCACAAACTCCAATTTGACTTCATTCTTGTTCACTTGCTATCTCAAAAAGTGAAACTTGATGGATATATGTTTTGTCTTTGAATGCAACACCAGATTTTTTGATATATTTATTACACTTGAGTTATCATAGAAGATTGTGATAGGTTCCTCATACTCCACTCTGATGTCTCTTAGCATTTGCTTCATCCACAATACTTGAGTGTAACTACCGGCTGCTGCAATATATTCTACTTCTGCAGTGGACAGAGATATTGCCTCTTGTTTCTTGCTCAGCCAAGAAACCAATCTTTTCCCCAAAAAGAATGCTCCACCACTGGTACTCTTCCGGTCATCCACATCTCCTGCCTAATCCGTATCTATATATGCATGAAGAGAGAAATCATGATCTCTAGGATACCATAAACCATACTCAAATGTCCCTTTTAGATATCTAAGAATCCTCTTGATTGCCATGAGATGAGATTCTCTAAGATCAGCTTGGAATCTAGCAACAAGACCAACAACATTCATAATGTCAGGTCTAGTTTGAGTGAGATACAATCCTGTACTTTTTCTGATCAGCCTTAGGAGAGTCATCATCTTTGCTCAATTTACATCCGATTGCCATGGGAGTACTCATTGGCTTTGAGTCTTCCATCCCAAATTTCTTCAACATTTCTTTCACATATTTGGTCTGTGAAATGAAGATTCCTTTCTTTGTTTGAGTGATTTGCAGACCCAAGAAGAAATTCATTTCCCCAAACATGGACATCTCAAATTCACTTTTCATTTGATTTGCAAAGGTTACTATCTCTTCCTCCAAAAATGATATCATCAACAAACACTTCAACAATTAGGATGTTTTCATGATCAATTTTGAAGTACAAGTTACTATCAGCAGTACCTTTGTTGAAACCAATCTTCAAAATATGCTTATCCAATCTTTCATACTAGGCTCTTGGGGCTTGTTTGAGTCCATACAGTGCTTTTTTCAACTTGTAGACCATATCACCATGATCAGACAATTGGAATCCATCCGATTGCTCAATGTATACTTCTTCTTCCAAGTCACCATTCAGGAAGGTAGACTTGACATCCATCTGATATACTTGAAATCCTTGAAGGCAGCAAAGGTAAGAAATAATCTGACTGCTTCAATCCTTGCCACCGGAGCAAAAGTTTCTTCAAAATCAACTCCTTCTACTTGAGAGTAACTCTTGTAGACCAATCTGGCTTTGTTTTTTACTACTTCACCATCTTCATTCAATTTATTTTGGAAGACCCATTTGGTTCCAATCACATTCTTGTTTTTCAGTTTGGGAACAAGATCCCAAGTGTGATTTTTCTCAATTTGCATCAACTCTTCTTCCATTTCTTTAGTCCAGTTTTCATCATTGCATGCTTCATTCAATGTCTTTGGTTCAATATTTGAAATTAGAAAATACTCTTCTGAATCCTAAGAAATCTTTTTTCTTGTTTGAACACATTTGCTTTTATCACCTATGATCTAATGTTTACAGTGATTCAGTCTGACATACCTAGGAACTTTGGGAATTTCTTGCACTTCTATTTCTTGAACAGGTCCATTCAAACTTATCTCTTCTTCCTGATTCACCGGATCAGTCTGGATCTAAATTTCAGAAGGGGCTTGGACTCCTTGGACCAGAACATCATTCTGATCACCTTCATCATATTCATAAAACCTTGAGGCTTTTTCAATACCTTCATCAACCTTCACATTTGTACTTTCTATGATCTTTCTCAATCTCTTGTTATAACACCGGTATGCTTTGCTTTGAGTAAAATAACCCAAGAATATTCCTTCATCACTTCTAGCATCAAATTGGCCTAGATCTTCATCTCTTTTAATGTAACTGTATACGCCTAAAAATGACATGATTCATCCTAAATAAATATTCTAAATTTATTTAATTGATTCACTATTCCATAATTAAATAAAATCTATTTATTTAATTAAAATTTTTCTAAATGTCCTACACAATTAAATAATCATAAATTATTTAATTAATCCAAATTCCTCTATCCTAAGTTCTAAATTCAAAAATCCACCTCACCTTTACATAACACCTTTTCCACCTCACTTTGTCCACCTCATTAGGTTGCACATGTAATTAAATATATTTAATATTTAATTACCTATTTTTCTCTCACCCACATGGCCTATTTCTTCTCAAATCAAAAGTTAGTTAACTAATCAATCGAATCTGTTAACTAATTAGTCATTTGAGTTCACTGGTCAATCAATTCAATCAATCCCATAATCCACTCTTCTAACTGATCAATCAAGTTTGTTAACTGATCAGTCAATGGAGTTAAGTCTCCAATCAATTTTGTCACATCCCCTCTTTCATGATGAAGCTGGGACACTTGTCACATTTCTACTGGTTGCACATTCCTCAACCATCCTCAGCCGTTGATCTTCATATCTCCTCTCAACCGTTGATTCTCATTCTTCCAAGTCTATAAATGAAGCTTCATCCCTCCATTCTAATCATCCAGGCTTTTGACATCGTTACTCTGCAGAAATATCACCAGCGCGCCTTTGGCACCCTTTTGTCATCTACAAGCTTGAGATCACATACTTGCATTGGAGCTCATCTTCATTGCATATCACCATGGCCATTCACCATCGACTTCCTACAAATAGCTAAAAAGATTGCACTCTCTGAGGGCTCATCTCATCTGCAAAAGGACGATTTGTGATAGGCAAACAATAGAAGTTTAGAAACAGGAAAGGTTTGCTCTGTATTTGTTCATTGCTTCATTTATTGAATCCTTCTTCTTTCACTATTCTGTTGATGTTTGGGTCTTGTTTAATTCATTTGATTGATCACTATTTTACCCTTACATTTTTGGCACCCACCGTGGGGCCGTTTGCCCCTTTATTTTACCGTTTCTGAGCTTTTTTGAAGGCAGGTTCCGTACAGGTCACGCAGAGTCACGCACAGATTACTTCGGCGCATCTGTTCATTTCCACGGCGCATATAAAGACTGTTACAGTGCTTTTGTTGTTTCTGCGCATCTGTGTATTCCTACTGTGCATATAAAGACTGTTACGGCGCTTTTGCTGTTTCTACGCATCGGTCTATTTTCGCTGCGCTTTTGTGCACTGTTACGGCGCTTTTATTTTTCCTGCGCATCTGTGCATTCCTGCTGCGCTTTTGAAGACTGTTACTGCGCATACATAAATACTGCGCATTCATTCCTTTTAACTGCGCCTGCGTGCAATATTACGGCGCATTCATTATTGTGGCACTTCTGTTGATCATTTCTGCACATCTGATCATTGAAGCTACGCATTTGTAACAAGCTGAGGTTTTAGTACTTTTCTAGGGGAAGTGGCTAACACTAACCTTGTCGCAGGTGTTTGCTGGAGCGGTTTTGCAGGATAGGTGCAGGTTTAGTTCCATGTAGTTGCATCTAATTAGCTCACATTTCATTTTCAAAGGGAAAGTAAAATTAATGTTCATTCAAATCTTCATCTAGTTCTAATTAGGGAGGAAGTAACTGGATTATTTCTTGCTTGCATTGTAAACACCTTCCAAGTTATTGCTATCTAAAGGTTAAAATTGAACTCATCAATGATCTTGAAGATAAAATGAACCATTGCTATATCGTGAGACCTGAATTTCAAAGTTAACAATCTCGTGCTACGCGGTTTAAAAATTGAACTCACTACTGCTTTCTGAAGTTAAAATGAACCATTGCTATATCGTGAGACCTGAATTTCAAAGTTAACAATCTCATGGTACGCGGTTTAAAAATTGAACTCACCACTGCTTTCTGGGATTTAAAACTGAACCACTGCTATATTGCTGAAATCACTTCAAAGTTCTGTTTGAGTAGATTAGCCCATTTAGTTTTTCACTTTTAACTAGGGTGGATTAATCAGTGTATTCTGTGCTTGCAAATGACAATAGGCTTATGCTCTCCCCTCTTTTGGGTGATCAAAGTGCCAGACTTGTCATTCTATTTGTTTAACCTTTAGGAGGGGCCTACCTTTAGATGCACGCTTGTCCAAGTGGGAACGACCTTGAGTGGTAACAGGCTAACGCCAAGCCCTACCAAGCCACTTAAAATAAATTGTGCTTGAGGTGAAAACTTCCTGCAACAAGTGTTGTTATGTTATACCGACGGCTAACCTCCCCCAAAACCCTCTCAGGCGCAACCCTGTGAAGCTGGGAGACTCCATAACGGAGAGTAGCGCCGCCGCACGTGTAACCACTTGAACGGTTGCCCGAATTAAATACCTCTTGTTCTAGTGGCCCAAATCCCTTATAATCCATTTCTCGCCTAGGATTTTGTGCTTGCTTTTGTCCAAAATAGAGTCAAAAAAATTACAAAAACAATGAAAAACTACAAAATATTCTTTGTGCTTGCTGTGTTTTCTTGCTATTAAATTCATAATATCATATCAGGAAGACCTTTTCTAGACAAAAAATACCAAAAACAGAAGAAAAACTAAAAATTTTGCAAAAGCTTCAGAGCTGCGCATTTACACATTTCTGCTGCGCATTTACAGAGACTTGCTGCGCTTTTGTAATGACTTGCTGCGCATATACCTTTTTTGCTACGCATATATGCACTGTTGCTGCGCATATATGCACTGTTGCTGCGTATATATAATTCACCAGACCGACGCATTTACTGCGACTTGCTGCGCATTTGTCCATTTATGCTGCGCATCTGTTTCTGCGCATATGCGACAGTGAGCACTTGCCCTATTTTTGAGGAGATATTTTCACCTGATCAGAGCACCCATTTCAGCCTAGTTTCACTTTCTGAGATCAAAGTCAACCTTGCAGTCAATCTCCATCCGTTTCACCCAACTCTTTCTCTTTCATCCATTGTCTCTCCCACTTTCTGTCCAAATCACTCTTGTCCCAAAGTCAGCCTATCCCATATCGATTCGGTATAAGTCATTTTTCGTTTCATTAGTGAATTCATGTAAGCCTAGTAGGTCACAGTACCTTTGCTAGTAGTCTTGTTGAACGACTAAGCCCTACACAGTAAGACTGGTATCAAGTACCCTTGCTAGTGGCTAGAGTCTTGTGTCAACCGTCTTACTTGAAGTCATTGAGCGAGAGAATCCTTTGTCCAAGTCTTATCCTAGGTATCCCATTCATAATAGTCTCGGTCGGCACCTCGCCAAAATTTCTAATCCTGGTCCACTTCATCCCACCCCACCTTGCATGGTTCTTACTCGATCCCAGTACAACAAGCAAATCGAAATGGCCGACTCATCTGATCACCTTCTCCCACCACGTGATGGTGAAGAAGAGATTTCTCATGAAGAATTAGTGGCGCACATGCAAGATAGAAAATTCCAATGCGTCGTAGAGAAGATGATCCTTGAAGACCCCCATAAGTATTTCCATCATCTTGCTAGTCTCGAAATCAAACTCCCCGCAGACTTTGACATTAGCTCCATCATGGAAAATGCAGACAATGATCATGAGAGGGGCACAAATGACACGGTCCCACATGCGCATGAGAGAGGCACAAATGACATGGTCCCCCATACAAATGAGAGAGGAAAGCAACCCGTAGATCCAACTACTCATATGGCAGACGTGAGACAACAAATCGAAAGTCTAAAGCTCGAGATATCCAACCTTAAGACCAATACAAGTTCTAAGAACTACTCTTTGGAAGATATAGCACCGTACCCCTTTGATAGAAATTTGATCATGAAACCATTCCCCTATAAGTTCAGAGTTCCGAAATTTGACAAATATAAAGGGAAGGGGGACCCTAGAGATCATATCAGGGAATTCACTGTAGCATGTTTAGAAGTAGCTCACAACGAGACCTACTTAATGAGACTATTCCCGCGATCTTTAGGTGGTCAAGCTATGGAGTGGTTCTCGCGTCTCCCACCAGGAATCAAAACTTTTGATGAACTTGTCAATAAATTTATAACGCACTTCTCTTACAACATAGAACACGAGGTATCTATGCTAGATCTATGCAACACCAAGCAGAAGAGTGGTGAGTCATTTGCCGCCTTCCTACAACGATGGAGATAGCTAGCTAGTAAGTGTTCTTACGATATGCCTGAGAAGTAGCTATTGGAAATGTTTGTCCACAATCTAAACACTGATCTTAGCTATCAGATTCAGATACAATGTCCTACCTCGTTCGCCAAAGTCATTGAAATGGGCCTCTTCATTGAAAAAGCTATGATCACTAAAGGAACTCTCAAGCTCTACAAGGACACACCTCCTTCCAATTACACAACAGATAAATCAAAGTTTTGGACCAAGAACAAGAATGTGGTCAACGATGGAGTAGTGGACGCCAAGGCGGCAACCCCTAAGCAACAACCCATATTCACTCTTAAGGGAGAAGCAAATACCGGTGCACTCAACAAGCCACCCCCTCGGGAACCTAGACCTTGGTTCAATTCAAATCCAAGGAGAAAATTCACGCCGTTGGGAGAATCTCAAGAGTCTGCCCTCAGGAAGTTGTTGGCTAATAATGAAATTTCTCTACCACCAACAAGTGACTATGAGCCTATCGTCAAACCTCCCTATTGGAAGGAAACAGACTATTGTAAGTATCATCGAGGAAGGGGGCACATGACTAACAATTGCATCTGCCTCAAGAATGTCATACAGGATATACTGGATCAGAATCAGGGAGGGACACAACAGCATACCTCCAATGAATCTCATGTGGCCTATCGGGATCCTCTTCTGAACCACAATCAGCCATATAACAACAATCGCAACAATGGCCACAATAGCAACAATGGTCACAATGGCAACAACTCCAATGGCAATAACAATAATGACAACAATCGCAACAAGCCAAACCAGAACAGCGGGTCGAGTAATGCTAACTACGCAAGTGTTCCATTCGAGTACACCATTAACTGCATTTCTGAGCATATTCCGCAAGTCAATGTCATCTCCCCCAACCAACAACCAGGACCTAACAGAACTGGTTGTAGTATAATTACCCGCAGTGGTGAAGTCACGATCAATACCACCCCTCCAAGGTCATCACCATCTCCGTCCAACTCCCACCCATACAATGTCATCGACCAGTTGCAAAAAACTCTGGCTCACATTTCTATATTGGCGCTCTTGCGTCTATCTCCTTCTCATAAGGAGATTCTTGAGAAAGCCTTAGTGGAAACTACTGTCCCCACTAACCTTGCCCAAGAAAAGTTTCAGACCATGGTAGGCAATCTGACATCCTCCACTTCCATCTCGTTTACGGAGCAAGATGACCTTTCCATATCTCAACCCCACAACACCCCTCTACACATTGTCGCATTCGTGCACAAGCACTGCATCAAGAGGGTTCTCATTGATGGGGGCGTCGGTCTAAATATTTGCACGTTGAAGCTAGTCCTTGCACTGGGGTTCTCCGAACAAGCAGTTGATCCAAGACGAAAAATTACTATCAAAGCCTATGACAAGGAGGAACGAACCACAAAGGGCACAGTTGTCCTACCCATTCAAGTGGGACCGGTAATTAAAGATGTGGTGTGCCAAGTCCTTGATCAGGAGCTTGCTTATAATATTCTACTAGGGAGACCATGGATCCACGCCATGAAGGCTGTCCCCTCCACCTATCATCAATGCATTAAGTTCCCACACGATGGCAAGCAGATCACCATACAAGGCGACCCCGACCCCTACCAACACTGCAATTCTTTCCAAGCAAAATCTGAATGTGTCATTCCCAACAACAGAGCCTACATTTCCCCTACTCCGCAACAAGACCATACCACCGAAGCTTCCTCCTCGAGGCCCAAACCGCTGAAACTTACCATAAAAGAAAATGGCGTGGGGGAGTACTCCATTGAGCATAGCCTCAACCTTGCCACCATGCCTTTGTCTCCTCGCTCCTTTGGCAAACCCAAGCATCAACCTAGGCATTTTCCAAAGCCATCTGCTCCTCCTATAACTCCCGCAAATCCCTTTGTAAAATGGGGGACCTTATCTGATGAGACAGAGGAGCGAGATCTCCTGCAATGGCTTTATGTCGAAGAAGAAAACACACCCCAAGAGCCGCCTAGACTCCCTACAGAACTCTATGGATGGGGTGAAACCATTTTGCACAGGATGGGATACGAAGGACAAGGCCCCATAGGCCTTAGAAAAGAAGGAATCGTTGAACCTATCCAACCTTCTTCATCCTCTTCGGCTAGAAACACAACTGGCCTAGGGTACAAAGGTAAAGGTAAAGCCAAAGAAAATGCCTGCCTAGTGGAGACAATTCAAACACTCCAATTGGATAGTGACACAGATTCAGATGAGTCAAATGAGTATGAGTGGGATGAGCTAACAGAGCACTCCTACGAGGACAAAGAGATTGACACCATCCAAACTCTTAACCCCTACCATGAGGGACAAACGCAACGGGACAGACCACTGGAGTCTGATTCACCCCTCCCTGAGGTTATGGCTCTCGAGGAAAGTTTCGATTCCATACAGAAAAACAACTTGGAAGAAAGTACCACCCAGAACACTACCCCCGCCAGTGCCCATGACATTTCCATTCACACCATTAATGAATCAGATCTCTCATCTGACTCCCTTCCCCTCTTACACCCTGAGCTTATTGACTGGGATCTGCAAGGAACCCCTCAATTAGATATGTTCCAGAATGATGATGCTTACATTGACTATATGGAACTTAGGGATCACTTACCAAAAGGAGATCATAAAGCTGGTTTTGCTATCGAACTCAATATTGTGGCTTACTTCGGGGAGGGTGCCAAGCCTTCTAGTTGCAAAAATATCAAAATCAAAAATGGATCTGATGGTGAAAACTGCCGTGCGGCAGTGTCAGATCATAAAATAGTAAAAAGAAAGGACGTATCCGAAGGTGAAAACCCAACTGTGGCACCTGACGATGGAATGCTTGACACCCTCCCTAGTGATATGTACCAAGAACGGTCACAGATTATGGTGGAGCCAACAGAGCCAGTGAATATTGGAACCGAAGAACAGCCTAAGATTATCCACTTCGCAAAATCTCTCACACCACCTGAGAAAACTAGGTTTGTACCATTCTTTAAGAAGAAGAGAGGCAGCTTTGCTTGGTCATATGCTGGCATGCCAGATTTAGACCCAAACCTGATTCTGCATCATTTGCCATTGGATCTAGGGGTGAAGCCCGTAAAGCAGAAACTAAGAAAGATGCATCCCCATATAGCCCTTTTGGTCAAGGAAGAACTCAAGAAATTGCTAGATGTGCGGTTCATCAGAGCCATAGATTACCCCGAATGGATATCAAACATTGTGCCAGTGTTTAAACCAGATGGCAGGGTTCGACTATGCAACGATTTTCGAGACTTAAACAAAGCATGCCGCAAGGATGACTTTCCATTGCCTAACATCGATATCATAGTCGACCTCACGGTAGGACATACAATGTTGTCACTCATGGATGGATTCTCAGGGTATAACCAGATCAAAATAGCACCAGAGGATCAGCACAAAATAGCTTTCACTTGCCCATGGGGTACCTTTTGCTAGAATGTCATGCCCTTTGGGCTGAAAAATGCAGGTGCTACGTATCAGCGGGCCATGACAACTATATTCCATGACATGATGCATGTGACCATGGAGGATTATGTTGACAATATCTTAGCAAAATCTCTCACGAGGGACTCACACCTGGATATCCTAGAGAAAGTCTTCCAACGGCTGGACCAATTCCAAGTTAAATTGAACCCGAAGAAATGTGTGTTTGGGGTGACTTCAGGCAAGCTGCTAGGCTTCATCGTGTCGGCTAACGGAATAGAAGTAGACCCTGCCAAGGTCAAGGCTATAATGGACATGCCACCGCCCAAGACTCTAACACAGTTGAGATCCTTACAGGGCAAGCTGCAGGCCATCCGAAGGTTCATCTCACAATTGGCAGACAAGTGCCAACCTTTCAGCCACCTCCTACATAAGAATATTCCATTTAAATGGGATGAGCAGTGCGAAGAGGCATTCAACAAGCTAAAGGAGTACCTTATGAACCCTCCTATACTCATGCCTCTGATCCAAGGAAAACCTTTGATTCTCTACATTTCTACTACACCTACTGCTCTTGGGGCTCTCCTAGCGCAGCAAGACTATGAGAACAAGGAAATAGCTATATACTACATTAGTCGAACCTTAGTGGGCTACGAGTTACAATACTCACAGGTAGAACGATCATGCCTTGCGGTGGTTTTTGCTTCACAAAAACTCTGACACTACATGTTGGCACATCCTGTCAAACTCATTGCCAAAATCGACCCACTAAAATATCTTCTCAGCAAAGCAGCTCTCACCGGTCGACTAGCAAAGTGGGTTATGCTTCTTAGTGAATATGATATAGAATATGTGGACAGAAAAGCCATCAAAGGGCAAATCATAGCTGACCAACTGGCCGAGGCACCATTACAGGACACTTCACTAATGCAGTTTGAGTTTCCCGATGAGTCTTTATTCACTCTGCCAACATCTCCTTGGAAATTCTACTTCGACGGGTCTTACACCAACCATGGATCGGGGGCAGGTATCCTGTTTATCATTGCCTAAGGCAACACAATTCCAAAGTCCTATAGGTTATTATTTCCATGCACTAACAATATAGCGGAATATGAAGCCTTGGTAATTGGTCTCAAGATGGCCACTGAGTGGAAAATCCAAGCACTATGTGTCTACGGTGATTCTCAGCTTATCATAAATCAGGTCAACGATGAATATCAAACCAAAGATGAGAAGCTCATCCCATACAAACGGATGGTCGACGACCTCAAAGAACATTTTGGGACCATCTCCTTCAAGCAAATACCTAGGATCGAGAACAAAGCAGCAGATGCAATGGCTACCATAGCCTCTCTTCTTGAAATACCTGAGTACGAGTCACGGTATGAGTTCTTAGTAGAAACCATTCGGCAATCGGCTTATGATCTCCTCGAAACCCATTCCATTTGCCTCCTAGTAGGATCTGATTCACCTTGGTACGGTAAGACCTACACTTACCTCAAGGACAATATTCTTCCACCGGACCTCTCTTCCAACCAAAAATGAACTTTCATCCGACAAGCCTCCCGTTACACAATCATAGCTAATACCCTTTACCGACGTGGTCTGGATGGTACTTTACTCCGTTGTCTAGAACAAGAAGAATCCATAACGGCCTTGCGAGACATACACGAAGGGATCTGCGGAACACACTCCAGTGGTCCTTCCTTAGCTAAAAAACTCATGCGTTTGGGTTATTACTGGCCCAATATGGAAATGGATTCATATCAGTTCGTCAAAAAGTGCAAACAGTGCCAAATACACGGGAACCTGATTCATGCACCTGCTCAGGAGTTGAGACCTCTAACGACACCCTAGCCCTTCTGCCAATGGGGACTTGACCTTGTGGGAAAGATTCATCCACCTTCTTCCAATGGCCATAAATTTATCATAACCGCCACTGAGTACTTCACCAAGTGGATCGAAGCCGTTCCCCTAACCACCGTCACAGGAAAGCAAATTTCCTCGTTCATTCTGAATTACATTATCTGCCGATATGGCATCCCTTCATCCATCATAATGGATAATGGGAGACCATTCAAAAATTAGGATGTCCAGGAACTTTGTGAGCGTTTCAAAATCCAAGATCGTTTCTCCACTCCATACTACCCCCAAGGTAACGGCCAAGCTGAGGCATCAAATAAAACCATTCTGAAAATCCTAAAGAAGACTGTCAATGAAGCTGGTCGCGATTGGCATGTCCAACTCAATCCCACTCTGTGGGCCTACAGAACCAGTATACACACTCCCACAGGTGCTACACCCTACGCCCTTGTCTATGGTTCCGAAGCCATCCTTCCCATTGAGGTCGAACTCCCATCCCTCAGGGTGTCATTGAAAGGTCTCATATCAGATGAAGAATACAGAGTCTCCAGGCTACAAGAACTAGAGCTGCTAGAGGAAAGGCGCCAGAAAGCTTTTGACCATCTCAAAGCCTATCAACAGATGATGTCAAGAAGCTACAACCACAAGGTTCGACCAATATGCTTCAAGGTTGGGGACCTAGTTCTAAAAGAGAACCCTCGCAATCAACAGGACAGAGAAAAGAAAGGTAAGTTCGAGCCTAACTGGCTTGGGCCCTATGTGATTGTAGCTGCTTACGGATCGGGGGCATATCAGTTGGCCACATCAGAGGGTGAGTTGTTTGATGATCCAATCAACAGCATGCATCTTCGCCAGTTCTATACCTAGGAGAACCCCAATGCAAGGGGGCACAATAAAATCAAGAATCAAAAAAATCAAAAAAAAATTGAAAAGAGAAAATACAAAAAAAATATATATATATATAGAAAAAAATAGAAAGCATACAAAAAAAATCGTCATTTGGTGAAAACCAGGCAAATAGGCGCCTTGGATAGGTATCATGATGAAAACCTGGCAAACAGGCGTCATGTTACTCTCTAGCTTCTCGTGCAAATAAAAGCAAGTGATGACAACCTGGTAAACAGGCGTTACTTGTGATAAACTGCCTTCTCCATCTTTGGGAATCCAATCACCTTGAGTCCATTCTTTCTCCATTTGCCCCATTCGACCCATATCTATCACACAAATAAACATTCGACAGTTACCTATCATGGCTTGATACTCTCCTTGTGGCCTTGTCAACCAAGGTTTTGTCCCATACCGTCTCCTCAGAGTGAGCCTAGCATAGGGTCTCTTGTCAGTGTCCATGGTCCAAGTCCATGAACTACGTTGCCTCTGCACCGTCACGTAGGCAAGGCCATTATTCTAATGCACCCCCGAGGCTTCCATTTCTCCCACGGTCCCATTCATCCCCTTTCTTGTCTTCATTCTTGTCGTCTTTCTTCTAGTCCATCCATGGTCCATTAGGGTTTACCCCGAACTACGTTGCCTCTGCGTCGTCACGTAGGCAAGGCCATTTAGCAATGAGCCCCCGAGGCACTAGGTCAGTCCATTAGGGTCCTTCTCCCCAATAAGGATTGTGCACTCCTCTCACCAACCAAACAAAATGCAAGCAGAACCTGCGCTTCAAGCAGAAATCTTGACTATGAGCATCTTAACCTATCTAAAACAAAGCAAATACCCAAGGTCTTCTAACTGATTTTATCTAAATTATGGCAAGAAACTCACATCTAAATACAAGAATGTTTTGTGGATTGGAACCATGGTTAAGTTACAGAGTCTGGATTTTTGTTATCATGTCTTTCTACGCTACTCAAGGATGCCAAAAGCTAGAGATACTATGATGGAGGCATGATTATTTTTCTTTGTTTGCTATTTGTGGATTAAACTTTAGTAATGTGAAGCCTTGTCTAAGGACCTGATCAGCAAAAGATCATCGAGGACATCAAAGGTATAACACGAACGGGGGCAATCCTTGCTTGTTGAAATGCAGGAAGTACTCCGGTCATCTAGATTCAATTTTGACTAGATGCTTGTATTAGCTTGCTAAATCACAATCCATGTAAGCGATACTCAGGTCATCTCGGTTCAATTATACCTCGATGCTTGTATTCACTTACAACATTTTAGAAAATGTACCAAAAACAAACTGCCCAATGATGAAATAAAGCACTCCAATAGCAAAGCATCCATCCTATATCCATTTATACATCCATACCATACCCCATGCAATAAAGATCCAACAATGCAGAGTATCAATGTTTACAAAAGCTTGCGAGTCCTTCTATCGAGTTTTTCTTCTATCAATCAGATTTCTATCTATCATCAGCTCTTTCATCCTTGTCCAGTCAGTCTGCGCAATGATCCAAATGCAGGTCCATCCTTAATCCATATCAATCATGTCAAGTCAATCTTGCACAAATGATCTAATCACAATCCGTGGTCTTGATCCTCGTCTGGTCGTAAACCAACTCGATCAGTTAATCAATCAATTGTCTTATACAAGATGTAACATTGTCGAAATCAGACCAATACACGCGTCTTACAAGACATGCTTCATTTCCTGAAACCAGACACTATCCTTCATGTTGCTCTAGGAATCTATCATTCCCTGCCATGACAACACGCCTGCTGTGTTGGTCTAGGGATATATCGTTCCCCACCATGACAACATTGTCGTATATCGTTATCAATATATCGTTGGTTTACTGCTTGACAGGGGCAATACCTTGTTTGTTCTTGTATCATTTGTGCATACTTGCTCGCTTGCTTGTGTGTGTCATCATTCTTCTTGCATCACGTATCATTCGACTCTTTTCTTCATCCCTTTTCCTCCAACCTATCCTAACCCCTTCGTCTTCGTGAGATTGTCCGTCTCTGAAACTTTCACCCTTTTTCCATCCAATCTCCCGAGGGGGCATCCTATCATCATTAAACTTGTACTAGGGGCAAACTGGAGCATGTATCATCATTCAGACTATTGATTTCTTTGAAGCAACGCTGTAAACTGCATTGCATCAAAGAGGGGCAAAATGTATACGCCTAAAAATGACATGATTCATCCTAAATAAATATTCTAAATTTATTTAATCGATTCACTATTCCATAATTAAATAAAATCTATTTATTTAATTAAAATTTTTCTAAATGTCCTACACAATTAAATAATCATAAATTATTTAATTAATCCAAATTCCTCTATCCTAAGTTCTAAATTCAAAAATCCACCTCACCTTTACACCTCACCTTTTCCACCTCACCTTGTCCACCTCATCAGGTTGCACATGTAATTAAATATATTTAATATTTAATTACCTATTTTTCTCTCACCCACATGGCCTATTTCTTCTCAAATCAGAAGTTAGTTAACTAATCAATCGAATCTGTTAACTAATTAGTCATTTGAGTTCACTGGTCAATCTATTCTGTTGACTCCTCAATCAACCCAGTTCACTGGTCAATCAATTCAGTCAATCCCATAATCCACTCTTCTAACTGATCAATCAAGTTTGTTAACTGATCAGTCAATGGAGTTAAGTCTCCAATCAATTTTGTCACATCCCCTCTTTCATGATGAAGCTGGGACACTTGTCACATTTCTACTGGTTGCACATTCCTCAACCATCCTCAGCCATTGATCTTCATATCTCCTCTCAACCGTTGATTCTCATTCTTCCAAGTCTATAAATGAAGCTTCATCCCTCCATTCTAATCATCTAGGCTTTTGACATCGTTACTCTGCAGAAATATCACCAGCGCGCCTTTGGCACCCTTTTGTCATCTACAAGCTTGAGATCACATACTTGCATTGGAGCTCATCTTCATTGCATATCACCATAGCCATTCACCGTCGACTTCCTACAAACAGCTAAAAAGATTGCACTCTCTGAGGGCTCATCTCATCTGCAAAAGGATGATTTGTGATAGGCGAACAACAGAAGTTTAGAAACGGGAAAGGTTTGCTCTGTATTTGTTCATTGCTTTGTTTATTGAATCCTTCTTCTTTCACTATTCTGTTGATGTTTGGGTCTTGTTTAATTCATTTGATTGATCACTATTTTACCCTTACAGTAACATTTCCTACCAAAGACTCTGAAATACTTCATAGTGGGAGTGATGCCAAACAAGAGTTCATAAGGAGTCTTACCAGTATTGCTTCTGATTTGTACATGTTTAAGAGTATAGACTGCAGTGCTAACAGCTTCTCTCTAGTAGATCTGAGGAACATTTGCTTCCATCATCATGGTTCTAGATGCTTCCTGGATGGTCTGGTTCTTTCTCTTCACTACTCCATTTTGTTGTGGAGTCCTTGGAGCAGATAACTATCTTTTTATCCCATGTTTCTCACAGAATTCTATGAACTCATCGGATGTGAATTCTCCACCTCTATCAAACCTCAAGCATTTTATGTTCAATCTAGTTTCATTCTCTACCATAGCCTTGAATATTTTGAATTTCTCAAGAGCCTCTAATTTCTCTTTCAGAAAAGTCACCCACATCATCCAGGAATGATCATCAATTAATAACATGAAGTATCTATCACCTTGCACACTCCTGATTCTTGCCGGACCACATAGATCAGTATGAACTAAATCCAATAATCCGGTAGAAGATTGTTCCTTACTTTTGAATGATACTCTGCTCTGCTTAACCAACTGACATTCTTTGCACAAACTATTAGTAGGTTTCATCAATCTTGGAAGATCTCTTACAACCTGAGTATTTCTTATCTTGATGATGTTATCAAAATTCACATAACACATTCTCCTATGCCATAACCAACTCTAATCAATTTGAACAAATAAACTACTTTTGCCAGTACCAACCAAGTGGAAGATGTTACCTTTTGTTTGAGTATCGGATGCACTTAGAAGATCTTCTTTAGTCCTGTTGACTTTTTCCCAGACTGGATGCTTATTCCCAGATTTCCCTACAAGGTAGCCATCAGTGATCAACAGGATCTCTGGGCCAGGGGGTCAGCAGTATAGGAGATAGACTCTATATTTTATCTCCTCTTCTTCTTCAGGCTCTGCAAGACCTAGGGGGGTATTCCCTACTCAACATCCATGAGGATATGCATGCAAGGCTGGGATGTTGACAAAAAGCAGATGAATCCTCCTGTAAGTAGACCAAAACTGAAAGATAAGGGCAAAGGGGCTAGCTTTGGGCCTATTTGCAGTTGTAGACAGAGGACTGAGGTTCCTAAAACTAACTCTAATGTCCTAATGCTGGTTTTAGATTTTGCTTTGGAGTTTAAGTGTGGATGCAAAGCTGGATATGGTTATAACACAAACAAAGCATGATTGGTGCCTATTCAGGGCCTGGAGTCAGTAGACATACACCTGTGAATGATCAGCATGAACAACTAAAACTGGATTTCAAGGGGATATGTGTGATACCTGCCTTACAGGCATCTCCCAATACAAAGTGTTAGGTTATCTCTACTTATGGTATCCCTACTGCAGTATACTCTTCCCAATGTTCAACCTGAAAACAGTTTAATCTATCCCTTGAGTAGAAGTTAGAAGATCAGACAGTCAGCATAGGAATTCTATGCTCTAGAATCTAAACATTACCAAACATCCAGATTCAGAAGAAGAGTACATGCAATACTGGAGACAGAATTAACACAACACATGCTAAACAACATTTCTCATATAAGTTTAATCATGAAATCAGTGGGTTCATGCCAAAAACAAACAACAAGAGATACATAAACTCACAGGTAAGCTGTACAGAGCAACCAGATCAGCTTGCTATGCATTACAGAGCCAAAATCATCAACTTTCAACAACCCCCAAATGAACAACACAACCTGCTTATAATAGCCAGGTAGGTGTTCAGCAATTAATTACATGGTTGACCAAAATTTCGCCAGATACACAGTATCAGGAAAATGGCGCTCAAACACAACCAGATTGGTGCCCAAACTTGAATGCAGCAGGTAGGAGAGGAGACAGGAAGATTTCTCAAGCCCTGCGCCCCTGTCCGCTGATTGACACCTCCAGTCGGGTACAAGATCGACCCACGCCATCGCTCATACCTCTGCAACAATCGCCATTAATGGCGCACCAACCCGCGGCCTTGGGAAGATCATCATACAGACTATCGCAAGCATTTCCCGCCGAGACTCATCATCATGATGTTTGAAAATGCAGGATACCAATATCCCACATGCACCCCGCGATGACCTCAAAAACACTTTATATACTAGGTCATGAGCATATATCATGTCGGTGCTTTTGCTCCTGACGACACTAGTATAGACTTCATCATCATCATCATCCCCCAGCAGCATGATATCCTGTTGTTCGAAATATCACCCTGACGTCATCATGATATTTGAAATATACCCTTCATGATAATCGGCATAACCTGATCCATCGGAGGAACATCCTCCTGCTGAGCTTAAACAAAAAGTCTGGCCGATGAACATACTGATGACGTCATCATCATATCCTGCTGACGTCATCATCATATCTGCCTACTGCGCACCTCCTTATATCCGGATGACGTCATCATCATGTTTGCAAATATCAGGAGGTCATCACAAGATGATCAGTGTTAGAGATATGACCCCCGTGGACCTTGATGGCGTCATCATCATATTAACATCATCATGATATTCAGAAGACAACCGGATATTTGGAAATATCCTCCTGACGTTCAAACATCAGGTTGCACTGTAGCTCCACTGTAAGATCGGGGCGATAACTGAATATGATGATGCTGCTTGAAAAGATCACCCCCCGGAGATAACGCGTGAAGCCAACAGGCGGATATCTCCTTGATATCAGCATCATCATGATGCTCGAACAAACATATATCCGGGTGATATAAGAATATCACCCCCTCCTTCGAGAATATCATGATGCAGATAGGCAGAAAGAAAAATATCACCCTGATATACGGATGACGTCAGCATCATCAGGATGAGAAACAAAGAACAAGAAGTGATACAACATCATCAGGATGATATTGACCAAGATCATCCTGACGTTCAAAATATGATGACCCTAGTGAATATCGGGTCGCACTTAGAACTCTTCAACAACATCATCAGGATGATATTAACCAAGATCACCCGATGATAAAATATCACCCCGGCGAAATATCATGAAGGTAGAAAATATGATGACCTCCGCAAGCAGCAGGATGATAACTGGAAATATCATGATGATGACGACCCTTAGGAAAAAACAAGTCAGGTCGACAACTTAGAGAATAACCCCTTCAAGATATCGGGGCAACATCGTCATCATGTTTGAGCAAGGTGATATTCGGAAGATCACCGGATACTTGAAAAATCACCCCCGCAAGCAACTGAGGGCGCACTGTAGCTCACCAGTATCATCAGGATAATAAGCAAACATCACCCGACAGTTGAAATATGATGATGACGATGAGAAAAACAAGTCGACGAAGAACATGCTGATGAAGACCATCATCGAAGACAAGATGATGATGACGACCTCCTCCTCAGAAAAATATGATGCTGCAGCTGAAAAACGCTGAGGAGGTCCAACACTTAGAAAAATTGGGCAAGAAGATAAAGGCTTCAAATGAAGAAACCTCCTGATCATGACAAATCAGCCCCAGGTCAAAATAAGTGCTAACAGTGGCTCCGAATGGGGACGTGCAGGTGAAAACCTGCAGCGAGAACCAGATCTCCGGGCAGACCTGAAAAAAAGCAAAAAACGCGAGCTGTACAAGGCATTTACACTACATACATATTTCACAAATGTGCACAGCAACCAGATATTCATGCAAAATAGAACTTAAGGAATTGGCCATGCACAGGCAATTCCAGAATTTCACCATCTAGGGCCTGGAGGAAATAAGAATCCTCCCCATGAGTATTGCAAACCTGATATGGGCCCATCCATAAGGGTTGAAAGTTACCATGTTTACCCTTTTCCTGATCTTTAGCATTCCAGATAAGCACCAGATCATTGACTTGAAACTTCCTTTTTGTAGTTCTCCTGTCAAACTGATATTTCATATCCTGTTGTCTTTTGAGATTGATCTGGTGGGCTCTCCTTCTGTCTTCATCCAATGCAACCAGCTGATTCACTCTTTCTGTCATGGGATCTTCAATGTCCTCATCATTTTCCTGAATGAACCTGTAAACTGGTAGGAGATTATTTATGGGCAGTCTAGCTGATGCACCATACACTAGCTCAAAAGGTGACTTCCCAATAGCCCTTTTCACAGTCACTCTGTCAGCCCATACTGCTAAGTTCAACTTTGAGTCCCAAGCTCTCTTGTTCTTGTCCAGTATCCTCTTGACAATTTTCATGATGCTCTTATTGCTTGATTCTGCTTGACCATTTCCTTGTGGGTGATATGGTGATGTATATGACAGGTTTATCCCATACCTGTTGCAAAAATCAACAAACTCACCTGATCTGAAGCACATAGCATTATCAGTGATAATCTTAAATGGTACTCCAAACCTGATGATGATGTTCTCTAGTATGAATCTGTCACCACCTTACTTGTAGCTCTTTTAGTTGGAATGGCCTCAATCCATTTGGTAAAGTAGTCAGTTGCCACCAAAATCCAACTGTGTCCCCCACTTGATTTGTCTGCAATTTCCCCTATAAAGTCAATTCCCCATTGCTGGAATGGAGCATCCATAGGTACATTTCTAAGGGGCAAAGCACCATTATATTTCAGCTTTCCTGAGAATCTCTGGCAAGGGTCACACTTCCTTACTAACTTTTGTGCATCTGAAAAGAGAGTGGGCCACCAATATCCTGCCCTGAGAATTTTATGAGCTGTTGTTTGGGCAGTATAATGGCCACCACACAATCCTTTATGCATGTCAATCAAAATATTGTTAGCCATGTTCTTATCCACACATCTCAGCAGCACACCATCAGGATTTTTCCAGTACAGCTCACCTTGAACAACAACATACCTGATTGCATGTAGCTTCAGAGTCCTCTTTTGATTGTCACTGAAATGGGAAGGACAATTCAGATTTTGCAAATAATAGACAATATCCTTGTACCATTCAGATCCTGATACACTTACATTCTCATCTTGGACTGCATTAACTTGGCATGCTTCCAAGTTTGATTGTGCCATCATCTTGGCTAATCCTTGTCCCCTTATCAACTTAGTAACTTGTATGTCTATGTTGAATTCCTGCAGTTTGTTTATCCATCTGCACCTTCTTCCAGTCACCTCCTGCTGAGTGAATATGTCTTTGACTGCAGCATGAGGTACATATGCAATGATATATGACCCTACCAAGTATGGTCTGAAACTTTTGATGGCTCTAACAAGTGCATATGCCTGCTTTTCCATAATATCATACTTCAACTCAGAGGCCTGCAGGGACATACTGAAGAAAGCAATGGGCTGTTCAAAACCATCTTCATTTTTCTGTAACAAACATGCAGCTACAGTATGAAAGGAAGCAAATGAGAACACTTGGAATGGCCTAGAAAAATCAGGAGATTTAAGAACAGGGGCCATCTTAATTGCCTCTTTGATACTCTGAAATGATTCTGCTGCTTCCCTTTCCCAGTTGACAGTTGCATCCTTCTTCATCATCTTGGAAATGTTCCTTGTGATCTCTGCAAAGTTGGGAACAAATCTTCTAACAAAGTTTATCTGTCCAAAGAAGGACTGGACTCCTTTCACAGTTTTTGGTATTTGAATCCTGTCAATAGCTGCCACTCTCTCTGGATCTATCCTGACTCCATCCTTGGAAACAATGTGTCCCAGAAGTTTTCCTTCAACTACTCCAAAGGCACACTTCTTTGGGTTTAAAGAAATACCATATTCTAGTGCTCTTATGAAGATCTGCTCCAGATGCATACAATGCTGCTCTTCTTTCTTTGAGTAGGCAGTCAGGTCATCCTGATATATAGCCAGGATTGAATCAATCAGCCCTGCAAAAGCAACATCCATTGCTCTTTGAAATGTAGCACCTGCATTTGTTAGTCCAAATGGCATTCTAACATACACATATGTTCCCCATGGAGTGGTAAAGGCAGTCTTATACTATTCTGATTCTTTCACCTTTACCTGATTATATCCTGAAAATCCATCCATCATGGATAGGAGTTCACAACCAGTCACTTTCTGCAACATAGCTTCCATATTAGGCAATGGATAGTTATCCTTCAAAGAGGATACATTCAAGTTCCTGAAATCAACACACAACCTAATATCACCATTCTTTTTCCTGACTGGGACAAGGTTAGACACCCAAGTTGAATGTCTGATGGGCACAATTATTCCAGCTTCCCTGAGCCTTTTGAGTTCTTCTTGCATCTTGGGAGCTAAGGTTGGATTAATAGGTCTTTGCCTTTGTCTAAATGGCTTAGCTTCAGGCTTCAGTGGGATCTCATGCTGGAATAAGTCTTCTCTATAAGCTTTTAGGTCCTCATATGACCAGGCAAAAACATGTTTATACTTTTTTAGCAATGCAATCAGCATACTTCTTATGTGTGGCTTGAGCTGTTTGCCAATATATACCTTCTGAGGGGCCTGAGATGTCCCCAAATTTATTTCTTCTAAATCCTCCTCATTTGTGGGGGATGTCCTTGTGACCATTTTGTCTCTACTGTCAAAGGCTCTTTCCAAAGCCACTAACCCTCTAGGGATCTTGTTAGTCTTCAACTGAATGATCTCTTTTCCTACAAGAGTCTCTTTTCCATCTACAGTTTCTACAAAAGCTTGGAAATCAATCTGTTGGTTCTCATATTCATCTATGCAGTGCAAAAATTTCAGCAAATCCCTATCATCATTAAAAACTTGCCAACTGCATATGTTTTCTGGTATGGCAGGCCTAATTTTAACTTCTACATCTGTGACACCTGACAGAGTGATGTCATCTGGCCTTATTGCAACATTGGCTAAGAAATCAGCCATAACATTTTTTGACCTTTCTACCCAGCCAATTGAAAATGCATCAAATAACTCAATAGTATCCCAAACAGCATGCTTGTATTGTTTCAGTCTTTTATTCTTTGCAGCATACTTATTTCTGATTTGGGATACAATCAGCTCAGAGTCCCCAAATACTCTTAACATCTTAATCCCATGTTTGAGAGCAATATTCAGGCCTAAGAGTAAAGCCTCATATTCTGCAATATTGTTTGTGCAATCAAACCTCAGCAAGAAAGAGGATTTGAGGAGCTTACCAGTTGGAGACAGGAAAACAACTCCAGCTCCAGAGCCTTCTTTTGCACAAGCTCCATCAAAAAACATGGTCCATAAGCCTTGCTGACCCAGCTCATCAATGCAGATATTTTTCTTTTTATCTTCTGCATCATCTGAGACAACCTTGAAGTTATCACAGTCAGTGTCCACAAAGCATACCTGTTCATTTGCTTCTTGGTCTTCCACTGTCTCTGATGATCTTTGCTCTCTAATTAGCTTGACATCCCTGCCATTCATTGGAATCATGGCATATGACAGGTCCAGCTGCATGCTTCCACCAATTAGTGCTGCCCATCTTCTTGACAGCAGCATACCATATTGTGGCTTGATGTCAACCACTGTTATATTCATTTTGTATCTTTTTTCAGGGAATGCTGCCAGTTTGAAATCCACATCCTTCATGATTCCAATGACTGGTACCTCTCTGGCATCCATAGCATAACACTTCCCACATGCCTTGTCAATTTTTAATCCAGTTTGCTGCATGATAGCCAAAGGCATGACATTCGTGGATGCTCCAGAGTCAAGCATACAATTTCTAATTATTTTGCCATTTATAACCAGGGAAACATAAAATGGTTCCACCTGTGAAGGGCACTTTGTCATGGTCATTCCTAAATAGACTTCAGGAGTCTCATCCTCTTCATTACACATGACATGTTTCTCACCCTGGGTCTGATCATTTTGCTTGGCTTGAAAAGGTACCCCTGAGATTAGGGATATTGTCCTGTTCTTGATCTCTTCCACTTTCATGAGTTCCATAAGTGGAACAGAGACCTTTACTTGAGAGAGGATCTGGGCTATATCAAATGGAGCATAGTTTTGTACAACAGTTGTGGCTTGCTCCACAATCTTGCTTTTATCCTGAGCTGATTTAGTTTTCATTTTCATAGTTCCCTGATCATCATTCTTGTCTTGGGAACCTCTACTTTGATCTTCAGCCTGAGGGATTTTGTTTTCTGGTCCTTGAGATTCAGGACCTGCTCTGTATCTAAAGTTCTGTTTATTATTCACCCACTGCCTTTTTTGTGGTTCAGTTCCTCTATGACCATGCACCAGCTGACCTGCAGAAATGTCTTCTGGCTGATGTGGGCTGCCTACTTGATTTCTACCTCTGAGGTTGTAGTTGCTTTTGACCTGAGCAACTGCTGCAGCTGTGAAGGCTCTAATTTCCTCATCAGAAGGTCGTTGTAAGCTACTCAGAAAATTGTGTGAGTTCTGAGCATACACATAGTTATCTTCATCATCTTCATCATATGGGGACTGTTGGCAGACCTGAACCTGATGATCTGTATTGTCATCAGCATCATAAAGAGTATATCCATTACCTATGGACATCATGTTTACATCATCATCCTGCACATGATGTGGCTCATTGCACTCATTACAAGATGTAGCATTATCATACAAGGATTGAGCAATCATGCACTGTGACTGTGAATGTGGCATCTGACAGATTATACACCACGGAGCATCATCAGCAATATTTATAGTTTTCTTTAGGGGATCAGGAGTTTCCTTGACGTGTTGAGCCCTCTGATTTGTGTTGTTACGTTGGAATACAGGCTTACCATCATGCCAATTGGTGTTATAAGGCATATCATGTAATGATGGCCTCTTTTCCTGCCTTTGATAGACTTGCCTATCAGGACCCATCCCTTTTTCACTTCTAGCTAATCTATAGCTCAGGTCCTTAACAACATTTGCCAGTTTGTCTATCTTATCTTCAGGAGCAGATGTACTACCTTGAGTGTTCTGAGGCTTATTTGGATTCTGCAGAATTTTTACATCATCCCTTCTATTTGTCTTGCCTGATGCTTTCCTATTGTTTTCAATATTTACTGCAATTCTGAAAGCATCCCTGAGAGTGGCAGGACCTTTATCTCTTAGTCCATATGCAGTCTTTGCATCAAAGGCATTGATGTACAAAATTATGCACATTGGTTCATTTGGCCTCATATGATGTGGCAATTTGTTCAACACTTTAGTGAATCTTGCATTAAAGTCTGCAACCTGCTCATTTGACCCTTTTGTGATGCTGGTGAACTCATTTACAAAGAAGCTAGGGTCAGTTTTATCACCATATTGCTCCTTGAATATCCTTTTAAAATCATCCCATGATGATATGCTCCGGTCAGGCAGATTCCTGTACCATTCTCTTGCCTCATCTATTAAGGATTGCATGAATGACTTCATGAAAACATCCTCATGCTCAACCTCAAAATTATCCATGACATTTTGGAAGGCCTTTAGATGATCTTCTCCTGACACTGTATTGTTTCCTGAAAACTTAGGCACTTGCAGCCTCAGATGCTTGTCAATGGGGTTAGGATACCCAGGAATACCATCAAACACCAGCTGCCTGAATCTATCTAGCTGTATGGGCTGTCTGTTTGGCTGATTGACATTAACATTTCTGTTTGCATTCTGGTTTCCTGCATGGTTCAGTGGTATCCTAGCATCATTCACATTTTGTCTGTCATCATGATGCTGATGTTGCATTTCATATCTTTGCTGATGTCTTTGCATATTTGCATTTTCTAAGGTAGGAACTGAGTTATTTTGGGCAGTTCTCAAGGCTTGCACTTTCTGCTGTATATCATCTCTGATTTTCATGGCTTGTAGGTATTCTAGTTCTGCTCTTAGACTTTTGATTTCTTCAGCCAATTGTTCATCCTTAGGTCTGGAGGTAGATGGTCTCATACCATTTGGGTCATCATCTTCATCATCCCTCAGAGACTCTGCCTCTTCAAACCTTTCACTTGGGTCTAGAAAAGGGCGTTCTTGGAACACCTCTGACCTCATTCTTATACTACCACCCTGTTGCCTCTCATATGCACCTTGAATATCAGCTTCTGCACTTGAAAAATAAGGAGCATGCTGTCCTGATGGCCTAGGGTTATCTTGTACCTCATCACTTTTTCTGGGGGAGCTCTCATGACTAGCTGAGACAGTTCCCTTTCTTCTATACATCATTCTTTTTGTTAATGGTAACTCTTCAAATAGAGGATTTTGTTGGGATCTTCTCCCCTGCATATAAATTTCACTTTGACCGGTTGGGAGATTACTTCGGAGTCGCCAATTATTACTAGGAACTGTTTTCTTCTGAAAACCAGGGTTCTTTCACAAGGTTCCCCAGCGGAGTAGATTACTGTTGCTGACTCAGATGGGTCACATATATATCACTGGAGATGATTAGATAGTACCTTTACTTCTCAACTCCCTAGTGGAGTCGCCAATTTCTGTTGACTTTTTCCCAGACTGGATGCTTATTCCCAGATTTCCCTACAAGGTAGCCATCAGTGATCAACAGGATCTCTGGGCCAGGGGGTCAACAGTATAGGAGATAGACTCTATATTTTATCTCCTCTTCTTCTTCAGGCTCTGCAAGACCTAGGGGGTATTCCCTACTCAACATCCATGAGGATATGCATGCAAGGCTGGGATGTTGACAAAAAGCAGATGAATCCTCCTGTAAGTAGACCAAAACTGAAAGATAAGGGCAAAGGGGCTAGCTTTGGGCCTATTTGCAGTTGTAGACAGAGGACTGAGGTTCCTAAAACTAACTCTAATGTCCTAATGCTGGTTTTAGATTTTGCTTTGGAGTTTAAGTGTGGATGCAAAGCTGGATATGGTTATAACACAAACAAAGCATGATTGGTGCCTATTCAGGGCCTGGAGTCAGTAGACATACACCTGTGAATGATCAGCATGAACAACTAAAACTGGATTTCAAGGGGATATGTGTGATACCTGCCTTACAGGCATCTCCCAATACAAAGTGTTAGGTTATCTCTACTTATGGTATCCCTACTGCAGTATACTCTTCCCAATGTTCAACCTGAAAATAGTTTAATCTATCCCTTGAGTAGAAGTTAGAAGATCAGACAGTCAGCATAGGAATTCTATGCTCTAGAATCTAAACATTACCAAACATCCAGATTCAGAAGAAGAGTACATGCAATACTGGAGACAGAATTAACACAACACATGCTAAACAGCATTTCTCATATAAGTTTAATCATGAAATCAGTGGGTTCATGCCAAAAACAAACAACAAGAGATACATAAACTCACAGGTAAGCTGTACAGAGCAACCAGATCAGCTTGCTATGCATTACAGAGCCAAAATCATCAACTTTCAACAACCCCCAAATGAACAACACAACCTGCTTATAACAGCCAGGTAGGTGTTCAGCAATTAATTACATGGTTGACCAAAATTTCGCCAGATACATAGTATCAGAAAATGGCGCTCAAACACAACCAGATTGGCGCCCAAACTTGAATGCAGCAGGTAGGAGAGGAGACAGGAAGATTTCTCGAGCCCTGCGCCCCTGTCCGCTGATTGAAACCTCCAGTCGGGTACAAGATCGACCCACGCCATCGCCCATACCTCTGCAACAATCGCCATTAATGGCGCACCAACCCGCGGCCTTGGGAAGATCATCATACAGACTATCGCAAGCATTTCCCGCCGAGACTCATCATCATGATGTTTGAAAATGCAGGATACCAATATCCCACATGCACCCCGCGATGACCTCAAAAACACTTTATATACTAGGTCATGAGCATATATCATGTCGGTGCTTTTGCTCCTGACGACACTAGTATAGACTTCATCATCATCATCCCCCAGCAGCATGATATCCTGTTGTTCGAAATATCACCCTGACGTCATCATGATATTTGAAATATACCCTTCATGATAATCGGCACAACCTGATCCATCGGAGGAACATCCTCCTGCTGAGCTTAAACAAAAAGTCTGGCCGATGAACATCCTGATGACGTCATCATCATATCCTGCTGACGTCATCATCATATCTACCTACTGCGCACCTCCTTATATCCGGATGACGTCATCATCATGTTTGCAAATATCAGGAGGTCATCACAAGATGATCAGTGTTAGAGATATGACCCCCGCGGACCTTGATGGCGTCATCATCATATTAACATCATCATGATATTCGAAAGACAACCGGATATTTGGAAATATCCTCCTGACGTTCAAACATCAGGTTGCACTATAGCTCCACTGTAAGATCGGGGCGATAACTGAATATGATGATGCTGCTTGAAAAGATCACCCCCCGGAGATAATGCGCGAAGCCAACAGGCGGATATCTCCTTGATATCAGCATCATCATGATGCTCGAACAAACATATATCCGGGTGATATAAGAATATCACCCCCTCCTTCGAGAATATCATGATGCAGATAGGTAGAAAGAAAAATATCACCCTGATATACGGATGACGTCAGCATCATCAGGATGAGAAACAAAGAACAAGAAGTGATACAACATCATCAGGATGATATTGACCAAGATCATCCTGACGTTCAAAATATGATGACCCTAGTGAATATCGGGTCGCACTTAGAACTCTTCAACAACATCATCAGGATGATATTAACCAAGATCACCCGATGATAAAATATCACCCCGGCGAAATATCATGAAGGTAGAAAATATGATGACCTCCGCAAGCAGCAGGATGATAACTAGAAATATCATGATGATGACGACCCTTAGGAAAAAACAAGTCAGGTCGACAACTTAGAGAATAACCCCTTCAAGATATCGGGGCAACATCGTCATCATGTTTGAGCAAGGTGATATTCGGAAGATCACCGGATACTTGAAAAATCACCCCCGCAAGCAACTGAGGGCGCACTGTAGCTCACCAGTATCATCAGGATAATAAGCAAACATCACCCGACAGTTGAAATATGATGATGACGATGAGAAAAACAAGTCGACGAAGAACATGCTGATGAAGACCATCATCGAAGACAAGATGATGATGACGACCTCCTCCTCAGAAAAATATGATGCTGCAGCTGAAAAACGCTGAGGAGGTCCAACACTTAGAAAAATTGGGCAAGAAGATAAAGGCTTCAAATGAAGAAACCTCCTGATCATGACAAATCAGCCCCAGGTCAAAATAAGTGCTAACAGGTCCGAAGATTGTTTTCAGCATCTCTGATTTCATCTAGGGTACTCGGAACATTCTGTGGAGGAATATACTTCTTTGAAGCCATGACCCAATATTGCATTCCCATACATTGCAAGTGACATTCCATGCAACTTTTCCAAAGAGTGAAATTGGTTCCATCAAACCTCGGACTATCCTTCTT
This sequence comes from Cunninghamia lanceolata, assembly GCA_027924645.1. Taxonomy (NCBI): domain Eukaryota; kingdom Viridiplantae; phylum Streptophyta; class Pinopsida; order Cupressales; family Cupressaceae; genus Cunninghamia; species Cunninghamia lanceolata. Next base: position 17,038,488 of record BSBN01000001.1, read on the forward strand.
GTAGGACAACATCCTAGATCTCCTCAAGTGGTTAAGCTCCTTTTAGAGGAACTTAGCTCTCATACCAATTGTTAGATTCAAGATAGACAACTAAGAGGGGGGGTGAATCAGTTGTTCCAAAACTTACTTCTTATTAATCACTTGAATTCTCTTTGTAATTCAATAGGATAATTATAAATCAATCATGCAATAATTCAAGAGAAGAAACACATTAACGCATATGACGCCAAGATTTTAATGTAGAAAACCCAGTTAAGGGAAAAACCATGGGGTGACTAACCCAAGATTATATTCTTTGTTAAAAGAATAAGGAGAACAAATGGCACATGACAATTAGGGCTCACTGCCCGAGCACACTGTTCACAAGAGGCCCACTACCTACAAGAGACACACTGTCTACAGAATAATAAATATTACATAGTTGAACTGAAGAATAGCATCTTCACCATGCTTGAGTCAGTTCCATTTAAGCCCAATACTTCTGCTCTGCTCCTCTCTACCACACACTCATCTCCACCAGGTACCTTTTAAATGACTTCACAACCTCTTATTTATACAAGACATTTTACTTTGGGATAATCATCCAAGTCATCATACATTACAGAGCAAATACATAAATACAAAATGACTAATTATAAAAAGACTTCACGCGGATCAACACGCTATCGACCACACAGATCTGAGACTTCAATCTTCCTTTAGGAACATGCTATTCTTCACAAAACATCTTCAAGATCATCCATAGGATGTGTAACTCATCCGGTCGGCCAAACTTAGGAAGAACATCATTATTCAGAAGTAATTCTTCAATTACGAGCTCAATCTTCAATGCAGACCGCCAACACGAACTAGACACAATCCAAAGACCTCCACAAGCTTGCCTGAATCACTAAGAACATCCACTCTACTTCTGCTTATTGAAATCTTTCTCTCCTTCATCTGAAAGCTCAAGAACACAGTCTGTCATCACTGTCATATTGGAATAGATGTTTACAGACCTCCAGACCATGAACCAATTGAGTTGTCAATTCACATTGACTTCTTAAACACTCCACCAAATCTACAAAACAAGATATTGCATTTTCGGATCTCACCGAACCTATCTGTGACACTCTGTCACCTCTGAACATTTGCCAGAACCGATTTTACTCAAGTGGCCATAACTCCTTCAGATCTTCATGCGAACCTCTCAAATCTTTACTGCATCATCTTAAGACACATATCTACAAACCCTTTGATGCGTATCCTCTAATCTTCATCTTAGCTGGGACCTTTACCTCACTGTCTTCACTGTTCTTCTTTGTTCTTGATAGGACTAATTTTCTCAATATCCTCAGCATACAACTCATCCAATCCTCATCATCAATGCAATAGGAGTATGTTGACATCAATGACAACACTGGTTAGGCCCATACTTGCAACACAGAGCTCACTGCTCAAAAGAGGCTCACTACCTATAGAATTTATTTTTAATACAAAAGGAATTAACTAAGAGTTAGCATCTTCTTCATGCCTGGTTCAGTCTCTTTGAATGCTTGCAAAACTTCTCACAAATACTTATTCACTATCACTTCATCCCTTATTATTCTTGTTCCTTTGCTTCTGCTCTTCTCTGCTCTGCCTCTAATCCTTTCTTTGGATTTATTGTTTCGCACAAAGATGATATTTTCAACAACTCAACTACATGCCTTTATATGCTTCATCAACCTTGGGATAAACATCAAGGTTAGCATTACAAGTATTTGACTTAATGTGATTCACTAAGTTGTCGGCCAAACATAGCTGGGACTCAAGTCTTCCTTGATCAATATGCCACGCTCCATTGAATTGCTCTTAGATCATCTGCAACACTCTTGAATCATTCGATCAGCCAAGACTGGGAAAAATAGAAACACTAAGAAGGAAATCTTCACCAATGAGCTCAAACTTTAATGTGGACCTCCAACATAGCAGTCACATGATCCAGAGACCTCCACAAGCACATTAAATTCAACAAAAACATTCGTACTTCTCTACATCATCAGAATCACTTGCATCTTCATCTGAAACCTCAAGAACACTATCTGCCATGACTATCACACCAAAAAGATTGCTTACAGACCTCCAAACCACGAACCACTTGAGTTGATGATACACACTAACCTCCCAAACATGCCTCTAGATCCACAGATCATCATTTTATATTTCTGGAACAATCCAGACCTCTTTCCTGTCACTTAGTCTCTTCTAAACATTGCAAAACCCTATTCTACTCAGATGGCCATAGCTTCTTCAAATCAACATGTGGACCTCTCAAATCTTGACTGGAGCTACTTCACACAATCCTAGATACACAGCCATATGGTCCGCATATATTGAGCTTTATTAATTTTTTCAATATCCTCAACATTTCAGTCTTCTGAACAGGTAACAAAATGGAATACAGTTGACACCAATTGTAACAAGGATATGTTGACATCAATGACAACACCGATTAGGCACATATTTGCAACAATCTCCCCCTTTGTCATTGATGGCAACATATGATGTGAAAAATTGATTCAACCATCAAGACAAGAACTTCTCCCCCTTTCTCTTACTTCTGCAACTACTTTCTTCACTGCTCCCCCTTTCATCAACAACTAGTTTTTCACAAGATTTCTCTCCCCCTTTGACATCAATGGCAAAGGGCACATATTTGCAATCTTTTCTCCCCCTTTTTGTTTCAAACTGATCTCCAAAATTTGCATACTAACTACTCCTCCTGAGTAGTATCACCTTAACATCAATCTGGATCACAAGATATGATTTGTGCATTCCATCGAACTAATGCACCTTGGTGCATCTTAGTTCAGAATGGGAGGGGTAATAACCCCTAACTTCTCTCTAAGATACTTGAACATATCCTTAGGCAAAGGCTTGGTGAAAATATATGTAATTTGATCCTTTGAAGAAACAAACTCCATTTTGACTTCATTCTAACTTACTTTCTCTCTCAAGAAATGAAACTTGATGGATATGTGCTTAGTCTTTGAATACAACACCGGATTCTCTGAGATGTTAATTGAACTTGAATTATCATAGAAGATTGTAACAGGTTCTTCAAACATAATTCTGATATCTTTTAGCATTTGCTTCATCCACAAGACTTGAGTACAATTGGTTGATTCTACTATATACTATACCTCTGCAGTAGACAGAGATATTGCCTCCTACTTTTTTCTCAACTAAGAAACCAATCTCCTTGCCAAGAAGAATGCACCACCACTAGTGCTTTTTTTGTCATCCACATCTCCTGCCCAATCAACATCTTTATATGCATGAAGAGTAAAGTTATTATCCTTTGGATACCATAAGCCATAATCAAGTATCCCTTTAAGATATCTAAAAATTCTCTTGACTACTACAACATGGGATTCTCTAGGATCAGCTTGAAATCTAGCAACAAGTCCAACTGCATTCATGATATCAAGTCTGGTTTGAGTCAGATAGAGCAGTCCTCCAATCATTGATCTATACCTTTTTTGATTTGCCTTAGGGGAGTCATCATCTTTACTCAACTTGCATCTGGTTATCTTAGGTGTACCTACTAGCTTTGAATCTTCCATTCCAAACTTCTTCAACAATTCTCTCACATACTTAGACTAAGATATGAAGATACCCTTATCTGACTGAGTGATTTGCAGACCCAGGAAGAAATTCATCTCACCAAACATGGACATCTCAAATTCACGTTGCATCTGATCAACAAATGTTTTGCACATGCTCTCATTTTCACCAAAAATGATATCATCAACAAATACCTCAACAATCAGAATATTATCATGATCAATCTTGAAGTAAAGATTATTGTCAGTAGTGCCTTTGTTATATCCTAGCTTTAGCAGATACTTATCTAATCTTGCATACCAGGCTCTTGGGGCTTGTTTCAGTCCATATAATGCTTCCCTCAACCTACAGACCATGTCTTTATAATTAGACAACTAAAATCCTTCTGGTTGCTCAATGTAGACTTCTTCTTCTAATTCTCTGTTTAGGAATGTTGACTTGACATCCATCTGATAGACCTTGAAATCTTTAAAAGCAGCAAATGCAAGAAATAATCTAACTGCCTCTATTCTTGCCACCGGAGCAAAAGTTTCTTTAAAATCAATTCCTTCCACTTGAGAATATCCTTTGCATACCAACCTTGCTTTGTTTCTTACAACTTCACCATCTTCATTTAGTTTGTTCCGGAAGACCCATTTAGTTCCATTCACATTTTTGTCCTCAGGTCTAGAAACAAGATCCCAAGTGTGAATCTTTTTAATTTACATTAATTCTTCTTCCATTGCTTTTACCCAATTTTCATCATTGCAAGCTTCACTTACTGATTTTGGTTCAATCTTTGAAATCAAACAAATCTCTTCTTGATCTTCAGTAATTCTTCTCCTAGTTCAAACACCTTTATTTCTATCTCCTATGATCTAATTTTTAGGATGATTCATCCTTACATACCTAGGAGTTTTGGGATTTGCTTGAACTTCTATCCTCAACTTATGTGTTATCCTCTTGAGTTACTAGATTTTTCAAATCAATCTGGATCTGAATCTGAGTTTGCACTTGCCTTTCTTGACTTGGGTTTTCATCCTAATCATCTGAATCATATCTGCAAGACTTGGAATGTCCTTCTTTGCTCTCATCAACTCTGGCATTAGCACTTTCAACAATCTTTTTCAACCTCTTGTTAAAGCATCGGTATGCTTTGCTTTAAGTAGAGTAACCTAGAAATATTCCTTCATCACTTCTTGCTTCAAACTTGCCTAGATCCTCATCTCTTTTGATATAGCATTTACTACCAAAAACTCTGAAATATCTCACAGTAGGAAGATGACCAAACCAGAGTTCATAAGGGGTATCAACAGAATTGCCTTTCATCTGCACCTGGTTGAGAGTGTAGACATCAGTACTCACAACTTCTCTCCACTAAACTTGTGGAACATTTGTTTCCATCATCATGGTCCTGACAGCTTCTTGAATGGTCTAGTTCTTTCTTTCCACAACTCTATTTTACTGAGGAGTCCTAGGAGCAGATAACTATCTTTTTATTCTATGCTTTCCACAGAATGTATCAAACTCACCGGAAGTAAACTCTCCACCTCTGTCAGATCTCAGACACTTTATCTTCACACCAATCTCATTTTCCACCATAACTTTGAACAATTTGAATTTGTCAAGAGCTTCTAATTTTTCTTTTAAGAAGGTTACCCACATCATCCAAGAGTAATCATCAATCAACAACATAAAATATATGTCTCCTTGCACACTCCTAATTCTAGCAGGACCACATAGATCAGTATGCACAAGTTCCAACTATCCACTTGAAAATTGTTCTTTAATTTTGAATGAAGTTTTGTTCTATTTACCTAATTGACACTCTCTACACATGCTATTAGGTTTCACAAGTTTTGGAAGATCTCTCACAGCCTGAGTAGAACTTATCTTGACAATGTTATCAAAATTTACATGACACATTCTCCTATGCCATAACCAACTCTAATCAATCTGAGCAATCAAGCAACTCTTACTATAACTACTTAAATGAAATATGTTACCTCTAGTTTGAGTACCAGATGCAATTTCAGTTCCAGAGCTTTCCAGGATTCTACATTTTCCATCCATGAACCGGAGATCATAACCCTTGTCAACCAACTATCCAACACTAAGAAGATTATGCTTTAGTCCTTCCACATAGAGAACATTATTAGTGTTATTCTTACCATCAAAAGAGATGGATCCTCTGCCACAAATTTTAGCAACTGAGTTGTCTCCAAATTTCACAATTCCACCTTCATATTTTTCAAAACTTACAAACTTACTTTTATCACCTGTCATATGATGAGAACATCCTCTATCAATCACCCATTCATCCTTTTCAACAACCTAAGCAGCCAAGGCACTTTCCACATTTACACAGCTAGTAGATTCAATAGACACCTGATCTTCTTCTTTGATAGCAATGAACACCCAATCACCTTCAGTGGAACCTCCATGATCAGATTCATCATCTATGACTCCCTCTTCTCCAGCTTCTTGGACATAGTAAAATTTCTTCTGATCTTTATATCTGTTAGGTTTTGTCTTTGAAAATCTTTCCGGACATCTTGAGGCAAAATGACCAATCTTATTATAGGCAAAACATTTGAGCTGCAACTTTCCTTCATGCTTATGGATCCTCTTGGCATTATTTTGGCAATAAGAGCTTCAAGTTCTGTAGACTTAATTTCATCATCTTCAAGATCCTTCCTTGCTTTTGCAAACCTATTTGATCTTCCTGAAGAACTTTCACCCAGATCATATCTTTGTTTTCCATATACACTGGCCTTAAATGTAGATTCAGACTTAGGAAGAGAATCACCAAACTCACTCATTTCAAATACTGAAAGCTTACCAACTAACTGATCCCTTGTAACAGTTGTCACAGTCTTGATTTCTTCAATGGCTGCAACTTTATGCTTGTATGTTGCAGGTAAAGATCTAAACACTTTGGCAACAATCTCTAATTCTTCCAATACTCCACCAGCATTTCTAATACTAGTCACAAGTTCATTTACTTTCTGCATGTAGGAAGTAATGTTTTCATCTTCACTCATTATCAACCTTTCATATTTACCCTTCAGGCTCTATAGCTTGGCACATTTGACATATTTGTCACCTTCATACAGATTTTCCAACTTTTTCCAGATTTTATGGGCAGTTTTCAAATCCAGGACATTTTCTAATTCTGTATCAGTCAGGGCACTCAACAATGCTTCTTTGGCTCAAATATTGTGTTTAGCATCTCTGAGTTTGTCTAGAGTTGTAGGGCCATTGTTTGGAATCTTATACACATTCTTAGTTATCGACCAAAATACATCGCCCATACATTCTAAATGACATTGCATGCATGCCTTCCAGAGGGAGTAATTTGTTCCATCAAATCTCAGACTTTCCTTCTTATAAATTGACATCTTGGATCTCCTCAAGCGGTCAAGCTTCTTTCAGAGGATCTGGCTCTGATACCAATTGTTGGAATTAGGCCAGACAACTGAGAGGGGGGTGAATCAATTGTCCCACAAAATTAACCTTTTCTCTTTTTAAATTTCTTTCACAACTTACAAACAGATTAATGATGTAAACATTAAAGCATGAAACAATAACACATGAGAAGAAACACAATTTACACACTTGACACCAAGATTTTTGACATGGAAACCCAGTTAAGGGAAAAACCATGGTGGGGGTTAACCCACAAGATTCGTACCCTGTTAAAAGTACTTAAAAATTAGAAGGCACACTACCCAGGGCTCACTGCTCAAAAGAGGCTCACTGCCTATAGAATTTATTTTTAATACAAAAGGAAATAACTGAGAGTTAGCATCTTCTTCATGCCTGGTTCAGTCTCTTTGAATGCTCACAAAATGTCTTCTCATAAATACTTCTTCACTATCACTTCATCCCTTATTGTTCTTGTTCCTCTGCCTCTAATCCTTTCTTCAGATTTATTATTTCACACAAGGATGATTTTCAACAACTCAACTACATGCCTTTATATGCTTCATCAACCTTGGGATAAACATCAAGGTTGGCATTACAAGCATTTGACTTAATGCGAATCACTAAGTTGTCGGCCAAACATAACTAGGACTCAAGTCTTCCTTGATCAACATGCCATGCTCCATCAAATTACTCTTAGATCATCCACAACACTCTTGAATCATCTAGTCGACCAAGACTGGGAAGAACAACAACACCAAGAAGGAAATCTTCACCAATGAGCTCAAACTTTAATGCGGACCTCCAACATAGGAGTCACATGATCCAGAGACCTCCACAAGCACATTAAATTCAACAAAAACATCTGTACTGATCTAAATCATTAGCATCACTTACATCTTCATCTAGAACCTCAAGAACACTGTCTGCCATGATTGTCACACCAGAAAGATTGCTTACGGACCTCCAAACCATGAACCACTTGAGTTGATGATACACACTGACCTCCCAAACATGCCTCTAGATCCGTAGATCATCATTTTATATTTCTAGAACAATCTGGACCTCTTTCCTCTCACTCTATATCTTCTGAACATTGTAAAACCCGATTTTACTCAGATGGCCATAGCTTCTTCAAATCGACATGCAGACCTCTCAAATCTTGACTAGAGCTACTTCAGACAATCCTCTACATAGCCATATGGTCCGCATATATTGAGCTTTATTAATTTTCTCAATATCCTCAACATTCTAGTCTTCTGAAAAGGCAACAAAATGGAATACAGTTGACACCAATGGCATCAAGGATATGTTGACATCAATGACAAGACCAATTAGGCACATATTTGCAATAGGTGTAAGTGGTACCAATGTTCGTATGAGTGTTAGGCATAACATTGTTGTTTTGACCATTTGGACCCACATATTGTTGATTCAAGGTATTGTTATGAGTGGCGTTGACATTTGTATGGGCATGGGATACGACATTATTGTTTTGATTTTGCGGATCTATGTATTGATGGTTCAAGATGTTGCTGTGTGCAGACCCAAAGTTTGTGTTTTGGCCATTAGGATCAACATATTGTTGATTCAAGGCATTGTTATGAGTGGCGTTGTTGTTCGTGAAAGCATTGGGTGTGATGTTATTGTTTTGATTTTGTGGGTCTATGTATTGATGGTTCAAAACATTGTCATGTGTAGACATGGTGTTGGTGTTTTGACCATTTGGGTCCACGTATTGTTGATTCAAGGCATTCATGTTGTTTTGACCAAGGGGATCTATACTTGAATTGCCTACATTAATTAGAGGTCCAAGATTCAAATTTGCATTTGATGTGGTGTTTTGTCCCCTAGAAGTCACTATGCACATCTTTCGTGTCCTCTTATTTTGATTCATGTTCATTGAGGCAAAAGGAAGTTCAATAGTTGGGAAACAACATTCATATTGGTATCAAATGTTGCATGGGATATCGTGGAATCTTACGATGCTTGCCACGCAGGGATAGTGACAAGATCTTGTGTTGAATTTATATGGCTAGAAGAAGGTGTCATTTGTCCTTGGCTTTGAGTGACATTGTTGGATGGTGACCCTACAATCATGTTGATATCTACCCCGGGAGGAAGCCTTGTACCATTTTGCAATAGTTTCATGAGGTAGCTTTGTGTATTTGTGCTAATCATCTCATATAAGATTTGCAACATCCTAGGGTCCTAGGATGCTTCTTTGATTTCTTGTTGCGTTATTCCTTGGTCTTCTTCTTGTAAAAGGATGTTCTCAAAGGGATTACTCATATTGGATAAAAATCTCATGGTGTTTGTGAGGTGTTCTAAGGATTCTCCCTTTCTTTTATTTTGCAACCTTGTCTTGACCATATAAGACCTACTAGTTTATGGGATAATGAACTTATCCTAAGGATGAAAATGCAATGTTTCTATGCTATGTTTTTGGTATTTTTGGATGAGATGGCAATCCAAGGTGAGAATGCACTATGTAATGTTTTTGATCTCTAAGTATGCCTAATGATACTAAGGATGAAAAGATTTTTTTGGTATTTTCTAAAGTTGGAAATGAGTTCTAGCTAATGGAAGTTGTCTAAATGTTTTGGTATTTTATGAAAATGGGAAGGGAGATATGTTTTTGGTATTTTCTTGGAATGTTTGGGAGTGTAACTAAGGTGTGGAATGTGTCTATACCTTTGAGATGCAACTAAGGGAATATGCCCAAGACTATAGAAGAGGTTAATGAACTTAATCTTTGAAAAGTTTAGCTCCAATAGGATACTATTGTCTACTAATGACTTTAAAAGTACTAATTGGGTTTATGAAGACCTTGGAATGTTGTGAGAATAATGGTTGATTAAAGTGAGCTCGTGAGTTAGAGACTTCACTTTGGAAGGTGGACTTAAACTAGTCTAGTGAGTATTAGGCCCACCTTGTGATTGATTGGATCGAAATGATACCAAGGTCTTTTGGTCCAATTTTGTACTTATGAAGTAGTCACACTTTGATGATTTCTCCTTATGTTTAAACTTTAGGAAGATTAATTTTGTAATCCTCTATAGATGTCTAGGACTGAAATCGTGATGTTCTAAGGTTACCTAAGTGATATGGACAATATGGGAGTGAAATCTAATTCTAAAAGAATGGTGTTTGAGTATGCAACCTAATCCTAAGAAGGTGAAATGATTTTGCAAATGGATCCTAAAGGGATGAATTTGAAATGGATGAACAAAACTTGTAGGCCTAAAATGTTTTTGATTTGGTTGCAATCAGATTTGATAGGGAGAATAATGTTTTAAAGGATCCCCTAAAGTTTTCTATTTGTAGGCGTATGAGTTGCGCAGGCCTGCAGAGGCATTTCACTATTTCTTATGCATTGTAGGAAACTTCTTATGTGTTTCACTAAGTTGTAGATGCATTTCACAGTCTATGAGGAGCCTAGAATTAATATTCTAAGTTTGTTTGAAAAACCAGAAAACACATCACACATAAAAACACCCAGCATTCAGTTTTGGCTGTGACTCTTGATGTTTTGCATTTTTTATGAGTTTTGAAAAGCACTTGCAAACATGCACAAACCTAGGCTAGTCAAAGATACTACCTGTTGAGTCCCCACTCATATTTCTCCAAATACTCAGACAAGGCAGACAACTAGAAAATTTGGTGACTCTGGCTCCCCCTTACATGGCATAGGCACACTGACTTCTCTTACCCTTCGATCCTAGGGACTAAGGGAATTCTTGTCTCCACAATGAATAGTACACGTGGGGCGGCTTCAGAGGTCTAACCTCTTGCACCAGCAATTAAAAGGGATTTTGGCCACTAGCATAAATGGTTATTAGTGAATATTCAGGGGACCAACACGTTATGAGCATCTAGTAAGCTACTTATAGCTTTAACTAGTCCTACTAGGAGTGTCATATATGCAAGGTATGCCTCCTTTCAAACTAGCACTATAATGTAAGTGTTGATACCAGTTTGGACTTGGCTTTCACCTTATCCTATTTTGTATAGTGGACCGAATGAAAGTACTGCTCGAGGTCATTCCCTTGGGGTGAGTACCTCTTTTCCTACCAAGGCAGACCTCTCTTAAAGGGTGAAAAAAGTGACCTAAGTATAAAAATACTTTTGATCCCCAAGTTCATACAATGATGCGAGGGGAGAGCATACATATTTTTGACTCTAGCCACAGTAGACAATGTTCGTTTTAACCCTTAGTCTTTTTAGGTGTGGTGTGATTTATGCAAGTGTGGTGAAGAGATTTTGATTCCCAAGATCACCAAAGGTGCGAGGGAAGAGCATACACTTCTCCACTTCACAAACAAAAATCACCAAGCATGGCAAACAATGATGCAATTTGTTTTTATCTTTTTAAATGAATGAAAAATGCAAGTTTTTCTAAACCAAATGAGTGTGATATGCATATTTGTTGTTCTTTTTAATTGAATGTGTGGAAGATGCAAGATTGTTGTTCTTTTTAACCAATGAAATGTGAATATGCAAGGTTGTGGTTCTTTTTAGCCCAATGAGTGTGGTTCGTTTTAATCCAAATGAGTGTAGGAGCAAACAAATTTGTGTTCTTTTTAACCCAATTTAAAATGTTCCTAAACTAACCACACACACAAAGGAAATGAAATAAAATCATGCAAAAATAGATTAATGATTTTAACCAAGGTTTTCCTCCAATGCCACAAGATGCAAACCAGAGATTAGTAATAGAGAATAAACCCTAACCTTACTATGTAAACAAAAAAAGGTAGAATGAAAGAAACTTAAAAAAATTATTATTTACCAGTCGCATGCAGTGCAATAAGGTGTAGAGGCATCACACAGAATGGCGACTATGTCACATAGAAAGGTGACTGCATCGCATGAACCTGCGCAGGCATCACACTATTTCTACAAGTAAAAATTAACAAAAAAAAACCTAACAACGAGTGAAAAATGTCAAACCCTAGGGCTGTAAGGTTGCTTCCTGGATGCTAAAAAGATGATAAGCTTTCAAACACTCACAAGATATACCCAAATGTTCAAACAAGTTAGCAAGAAACCCTAGATAAACACCCTTGAAATGTCAAACCCTAATGCTTTGAAAAACCCTAGTGAGATAACTAACATGAACCAGAGAGTTAACAAAGCAAACAGAGCTTCAAAAATAGGTTAGACTCCTGTAAAATCAACTGGGTTAGGCTGATAAAAACAAAATAACAATATTCTACCCTAAACACAGTCGCATGCATCACAAAGTCCTTGGGTGCATTGCAGACTCCAGAGGAAGCATCACGTCGTATAGCTAACGTGTCACATGAAGCAGCTTAAGTGTCGCACGAACTAGCTTATGCATCACACTGTTCCTACAAATTCAAAAACACAAAATTTGTGGAATGTACGGTAGTTCATGTTAGGTTCACCAGATGAAGTCAGGGAAAAACACTCTAAAAACCCTGCAAATAGTATTTTCCAAACCCTAACTACCCACTAGAACCCTAGTAACCTAGAATCAAGCAAGCAAAGCATAAAACATAAAAACCCTAGGCTAATAGTGCAAATCCTCCATTATTTCTATCAAGCTATGCTTCACTAATGCACTCAGATTTGCAAACCTGCAAATTCTATGAAGAGCTCAAGGGTTGACAATGGCAAGGTCAAATTATTCAAGTGGTAAGATGTGAAAATGAGAGGGAGAGGGTGGTTTTATAGAAGAGGGAATTGGAATGAATGGTTGTGATCATGAGTTGACTTTGGAGCCAAAATCAAGGGTTGTGATTGATTAAGGTTCCTAGCCACTAGATGATAAAAGATAATTTTTTATTAGAGGAAATGGTGAGGTGGGAAATTATTTAAAAATTAAATAAATTGTATGCCTTTATTTAATTTATTTGAGGAAGGGGTAATGTAATGGGATTTTAATTAAATAAGTGAGGACTTATTTAATTAAGGTAAGGTTCATAATTTAAATAAATAGGTATTTATTTAAATTAAAGAGGGAATGTGGACGTTGGAACAATGAATAATTAAATAATAATTAAATTATTTAATTATAGAGGAAATTAGAAGAAAATAGCTTAAGTAATTAAATAAATAAAATGCATTTAATTAAAAGCGTAAGAGAGGAAATGAATTAATTAAATAATTAAAATTATTTATTTAATAGCAGAATATGAAATTAAGATGAATTATGTGCAAAAATGGCGTTCACAGGCCCAGGACATTTTTAAGTGTTTACAAATCTTTCCATTGATTTCCAATACTAAAATAAAATGATGAAAATCTATTTAATTTCTATTTAGATTAAAGCAACTAGATATTCAATCCAAATCTTTCCTTTCAAATAAAACTATTGACTAAAAAAACAAGCCTTTTTCACAAACGCAAAAATGACAATTTCTTTTTCTAATTGACATGTAGATTTTTATCTTTTTACAATATATATCTTGCCTTTTTACAAAAATCAATACTTTTTCCGTAAAACTAAAACAACAATTTCTTTTTCTATTCAATATACAAATTTTTACATTTTTATAATATAATATAAATATATTGTCTTTTAATACTTTCTTTTAATAAATCAATTTATTCTTTTAAACAAAACAAACAATTTTATTCATTATATATTTACCACTATAACTATCATTATTTATTTCTTATACACAATTGTTCTTGTTTACAGTAAAAGGAACGAATTCTAGAGACAATCAGGAGACCAATAAACATAGGTTGTGTTAAAAAAAAGGAGAAACATATGTGTGTGTGTGTGTGTTGTTTTACAGATGACTGTCAAAAACCAGACAACGAAGTGATAACAACAATAGAACCCACAAAAGTTTTAAGGGATAGAAAATGTCTTGATTTAGCATTAATAAAGTAATGTAGGTTTAATAGAGGTTACAACCCCATGTGGGAGAGCCCACAGCCTGTTTAGGCCAGCGACCTCCCAATGGGGCTGTCGTGGGAGCTCCCATAGGCTGCGGCTTGTGGGAAGCTGTGGGGCTTCCCCACGACCTTCCTTAGGCTAGCGCTCTACGTCTTCATAAGTTTTTAAAACATGCAAGGTTTATAATTATTATTTCTTTCTTTATTTATTACACAGGCCTCTTTCAACATTCGTTGATAACAATGAATAAAATCACAATTATAACTTCCAAGACATGTAGTGTTCAAAAGCATGTACAGTATATGTATAAGTATATGTGTATGTATATGTATATGTATATGTATATGTATGTGTATATGTATAAATAAAGAAAGAAAAAACATACACTGGTGTTACAATAGTAGTTGTATATATATACAATGCCAGAATGAATTTATATACAGCAAAATATATAGCGGGGATGTATAATGGAACCACAAAACCAAAGATTCAATTGCATACAAATTTATAAAAAAACTACTTTCAAATCAATAATAACACATGCAATATAGTTTGTTGTTGTAACTATCTAAATTTTGATGTAGAGATTAATATTAAAATAAACATAGTGCAATCATATAACTTCAATAACTCAATTGAAACAGTTTACTGGCAACTTGCCAACAATCCCAAAACTACATTACATCCATCATGATGACCCAAAACAAGGAGAGAGCACACTAGATCTTTACATGGAATTAATAATCATAGAACTTTTGAGCTTCTAAATCTTCATGTAGACTTCCAAACTTTCTTTCCTGCAATACAAATTTATAAAAAGTGAATGGCCAAACCTGTTCCCCACCCTACCATAGGATTTGTCACACAATCCCACCCCTAAGAAGGAGACTCCAAGTATAGGGAAACACGCATGCAACCACACAAAATAGATAAACTAGAAATTTATTTTCACATAAAATCAAAACCCCATTTGGTTGACTCACAAACTTGGAATCCATTGGATCCCACAAAGGGGGAGAGAGGGGATAATCCTTCCTCTTGGGGAACACAAATAACATCCTCCATAAAACTCATTATCACAGAAGTAACAACCTCCATTCCCACAAATCACTTATACCTCCCATAACCAAAACATCTCTATACAATACCAACAACAACAATCACCCACATCCTTCATTTTATCACATTTCACAACCAATATTTTCCCTAAGAGAGGCTCCATGCCTCTCTCTACCCCAACACTTTGGAGGCTTTCACCCCTTAGGGGAGGGCAGCTCCCTACACAATCTGATTCCCATCACAAAATAGAAAAATACAAATACACATACATCACAAATTTCCATAAACACATCGTGAATACATTATATAGAAAATTTAAAAGGAATCCAAATCCTACCTTAGCTCCCCAAGTTAGGGAGAGCCCAAAATCCAAAATAAAAAACCCTTGAACGAGAAATCCACAACAAAAATCTCTTCCTCGAATTTTTGAGCAAAAACTCCTTCAAATCTTCTCACAAGTTCTTCCTTCTTTTTCCCCAAAACTATACAAATTAAAAGGTATTTCCCAAAAGCCAATTTTCCCCATAAATAACCAAAAAAACTAAACAAACCAAAAAGACTGGAACTTTCTTTCTTTTTCCCTTACAAATCTTTAAAATAGAGAAAAAATAATTAAAAAATATATACACATCCCTTATCCTCATCCAAAATAATAAAGCAATAAATAAATTAAAATAAGAATTAAACTCACACATAAACTAATTTAAATTTAATTAAAAATATAAAATTAAATTAAATATAGACCAAACTAATTAATTAATTATTTTGAACACACAATTTAGTCTCCACCCCTTCCACGAGTTAGACTAGGTTAATAGGGTATCACATGACGGGTTCTTGGAAATCTCTGAAAACTTAATGACCTTGGCCACCAACTTGCACACTTCATTTCCAAATATTAGTTTATCAAGGAATGTATAGCCGAAGCAACATGAATTTACATCAACCAAAAATAACTCAATATTCTGTCTCATTCATGATCACATAATCAAATAATTTATTAAGTGACCATAATGCATACATCTAGCTCATCCACTAAATTCTTTTTAACACAAATAATAATCCATTAGACATCTATTCATGAGTTCAAATATTAGGTCTGAAATATAATGTCCATAAAGTTCAAATATAACATAATGTTCATAGAGTTCAATTATAGAATAATGTCCATAACATAGAAGCATAAAATTCACACATACAACATATAAAAATCCAATCCACATAGTCAAATAGTCTAAACTAAAGTAACTGAAAAAGATGGGCCTCACATCCTCCCCCCTTAGTATTAGGCTTCCTCCTAGAAGCCCTCAAAAAGGGAGATTAACTAATATGTTACAAAAACAACTTCTATTACTCAAATTAAAACCTAAGTTGTAAGGAGTAACCATCCAAAATACTAAACACTAAGTTTTCAATAGTAGTTGTACCCAATTGATAGTTCTATCAAAAGAATTAATACAAAAAAGAAGCAACTGACCATTTCCCCACACGTATGTTAACCCTACAAGTGGGCAAAAAAAATTGAAAAGGAATTGTAAGGACTTTATCGAATCTTTCACTTAGATAAAAGTAGTGTGTTGGTGGGAGAAAGGAATAATTTTAAGTTGATTCTTCGCATAGTGCCCTAAATACAACAATGCAATGGTTATTCTCACAAAAAAAATATTAGTGGAACATATAAGGCTATTGAGTAACACGTTCTATAAAACTTACAAACCAGCTAAATTGGCTATCTTATGAATAGACTATCCTTAATGGTATGAGGGTTACCAATGACTACCAAGCACCCCAGTTTCTATCTAATATGCTCTAGGATCACAAAGGATAAAGTTAACTAAAAGGAAGCCATTTCCTATTTATACATTCATATACAAAAGTTATTGTTCAAACCCCCAAAAGATTAAAACTTAATTTTGGCATCACATCCTTCAAGTAAATATATAAAATATAGTTATCATTCATCTAAATATTCCTTAAACCAACTAATTCATTAAGTTAAGTGCACCACCATAGATAATTTAAATAGCTCTTCTCGAACTGATTACCTACTAATGCAACAATTTATTTTATCCATTTCTTAATAAGGACTAAAGTAATTCGTTAAAAAAAAGGATCAATAGTACACAGGCCTATTTCGAGTTAGTCAAGCTACCCTTCAAGATAAGGTCAATATAAACATATAGATAATTAAATACTTGTTTAACTCTTGGTATAAAGTTAGAATTTTACCGATGATTAAATTAAGGTTCCCATGACAGTTTCTCATTAATTTAGAAGACATATTGTTGAACAAAAGTCAGTAATCACCAGATAAGTTACTTGATATGATCCACTAATGAGGTAAGTTAATTCAAGGATAACAACATTATTATCACTACAATGTTAAATTACCAACGTAATCTATTTATACTCTTCAATTATCTTTTCGAATTGGAGCAGCTATAGGACAATGTTAACAAAATCTACAAAGGTATATTAACTCCCATTACTAACTTTGTTTAAGCCAATTTAATTTCTTTAAGTTTGATGACTACACTATAAAATTTAGATAATATAAGACATCAAGATACATAGATAATGACATGATATTAACAACAATTATTAATATAGGGCAAAGGGTAAGGTTGTCCCAGACAAGTTGATGATGTTATCTTTCTCTTACCAACATGCAATTTCCTTAAGGGGATATAATGAAGATGTACACAATTTGACTAATAATAACTAACCTATGTTTAAAGGATACAGTGAATAACTAACTAATACTCAGGACAAGGATCACTCTAATTCTTATGATACCAACGAATACTACTGCCCCTACAGGGGAATAATATCATACGCCCCTTAATGAGGATGCATTGCATAGACTAAGTTCTAAATATATTTATTACTTGACTAAAGTCCTCAAGACTTTTCATGCCACCTTCATCTAGTTCCTCAAATAACATACAAGGCCTTCCCTTTCACCAAAAATAATATGCGCAAAAGTTTTTTACACTAACCAACAATATTGACAAAAACAATGGCCTCAAAATTAATATTACAAAATAATAACCAAAAAAATGTAAACAATAAAAATTCAAGCGTGGCCACTCACATAAAAATAATCCATATTAATCAAGATTCCCGAGGCCAAGGAATATATGCAATTAAATGAGCTAAATAGCCAAAAGAAAAATAAAAATCTCTATATTGCTGGCTTAACATAATTATAAAATTTTCAATGCACAAAAGAAAGAAATTTTAAAATAATAATAAAAAAGAATTTCCCATCAAAATCTCACTATGTGGCTATAATAGCCACATGAAGGGGAATAGGAATTATGGTGGTCTTATCCCTAACACTTATTTCTTAGCTGGCCCACCCGCTAGAAACCCTTACATGACGTACAGAACAATGTAACAAATCTAAGGCTAAAACGTGTGAAGAAGGGTATTTCATGAGATGGCTAAGGACAATTGTTATTGTTCTCACTCTTCTCTTTAGAGTACTCTTAACATCATCCAATGGCTATTTCTATACACATAACACAGCCTTAACTTGGTACAATCCCTTCACTCTTATCCTAGTTATAATTGGGCCCTAGATCTATCATGAGAATAAGGCACTGGGAACCAACATATTTTAGTTTTAAAGAAAGTACACTTATGCATTTGTTTTTGAAGAAAGCTCCCTTCCTAACCTATTTGAAACTCTAGTGCTAGTCTCTTCTTCCCAATTACCACATAATTAAATTTGTCTAAGACTCCTACTCTATCCTAAGCTCTCATGAGGCTACACAATCACAATTAGTAAGTAGGATAATTACTTTACAACATTTACTAGAGTAATTCCACCAAATATATATATATATATATATAATATACGACAAGGTTCATATACTAACATGAGGTCATAATACTTGAAAATTAACAATTTTATCCTAATTGAAAATTATGTAATCCATACTACTTTTATTTACAAGCAAGGGACAACAATTTCTATATACATAAAGTTTCTACTAACGTTAAGGAGCCCTACTTCATAATGCAAAAGTATCAATTCCTAGGTAACCTACAAATAACTAAGGAAAGGATTCTATTCCTCGACATTAACAATATTTAAAGAACACACATCTCCTTACACATTTAGGTTGTATACTTCAACCCTAAGGACTACGCAACCAAATAGTCAAAACTACACTTTTAATTAGAAAGGAAATTCAAAACTCCTATAACATTCATTGGAAACAAAATTTCACTCACTCACAATCAGGTCTTACTAACTTTTCATCTAAAATTTTCCAAATTTGATCTATTCCATTTTAAATAAAAAAAACACCACAACATTAGGGTTATCTAAGAACATAAAGATATTTAGGTACTCAAATAAATGTTTCAAGTTTCAGACACCATCACATAATTTCCAAAAATTGAATACAAAATCTCATCAAGGAATTTGAAAATTTACACCATCATAACTATAGTTTATCTCAATTTGTGCTCAAACCCACTTATGTTGAATTATTTAATAATATAGTACTAAGGAGTACCACAACATGAAAAAGCCACTAAAGTTGTTCCTAACAAGAAGTAATCTAGTTTTACTCTAGAAGTTTTCTTCTACGTCAAAGCTTTCTTCTTCCTCAAGTTCCTCCTCATCAAAAGTTTCTGCTACCAAAGGGAGTTTGGCGTGGTCTTGTTTTATCCTAGCAATCTCCTCACAAGAAATATCTGGCACATTGCGCCCACGACCCAAGGGAAAGTATGTTTTTGTGGAGGGCTTAGGTTTGCTTGAGGTGTACTTCGGCATCACTAGTAAATCACCTTCATAGAGGGTCCCATGACCTTCTTTCCTTTCTAAATTTTTAGATGCCTTAGCACCATTACGAGGGGTTCTGAATTAGAAAGGATGATAGGATCTTTTTCTGGTATGGTTACAGGAAGTCCTTCTACTACCTGGGTTTGTTTTGGATTTGATGGCCCTGGTAGTGCAGGCATTGGGCTCTGAGATTGGTTAAGTCTACGCTTTGGTGCCATCCTACACCAATCACAATTTTCAAGTTAGTCACCAAAATTAATCCCCAGAGTTACCAAAGTGTTGGAAAACTAGCTTTAATACCAAATGTCATGCCCGTACAACAAGCCCACCTATATGCCAAACATACAAGTGGGCAAAAAAAATAGGAATATTTTTTTTCCTAAGGAATATGATTAAGCTTGAAAGTTAAATTGCAAATTTACCTAAAGTTCACTTAGGTGTCATGGTCATTATCTAGTTGTTGTTGTATTCTCTCTTGTTTGTAATTATCCTAATAAACAAATGTCAAGTTAAAACTTAGAAGGATATTTAAATATATTATTAAATTTAGTCTATAGAGTTTGCACAATTAAAATCCACAACGAGGTTAATTAATTTTTTTTAAGATCTCAAAATTTCACTATTAATTAAATTACCCACAATTAAATATTTTCTTTAATAAACGTTTATAAAGTAATAATAATTTCAATGCACATATTAAACTCCCACATTTACTTAAAAAGAAACATATTTAATTTATCACTTAACAATGAATCTCTATTTAACAAAGGGATGAAGCAAATCTTTATTACAAAATTATATACTTCTAATAACGATATTAATTCAATATTTCTATTATCTAAATCTAAATTCTTTTAATAATAATTAAAATCTAATAAATCTTTCCATTGATTTCCATTTAATTTCTATTTAGATTGAAGCAACTAGATATTCAATCCAAATCTTTCCTTTCAAATAAAACCATTGACTAAAAAAATAAGCCTTTTTCACAAACGCAAAAATGACAATTTCTTTTTCTAATTGACATGCAGATTTTTATCTTTTTACAATATATAACTTGCATTTTTACAAAAATCAATACTTTTTCCATAAAACTAAAGCAACAATTTATTTATCTATTCGATATGCATTTTTATAATATAATATAAATATATTGTCTTTTTATACTTTCTTTTAATACATCAATTTATTCTTTTAAACAAAACAAACAATTGTATTCATTTTATATTTACCACTATAACTATCATTATTTATTTCTTATACACAACTGTTCTTGTTTAAGTAAAATGAATGAATTCCATAGACGATCAAGAGACCAATAAACACAAGTTGTGTTAAAAAAAGGATAGACATATGTGTGTGTGTGTTGTTTTACAAATGATTGTCAAAACCCGGACAGTAAAGTGATAACAGTAGCATAATCCATAAAAGTTTTAAGGGATAGAAAATGTTTTGAAAGTGTTAATAAAGTAATGCAAGTTTAACAGAGGTTGCAACCCCATGTGGGAGAGCCTGTAGCCTGTTTAGGCCAGTGGCCTCCCAATGGGGCCGTCGTGGGAGCTCCCACGAGTCCAAGCCATGGGGCTTCCCACGGCCTACCTTAGGTTGGTGCTCTACGCTTTCATAAGTTCTTAAAACATGCAAGGTTTATAATTATTATTGCTTTCTTTATTTATTACACAAGCCTCTTTCAACGTTCATTGATAATAGTGAATATAATCACAATTATAACTTCTAGAACATGCAGCATTCAAAAGCATGTATAGTATATGTATATATTTATATTTATATTTATATACATACATATATACATGTATATGTATATGTATATATAAATAAAGAAAGAAGCAACATACACTGGTCTTACAACAATAGTTATATATATATACAATGCTAGAATGAATTGATAGACATCAAAATATATAGCAGGGGAGTATAATGGAACCACAAAACCAAAGATTCAATTACATACATATTTATAACAAAACTACTTTCAAATCCATAATAAACATGCAATATAGTTTGTTGTTGTAACTATCTAAATTTTGATGGAGAGATTGATATTAGAATAAACGTAGTGCAGTCATATAACTTCAATAACCCAACTGAAATAGTTTACATACAAGAAACTTGCCAACAATCCCAAAACCACATTGCATCCATCATGATGACCCAAAACAAGGAGAAAGCACACTAGCTCTTTACGTCAAATTAATAATCATAGAACTTTTGAGCTTTTAAATCTTCATGTAGACTTCCAAACTTTCTTTCCTGCAATACATTTACAAAAAATGAATGGCCAAACGTACTCTCCACCCTACTATGGTGATTGTCACACAATCCCAGCCCCAAGTAGGAGACTCCAAGAATCGGGAAACACGCATGTAACCACACAAAATACATAAACCAAAAATTCATTTTCACATAAAATCAAAACCCCATTTGGTTGACTCACAACTTTGGAATCCACTAGATCCCACAAAGGAGGAGAGAGGAGATAATCCTCCCTCTTGGCAAGCACAAATAACATCCTCCATATAACTCATTATCATTGTTGTCATATTTTTGCCTAGCCCCAAAATATTCATGTCCCCCTCTTTCTATCAAAGAAATCTCATCAGAGAAAGCCTAAATAGAAAGAGGAAGGTCATAAAATCCTTCAATTATCCATGCTCATCCTTGCCAAAAATCCCAAAATCTCACATTGAGAATCCTTGCAGAAAACCCAGAAAAACCCAGAAATCCTTAAGCTTCAATTGCTTTCCATTGCAGAGATTTCTCAGTTTTATACTTAGCCAATTTTCATGTATATGATGATGATGTCATCCTTGTTTTGGGGTTTTCTATCATTTGGACGAATTGTATCTCAGATATAATTTTTCCTTGTATTTTGGTCATGTACAAAAGAGAATGTACATCGGGTTCGTTGTAAGTTATGTTGTATGCATCTCCGTTTGTAAATCTCATATACAAAGGCAATATGCAAAGGAAGATGCAAAGGTAATATACAAAGGGTGGGATACAAAGGGGAGATGCAAAGGTAATATACAAAGGGTGGGATACAAAAGGGAGGCTGCAAAGTCAATATACAAGGGTGAGATACAAAGGTTGGGGTCCACCTATTGTATGTATATGAGATTGTATCTTTGCACATACAATCTTATATACAATGGTGATACAACCCTGACATATAATCCCGGACCTAAAAAGAATATGCAATTTGGTTTATAAAGGCAGATGCGATTGTATGCATCTTTGTATGTATGTTCACATTGTATGTTTGCAGATACAAAGAGTAGATACAAGGTCATATACAAAGTCACATGCAAAGGTCAGATGCATTAATTATATGTACAAGTGATTGTATGCAGTTTTGTTTGTATAAAGTGCATGTATATGCCAATATGCAAAGAGAAAAGATACTAGGCCAGACCTATTTCAAAGTTTCATTCTGTTGATAAACCTTTGAGTTCCACATTGTATGTACATGCGATTGTATCTCATATACAATCGCATATACAAAGTCACATACAAAGGATTTTGGCAAGACAAACCTTATCGGCGGCTCAGTTTGTGGTCTTTCCAACGGCCGATAAGGAATATGCAATGTTCAGCGATGGGTCCCAGGTTCATCTCAGTGACCAATGGAGTGATGACACGTGGCAAGGGGCATAGATGCAAAAGGTGATACAAAGGTAAAGGCCCACTTTTGTATGTTGGTCATTGTATTGTATATACAATTGCACATATAGAAGCATATACAATGGGAGATTCAAAGATATGCAAAGTGATATACAAGTGTAGTTGACCGCAACTTTGACCGTGGATATCTCCCTCATCCTGGAAAATTTTGACATGCTTCAAAAGGCAAAAGTGCTTATTTTTGCCTCCTCTTTCATCTGGCGGTCTTTTGAGGGGATTTTTCTCACTTTCAAAATATGATCTGAATTTAAATGCTCAGCCGATAGGACGTCTCAATGACTGATTTGGCATGTGCAGAGGCTGATATTTTCACAGTAACTCTAGTTGGTGAGCTTTGTGGGTGGATTCATAGCAGATGGCTTCACTCTTCAATGCGTATGGGCTCTGTGTCTTGCTGGCAGATCTTCATGTGTTTGGCGATGACTTTGGGGCTCTTCTCTTCAATGCCCTATCCTATCTTGCATGTGGGCAACCATTTTCTAATGGTGTGGACCTACCAGCGACATGGTTCCTATCTTTTCACCATGCCCCTATCTCTGCACCCTTGTTCCTGCATTGATGACCTCAAATTCCATGGAGCGACTTCAATGCCTTCTGCGCAAGAACTTGATCTATAAAATGCAATGTAACCTCATTAGAGAATGGAGGATGGTTTTATTTTGGGCTGTTATGCTGCCAATTTTTCTGTAGTCAGACCTCTTAGTGTAATTGCAGGGTATGGGAATGTGACTCACTGTGCCTAGGTCTGGCCTCTGCTATCTTCCTTTTATCCACCAATGAATGTGATTATCTATATGGTGTGTACTACTACTGAATATTCTGTAATGTAATGGTTTCTAACCTTCATGATCAATATATGCATGATCTCTTGCCTCTCTTATGTCTCGATTTCTTTATTTTACTTGAATTTATAATCTATTCTATGAGTAAAATAGCTCCTCTATAGGTTAGATCTTCATATCGAAGCCTCAATCAGCTCTATAAGTCTGTGTGAAATCCCTTCATGATTGAGATCATTGTTGTGTCTCTCTTCCAGAATCACTATTGCTCACTAAATCTGGTGTATCACCCCTTTCATTTCAGTTTCCTTCTAACCCTTTTCCCATGCAAGCATTAGCACTAGGTTTAGATATTTTCCTCTAAGCATTAGGCTCAGAGGTAGGAAGCTAGCCTACTCCGAAGGTCTGATCTCAATTCGCAAGGTCCCACACTTCGAGATCATTCCCATTGTGTCATTAGAATGCTTGGACTCTCTCCAAGCAGGGTGCAATTCTAAGTGACAACAACAAATAACTTTTGGCACACCCGGTGGGATAGATTGGACTATCATAGTCCATAAGTCTTTTATTCAATTTTGATATTTGGTGTGTATGTCAACAACATCAGCCTGTAGAGGCAATATTTACACACCTGGCGACTCTACAAGTGAAGAATCAGCTGGTTTCAACAGTCTAGATTACATGTAGCTAATGAGGTTGGTGCTACTTGTTAGTTTTCTACCATTTGAAACTATTTTCTCAGCACCTAGTGACCCTATTTGGTGTTCTAACTCACATCCTAGTGTTTCAAGGCCCTGTGTCCATATTCATTCCTAATTTGTTATCTAGACTTGCCTATGCTTCATGCTTTACCCTTGCAATGTCTAGTTATCAACACCACTATGGTTATTCTCCTCCATTTCATGAAAATTTAGACTTTTGGCCTCCAAATGGCTCTTTGCCTCATTACAATCAGCATTACCAACAAGAGTATTTTCAAACTACTCCTGCTTATCCTTGTTTGCAGCCTATTCATTCCTATAGTCATCCTTGTGAAACCCATTCTACTCTAAATCAAACGTGCAACCTCCCTAGTCAGTCCCAAAATGATGCTGGTTTGGGTAGCTTTGAGAGTTTGTTTGGGTATCTTTGAGAGTTTGTTATTGGATTTCCAATGGCAATTTTTAGAAATAGATAGAGAAATGCAATATAACATGCAGCAAGAAGAGCTTGCATATCAAGCTTATTTGCACCAGCAAGAGGCAAAAATAGAAGGGTGTATGAATAGGAATGCTTGAACATGCAACTTGCAGCCAAGGAGGAACAAATAAAATAATTGCTTGCTCAAGTGCAAGAGTCCAAAGTAAAACATTTCTCTCCTATTCCCAGTTTCAAACATCCTCTCCCTTTCACACCTGCTCAGTCTGTTGCGAAAGAAGCCCCAAAATTTAAGATTCTAAGCTTCAAGCAGGATAATCCACCTGCGCCTCCAAAACCACTTTCTAGTTTTAAAATCCCAAGTTTTAGAGGCCCTCAGCCTTCACAGGAGCCTGTTCTGACACAAATTCAACCCCCTATCTCCTGTTTACAGCCCCTTCAAATCCCCTTATCGGATGAACCTAGCATGGACAGTTATGATGAAATTGCTAAGTTGAAGGAGCATGTGTTTACAATCCCAAAATTCAAGCAGTCCCTTTATTCTGCACATGTTCGGCCTATAGAAGAGCAACCTAGACTCCACAAGTTTCCAGGCTTCAAAGCCTATATCCCTCCACAAGCCCCTATTCCTGTGCAAACTCAGATTATCACTTCCCAGGAACAAATTTGTCCAAAACCCTCTCCCCTCCAAGAAATTCAAGAAGATATTCATGCCTCTTTCCCTGATGCTATTTCAATCCTCAAGGGTGGACCTGTTGTCTACCAAGATAATTGGAAAGATGAGCCAAAAGAGGAGGTGGAAGAAGATAAAACTAATGAGGAGCAGTTTGTTCCTACACTCACAGAGATAGAATTATTTGAACCCATTGCACCTGTGAGTACTGTTAACCCAAATAAGGGATTGAGTCATCTAGACTTTAGTTCTTTTAAATCCTTTTCTCATACATCTGATCAAGCAAACAAGGTTGAAATGCAGAGAGTGCATGGGGAAAACCTTCAGCTGCAGAGGCAACTTAAACACAATCCAGTGGAGCTACAGTCAAAGGATGGAGGCATAGGGGAAAAAGTTGTTAAGGTCACTTCAAAAGTGGATGATACTACCCTACTTCACGAGCTACCTGATTATGTTGAAGATGAAGAGGATGAGCAGCTGGTTGTGGGTATGCAGCAACAAGAGAACTGTGAAAATGATGGCAGATTGTTGCAGGTTGAGGCTGAGCATGACAGTGAGGCTCCAAACCATAAAGAGGGGCAAGCATGTTGCCCTATGCTAGATGATGCAGAGGCTGATGATGCTGATATGCTTGAGGAGCTTCCATGCTTTACTGAAAATAATGAGGAGACTGAACATGGGCAAGAGCAAATTGAAGATTTGTTCTTTATTAGCTAATAGGGATATCTGCTTTTTGGTGGGGAGGTCTTCTCTTTTGAGCATGTGCATGGCTTATTTTCTGAGCCTAAGTTAGAAAATCATGAGCATGTTGTTCATGAGGTGGAGACAACCATATCTCTAATTGAGATACAAGAGCTAGAGTATTTAGACCAGCAAGAAGAGAAAGAATCAGAATAGAGACATGAGATCAACCATGATGATTTGCATGTCACTTCAAGGGGATGCCCAATCAGGCATCTAGCCCAGTTGGAGACACATCAAGAGGAGTCACCACTTGTCATGCTTACCTCTAAGCATGAAGTTGAGCATCAAAATGGGTGGGATCAACCTATTTATTCACCGCAAGTTAGCAGCATCAGCAATTAGTCCAGGTGGATAGGTGAGTTTATCTTCCTTTTGTGGGGGGTGTTTTATCAATTTTCCATATGCCCATCCCTCCATCGCCCCTTTTTAACTGCCCACATGCATGACAAACATTGTAAATTGTTAAGGAAGGGCAGTTACTTTCAGGAACCAGTTAATGACTTTGTTTAAGGTCACCTCTGATTGGTTAGTCTAGGATTAGAGTAGGTTTTATTTCAGTTTTAGGTTTCCTTTCAATAAGTGCCCTTGCACTTTGTTGTATTCTCATTAGGAGATACATGCTTGCTTGTTGTTTTTTGTTTTGGCTTGATAGCTTGCTCAGTTTTCCAGCTCCTCTATTCTTGTTGTAGTCTCTTTTGACTCCATGCCCAAAGGGTATATAAGGCCACTGATCAATTTGTTTAGCAGGCAAACATCCCTGAGAGGTCACCAAATTGTTGTCATATTTTTGCCTAGCCCCAAAATATTCCTGTCCCCCTCTTTCTATCAAAGAAATCTGATCAGAGAAAGCCTAAATAGAAAGAGGAAGGTCTTAAATCCTTCAATTATCCATGCTCATCATTTCCAAAAATCCCAAAATCTCACATTGAGAATCCTTGCAAAAAACCCTGAAAAACTCAGAAATCCTTAAGCTTCAATTGCTTTCCATCGCAGAGATTTCTTAGTTTTATACTTAGCCAATTTTCATGTATATGGTGATGACATCATCCTTGTTTTGGGGTTTTCTGTCATTTGGATGAATTGTATCTCAAATACAATTTTTCCTTGTATCTTGGTCATGTACAAAAGAGAATGTACATCAAGTTCGTTGTAAGTTATGGTGTATGCATCTCCGTTTGTATATCGCATATACAAAGGCAATATGCAAAGGAAGATGCAAAAGTAATATACAAAGGGCAGGATACAAAGGGAAGATGCAAAGGTAATATACAAAGGGCGGGATACAAAAGGGAGGATGCAAAGTCAATATACAAGGGTGAGATACAAAGGTTGGGGTCCACCTATTGTATGTATATGCGATTGTATCTTTGCACATACAATATTATATACAATGGTGATACAACCATGACATACAATCTTGGACCTGAAAAGAATATGCAATTTGGTTTATAAAGGCAGATGCGATTGTATGCATCTTTGTATGTATGTTCGCATTGTATGTTTGCAGATACAAAGTGCAAATACAAGGTCATATACAAAGTCACATGCAAAGGTTAGATGCAATAATTGTATGTACAAGTGATTGTATGCAGTTTTGTTTGTATAAAGTGCATGTATATGCCGATATGCAAGGAGAAAATATACAAGGCCAGACTTGTTTCAAAGTTTCATTCTGTTGATAATCCTTTGAGTTCTGCATTGTATGTACATGCGATTGTATCTCATATACAATCGCATTTACAAAGTCACATACAAAGGATTTTGGCAAGACAAACCTTATTGGCGGCTCAGTTTGTGGTCTTTTCAATGGCCGATAAGGAAGATGCAATGTTTAGCGATGGGTCCCAGGGTCAGCGCAGCGACCAATGGAGTGATGACACGTGGCAAGGGGCATAGATGCAAACGGTGATACAAAGGTAAAGGCCCGCTTTTGTATGTTGGCCATTGTATTGTATATACAATTGCACATACAAAAGCATATACAATGGGAGATTCAAAGATATGAAAAGCGATATACAAGTGTAGTTGACCGCAACTTTGACCATGGATACCTCCCTCATCCTGGCAAATTTTGACATGCTTCAAAAGGCAAAAGTGCTTATTTTTGCCTCTTCTTTCATCTGGTAGGCTTTTGAGGGGATTTTTCTCACTTTCAAAATATGATCTGAATTTGAATGCTCAGTCGATAGGACATCTCAACGACTAATTTGGCATGTGCAGAGACTGATATTTTCACAGTAACTCTAGTTGGTGAGCTTTGTGGGTGGATTCATGGTAGATGGCTTCACTCTTTAATGTGTATGGGCTCTGTGTCTTGCTAGCAGATCTTCATGTGTTTGGTGATGACTTTGGGGCTTTTCTCTTCAATGCCCTAACCTATCTTACGTGTGGGCAACCATTTTTTGATGGTGTGGACCTGTCAGCGACATGGTTCCTATCTTTCCACCATGCCCCTATCTCTGCGCCCTTGTTCATGCATTGATGACCTCGAATCCTATGGAGTGACTTTAATGCCTTCTGTGCAAGAACTTGATCTATAAAATGCAGTGTAACCTCATTAGAGAATGGAGGATGGTTTTATTTTGTGATGTTATGCTGCCAATTTTTCTGTAGTTAGACCTCTTAGTGTAATTGCAGGGTATGGGAATGTGACTCACTGTGCCTAGATCTAGCCTCTGCTATCTTCCTTTTATCCACCAATGAATGTGATTAGCTATACGGTGTCTACTTTTGCTACTGAATATTCTATAATGTAATGGTTTCTGACCTTCATGATCAATATATGCATAATCTCTTGCCTCTCTTATGTCCTGATTTCTATGTTTTACTTGAAGTTATAATCTGTTCTGTGAGTAAAATGGCTCCTCTATAGGTTAGATCTTCATATCGAAGCCTCAATCAGCTCTATAAGTCTATGTGAACTCCCTTCATGATTGACATCATTGTTGTGTCTCTCTTCTAGAATCACTATTGCTCACTAAATATGGTGTATCACCCCTTTCATTTCAGTTTCCTTCTAACCCTTTTCCTCTGCAAGCATTAGCACTAGGTTTAGATATTTTCCTCTAAGCATTAGGCTCAGAGGTAGGAAGCTGGCCTACTCTGGAGGTCTGATCTCAATTTGCAAGGTCCCACACTTTGAGATCATTCCCATTGTTTCATTAGAATGCTTGGACTCTCTCCAAGAAGGGTGCAATTCTAGGTGACAACAATCATAGAAATCACAACCTCCATTCCCACAAATCACTTATACCTCCCATAATCAAAACATCTCCATACAATACCAACAACAAAAATCACCCATATCCTTCATTTTATCACATTTCACAACCAATATTTTCCCCAAGAGAGGCTCCATGCCTCTCTCTACCCCAACACTTGGGAGGCTCTCACCCCTCAAGGGAGGGCAGCTCCCTACACAACCTAATTCCCACCACAAAATAGAAAAATACACATACAACACAAATTTCCATAAACACATTGCGCATACATTATAAAAAAAATATAAAAAGGAATACAAATCCTACCTCAGCTCCCTAAGTTAGGGAGAGCCCAAAATCCATAATCAAAAACCCTTGAAGGAGAAATCCACAACCAAAATCTCTTCCTCGAATTTCCAAGCAAAAACTCCTTAAAATCTTCTCACAAGTTCTTCCTTCTTTTTCTCCAAAACCATGCAAAATAAAAAGTATTTCTCAAAAGCCAACTCTCCCAATAAATAAACAAAAAAAACCAAAAAGTCGAGAACTTTCTTCTTTTTCCCTCACAAATCTTTAAAACAGAAACAAAATAATTAAAAAATAGATACACATCTCTTATCCTCATCTAAAATAATAAAGCATTAAATAAATTAGAATAAGAATTAAACTCACACATAAACCAATTTAAATTTAATTAAAAATATAAAATAAAACTAACTATAGACCAAACTAGTTAATTAATTATTTCACACAATTTAGTCTTCACCTCTTCCACGGGTTAGACTAGGTTAACAAGGTATCACATGACAGTTTCTTGGAAATCTATGAAAACTTAATGATCTTAGCCACCCACCTACACACTTCACTTCCAAATATCAGTATATCAAGGAATGTATAGCCGAAGCAACATGAATTTGCATAAACCAAAAATAACTTAATATTCTATCTCATTCATGATCACATAATCAGATAATTTATTAAGAGACCATATTGCATACATCTAGCTCATCCACTAAAATCTTTTTAACACAAATAATAATCCATTAGACATCTATTCATGAGTTCAAATATCAGGTCTGAATAATAATGTCCATAAAGTTCAAACATAACATAATGTCCATAGAGTTCAATTATAGCATAATGTCCATAGCATAGAA
Source organism: Cunninghamia lanceolata (assembly GCA_027924645.1). Taxonomy (NCBI): domain Eukaryota; kingdom Viridiplantae; phylum Streptophyta; class Pinopsida; order Cupressales; family Cupressaceae; genus Cunninghamia; species Cunninghamia lanceolata. The sequence continues at coordinate 17,069,604 of BSBN01000001.1, forward strand.
GCATAAAATTCATACACATACAGCATATAAAAATCCAATCCACATAGTCAAATAGTCTGAACTGAAGTAACTAAAGTAACTGAAAAAGATAGGCCTCACACACAAAACAACTTTTATTTGTCCTTGGGGTATATATTGTTGGTAAGTGATGCCTTTTGGCCTAAAAAATGTTAGAGCCAATTATATTTCATGATCTATTTCATCGCATTATGGAGGACTATGTTGATGACTTACCAGTGACATATGTCACTAGAGAAGGTCACTTGTAAGCACTTGAATAGATATTCGACAAGCTTGAAAAATACCAAGTAAGACTAAATCCAAAGAAATGTGTATTTGGGGTTACTTCGAGAAAACTATTAGGATACATTGTTTCTCGTAGGGGAATCGAATTTGATCTAACAAAAGTCAATCCATAGTTGAAATGCAAGCACCAACCAATCTGAAACAATTGAGAATTCTTCAAGGAAAACTTTAGTCAATCATGTGTTTCATCACTCAAATTGTAGATAAATGTCAACCCTTTCTACATCTTCTACAAAAGGATGTTTATTTCAAATGGGATAATAAATATCAGCAAGATTTTGATCAGTTGAAAGATTATCTTGCTTCACCTCCAGTATTGATGCCTCCAGTTTCAAGAAAACCTTTGTTATTGTTTGTCTATGCCACTATAGCTGCACATGGAGCCCTCCTTGCGCAACATGATGATTCAAGGAAGGAAAGGGAAATTTACTATATTAGTCACACATTAGTAGGATATGACCTTAATTACACTCCCATGGAACAAGCATGTCTAGCTATCATTTTTGCCTCACAAAAGTTATGACATTATATGTTGAGTCACCAAACCAAGCTTATTTCAAAGGTTGACCCATTAAAATATCTCCTATCTAAGGTCGCTCTCATAGGATAGTTAGCAAAATGGGTTATGATTCTAAGTAAATTTGACATTGACTATGTTCATTGAAAAGCCATATTTAAGGACAAGTACTAGCTAATCAACTAGCAGAAGCACCTATTACAGACACTCATCCCATGATTTTGAAATTCTTAGATGAAGTATTCACTATCAACATATCTATTGTATGGAGGCTATATTTTGATGGTTCTTACACACAACATGGTTTAGGAGCTAGAGTCCTTTTTTATCACTCCACAAGGAGATTGTATTCCTCAAAATCATATTGGATAGCTTTTCCTTGCATAAATAACATTGCCAAATACGAAGATCTCATTACAAGACTCTGAATGGTTGTACAATGGAACATTAAGGAACTACAAGTCTATGGTGACTCACAATTGGTCATTAGACAAGTCATAGATGAATATCAAAGATGAAAGGAAGCTAGGTGTGCAGAAATCACTTCCTGCACTAATCTAATGAGGAGAGGAGAGTACAAATTCAATTTTATCCTTACTATTACAGCAATGTTAAACCAACAAAGATATTACAGCAAACACATACACAAGAAAGTGAGACACAAGATATACGTGGGGAAAACCCTTATCGGGTGAAAAACCCCACACTCCAAAACCTACACAATGTATTATCAAAACTGAAATAGTTTACAATACATTTGCAATGCAAGCTCTCAGGAATCTTCGACACTTGTATTTGGAGACAAACCGGCAGAATAACAGTACTTGTAAAACCTGTAATACATCTCCTCTCAAAAGCACTTGTTTATATAACAAATACAAGGCAAATATGGCTCCACATAGGGATGGGCGTCCAACATGGCCTCATGGCCCAAAACCCACACCTATGGACACTTGTCAAGTCACCCCATCCTGAGGAGGTCACCTATTTCCAAAATGGGCTATGACAGATGCTCTTACGACTCTTACAACCATCATAGAATATGTCATAGCTGTCATAACTTACAGCTGTAAGAGAATCTATCATACACATGCTATAAATAGCATATTCTCTTACAACATGTCATAGTCCACCTTGGGGTGCCCAAAGATGCTCTTTGACACATGTCTTCACTATTGCAAGTATGAGGACAACCGGTGTTGTCATGATGTCAACATACTCATATTGCATTAATGAGAAGGATTGGATGAGCTGTGTGATGAGGATATTGAGAGAATAAGTCTCAATTAGGAACAGTGAAGAACAGTGATGACAAGAAGGAAAAAGTCCTAAATAGGTTGAGGATCAGAGGATGTGGTTTAAAGGGTATGTAGATATGAGTCTTCAGATGTTCTAGTCAAGATTTCAGAGGTTCGCATGAATATCTGAAGAAGTTATGGTTGCTCAAGTAGAACCGGTTCTGGCAGGTGTTCAGAGGTGACAGAGGGTCACAGAAAGGTCCGGTGAGCTCCAGAATTGCATTATCTCACTCTGCGGATTGGAGGGAGTGTTGAAGAAGTTTGTGTGAAGTGACAACTAGATTTGTTCATGGTTTGGAGGTCCAGAAGCACCTTTTTCATTATGACAGTGATGACAGACTGTGTTCTTGAAGTTCCAGATGAAGAAGAGAAGAATTCCAGTAAGCTGATAAAGTGCGGATGTTCTTGATGACTCAGGAAAGGTTTTGGTGATCTTTGGATCATGTACAATTCTTATTGGTGGTCTAAATTAAAGTTTGAGTTTGCATTTGAAGAATAACCACGGATATTGGTGTTCTTCCTAAAACAGGTCGATCAGATGTATTACACGTCTTGCGAATGATCTTATAGGTGTTTGCCGACTTAGATGATTGTTCCTAAGTCGATGCCTTGTATAAATAAGGGATTGTGAATTCATTTTGAAGTGTGTCTGGGTGTGGATGAGTGTGGCATAGCGAAGAAGAAGAGCGAAAGGCAGAGCAGGAGTTTTCAGGCTTAAATGGAACTGATCCAGACATGGTAAAGATGTCAATCTCCAGTTCAATTTTGTAATACTTGTTACTTTGTAAACAGTGTGTCTCTTGTAGGTAGTGTGCCTCTTGTGAGCAGTGTGCTCCGGCAGTGAGCCCTAATTGGCATGTGCCATCCATTTTTCTTATTCTTCTAACAGAAAATAATCCTTGGGTTAATCACCCCGTGGTTTTTCCCTTGACCAGGTTTTCCACGTCAAAATCTTGGTGTCTCATGTGTTGATGTGTATCTGCTCTGGTGTTTATGCTTTATGCTTTCGTGAGTGATTAATTGATATGTTGTTAAATAACAAAGAAGATTTAAGTGTTTGAATTGGAAGCAAGTTTTTGTACAATTGATTCACCCCCCCTCTCAGTTGTGTGCCCTAGATCTAACAATTGGTATCAGAGCTAAGTTCCTCTAAAAGGAGCTTAACCACTTGAGGAGATCCAGGATGTCGTCATACAAGAAGGACAGTCCGAAGTTTGATGGAACCAACTTCTCTCTTTGGAAAGGTCGCATGAAATGTCACTTGGAGTGTATGGGAAAGGCGTACTTGTCCATGGTCACAAAAGCAGATACACCTCCGCAGGGTGGTCTGACAACTCTAAATGAAATCACAGATGCTGAAAACAATCTGCGGACCAAAGAGGCTCTTCTAAGTGCATTAACTAACTTAGAGCTCTCAAATGTTATTGACTTGCCAACAGCCTATGAGATCTGGATTAAGCTGGAACTTCTGCATGAAGGAGATGAGTATGTTAAGAGTGAAAGGTTGCAGAGTCTCAAAGGGAAATTTGGAAGACTGAAAATGAGAGATGATGAAAATATCACTACCTTTATGCCAAGAGTAAATGAGCTGGTGTGTGGAATTAGGAATGCTAGTGGAGTTTTGGATGAAAATGAGATTGTTGGCAAAATTCTCAGATCCCTTCCTGCTACCTACAAAATCAAGGTTGCTACCATTGATGAATTCAGAGCCCATACAACTGTCACAAGAGACCAATTGGCTGGCAAACTGGCTGCATTTGAAATGACCAAGTTTGGAGATGATCCCCCCAAGACTGAATCTGCATTCAAAGCCAGTGCCTATGTGAAAGGTAAACAAAGTTTTGATCCGGGAGAAAACTCTTCAAGGAAGTTGTCATGGTATGATCAAACAAGAAGAGACATGGAAGTGGAAGAAGCAGAAATAGCTCAACTTGAAGCCCTCATTGCAAAGAGACTGCCAAGAGGATCTAGTAAGTATGAAGGAAAATTACCCTTTAAGTGCTTCAACTGCAATAAGATTGGTCATTTTGCCTCAAGATGTCTGGAAAGATCTACAAGGTCAAATTCTAACAGACAAAGGTTCCAAAAGAATTGTTATTATGTTCATGAAGAAGATGATAATGAAGGAGTAACAGATGATGAATCAGAGATAGGAAACAAATCCAGAAATGAATGGGTGTTTATTGCCATCAAGGAAGAAGATCCAATATCCTTTGAATCTTAAGGTTGTAGAAAGAGCTTTGGCTGCCCAAGTTGAAGAGAAGGATGATTGGGTTATTGACAGTGGATGCTCTCACCATATGACAGGTGACAAGAACAAGTTCTTAGATTTTGAAAGGTATGAAGGAGGAATGGTAAAGTTTGGTGATAATTCTGCTGGTAGAATTAGAGGAAGAGGAACTATTTCTTTTAATGGAAGAAACAAAATTGGTAATGTGCTGTATGTTGAAGGTTTGAAGCACAATCTTCTCAGTGTTGGACAGTTGGTGGACAAAGGCTATGATCTCTGATTCAAGGATGGAAAATGCAAAATCTTTGAAAGATCTGGAACAGAGATTGCATCTGGTACTCAAACAAAAGGTAATATCTTCCACTTGGTTAGTGCTGGTAAAAGTTGTCTGTTTGTTCAAATAGATCAGAGTTGGTTATGGCATAGAGGATGTGTCATGTAAATCTTGATAACATCATCAAGATAAGTAATACTCAGGTTGTAAGAGATCTTCCAAAATTGGTAAAACCTGCAAATAGTTTGTGCAAAGAATGTCAGATGGGTAAACAGAGCAGAGTCTCATTCAAAAGCAAGGATCAGTCCTCTACTGGATTATTGGAGTTAGTTCATACTGATCTATGTGGTCTGACAAGAATCAAGAGTACGACCATTCCCGGATGATGTGGGTTACCTTTCTGAAAGAGAAATCAGAAGCTTTTGAGAAGTTCAAAATCTTCAAGGCTATGGTAGAGAATCAAACTGGATTAAAACTGAAATGTCTGAGGTCTGATAGAGGTGGTGAATTCACATCCGGTGAATTCATAGACTTTTGTGAGAAGCATGGTGTAAAAAGACAGTTATCTGCTCCTAGGACTCCACAGTAAAATGGAGTAGTAGAGAGAAAGAACCAGACCATCCAGGAAGCATCCAGGACAATGATGATGGAAGCAAATGTTCCCCAGATGTTTTGGAAAGAAGCTGTCAACACTGCAGTCTATACTCTCAATCGAGTTCAAATCAGAAGCAATACCGGTAGGACTCCTTATGAACTTTGGTTTGGCATCACTCCTACTATGAGATATTTCAGAGTATTTGGTAGCAAATGTTACATTAAAAGAGATGAAGATCTAGGAAAGTTTGATGCTAGAAGTGATGAAGAAATTTTCTTGGGTTACTCCACTCAAAGCAAAGCATACTGGTGTTACAATAAGAGACAGAGAAAGATGATAGAAAGTACAAATGTGAAGGTTGATGAAGCTATTGAGAAGCCCTCAAGATTTTATGAGTATGATGAAGATGATCAGAATGGTGTTTTGATTCAAGGAACTCAATTCTCTCTTGAAAGTTAGATTCAGACTGATCCGGTAAATCAGGAAGAAGAGATAGGTCTGAATGAACCTGATCAAGAAGCAGAAGTGCAAGAAACTCTCAAAGTTCCAAGGTATGTAAGACTGAACCACTCTGAAGATCAAATCATAGGTGACAAAAGCAAAGGTGTGCAAACTAGAAGGAATGTTGCTCAAAATTTAGATGAATGTTGTCTGATTTCAAAGATTGAACCTAAGACAATAAATGAAGCCTACAATGATGAAAATTGGACCAAAGCAATGGAGGAAGAGTTGATGCAAATTGAGAAAAATCACACTTGGGATCTTGTTTCTAGACCTAGAAACAAGAATGTGATTGGAACCAAATGGGTCTTCTGGAACAAACTAAATGAAGTTGGTGAAGTAATCAGAAATAAAGCCAGATTAGTCTGCAAAGGCTACTCTCAAATAGAAGGGATTAATTTTGAGGAAACCTTTGCTCCGGTGGCAAGAATTGAAGTAGTCAGACTATTTCTTGCATTTGCTGCCTTCAAGGATTTCAAAGTGTATCAGATGGATGTCAAATCTGCTTTCCTGAATGGTGACTTAGAGGAAGAAGTGTACATTGAACAACCGGATGGATTTCAGTTATCTAAGCATGGTGATATGGTCTGCAAATTAAAGAAGGCACTATATGGTCTAAAGCAAGCTCCAAGAGCATGGTATGAAAGGCTGGACAAACATCTTTTGAAGATTGGTTTCAACAAAGGTACTGTTGATAGTAACCTATATTTCAAAATTGATCATGAAAACATCTTGATTATTGAAGTATTTGTTGATGATATCATCTTTGGAGGAAGAGACAGTATACTGCTGATAGTAACCTATATTTCAAAATTGATCATGAAAACATCTTGATTATTGAAGTATTTGTTGATGATATCATCTTTGGAGGAAGAGACAGTATGTGTAAAACCTTTGCAAATCAAATGAAAAGTGAGTTTGAAATGTCAATGCTCGGTGAAATAAATTTCTTCTTGGGTCTGCAAATTTCTCAATCAAAGAAAGGAATCTTTATTTCTCAGACCAAATATGTGAAAGAATTGTTGAGGAAATTTGGGATGGAAGATTCAAAGCTAATGAATACTCCCATGGCAACCGGATGTAAGTTGAGCAAAGATGATGACTCTCCTAAGACAGATCAAACCAAGTATAGATCAATGATTGGAGGATTATTGTATCTTACTCAGACTAGACCAAATATAATGTAGGCTATTGGTCTTGTGGTGAGATTCCAGGCTGATCCCAGAGAATCGCATGTCATGGAAATCAAACAAATTTTTAGGTACTTAAAAGGAACAGTTGAGTATGGTCTATGGTATCCTAGAGATCATAATTTTTCTCTTCATGCATATACAGATGCAGATTGGGTAGGAGATGTGGATAATAGGAAGAGCACAAGTGGAGGAGCATTCTTTTTGGGAAAAAGGTTGGTTTCTTGGCTAAGCAAGAAACAAGAGGCAACATCCTTGTCTACAACTGAAGCAGAATACATTGCAGCAGCAGGAAGTTGCACTCAACTTTTGTGGATGAAGCAAATGCTAAGAGATATTCAAATAGAATATGAGGAGCCTATCACAATTTTCTGTGATAATTCAAGTGCAATAAATATTTCTAAGAATCTGGTGTTGCATTCTAAGACTAAGCATATATCTATCAAGTTTCACTTTCTAAGAGAGCAAGTGAACAAGGGTGAAGTCAGATTGGAGTATGTGCCCTCCAAGGATCAGCTTGCAGATATTTTTACTAAACCTCTTCCCAAGGACTCTTTTGAGTATCTTAGGGAGAAGTTAGGGGTTATTGCCCCTCCGGTGATGAACTAGGATGCACTGATGTGCATCAGTCTGGTGGATATCACAGTCATATCTTGTGATCCAGATTGATGATGGGGAGCTGCTACTCAGGGGGAGCAACTGGTATGATTCTGATGTGTTCAAGTTGCAAGTACGAGTCCTTTGCCATTGATGTCAAAGGGGGAGAGAAGACATGTGAAAAATAAGTGGTTGATGATCAAAGGGGGAGCAGTAAAGGAAGAGAAGACATGTGAAGGTTGCTGATAGGGGGAGCTGTGACAGAAAGGAGAAGTTCTTGTCTTGATGGTTTTTCACATCATATGTTGCCATCAATGACAAAGGGGGAGATTGTTGCAAGTATGAGGATAATTGGTGTTGTCATTGATGTCAACATACTCATATTGCATTAATGAGAAGGATTGGATGAGCTGTGTGCTGAGGATATTGAGAGAATAAGTCTCAATCAGGAACAGTGAAGAACAGTGATGACAAGAAGGAAAAAGTCCTAAATAGGTTGAGGATCAGAGGATGCAGTTTAAAGGGTTTGTAGATATGAGTCTTGAGATGTTCCAGTCAAGATTTCAGAGGTTCGTATGAATATCTGAAGAAGTTATGGTCGCTCAAGTAGAACCGGTTCCGGCAGGTGTTCAGAGGTGACAGAGGGTCATAGAAAGGTCCGGTGAGCTCCGAAATTGCATTATCTCACTCTACGGATTGGAGGGAGTGTTGAAGAAGTCTATGTGAAGTGACAACTAGATTTGTTCATGGTTTGGAGGTCCGGAAGCACCTTTTTCATTATGACAGTGATGATAGACTGTGTTCTTGAAGTTCCAGATGAAGAAGAGAAGAATTCCAGTAAGCTGATAAAGTGTGGATGTTCTTGATGACTCAGGAAAGGTTTTAGTGATCTTTGGATCATGTACAATTCTTATTGGCGGTCCGCATTAAAGTTTGAGTTTGCATTTGAAGAATAACCACGGATATTGGTGTTCTTCCTAAAACAAGCCGACCGGATGTATTACACATCTTGCGAATGATCTTATAGGTGTTTGCTGACTTAGATGATTGTTCCTAAGTCAATGCCTTTTATAAATAAGGGATTGTGAATTCATTTTGAAGTGTGTCTGGGTGTGGATGAGTGTGGCATAGCGAAGAAGAAGAGTGAAAGGAAGAGCAGGAGTTTTCGGGCTTAAATGGAACTGATCCAGACATGGTAAAGATGTCAATCTCTAGTTCAATTTTGTAATACTTGTTACTTTGTAGACAATGTGTCTCTTGTAGGCAGTGTGCCTCTTGTGAGTAGTGTGATCAGGCAGTGAGCCCTAATTGGCATGTGCCATCCATTTTTCTTATTCTTCTAACAGAGAATAATCCTTGGGTTAATCACCCCGTGGTTTTTCCCTTGACCGGGTTTTCTACATCAAAATCTTGGTGTCTCATGTGTTGATGTGTATCTGCTCTGGTGTTTATGCTTTATGCTTTCATGAGTGATTAATTGATATGCTGTTAAATAACAAAGAAGATTTAAGTGTTTGAATTGGAAGCAAGTTTTTGTACAACTGATTCACCCCCCCTCTCAGTTGTGTGCCCTAGATCTAACATTCACCTGTCATAGGATCTTCTATTTCTGACTCTTACATGTCATAACTTTGTCATAGGAATCTGTCATGACCGTTACAGTTAATATTCCCTTACACAACATCCAAGATGCTGACACATGGCAAAATATTCCTACCACTAAATGGGACGCCTATCTCCTCATGTGAGGACAAAAATACATGTGGTCATATGCCATGTAGGATGATACATCACAGTGCCAACTCCCACAATATGACAACATAGGATTTACATCCAATTAATACAATAGGTAGTTAATAAATAAATATAATGTAAGAATACAAGGAATTACCAAGGTTGAGACACCTTAATTCCCAACATTCTCCCACTTGTCGAGCACCTTGTAAGAGCCAATAGAATCAACAGGATTTAATTGCTATAGGCCGAGACGCCCATAGACTTCAAACACCATCTAAACTTCTTTGTGCCCACTGGTTTCATCAATGCATCTGCAACATTCTTCAAAGTATCTACCTTCTCCAAATTTACCTTTCCATCCTCTACCATGTCTCGCACGAAGTGAAATTGAACATCAATATGCTTTGTTCTGGCATGGAAAGTTGGATTCTTTGCAAGGCAAATCGCACTCTAACTGTCACAACTGATCCTAATCTGTCCTGCATCAACACCAATATCTGAACACAATTTCTTATGCCAAATGGCTTCCTCACAAGCATGAGTTGCTGCCATGTACTTAGCTTCTATAGTGGACAAAGCAACCATAGGTTGTCGCTTACTCATCCAACTAATTGCACCACCAAACATAGTGAACACATAGGCACTAGTGGATCTCCTGATGTCAATGTCACCTGCCCAATCATAATCCACAAATCCACAAATGCAGACTAAATGTGGAGGTCTTATAGAATTACCATGATAGCAAATGGAATACTCAAAAGTACCCCTCAAATATCTGAACACTCTCTTAACTGCATCCCAATGTACCCGTCCAGGATTAGCCATAAATCGACTAAGGACTCCCACTACTTGGGCAATGTATGGTCTTGTGCAGACCATGGCATACATCAAACTACCAACAACACTAGCATAAGGTACTCTGCTCATGTCCTCCACCTCACTACAAGATTTTGGACAATCACTAATAGACAACTTTGTCCCCATTTAAACAAGAACACACAATGGTCTACAATCTGCCATGTTGAACCTATCCCACATGGTCTTCACATACTTACTCTAGTTAACCAGAGTTTTCTATTAGCTCTGTCTCTTCTAATTTCCATCCCCAGAATATACCTGGCTACCCCAAGATTTTTCATCTCAAATTGTGCTGACAACTGAGACTTCAAATCAGAAATCATATTCTTACCATTCCTAATCAACAGCATATCATCAACCTACAATGCAATAATGAGAATACGATCATTGTCAAATTTGTAATACACACAATGATCTGATTTCAATCTTAGATATCCAATTGAAAACACAAAGGCATCAATCTTCAAGTACCACATCCTAGGAGACTGCTTCAAACCATACAAAGACTTCTTTAACTTGCAAACCAAATTTTCTTTACCTTTCTCTATGTAATGCTCTGGCTATGACATGTAGATTTCTTCCTCCAAATCACCATGAAGGAAAGTTATCTTCACATCCATTTGTTCTACCTCTAAGTCATAAGCAATTGCAAGAGATAACAAGAATCGAATGGATGTCAACTTTGCAATGGGAGAGAAAATTTCACCATAATCAATTCCCTCCACTTGTGAGTACCCCTTTGCAACCAATCTAGCCTTGTACTTTTCGACACTGCCATCTACACCAAATTTCTTCTAGAACGCCCATTTGCATCCAACAGGTTTCCATCCATCAGTCAAAGGCACCAAGTCCCATGTTTTATTCTTTTCCAAAGAAGCCATCTCATCCTCCATGGCCTCCTTCCAGGAACTTGCATCTTTCATGCCCATAGCCTCTTTCACAGTTCTAGGCTCATTAGTGTTAGTAAGTAAAGAAAAAGCACAACTAGAATCAAGTAATGAATAACCAAACCTATCAGGTTGCTTTCTTGTTCGTGTAGACCTCCTCAATGGCTAAGGTTGAGGTTCTACTTCTTCATCTGAGTTTTCAGAGCTGCTAGAGCTCTCCTCGTCATTAGGTCTCACAGGGTCTGTTTGTTCAATCTTCTCAGGGGTAGAATGAAACTGAACCACATCCTCTTTCTTTTTTGTCTGTTCTAGATGTAGAACAATAGAAGAAGGTGTTAGCTCTCTGAACATAACACTTCCACTATACAACACTTTTTTAGCCACAGGATCCCAAAGCTTGTATCCTTTCACACCAACACCATAGCCAATGAAGATACACTTAGTAGCCTTGTTCTCCAATTTAGACCTTTTCTCCCTAGGCACATGAGCATATGCCTCACAACCAAAAACACGAAGATGTCTAACTGAAGGCTTCTTACTAGACCACACCTCCATAGGTGTCTTACCAACAAGAGCTGATGTAGGAGATCTGTTTACCAGATAGCAAGCAGTGGCAAGAGCTTCAACCCAAAAATTTTGTTTGAGGCTTGCTCCACTAAGCATACTCCTAGCCTTCTCCATCAGTGTCCTGTTCATCCTCTCTATAACTCCATTTTGATGTGAGGTGTATGGAGTTGTCTTATGTCTTTAAATCCATTGCTCCTTACATAACTTATCAAACTCTACCTAACAAAACTCACCACCGTTATCAGTTCTCAAACACTTAATCTTTTTACTAGTCTAATTTTTAGCAAAGGCTTTAAACTCCTTAAACCCACTAAAGACTTCAATCTTGCTTCTGATAAAATAAACCCATGTCCTTCTACTGTAATCATCTATGAAAGATACAAAATATATAGATTTTGAAATTGAAGGAACATTAATAGGACCAAACACATCAGAATGAATAAGATCCAATACACCAGAAGACTTGTGAGAACTAGAGTAAAACTGAACACGGTTTTGCTTTCCATAAATGCAATGTTAACAAAAGTCAAAGTTGAGATTACAATCATTTAATCCCTCAACAAGGTTTTTATTTTTTAGGGTACGCAGACCCTTCTCACCAATGTGGCCATATCTCAAATGCCATAACATAGTCTTTTCAGCAGGAAGTTTAACTTCCAAAGTATGTGCACTACCATCAGAACTAGTTACAACAGATTTCTTCACTACTCGTTCAGATGGTGGGGATGAAGTGACTGCAGCTCTTTTCTTCGAGTTAGAAGAACTATTGCACTATGAAGTGCATGCCTCCAGTTGAAACAAAGTACCTCTCCAAGTACCCTTAGCAAGTACCATAGATCCTCTAGTCATCTTTCATCCATCCTTCGAAAAGACAACTTGCACACCTGCATCAATTAACATACTTACAGAAAGTAGTTTCCATGCAAGGCCTGGAATGTGCATAACTCCAGTGATCCCCTTCACTCGTCCATCAGGGAATCGGATTGAGACTCTTCCATGACCAACAATCTTCAGATGAGAATCATCACCAAGGTACACTCTTCCACCATCTAACTCTTCATACTTCGTGAACCAGTCTCGATGTGAGGTCATGTGGAATGATGCACCAGAATCAATCAACCACACATCATCAGATGCATGGGTGGCCAAGGCTGTGATGAAGGCATCACCATCATCTTGTGACTTGTCAAAATTTGAATCAGGAGCTTTCTTCTTCTTTTTCTTCTCCTCTTTGCATTCCTTTCAGAAATGCCTGGTTTTACCATAGTTCCAACAGAGAGCTTTGGACTTTCCAGGAGATTTGGATCTCCCACAAGATTTGGATCTGCCCTTATCACTTTTCTTGTCCTTCTTCTTCCCTTTCTCTTTGGGTCTTCCACGAACTGCACAAGCTTCTTTGGCTGATTCAGATGTCTTTCTCTGCATTTCTTCAAATAATAGCGAACATACTACTTCATCCATCGTGAAGGTGGTGGTAATGCTTCTGATAGCCATGACAAGATGATCCCACAAATCTGACAAAGAACAAAGTAGGGTCATGCATTGATCCTCCTCCTCCATTTTCATGCCCACAGATGTCAACTATGCAAAAATCATGTTAAAATCATTTAAATGGTCCGCAACAAATCCTCCATCTTCCATCTTTAGAGAAACCAACTTCTTTTTCAGAAAGAGCTTGTTCGCTAGGGACTTGGCCTAATAAACAGATCCCAGCTTCTTCCAAAGTTTTTAGCAATCTTCTCCTCATGGACATTCAATAGGATAGAGTCAGCTAGACAGAGTCTTATGAGACCCTTAGCCTTCTGATCTTTGAGGTCCCAATCAGCTTGTGACATTACCGCAGGTTTAGTGCCATTTGTTGGTAATCATTTATGTTTAGGGTTTTAGGCCAGAGCCACTAGTGGTGCCTGCATAAACAATCAGGTTTTAAGCATTTAAATATGCAGGCCCCTTCCCAAGAATCCAAAAATTCTGACACTTTCGAGCCCTGCAGTTGTAAAAAATGCAAAAAAATCAGTTAAGGTGCAGGTGTCTTTGTATATACAAGGGTTTTTTGTATATACATACTGGTGAAATATGCAAAAATCTCCATCGCCCTTTGAAAAAATCAGTTAGATGCATTTCTGAGTGCATATCGGGCTCTAAATGTGCATATACAAGGGGGGATCTTTCGCAGATTCCTGGGAATATTCCCGCTTTGTATATCAGGTTGTATGTAATGGTGCATTGAAAAATATACAAAAGCGTAGATGCATTTACTACAATGCTGGAGATACAAGCAAAAAATATATATTGCAGGCATATTCCAGGGAAGATTCATTGTTTGTATGCAGAGGAAATATACAAAGCAAAATATACAGGGGCGTGCTAATATACAATTGCTACAGTGGTGAGCGGAAGATACATTCCCAGAATATTCTGTTGAAGATACCGCAGTTGTATATTAGAGGTTTGTATATTTGCGGATGCAAGTGAAACATACAAAGGTGCAAAGATGCATTTCCTACAGTGCAGCGGGGAAGATACATGTGGTAGGGCCCGCGGGTATATACAAACAAGTTTGTATATTCGGCATACAAAGGAAGACATACAATCTGGACCCGATGAAGATTTCAAGTTGCATCATAAACATTTGGGGTCCGTGGCGTGCATGTATATGACGTTTGTACATGCTGATACGCAAAGAGGATATGCGAGGAAAGATGATGCAAAGCGGACCCGATAGTTGATTTTCAATTTGTTCTATGATGTTTTGGGGTCCGCCTTGTATGAAGGGCGATTGTATATGCATATGTTCATGCGTATACAGGGCGAAAATGAAGAAAGGAAAAGTCAGCGATAGGAGCAGGAAACATCTGATGTGGCACGTTTTCACTGGCCGACGACTTTTCAACATTTTTGAGTGATGTGGATCTCAGCGACGGGAAGTAGATCGACGGCCATGTTTTGGACCTTCAGCGGTGGTTTTTCCTGAGCGTGTGCGGCCATTTTTTGAGCGGAAAAATCTCTAGATGTACCTGTTGTTGCATCCCGCGAGTGGATGGGGCTTTAATGGTAGATTGTGCAGGGAAGTATGGATGGAGTTGACAGGTTCAACCACCCGATTGATGAAGAAAATCCCTGGGCGGCAGTGCAGATCCTTATTCCACCTGCTCCTTTCTCCTTGTCCCTCTGCTGCATTAACTTTTTTGAGTACCAATCTGATCATGCATTGTATCTGGCAGATTTTTTATTAGCCTTGTAATTAATTTTGCTAAGTTCACGGTTTTGCTATAAAAAGTAAACTGTATTACTCTTTTGTTGTTGTTGAAGACTTGGGCATTTTTGTGTAAATAATGAAGAACAGGGCATGATCCTGGGTTGTTTTATCTCATTCTGGAGTTTATGACTTGCATCATGAATGTATTTTGCACGTATGTTTAGTTTCATGTTGATATAGATGAAAAATGCTCTTATGCATGTGTTTATCTATTTGTCTCCTTCGCTGCATGCATTTCCTTCTTTTGAATCTGGCTGCTAAGGGTTTCTCAGATTCTAGGGTATAAGTTTTTGTATCACATGCTTCATCTCTGACTTCCATTCAAGGAGTGGATTAAATTGTTTTAGGTTAAGCATGGAGAAGGTTGTTTGTCAGCAGGGATATCTATAAGTAGAGACAGCTAAATACCCATTCTTGGGTGATGTTTGTAAGGCAAGCATCAATCCAACCCCTTGAAACTTGAATGCTAGTTGTAAACCATCTGTTGCATACGTCTAGTTGACTCCTTGCCCTGAGATAGGCACCGGTCTGCACCTGGGTTATTAGTTATGATCCAAAGCCCCTGTCTTGCATCCAAACCATCATATCCACTTTTTCATAACTTCCACCTGTTAGTTGTAGGAGTAGGATTAGGAACCCCTGCATACTCTCATACCTAACCAGACAAATATGTCTAAGAATGTTGCCAACCTTGTGATTTATCACACAAATCTCGGTCCACACATGAGAGTATTCTGCCTGTTATTACAAAGTTAAATTTTTCTGTCAGTTGGTAAGTCAATGTTACATCTTTAGCAAATAGGGACACCCCCCTTGGTGCGGCAAAACCAGAAGTGAAAGGGAGGCAGCTCACACAACCTCCCGTTTCTGTTGGCCGGATCTGCTCGTGCATAGGAACTGGCAAACCCTCTGCCAATTTGGGAAAATAACCAACACCATCAACGATTTCCCATGGATCACGATCAACTAGTAGGTCCGCCATCTTGAGTTTCCACAACTCAAAATTAGTGCCATTGAATTTCTCAACCTCTAACCTTTTGGATGTGGTTGGCATCTCCTTGCTACAACAAGATGCAAAATACTCTACACAACACTCCCACTCAACCTAATATTAGCTCAAAAAACCCCTACCCAACAGCTAAGACCAAAACTGGCCAGGCTCTGATACCAACTGAAAGGAAGCTAGGTGTGCAGAAATCGCTTCCTACACTAATCTAATGAGGGGAGGAGAGTGCAAATTCAATTTTATCCTTACTATTACAGCAATGTTAAACCACTAACAGAGATATTGCAGCAAACACATACACAAGAAAGTGAGACAGAAAAAGAGAGACACAAGATATATGTGGGAAAAACCCTTATCGGGTGAAAAACCCCACACTCCAAAACTTGCACAATGTATTATCAAAACTGAAATGGTTTACAATACACTTGCAATGCAAGATCTTAGGAGTCTTCGGCACTCATATCTTGAGATAAACTAGCAACATAACAGTACCTATAAAACCTATAATACATCTCCTCTCAAAAGCACTTGTTTATATAACAAATACAAGGCAAATATGGCTCCACATAGGGATGGGCATCCAACATGGCCTCATGGCCCAAAACCCATGCCTATGGACACTTGTCCAACTCTGTAGGATCCTCCTGACACTTGTCAAGTCACCCCATCCCAAGGAGGTCTCCTATTTCCAAAATAGGCTATGACATATGCTCTTATGACTCTTACAACCGTCATAGAATCTGTCATAGTTATCATAACTTATAGTTGTAAGAGAATTTGTCATACACAAGCTATAAATAGCATATTCTCTTACATGTCATAGTCCACCTTGGGGCGCCCAAAGATGCCTTTTTCAAATATGCTCTTCGACACATGTCTTCACCTGTCATAGGATCTTTTATTTCTGACTCTTACATGTCATAACTTCATCATAAGAATCTATCATGACCATTATAGTCAATATTCCCTTACACAAGATCCAAGATGCTAACACATGGAAAAATATTCCTACCACTAAGTGGGACACCTATCTCCTCATGTAAGGACAAAAATACATGTGGTCATATGCCATGTAGGATGACACATCACTGTGCCAATTCCCACAATATGACAACATAGGATTTGCATCCAATTAATACAATAGGCAATTAATAAATAAATACAATGTAAGAATACAAGGAATTACCAAGGTTGAGACACCTTAATTCCAAACAAAAGAAAGGATGACAAATTGCTCCCATACAAACGGATGGTTGACGATTTCAAAAAGTATTTCTCCCAAATATCTTTCGAGAGAATTCAAAGGTTGAATAACAAAGTTGTACATGCAATGGCTACCATTGGATCTCTCCTTGATATGCACTCAACATTGTGAATTCTTGGTTTAACAACTATTGATCCCCACTTTCAATGTCCCACAATCTAAGTTTATATGTGAAATTGTTGGTCCCAGTTCCCCATGGTATTAAGATATATACAAGTACCTTCATGATAATACCATTCCACCCAACCTGAGTAGCACTCAAAAGAAAGCTTTTATTTGTTGCTCTTCATGTTTTACCATTCTCGACGATGCCCTATATCATAGGAGTCTAGACAGTATCCTTCTTAGATGTCTTAACTCAAACGAGGCTAACATTACTTTACATGAGATTCACAAAAGTGTATGTAGGGTACATTCCACCAACCCAACACTTACCAAAAAGTTGTTACACACATGGTACTACTGGTCAACCATGGAATAGGATGCACAACTATTTTCCAAGAAATGTATTCAATGTTAGTAGCACGAAGATTTGATTCATGTACTAGCACAAGAATTGCAACCCATCACTACTCCTTAGTCATTCTCACAGTGGAGGATCGATCTCGTAGGAAAAATTTATCCATCCTCATCCAATGGCCATAAGTTCATTATCACTGCCACTAAATACTTCACAAAGTTGGTAGAAGCTATTCCATTGACCTACATCACTGGCAAACAAATAGCTAAATTCATCCTACATTACATAATCTATCAGTATGGTATTCCCCTTACCATTGTCACTAATAATGGTAAGCCATTCAAAAACCAAGAAGTCCACATTGTATGCACTCAATTCCATATCCAACACCATTTTTCTACTCTGTATTATCTACAAAGTAATGACCAAGATGAGGCTTCCAACAAAACTATCTTAAAAATCCTAAAGAAGATAGTTAATGAAACCGGTCGTGACTGGCACCATCAACTCAATCCTTGCCTTATGGGTCTACCACACAAGTATTCATACACCCATCGGTGCCATTCCATATTCATTAGTATATGGCACTAAAGCTATTTTTCCTATTGAGGTCGAGCTCCCTTCTTTAAGGGTCTCTTTGCAGCATATTATAATGGAGAAGAATATCGAGTTTCTAGATCACATGAGTTAGAGTTACTCGACGAGAGGTGACTCACTGCACTAAATCATCTATAGGTTTACTAAAACTACCTCTATTGTAGTTACAACAAGAAGATCAAGGCTAGAAAAATTGAAATTGGTGATCTAGTATTGAAGGAGAATCAGAAAAATCAGCAAGATCGAGACAAGAAAGGTAAGTTTGAACCTAATTGGCTAGGACCTTTTGTGGTTACATCATTCTATGGATCAGGAGATTATCAACTTGCTACACTTGAAGGAGCACCTCTAGATGAATCCATCAATAGTATTCATCATAAGAATTTCTATGCCTGACCCTCAGGGTATCAAAAATTAGAAAAATAAAAATAAAATCAAAAAACTCAGAAAAATACAAAAAAATTAAAGAAAAAAGTCATCCAATGGTGAAAACCACTTTGTTGGCATCTTGGGCAAGTACCATCGTGAAAACCTATTTACAGGCACTATATGTAGATGTCAGCATCCACCATCTATCAGGTTCTTATCCATATCACCCACTCCACTTCATAATAAAGTCTCTTACTTAAGCATTTTTGTCCACTCACCTATCATGGCTTGATAATTGTTAGTATTGATTGTTATCCATTGCAATTCATCCCATAATAAAGTACATCTAATTCACTTCATAATAAATCCTATACAAAGACTGGGGGCATCTTTCCTTAACCTAGTTCATAGGATTGGATCCTTGTTACCTTGTTGTATCGAGAGGAATTGCCATTTCCATACATTCCATAATAAATCTTCCCACCTACCGTAAACTATAATAAAACTAGAATGCGCGCATCCACCTACCACAATCCATTCTCACTATATGTCACTTGGATTTGATTAACTCATGCAGAAAATAAACTACGCATCTTTGAAAGCATCAAGTACTTATAAAATTAGAAGCAAAAAACTATTGTTGAAGCAACGCACTACCTGCATATCTATTTCCTATTTAGCTAATCCATTATCCTAAATCAACGGCCTTCAACGGATGCATCCTTCCTACAACAAGGCCTTATCCAACATAAGCACCCTCTTTTGGCAAGAGATATGATGGATGTATATTTGTTTTGTCAGTTGGTCATTTTCTTTGATTTATTTTTTTGTCTCTTTCTAATGCTTATTCGAGACTACCTTGATTTTTCCATATCTTGGTGTGTTAAGATAAGTATGGACTAGGGCATTGTCATTGCTTTGTATTTCATGTTTGTGGGGTATTAGCTATGTATTTGTTTTGTCAATTGGTCATTTTCTTTGATTTATCTTTTTGTCTCTTTCTAATGCTTATTCGAGACTACCTTGATTTTTCCATGTATCTTGGTGTGTTAAGATAAGTATGGATTGGGGCATTGTCATTGCTTTTGTATGTTGTGTTTGTGGGGTATTCTTATTACATTACTTAGGCTAATATTTACCTTATGTGTGATGGAATAGATTCTTGCATAAACAATGTCCTTTGCATCTAAGGTCATTCAAATACCTTTTGTGCACTAGGACCATCATGCTCTAAGTCTATTTTCCTCTCATGTATCCAACGAGGTTCTATTATGTATAGTATACATAAGGATAACCCTTTGTTTTTAGAGTCAATGTCCATCAAAGGATACAATGTCACCCTGGTTCCTCATACCTTGGTGCATAATATCCATTTGCTAAATCAAAATAAGGATTGCTCTTTATATTTTTCAAGCATAGCCTAAGAAAATCATCTCATCCATCTCCCCCATACATCCTAATAAATATCTATAACTTTCATAGTTTGATCAATTATTCTATTCTTCTACATCCTAAGTAGCTTCTTCTATCATACTACATCACTGCATCCATTCTTTTTCCATCATTATTCCCCCTTTCATCCAACTTTTTCATTTTCATCTGAATATCTCTACCTACTAACAATTTCATTTCCTTTCATTTCGAGAGCACACCTATGTTCTTTGTGTAGAATTTTGTCGTCACACCAAAAGCACATACTAGTGGTGGAGAGGGATCTCATCATTGATATAGTCACTACGCCAACACCCCCCCACACGATAGAGCTAGATACAACCACGTACCATGTAGGATTTGTACCCACTATGTACCATGTCGATAAGCTGAGCTTACGTGAACAAAGGGTTGAGGGCTCGAGGGACTCAAACCGATGACCTACGCTCTGATACCATGTAGAATTTTGCTGTCACACCAAAAGCACGTACTAGTGGTGGAGAGGGATCTCATCATCGATATAGTCGCTATGCCAACACTTTGAACCCACCTATCCTCTCAAGGGGGCATCATCATCATTCATGTTATTTATTAACTCACCATTATCTTTCCTTGTCACCCTTGCTCTGAGTGACTGGGGCATCACCATCTCTAATCCAATCATTTTCTTCCAATCATATTCTTCTAAATTGAACTCTTCTTCAATCCAAATCAAACACTATGTTTTGAACTTCTTTGAAATGTTACTACTTCACAACACCATCTCAAAGAGGGGCAAAATGTAGACACCTAAAATTGACTAACCCATTCTATATCACTATTCACATCATTTTATCATTATTTCTTCTAATCAACATTAATTATTTAATTAAATCTATTTATTCTTCATTAATTCCCTTTCCAACATTAATTAAATAATTTATAATTATTTAATTAAATCTATCATTTCATCAATTTTGTTCTTCTAATCCACATTAATTAAATAATTTTAATTATTTAATTAAACCATCCACTTCAATCCTTAATTTCACATTAATTCAAATATTTTCTATTATCTACTTAATTCATCAATTTATTCCTTATCCACAATGATTAAATATTTTTTAATTATTTAATTCTATCTAACATTTCCTCTACAATTAAATAAATTAACATAATTTATTTATTTAATTATTTTCTCTCAAATCCATTTGCATGTAAAAAAGCAAATCACAATTTGAGTTAACTTATTATCCAATTCTCTTTATTATTAATCAATTCATTAAATAGAAAAAGTAATTCTATTTATGAAAGTCAAATCAGTTCAATTACCCATGCAAGCAGTTAACCCATCAATAAAGCTCTTTTACATGAACACATGTCACATGCACATCCTTCATGTCCTCTCAATTAATCTCATTTGTTGATTCAGTCAATTTTTTTCCACCATTGATCAATATCCTTTGAAAACTATAAATACGTCCATCTTCCAAGTCATTAATCCTCCACGATCTTTGAGTATATGCATTGAGCTTTAAGCATTCCTTGAGCACTTTGCATTCATCCATCATTCATTCATTGCAATCCAACATTATGCTATTGAAGAATAGAGCAATCCACATATCAAATACTACAAATCCTTTGAGAGCATAGCTAAGTGGATCTCACGAGTGCATCCACTTCCACTCTATCAAGTGTTGGGAGTTGCATTGAGGTAAAGAAGGTATAATTTGCATTGTTTGTGTTATCTTTCAATTGTTTATCTTTCATGTGATTTTTCTCATCCACACACATAAAACAAAATTTATGCCTTAGTTCACACAACTTTGTTGATGATGCCTCATGCATAATTCTTGTGCGCCACCATGTACATTACTACTTTAATGCATAACATTATTCTACACATGGCTACACATGCCATTTCTTAGTTAGATACCATAGGCATCTGACACATGGTAGCCTTTTAACCACATGGTCCTATAATACAAATAACATCCAATTGACATGCTTGCACTATAATTGGTACCATATGAGTATTAACATTTAGTGTCACTCCATCCACATTTTAGCATGTCATATGAATTTGAAATTTGTTAACGAATTTGAGGAGCTTAGTTGATGGCCTATTTTTGTAAATACCTACTTCTATATTTTGTAGAATAGAATGGAGGAATAATACATTTTCATCTATCCTCTCTATAAATTCATCTTATTCATTCTTGAATAGAAGTGGCATATCTACCACAAGCCTTCCACATCTAACTGTATTTTGGTTTACATATCTAATTTCTTTAATGCATTCTATGATCTTGTTGCATTAATGCTAATTTACAAGACCCTCCCCTGATTTATCCTAGTTTCCAAATCACTCACTAACCCTATCTACAATGTTGCAAGTAACACACTAAGTCTCCATTGTACTTCATATTCACATAGTAAAGAAAAAGTTTTATCATTCAACAATAGAAGTCAACCTTTTTCCTTGAGATATTTTAAATATTTACAAAACCATATTTGAAGGGAAGTTAACTTGTCTATCTACATACAAAACAAAGTGAGTGATGGGAAGGGAGATAATACTCTCTAGCTTAAAACTTAAGGGGGAAAGTTTGTCATCTTATTCAACAACACTAATTATTATTGAATACATTAACTCTTCATCTTTGAGTTGATTTTGCCATAGTAGTACCTATTAGATATAATACAAACCAAGAAGTTGTTCCTATTTCAAATAAACCTCTAGTCAAATTAATAGCCCCAATTCTACTCTTTTAGTTATCTTCCTTTTCTTATATCAATAATGATTATTCACAATTTTCTATGGGTAAAACCTAACCAAGGTACTTTTCAAAAATCTATTTGCATGTGTTTTACATGTGCTTGTGAATCCAAGTCCCTATGTCAAATCATTGTTTCTAATGAGAAATTAACACAACATAATGGATTTATTAAAAAACACGGTTAATTCCCAAAATTACTCTGATACCACTTGTAAAAGTGAAGTGAAATGACATTGTATAATGATTGATACTAGTCATTATAAAGTTTGTGTTAATTGAACAATTATAAAGGGTTGTTGAACACACATTTGGATAATGCACAAGTATTTAGGATGGCTTCAAATGACATTGGTTTTGCCACATTATGGTGAATGGAAGCACTAATATTATGTTGATGGTTGGAAAATATGGTAGATCAAATATAAGTTTTTGTTGCTAGGTATGTGCATGAAAATGGGAGGCCAAAATGTGAGTCACTAATTGACTCAAGCCACTAGGATCACCTGCAAAACCTAGGATTAACCTTCTATAAGAGAACAAAGCAAAGAGGATAAATTTGCACAATATTGGATGCAATTAATGAATTACATGTGAGAACTTGCTTTTATATTTGCAAGTTAGAGAAAACCCTAATATGACTTAAGAATAACTTAAGATTAAAATTAGCCATAAGTCAACTTAATAAAGTGTAATTAAATATTTAATTACACCAACACCCCCCTTAAGTGCAACTTAGGGAGAAATGAAAAATATGCAACTAATGCAAGAATGGGTCCTGTTGGGTCTTTCTCTCCGGATCGGTAGAGGGTTTGCTAGTTCCAATGCACAGGCAGATCCAGCCAACAAATATAGGAGGTTGCATGAGCTACCTCCCCTTCACTTCTAGTTCTGCCACACCAAGGGGGGTATCCCTATAGCTAAAGATTTGATCTTGACTCACCCAATGACAAAAAGATTTAGCTTTACAACAATAGGCAGAATACTCTCATGTGTGGACCAAGACATGCATGATAGATCACAAGGCTAGCAACATTCTTGGACATATCTAACTGGTTAGGTATGAGAGCATGCATGGGGTCCTATTCCTACTCCTACAACTAACAGGTTAGAATTATGAAATGATTTGTTTAATGTTTTGGATGCAAGACAGGGGTTTTGGAAACATAACACAACACAGGGAGCAGACTGGTGCCTATCTCAGGGCAAGGAGTCAACTAGAAGTATACAAATGAATGATTTGCACTAGCATTCAAGTTTCAAGGGGTTAGATTGGTGCTTGCCTTACAAACACCACCCAAGATTGAGTATTTAGCTGCCTCTACTTACAAATATCCCTGCTGACATACATTCTTCTCCATACTTGACGTAAAACAATTTAATCCACTCCTTGAATGGAAGTTACAAATCAAGCATGCAATACATAAGGTCTATATTCAAGAATCTGAGAAACCCTTAGCAACCAGATTCAAAAGAAGCTATGCATACAATAAATGGAAACAAGCAACTAAATACATGCAAGAGTGCATTTTTCATATAAAACAACAATGAAACTGAAAATATGTGCAAGGTGCATTCAAAATGCAACTCATAAACTCCAACAGAGATAAAACAACCAAGAAAGGCTTTGTTTCTCATTATTTTCCAAAATTTTTGCCCAAGTCTTCAACAACCTTAAAATGAGTAACATAGTCTGCTTATTTAGCGAGAATGTGTACTCAACAATTAATTACAAGGTCAACTCAAAATTTTGACAGATGCACTGCACCTTCAGAATGGTGCCCAAAATATTGAATGCGGGCAAGAGAAACAAAGGAAAGAGTGGTTGAAATTGAGGAATGTGCCGCCGCTTGGAGATTTTTTTTCGAACATGGTAGCTAGCCTGTCAATCAGACCCATACCCCCTGTAAATTTGCCATTAATGGCCCATCTACCCGCAGCTGGAAGTGTAGTGGTTCACGTGCCTCTAAAGTTTGCTCCTTCCTGAAAAAGATGTAGCGCGCACAGGAAATCCTTCACCTCCTGAGAATTTGAAACTAGTCATAGATTCCCCCTATTGCTGAGATTTGTGACCCAAATTGCTTTGAAAAGTCCATCGGCCAATAGAAACGTGCCACGCATGTGGCTTTGCCCATCGCTGACTTTTTCCTTCCTCCATTTTGCCTTTTTTGCCCTTGAATCCTTTGTATATACATGATTGTATATGCATGCAACTGCTTTTGGACACGTGGCAGCTTGCCATTGGACCTCTGTCACTGTGCCATTGTATCCCCATCAGCCATCGGAACAACCCTGAAAGCATCCGCCGATATGCATTGTCCTGCCGATGAGCCAATGTACTTTTTCCATTTGCATCTGCGGTTGTATATGTGATTGTATATACATACAAGGTGGACCCCAAAACATTATGAAGCACATTGAATTTTCTATCGGGTCCATCTTGCATCTTATCTTTGCACCTTTCATTGTATGTCGCACATACAATGTGCAATATACAACCCGCGGACCCCAAAACTGTATAAAATAAATTTGAAATTCTAACCGGGTCCGGCATTGTATGTTTTACCTTTGTATACCTCCTTGTATATTGCATATACAACATGCAATATACATATCGCGGACGCCAGCCACTTATCCGCTAAAATTAAATCCTCCCTCAAGTCCAGATTGTATATGTGCTTTGTATATTTTGCATTGTATATGCACACACATACAACCTGGGACATACAATGGCGTGGGCCCTACCAGGTTCCTAAATACTGTTGACTTTGACCACTCCTGCCCTGCATATTTCACTTGTATCTTTTCATTGTATGTCGCCCTTGTACATTTTCAATTGTATATTGACATTGCATATTGTGAATGTATATTCGAACATACAAATGAAACATACATGCAATCGTGTGGGCCCCATCACTGACGTTGACTGTCGTTGACCTGCTTGTATGTTTCTTTGCATCTTCACATTGTATGTTTGATTGTATATTGGGAACATACAACCCTAATATACAATGTGCGGACTTCACCGTTTTCACAAATGCAATTAACTTTCCTGCCATGTCCACCTTGTACATCGCCATGCTTGTAAATTTCACCTTGTACATGCGACTTGCATATTTGAGATACAATCGCCTTTGTATCTACCTGATGTACATTCTGCTTTGCATGTCCGCTTTGTATCTAGCAGTTGTATATTGAATATACATGCAAAATATACATGCAAACCCTACATACAAGCACAGAATATTCAGAGAATCTGCGACATACAAGCATAATTTCTAAACCTGATATGCATCTAAAAGCCACATATAGGCCCGATATGCATACAACAATGCATACAACTATTTTGTGCATTTTTGAAGGCCGATTGAACTTCTTCTTCAGGCCCGCCACTGCACGACTGCACTTGCACATACAAATGTCCATGTATATACAAAGACATATACATGAGGCCAAGGGACTTAGCATTTTTGGATTTTTATGAAGGGGCCTATAGATTTAAATGTTTGAAAACTGAATGTTCATGCAGGCACCAACAGGTCCCAAGTACAAGGCTATGTTAGGTACCCATGAACAACAAGAATCTCTCATAAAATAGAGAAAAGGAGAAAAACCCAGTGGGAGAAAACTCCTCTCCAAAAGAGAGAAAATACAACAAGTACATGAACATGTGATGGAAGAAGGACTAACACTAAGACCCCCTAAGAACTGAATCCATCATAAAAGTACGATCATGAATGCCCCCCATAAGAGAGGAAGAAGAGAGAAGGTTTGGTGACCCCCTAGAAGTGAGAAGGATGAAATCCCATGCGAGGAAATGCTCCCTCCCAAAATAGAGATGAGAAGAGACCATGCAGTTGCTCCTCAAGATGACTCCTACAGTGCTAGAAGATGCTCAATATAGAATAAAAATGAAGACCCATGAATGTCGAACAACATTCCCCCCCTTGGGAATAAATAGAAATGTAGATGTGTGCATAATGTCTTCCCATTCCGGATAGGAATAAATAGGAAGAAGGATAAATGTCTCTGAACTCTGCACATGATCCAAAGACAATAATGATGCTCCTTAAAAACTACTCAAATGCCTCCAATCCACTGCAAAACAGTGACTGAATAGGAGGATGAAGAACAATCTCAAAAGAAGAAGAAGATGGTGATGCAACTCCATCGAAGCTGTCATCAAAGAGAAGACAAATGTCCTTAATGTGGTCCTCCAAATTTGCAAGGTGGGACTCTACATATAACAATGATATGTCTGGTAGATATGTGTCCCAATGAGCTATCTTTGGAAGACTGATAATGTCCTGCTGCAAAGATTCTGATGTAATAAAGATGTGATCTCGATAAGAGGAGAAGGAGAAGCAAGTGAAGTCTCTATGTCATCTGAACTAGCAAGACATGTCAAATATGCAAGCTCCTCAACTGTATCATCATCAAAAGGTATGTAATCCGCATCATCAAGGGGTATGTGGCAATCCATAGCAAGATCATCTGGTAATGGAGAGACATGTGGATCTCTGTAGATCTCCCAAATGCTAGTCCAAAGAGCGTGTGGGCACTCAATATGTGAGATAGAAAATATAGTGTCATAATCAACACTAAAGCCAATCAATGCTACAATATAATCAATATAATTTCCCCATACAGATTTCCTCCTAGGTGTATCTGGTTCAGGTATGAGTCCATAAATATAAGGCAAAATATTAAGCCACCATAGATGTGTCAAGATGCCCTTTTGCCAAGACTCATAATTATCCTTACCCAATGTTACCATAGAAAGGTGAATAGCAAAACCCATGATATCTCCTCAAATAAATTGAATCAAAGATCAATAATCTAAATATGTATTAATGTTGATAAATGAAGCCCAACAAAACAAACAGAACTTCTCTA
Organism: Cunninghamia lanceolata; assembly: GCA_027924645.1. NCBI lineage: Eukaryota > Viridiplantae > Streptophyta > Pinopsida > Cupressales > Cupressaceae > Cunninghamia > Cunninghamia lanceolata. The sequence goes on from BSBN01000001.1 coordinate 17,097,199, forward strand.
GGTGCTAAAATGTCTTAAATATTAAATAGAAGCCATAAAATTGACAAACTAAATAAAGAATACATGGGGCTAAATCTGGAAAAAGTGCATAGATGGTTGTGTATATCTCCTCAATACCTTTCCAATGCCTATTGGTTCCCCCAATTTCAACGTCGTATGCAAAAGATATGCCTTAGATACTGAAGGCTGCTCCGAAAAAGAAGATCTGACTCAACAAGCTACTAAGAAAAAATTAGAAACAAATACCTACACCACTGGATAGTGCTCGGAGACCTCTTCCTGGAAATATCTTGTTTTCCCGATTTCGATGCCGTATGCAAAAGATATGCCCGATTTTGTGAAACTACTCTAAAAAAGCAAAAAAACAAGCATAGACTAAAAATAGGGGCGTGGATTTGCGATCTATTTTTTTCAAAATCCGTGCACTTTCTACAAAAATAAGAGATACCTAGATAAAATTTTGATGCTGCCGATAAAACCTAGAAATCTTTTGAGCTAAGATTACACCATTTGAATGCTCAATGCCTATTCTCTCAAACTAGTGAATAAGAATCTTCAGATCTAGAGCTCTGAATCTAATGGAATACTCCACTTTACATAGAAATACACCTAGCAAATGACTCTTGCTCAAATTTTTCTCCAAATCTAAGAAGGGGCTTGTAGATCTGGAGCTTTGATACCATGTGAGAGTCATTGATTGACTCAAGCCACTAGGATCACCTGTAAAACCTAGGATTAAACTTCTACAAGAGAACAAAGTAAAGAGGATAAATTTGCACAATATTGGCTGCAATTAATGAATTGGATTAATGAATTACATGTGAGAACTTGCTTTTATATTTTTCAAGTTAGAGAAAACCCTAATATGAATTAAGAATAACCTAAGACTAAAATTAGCCCTAAGTCAACTTAATAAAGTGTAATTAAATATTTAATTACACCAACACAAAAGAGGGTCAAAAGTGGGCAATTTTTTCCTAAAATTAGCTAAACCTAAATTTCAATGAGTAATTTGAGATGCCTACACTCAAAATTTAAAGATGTGATAAGAACAAGAGTTATAATACTTTGAATATAGTTTCTAAGCTACTAATAAAAATGGTTGAGACTAAGAGGGTCAAGTGCTAAGCACACACAAAATTGGTCTTTTTTTATCACTAAAATATAATAGTGTCTGGTGTGCACCCCCTTTTTGCTTTGTTAAGTATTTTTAAAAATAAATTGGTGGAAAGATAGCTAATAAAATGTAGTACACATTATCTATTTTTTATTAATGTTTTTTTATGATTTTTTTGAAATGAATGCATCTTGAAAAACTAATCATTAAGTATGCATGTCACATAATTCCCACAAAAAAATTAAAAATTTAAATTTTTCAATGTGTATAGAACAAAGAGTAGAACAATCCTATATAATTTTTTCAAATATGGATAAATGGGACAAAAAATACTAAAAAACAAAATACATATGTATTTGAGGAATATGAATACATCACTAAAAGTAAATAAAAATAAAAATCTTAATTTATGCAAACTATAGAAAAAATTATATGTTTTAGAAAGCAAAGAAGTAGATTGACATTTTGGTGGTGGTTTCTTATGAAATTTCATTCCAAAACATGTAAACTTAATGAGGAGGAAGTTTAAACATGCTATTTTATGTGAAAAACATGTATTCAGGAGCCCAATATGCATGTCCAACCCTTAGGCTTGGAAATCCAAGCCCAATGGGCAAGATTTTAAAATTTTGAATTATACTGTGCATAATAAACATGCTTTATAATGCAAGCATGTTATATAATGTGCATGCATTATTTACAACACAAAAAATATCCAAAATGGACACAAAATAGGGTTGCAATTTAAAATAATGTGTGTGATGTAATTTGTGCACATTATGGAGCTCGACAATTACCAAGCCACAATGCACATGCATACATGTACACATTATGGCTTAGTCACATTCTGGTGCATGTCTAAATTCATGGGTCTCATCAAACTACCGAATTAAGCAGTAAAATACAAATAGTAATACAAGCAAACCACGCCACAACAAAATGAATCTATTTATGTAGCAGCAACAAAATGATTACAAGAGTACAAAATTCTTAACACAATCTCAAGATACATAAATCTTTGTTTACAAAAATTCTCACAACATCTCTTTTCTCCAGGAGATTGCACCACTTGAGAAAAATCTAACTGAACCCCTTCTTAGAAGTAGAAGAAGGTATTTATGAAACTCTTCCCAAAACAATTTAACTACCCTATTCGTTAGGAAATTGAATAAACTGTCATAACAAAAAATGAATTGCCAGATCAATTGAGTAGTTTTAGTGCTAAACTGTCGCCATTAAACCCCTTCGTGAGCATACAACAATCACCACTAGGTACACACATCCATTGATACAAATCTGGGATCTAAATAGTGATTGGCGAAATACCCTTTCCACAAACCATAGAGTCCTGTATTGACTTTTGTTCAAGTTCACAAACTTCAATATTCTATGACACATTAAGAGGGGGATTATCAGAAAATGTAGTCTTCTACTAACTTAGAATTTCTTCATCATATGCTATTAGCAAAGTAATGATTTCACAAACTAACTACTTGTGGGTGTAAGCCTTTAGTTATTGGCAAATTATAATGTCCTTGAACCTTGGATGGCATATTGGTAAATTTTGGGAATCACGAACTAGTTTGTAAACTATAAAGTTTGCCGATACTAAGTGTCAAGCTATCAACTTCTTTTATTGGAAAAAATTGTCTTCGACAAACCCTTTATTTTATCCTTAATAACTCTGTTCACACGCTGGTCGGTGAATCGGTAACTTTTAGAACCAATGAACTAGCTGAAAATTAACATTTTTCTTTTTTATCGGTGATTTCTTATATCTATGAACCAAAGAAGCTTTGTCTTCAAGGTGAAAGCCTTTATCAAAAAAGTGAATTGTTGGTGAACCGACAGGTTCACAAACTAAAAATTTTGCCGACAAAGTTCTCAATCCCTCTGTTTCGCTGATAATAAAAGACTTCTCGAAAACTGACTTAGAGTATAATTAATAAAGATTTCAACAACTAGCCTTGAACAATTCAAACTTTTCCCTATGACTTGTCAGGAAAAGTTCTTATTGGCAAATTGTCAGATTGGGTAACTACTGATTTGGCGAACTGGGTTGTTTGTAAATTGGGAAAATCGCCAACTGGCTATAACTAAGCCAACTTTTACCCAATTTTCACCAAAATGAAACTGGAGATACCATTTGAGTCTTCTACAAGATGATGTCCTAAAATTGACCAAATAAATATGAAATTGCTCCTAAAACACAAAAACTAACACTGCAAAGAAAACAAAGCCAAACACTTAGAAAATAAAACATATTTTTGGTGACATAGGATTGCTAGTGAACCCGAATACTCCTGCACGAGACACGTCAGGTAAGAGAAATGTTCCTTGAGGTTGCAACTCAAGAACATTTTGGAAAGTCTGGAATAGAAATCCCATACTTAACCAATTCAAAAGCTTACATCCAAGAGGCTTCATCAGCTAGTTTACCCTTCCATTGGACAAGATACTCCATGTATTCCTTTCCCCTTGTTTGTTTAGCCACATGAGAATCAATCACTTGATCAACCTATTCAAACTACTTTTCAGGCAACTAATCTATCCATTCACATTTATCCTAAACATCTGAACTGAATCCTTCTTGTGCACTGGACTCCCCTTCATAATATCGATATAAATCTACCACATTGAAAATGGGTGAAATATCTACACCTGGTGGAAGTTCTATTTAATAAGTATTAGATGAAAACTTATGCAAGGCCTTACAAGGTCCAATCTTCTTCCATTTTAATTTATTGTAAGTTCCCTGTGGGAACCTTTCCTTCCTCAAATGTACCAAAACCAAATCTCCAACCTGAAACTCTTGTTCTCTCTGATGAATATCAACACACTCCTTGTATTTGGTGGCACTTTTCTCTAAATATTCTTTCACCTATTTATGCAAATCATGGATATACTCTACAAAATCTACAGGTATAGCACTCTTCCAAGTCAGATCAGCACTATCACGTAATTCATCCACCCCTCTTGGACTATAACCATACACAATATGAAAAGGAATTTTCCCCATACTCCGATTGATTGAGTTAATATAGGCAAACTCTACCTGAGCCAAAACCAAGTCCCACTGGTTAGGTTTATTCTTTACCAAACATCTCAACAAATTCCCCAAACTTCTATTCACAACTTCAGTTTGACCATCGCTCTGAGGATGGTACGTTGAACTAAAACCCAACTATTACCCATTTTCTTCCAAAAGGTACACCATAAATGACCCACAAATTTCACATCCTAGTCCTAAACTATGCTCTTAGGCAACCCATGTAATCTAACTACCTCCTTGAAAAATAATGTAGCAATGTGGGAAGCATCATTACTCTTTTGACATGGAATAAAATGAACCATTTTAGAAAATTTATCAACAACAACAAAGCTAGAATCATTAGCTCTCTATGTGCGAGGTAATCCCAAAACAAAATCCATACTTATGTATTCCCATGGTCTTTCTGGAATAGGCAATGGTCGATATAACCCAGTATTCTGTCTGACTCCTTTAGCATATTGGCAAACTCTACATCCTTGTACTAACTTCCTCACATCTATAGCTATACTAGGCCAGAAATAACCTTCATTCAATTGTGCCAATGTTTTATCCACACCAAAGTGTCCACCTAAACCACCACTATGCTTTTCTTTCATCAAAGTATCCCTCATTGACCCTTGAGGTATACACAACTTCTATCCTTTGAACAACAAACGTTCTTGAATAAAATACTCCAGCCATGGTGTTCTATCCTTCTCTACTAGATTCATACAAGCAGCCCATGCTACCTTGAAATCAACATCATCCTTATACAATTCTCTCATAGAATCAAAACCAACCACATTTACCCTCATTTCTTTTAACAACAAACATCTTTTACTCAATGCATTAGCTACCCTATTAGACTTTCCAGTCCTATGTTTCAAAACAAAAGAATAACTCTGTAGAAATTCAACCCATTTTATATGTCTCTGATTCAACTTACCTTGGCTATTAATGTATTACAAAGCATGATGATCAGTATGTTGAACACACCAGGATACTGAGAGGGGGTGAATAAGTTTTGAAACAAACTTCAAATCCTTCGAAGCAGATTAAAACTTAAACATTATATCATCAACATAAACATGAAAGATCAACATAATGCACATCAACACATAACACTAGATATACGTGGAAAACCCAAGAAGGGAAAAACCACGGTGAGGGTTAACTCACAATATATGAAGCTCAAAATTACAATCTTTGTTTTAGGGCTGTAACCCAAGGAAGCTACTACTCCCTGAAGACTTTGTTTAAGGGTCACTCCCAAGGAAGCTACAACTCCATGCTGAATTTGTTTTAGGGCTACAACCCAAGGAAGAAACTACTCCATGAATTGAGAATGAACTCAGAAAAGATTACAGCAAGACAATCCTTCTACTATCTAAAAACTGGCATTGAAGCTCACACCTTTGATGATTGCAATTATGCCTCTTTACTCCTCATTTTATAATTAGATCAATTAGACACACTCTTTACTTCCCTCCTGTCATAAAAATATCTTCAAGATGAATTAGGACAACCCTTATTGCTTCTACTCTTTCTCCTTCAGTCGCATATCATATTCATATTCTGCTCTTCACATGCTCATATTCACAATCATCTCTCACCTAGATCAACTAGGTTTACAATATATACATGACATTACATTGATTTGATTAGAATTCAACCAATATAATTAGAATATTACATTTTACAAGTCGACTAGAGATCACACAACATGAAACATGTAGAGGGAAAGCTCTAACATGAACTACATGCTACTCCAGGAAGAGACACACTCTTTGTGGATCCAACCACATGCTTAGCCCAATCCTAAACATCCTTCACAACAATATCCTTCAAGGAATAACATGCACACGCTTCACAAATTTGAATTAGGTCACCCTTAAGCAAGAACATATGAAGCTTGTAGCACATCGGTCTTTGCAATCTTGGCGGTACTCATGAATGATTAAACATTACTTGTTCTTCTTCTAGATGAGTCAGCAGGACCTACACAACATCTCCAAACACTCCTTGAACTCCACATAGTAACAACATTGTGGCGCACATCATCAACATTCCTTAGTTAGCCAGGCAATAGCATAACCTATCAACATCATCATTCCAGACCACATCTAGTTCTGGAGAGAGCAAAAAATATCTTGTGGAGCAATAGGAAACATCGCAAGATCATCAGGATCACCTTCCATCAACCAAATTACCATTTCAAGCAGCAACAAGTTGGCAGACATCATCATCATGTATTCTGAGAACAATTAGGCATTCAGAATCATCTGTATCACCTATGTCATTTGAAAACTAAACTCGCAGACCTCTAAAACACTTGAAACTACAATGAAGTGTGCATTGAACAACCCTGATCATGTCCACAAAACCACATGAGAAAACCTTCACTTGCAAAGAAATGCGGAGCATTCTAATCGGCCTTCATCAACACCTTATACTGCTAAAGTATAGACTCGAACTCTGTTACTTATAACTTTCATTGCGGAGGAGTAAATGATCTAAAACTTTGGATTTAACACCTTTACAACATACTAAATAGAACCTCTAAACTGCATGACCATATCTTCAAATGTAGAGAAGCGCAGAACATTTTACTGAGCAGTCTTCTAGGCAGCTTCCTGCAACAACAACCTTCACCAACTTTCAAAGACCAAAACTTTCATATAGCAACTCATACTTTCTTAGGATCATTAGGAAAGAGCATACAACATGCTACATGTCATCAGCAACATCTTCTCATCCTCAACATAGATTCTAATTCCCATCTTAATATATCATCATTCATTTTAATGTTTCTAATTCCCATCTTAATATTTCATCACGAAATCATCTCTGTGGACCACAAACATGCTCAATACAACTTTACTTGAGGTATGAAATCTAACCATGAACATCAGAAACCAACCATGAACATCAAGAACATCACTGAACATTAGCAACCCTGAACATCAGCATCATCACTACATCTTTGTTACTACACTGGTATATTATCATCATCGCAAATTGAGTGCTAACCTCACTCTAAGTGTCGACATCAATGACAACACATATTTCCAACACAGTATACAACACAAATTCCTTTGGTAGCAAATAACGTCTCTACTTGTTGAGTGCCTATACAATTGCATAAAATTCTTGATCATACACAGAATATTTCTTCTTGGCTTCATTCAGCTTCTCACCGAAGTATACAATTGGTTTCCCTTCTTAACTAAGGACACCTTTAATCATTGTCCCACTTGCATCACAATCCACTTGAAAAACTTTCTCAAAATCAGGGAGTGCCAAAACTGGTTGTTCAGTCACCTTACTCTTCAAAATTCTAAAACTCTTCTCAATTGTTGTCCACACAAAATCCTTCCTATTACCCTTCATTGTCTCAGTAATATGTGCATAAACCCCACTAAAATTTTGAATGAACTTCCTATAGAAGTTTGCCAAGCCATGAAGACTTCTGGCTTCAAACATACTACAAGGTGAAGTCCAATCTACAATTGCCTTGACCTTTTTTGGGTCCATTTTCAGACCATCACTAGAAACTACAAATCTCAAATTTAAACTAACTCCTCCTTCATGAAACTTCACTTCTTCAAATTTACTAACAATTTCTCTTCTCTTAACCTTTGCAATACTACCCTAACATGCAACAAATGGTCTTCCTTTGTCTTACTGAAAATTAAAATATCATCAAGATATACAATAACAAACTTACCAAGAAATGGATTTAACACTTCGTTCATCAACCTCATGAAAGTACTAGGAGCATTTGTTAATCCAAAAAGCATTACCAACCACTCATACAATCCATCTTTTGTCTTGAAGGCTATCTTCCATTTGTCCCCTTCTCTGATTGGAATTTGATGGTACCCACTTTTCAAATCAGTCGTTGTGAAATATTTGGCTCCACTTAGGCAATCCATCATATCATCCATCCGTGGCAATGGGAATCTATATTTGATTGTTATTTTGTTAATTGCCCTCGAATCTGTACACATCTACGATTCTCCATCCTTCTTTGGCATCAACATTGTTGGTACAACACATGGACTAAGACTTTCCCTGATCAACCCTTTATCCAACAATTCTTGAACTTGCCTATTTATCTCCTCATTCTCCATAGGTGTCATCCTATATGGTGCCTTGTTTGGTAAACTCACACCAGGTATCAAATCCATACAATGACTAATATTTCTCACAGGTGGCAATCCATCTGGCAACTCCATCATTATATCTAAATATTCTTCTAGTATCTCTTGAATTTCTATGGGTAGCTCTTCTTGCTTTTTTGTTGTCATAACTACTTCAGGCTTGGGAATAAAAGAAAAAGAGGACCCTCCTTTCTTCAATTCTTTTAAGAATTTCTTTCTAGAAATCAAACAAACTCTAGGATTACTTTCTACTTCATCTTCCTTCTCCTTCATAGGATTCAAAGTATACTCTTTCCCATCCTTCTTTATCCTTTATGTATTTGTTCTCCCATCATGAACAACGTGCCTATCAAACTGCCATGGTCTACCCAACAAAATATGACATGCATCCATTGGCATTATATCACACAAAATTTCATCCTTATAACTACCAATTTGAAAATTGACTAGGCATTGTTCACTTACCACCAATTGATGCTCCTTCAGCAACCAATAAACTTTGTAAAGGCTAGGATGCTTCAACCTCTTCAATTTTAGTTTTTTACCATTTCTTTAGACACAATATTGTCTGTGCTACTACTATCTCCTATCACCTTACAACATTTACAGCCAACTTACATTTGGTTTGAAACAAGTTCCTCCTCTGAACAGGTTCAAATTTCTCCTTCTCTGGATTCAACAAAATCCTCCTCAACATCAAGGATTCTCCATCCTCGAGATCTTCCCCATACTTTGGTGAAGCCACACTTTCACATTCTACTTGCACCACATTCACTTTTGCCTCTTTTCCTTTTCCAGTACTTTGCTAGATTTGGTGGCACTCAAACACCCAATGTCCAATCTCTCCACACTGAAAACAAGTACCACTGAATCCTCTTCCTCTGCCTCTAAAATAATCACCTCTTCCTCTTAAGAAATCTCCTCTTCCTTTGCTTTCCTAGATATTTGTTTGTGATGAACTAGCCTCTCCTTGTTTATTTTGGTATCCTCTTTTGCCACTAGATTGTCCTCTTCCATATGAAAATTTACCCCTAACTCTAGAATTATTTTGCTTTCTAGCAAGTTTATCTTCAACCTTCAAGGCATATTGATAGGTTTCCTCAAAACTAGTGATTCACACCATGCTTATTTCATCTTGAATGGAGTAGTGCAATCCATTGATGTATCTAGAAACCTTCTTAACATCATCATCAACATGACCAGCTCGAATATTCAGTCTTGAAAATTCCTCTGTATATTCTTGTACATTCTTCTCCTTTTGTTTCAGATTCTGCAATTTCTTGAACAAACTAATTTGATAGTTTGTAGGCAGAAACTTGGCCTTCAACTTAGTTATCATTCTTTCCTAGGTTTGGATTTTCTCTTTTCTCTTACTTTGTCTTTCTGTTTGAACAAGTTCCCACCATAGGGAAGCATGACCCTTCAACCTTGTAGAGGAAAACTTCATTTTCTTGGGGTCTTCAACTTATTCAAAGTCAAAATATTTTTCTATCTCTAATATCGAGTCGATTAATTCTTTTGGATTCAAACTACCATTATAACTAGGAGGATCCAAACGAGGCTTACTACTTATTTTGGACATTTCTCTAAAAAACCTTCTTTATAGTTTGTCTCCTTCATTCACATCATCTTCTCTCACTTCAACTTATTCTTCATCCTCACTCACATCTTCAACATGTACTCCTCTGCACTACGCCATCTCTATAGCATCTAACTGTGTAGTTATTCCTCTCAACATTCTGCAATCACCATATCTCCTCGTGGCCCTCTTTTACCACGTCCTCTCTGTGCCATGTCTTCTTGAGATTCTCTGCAGTTCTAATCCTACACCCGTTCTCCTCTACCCACAACAAAAATATTAGAATCTCTTATTTAACACGTCTATAGCCTCCTTAGGAATTTTGCTCTAATACCACTTGGTGCAAGTCTAAATTCAGGGGTCTTATCAGAATATCAAATTAAGAAGCAAAATACAAATAGTAACACGAACAAACAACGCCATAACAAAATGAATCTATTTATTTAGCAACAAAAAAAATGATTAGAGGAGTACAAAATTCTTAACACATTCTCGAGATACATCAATCTTTGTTTACAAAACTTCTCACAACATCTCTTTTCTCCAGGAGATTGAACCAGAAAAAAAATCTAACCGAACCCCTTCTCAAAAGTAGAAGAAGGTATTTATGAAACTCCACCCAAAACAATTTAACTACCCTATTCATTAGGAAACTGAATAAACTATCATAATAGAAAATGAATTGCCATATCAATTGAATAGTTTCAATGCTAAACTGTCACCATTAAACCCCTTCGTGAGAATACAACAATCACCACTAGGTACACACAGAGCTGTTGATACAAATCCAAGATCTAAACAGTGATCAATGAAATGCCCTTTTCATGAACCATAGAATCTTGTATCAGCTTTTGTTCAAGTTCACAAACTTCAATATTCTCTGACACATTAAGAGGGGGGTTATCGACAAATGTAGTCTTTCGCTAACTTAGAAGTTCTCCATCATATGCTATCGGAAAAGTAATGATTTCACAAACTAACTACTTGTCGGTGTAAGCCTTTAGTTATCGGCAAATTGTAACTTCCTCGAACCTTGGACGACATATCGACAAATTTTGGGAATCACAAACTAGTTTATAAACTATAAAGTTTGTCGATACTAAGTGTCAAGCTATAAAATTCTTTTATTGGAAAAACTTATCTTCGACGAACCCTTTATTTTATCCTCAACAACTCCATTTACATGCTAGTCAGTGAATCGGTAACTTTCAAAACCAACAAACTAGCCGAGAATTAACAGTTTTATCTTTTATCAGTGATTTCTTATATCTACGAACCAAAGAAGCTTTGTCTTCAATGTGAAAGCCTTTATCGACAAAGTGTATTGTCAGCAAACCTATGAGTTCATAAATTGAAGATTTTGCTGACAGAGTTTTCAATCCCTCCGTTTCACCGATAATAAAAGAACTTCTCCAAAAATGACTTAGAGTACAATCAATAAAGATTTCAACAGTTGACCTTGAACAATTCAAACTTTTCCCTATGACTTGTCGGCAAAAGTTCTTATTGGCAAACTGTCAGATCGAGTAACTGCTGAGTCAGTGAACTGAGCAGTTCGTGAACTGGGAAAATCGCCGACTGGCTATAACTAAGCCAAGTTTTACCAAAATAAAACTGGAGATACCCATTTGGGTCTTCTACAAGATGATGTCTTGAAATTGACCAAATAAATTTGAAATTTCTCCTGAAACACAAAACCCAACACTACAAAGAAAATAAAGCCAAACACTTAGAAAATACAACATATTTTTGGTGACACGGGATTGCCAGTGAACCCGGATGCACTTGCATCACATTTTTAGGAATGCAATCACATTATGTCTTAAAATGCACTTTTTGGCCACCATCTTTGTGCAATTAGTCTACTTGTAGATCAAATTTTCCCTAAACCCTTGGCAATGGAGGAGTCATTTTAAAGATAATAACCGATAGAGAAAAGAATAATCAATTCAAGAATTGTAGATTGAAGAAATGGAGGCTAAATTCAAAGAAGTCAAATGTATGGTACAAAATAAAATAACTTTCTTATCCAACAATCATTAAGTAGTAGAAAAGGAAAATGCTTTTAGAATGAGAAAATAAGAACACACAACATAAAAATTTTCCCAAGCTTATTTCCTTAACTAGAAAAAAAAATGACCCCATAGTATGAGAAAATGAGGTTTAGCTAGTTATCTAAATAATCAACATCTATTTTGCATTCAAAATTAGGAGTATCATGAATTAATTGTATATTTTGTAGTGTTTGTTCTTGAGATGGTCTATGTGTTGATAAAGTTAGGATTGGACATGCTAGATAGAATTTGAGCAAAGTTATCAATGATCTACTTTTTCCTATGAGTAGTGTTACTTCAAATCTTCTCTCTCACTACAGAGAATTTTCTATAACTTGTTAAAACATCTATGAATTCAAAATATTTGGCATCGTTTTATTAAAGAGTGGATAGATTCATCACCTTTCAAGCTTGACTAGCTATTAGATGGATCTTAGAATCTAGTATCCTCATGGTATTAGGCTCAAACCATTCTCCAATTTGGTTAAAGATTACTTTATAAAGTCCTTCACTATGTTTCCCACTGAAATTTGAACTAATATACTTAAGGGATACCATTCTTCATGAATGTGTTCAAGGTTAGTGGAAAAAGTGCCAAAAAACATGGATCAAAGTCCTATTGCTTCATGGATAAGTTTTAAGACTTTAAAAGATGCATTAAAAAATGGAATCACAACTTAAGAAAATATATTCACATAAGTGATGAAGCTCAAGGATTATTTGACCCTCCATAATGAAAAATCTAGCACGTAGGTTACACAAATAAACCTATCTCCACTAAAAACAACTTCTAATTAGGGTTGGAGGAAATCTATGCTAGGGAAGAGATCTACTAGAATTAAAAACCTCAAGAATCTTGGATTACTGATGGGGATAAAAATACCAACTTTTTAAATAGGTCCACTCTATCTAGATGGAAACTTAACAAGATCTCTAAGCCATACACTTGGAATAACCACCCTGTAAAGTTCCTTCACTCATTCATCAAAATTAGACTCCATTTTCTAGAATCTTCTTTAGCAACCTCAATAATCCAACTGAGCACAATTAGATGATTTCCTCTTTTCCATTCCCATAATTGTCTCTCTAGAATAAAACTCCCCACTTCTTTCTCCTTTCACCCTTGAGTAAATTCAAAATGTAGTATTTTCCACATGTAAGGTGATAACTTGGGCCTAATGTTTTCCCTATCACCTTTTACCAAACTTTAAGGGACCTAGTCAAATGAAAAGTCACTGTGGTGGTCAATGAAGCAAGGAAATAAAAAACTTACTTAATCTTGCTTAAACCTAAGTTCTCACCCTTATTTAAAGAAAATATACTATTATCTCCTTTTTAAATTTTAGACCTATTTCTTTTTGTGACTCCCTCTAAAAAACTCTTAGCAAAACATTGATAAATCTCTCAAACCCTTACTCTTATCCCTAATTTCCCCTATCTAGAAAAGCTTTGTAACACTTTGAGGCTTTGTAGAAGGAAAGCAAATTATGGATGGAATTGTACTCCCTTTCCATCTCTAAGGCTAAAGGCATGATTTTTAAACTAGTATTTGCAAAGCATTTAGTCATGTTAGTTGAAAATTTCTAAGAGTTGTTCTTGAACATTTTGGTTTCTTGATAGATTAATGTTAACTGATTGAGGGATGCATCTCTTTAGTTGACTTCTCAATATTAATCAACGGTTTTCTTGCTAGTTTTTTTCCTAGTTTGTGAGGTCTTTGATATTATTATGACTAAGAATCATAGTCAATCTCTTCAAAAAGAGACTAGATAAAATAATCTCCTAGGAATCACTTGATGGTTGTTAATGCTCCACTAGTCACCTACCTTCTACTTATAGATGACACTCTTCTAGCGGTAACAACATTGCATCTTTGATCTTTCCTTTCATTGCTACCTCTACCCACTTTTTGACAACATGCACATTCCCTATTACTATGCACATATGCAATAGATTATAAAGACATTAGTCATGTAAGAATGACCAAGCTTCATAATCCAATCTAATAATTTGCTACTTCAACATTGTTCTTTTACCTTGAATAAATTGTCACCACCATACTAAAAGGACTCTAACTATGTCACTTGCATGAAAATAATTAGTAACATACAAAATGCAAAGTAACAATAGCAAAATGAGAGGTATTAATGCACTCTTTCTTGGGATAAAAATTTGGTAGCCAATGAAAAATCTTAATTTGGAAGGAATATATCTAACCATCTAAAAAATAAAACACAACTTGAATTTTTAGGACTAATTAAATAATGCCAAAGAGTTTATTAAATGATTTGATACAAATGTAGATTTTTTTTGCTTAAAAAACACAAATTTAAATTTTTTGAATCACAAGTTTACATTAGAGTGGTACAAAATATAGATAAAATTACAATCGATGACATGAAAGGAGGCTTTCCATACAAGCATTTTTTCCATTGAGCTCTATTTGAAGAGGAATCATGCTAGGCTTTTTTGAAATTGCGTTATCCATGTCACCTCTTGTAAAATTGGAAACTACAGATAAAAGTAAGAATTAGTGATTAAATATAAGGCAGAACACTTTGTTAAGATTAACACTATACATATCAGTTGTTATTAGTGTATCTGATATAATTTCTACTAGGGTGCATTGAAAGGAAGATCCCAATTTCATATCCCTTCCTTGTAACATAACTAATGATGTCCTAGGGAATCTATCCAAATGAAAATAATGGACCATATGCAAGGTCACTACTGCTCCCTATACTTTTTAGAGTTTTCAAAAATTTAAATGATAAATCTTTCCAATCCACATATTTTAAAATATCTACAAGTAAAACCTTTTCAAACCTTAGCTTACCAAGAAAAATGCAAGTTGTTGATTTTAAATCCTAAACTTGACAAGAAATGAACCAATGCTTTCAAACCCTATCCTTTACAAAAATGTAGGCTAATCTTCTGAAACATACAATTCTTAGGGAAAAATAGAATTAGGGTTTCAAACTCTAGAAATTGTAAGTTAGTCCTCCCAAGCCTTGAATTTTCCAATAAATTGTAAGTCAATCTCTCAAACCATAAAAAAACTCATCCTCCCAAGCCTTGAATTCTTCAATAAATTGTAAGCCAATCTCTCAAACTATAGAAACACTCGTATCCTACCCTACTAGAAAAGAAATTGAATTTTTAGATTAAAAAACTCAAGATAAATCCTATCAAACAATAAACTTAATCATCCCAAGCACTAAAGTATAAATAAACATCTAATATTTGAGATTATTCTATTTTTATAAGGTAATAGTTTCAAACCCTATATCTAACCATTCGAATCCTTACACCAAAAAATAAACAACAAAATCTTCCCTTCAAGAACAAAAGTCATAGGAGAATACATGACAACTTTGATAGTTAACAACTTTGTTTAAAATACTAAAAAGTGCCTAATAAATCACAATATTTTAAAGGAGGTTCAAAGTCATTACAAAATCACCACAACTTAAACAATCCGAGAAAAGATGAAAAAAGCCAACTCTAGACAAATATGGCAGTAAAGAAGGGAAAAAACTTTAGAATGAAGTTGTGGAAAAAAAAGCTTCATGCTATTTTTTTGCACAATTATCACCTCAAAAGAAGAAGACACCCTTTGATGCAAATCTCAATGCAATAACTAAACCTAAAAATGAAAAATAATCTTGTAACATGCCTTTCGACTTGGATAATATACATGTAAATTGACAGTTATCCAAAACACATGCAACTTGGCACCTTGCAAGCAAATAGCCAAAACAACTTAAATTTTATATTCCATTATTTTTCCATTAAAATAAAAGTCAATACACCTTGAAAAAAATCCAATTTACTAATGAAAATACACCTTGAGAAAAATCCAATTTACTAATAAAAAGCCAAGAAAAAAACAATTATTAACTACTAAAAGTGCCATATTTTTAAATAAAACATAATAGGAAAACCAGAGAAAATATATGAGCACGAACTGTGAAAGAGATAAATGTTTTAATGTGAAAGCTATTGTCAATATTTAAGCATTTTACTGTATTCTAGTCTATTCTTCCACCTTCTTCATTACTTGATTACACTATTTTATCCTTCCAAACATGGGGCATGCTCTATAAGCTTAGAGAAGAAAGAAAAAAGAGAGAGAAAAAAAACTTTCTAACGCACATGGTGAGACAATAGATAGTGGTGTGTGACTAACTTTACCTTGTCAAATTAGGTAGTCTATATGGTGCTTGTGACATGCCATGCAATAAACAATGTATACTTTGTCACCTTGATTTCTAGTAGAGAAACGAAAAGCCATTTTAGGAAGCATATCATAATTTAAAAAGTGCCACTTAAGCTCTCACTAAAAGCCCATACCATTCCACATCAAAAGTGTGAATGCAGAATTACTTTGTATTTGATAAAGGTTTCCACCTAAGAACACAAGTTGACAATGTCATCCCACACCATTAACACCAAGGGGTACGTGGCAAATCAAGTCAATCATAAAAAGTGCCATTTAAGCTCACTAGTTGACAATGTTATCCCTAGCATTAACATCAAATTATTTCTACAAGCCAGTCAATCATAAGAGGGCCCCACCTAGACTCACTACTAGACAATGGTATTGCAAAGTGCCAACTAAGCTCATCAGTGGATGACACTGTTCCATATCACCAAACACCCAACCCAAGCATAGTTTTCCTTGGTTAGTCCAAGCATGGCTTTTGTGTTATTTTATATTGCCCAAAACATAGAGGAGTCCAAGCATTGTTTTGCTTCTACAAAAAGTTTAAAGCATTAGAAAAAAGAGCAGCTATGCAATTTGCCACTTGGAGACTTGGTGTAAAACATGGTGGCCATTAGTTTCTCCAAATAGATAAATCCAAATTGCATTGGGAACAATACATTTCTTGTCTAAAATGCAATAGAAGCTAATTTTGTTTCTTCTACTTTGGGGCATAATATAATAATACAAAGGTGTATCTACCCACATGCTCATGGTGAAATATGTTTTCTAATGTTGTTTTGATTAAATTCGACAGCGTGGGTCCCACTTCATACGACATGCACTTAACTGCTTGATTTTAAATAAAAGCGCCGGCAATTTAATTTTTTAATTGGGATGAAATCCGCAAGATCAGCTTAATATAAAAAAATTAAATGCTAATTCCAAATCCAAAGAAAAGAATTTTGTGGCTTTGTGAGCAGACATTCCAAAGCACTCATCAATGAAGGGCATAATTATTTTTAACGGTTTAGAAAATGATATATTTATTGAATGGGGTGTTTTTTTTCTGCTCTTTTAATTAATTTGACTTAATTCCAAACTTACAAAATCATTATGGTCCGTGCTGTTCTTTCTGTGTTTTTTCTGCGTCTTCCTCGGGATTCGAACCTTAGATCAGGTAAGTGAAGAACAGAGAAAAAGAAAAATGATGTTAGGTTTTCTTGGAGGAAACTTAACTGCAAATTCGTTGACGGGAAATGTAATGGTGTTTTGAAATTTGCCAAATTTTGTATGGATATTTTGCCATTTTTTGTTCATCGTTTTTTTCTTGGGGTTATTTTATCGATATTTGGGGGAATGCTTTAAGAAAATGATGTTGTAAAGTAGAAATTTGCATATTTTTGGACTCAAATCAGCGAAAATTTGTGCGTTTAATCCGTTTTTGATGTGTTTAAAATATAATTTGGAGAAGATCGTGGTGACTTCTCACGGCTCTTCGTGCAAATTATGTTTTTGTTTTTTTTGTTTTTCTGCATTTTTAGAATTTGGCTGATTATTTTTGAATTTTTTTGTTTTTAAGTTGAGTTTTGTAAGTTTTGGGGGATTGCTTTTGAAAGTAGAAATTCGCATATTTTCGGACGGAAATCAGCGAAAATTTATGTGTTTAATCCGTTTTTGATGTGTTTAAAATATAGTTTGGAGAAGGTTGTGGTGACTTCTTACGGCTCTTTGTGCAAATTATGTTTTTGTTTTTTTTGTTTTTCTGCATTTTTGGCTGATTATTTTTGAATTTTTTTTGTTTTTAAGTTGAGTTTTGTAAGTTTTGGGGGTTTGCTTTTGTAAGTAGAAATTTGCATATTTTCGGACGCAAATCAGCGAAAATTTGTGCGTTTAATCCGTTTTTGATGTGTTTAAAATATAGTTTGGAAGATCGTGGTGACTTCTTACGGCTCTTCGTGCAAATTATGTATGTTTTTTTTTTTTTTTTTTTTGGTTTTTCTGCATTTTTAGAATTTGGCTGATTATTTTTGAATTTTTTTTTGTTTTAAAGTTGATTTTTGTAAGTTTCGTCCGGTAAATCAAGGGGCTCTAGATTTTTTTCCCTGCATTTCATTGATTTTTGGATATATTTGATGATTGTTTTTTGATTTGTTTAGGAAAATTTGTGTTTTCATTGGATTTTACAAAGTTTTGTACGGATTCTATGTACTTTTACGCTGTTTTTTTTTTTCGTTTTGGATTCGATTGATCTTTATAGGTATGATTGATAAATCACCTGGTGTGAAAAATTTATATTTCAGGCGGAAATTTGCTAGATTTGTGAGGCACTTTGTGAAATATTTTTCTGTATTTTACTGATCTGCCTATATTTGGTGAATTGTTTGTGGAAAGTGAATGAAAACTGTAAAGATTTTGTATGGCTCTTCGTGATGAATTTGCCGGATTATGTATTAGGCGAAAATTTGAGAAATGTACAGGTTTGCATTGGATGACATTTGAGTATTTGGTTGATTGTATTTTGGAAACTGAGTTTTATCGTAAAGTTGGGTGGAATGTCTGCAAATTTTCTGGAGTTTCGTGTCTTGTCGCTGAGATTTTTTGAAAATTTTCTGTTGATTTGGTGATCTTGGAACATAGAATGGATTCTGTCTTGAGAATTTTGAGTTTTATTTTAGTATTGAACGGAACTTTGCCAATGTTCAACATTAATATGATTGCTAGTGGAAATTGACTTCACATGCTGTAATTTTGTCGATCTTTAAACATATGGCGGATTAAGTTTTATGTTTTAAGGAGTGAAATATGCAAATTTTTAAATTATGAGTAGCTTTTTCGTGGAAAACTTCCAACTTTTTGTCGGATTAAGTTTCGAGAATTTGTATTTTTAATGCAGCAGAATTTTGCAATTTGTTTTGGTTTCGTAGACCTATTCGTTGAACTGTATGCGATTTTCCTGTGATTAAGTTGAAATTTAAACATGTGGCGGCTTCAGCTTGGGTAACATTCGACAGAAAGCGAAGTTTCCAGTTGTTTTTGGAATTTTATATGCAACGTGTTTCCGTTCTAAGCATCATATGGGTTACTTCTGTGTTGAAAATTTGTGGGTTTTTTAATAAACAAAGTTTTAGTTGGAATTTTTCTCTGTGGAACTGGTAGGATTTGTGGCCAATATTTTCGTACGTACTTGGAGGATTCTTTTGACACGGCAAATTATACTTGAAATAGAAAAACATAGCTGTGATTGCGGTTATCCTTTTTCTTGAGATCGAATTTAGAGCATTATTGTTCTCCCATTTGGATTATGCGGGATGCTCATAATTCGATCCGCGTAGGACATTTATTTCGTGGAAGAATTTGATTCAACTTTGGTTTAAATCCTTTCTGTTCCACGTCAATATTCTCTAAAGTTTGACGTTTGGATGCCAAAAAAAACCTCCATATTCTTTCGTTTCAAATTGGTAGTGTGGAAAATTTGACGTTTGAATTGTTTGCATTGTAGATTTCGGTGCAAATAAAAACTGATTACTAAATAAAAAGAATAATGCAAATGTTCTCTCCCGATCTTTACTTCGCCTCTTAAGCTCTGTTTTTGGATGACTGAGTTACTTTCTAATGTAAACGTTCTACCTTGATCTTTACTTCTGCCTCTTAAGCTCTGATTGGATGATTATATAATTCTAATCTTAAAACCTAGAATATTGCTTATTTTCTGTGCATTTCAGAGCCAAAATTTAGCGACTTTCTTAATTTTAACCGAATGCTTCTCATTTCTCTGCATGATTTCATAGAAATCCGATTTTTTGACATGGACATAGGTAGTGATGTTGAAGTTTTGTTTCAATCCGTGAGGGAGCAAATGCAAATCTCACGGATTTGAAATCTACTTTTTATCTGTGTAATATTTTGGCGTTTAATTTTTTAATGGTCCCCTATATGTGCACATATAGGTTTAGTCCTCATTTGGCTGCACACTGCAAAAGTTTAGGCTACGTCTCTGACACCAAAGTCAGTGATACAAACTGGACGATCGTAGATAGGATCTGTGAGGTTTTTTATGTAACCTTTTTGGAACAGTCATATTTTTTATATTGTTTTGCTATGGACCATTGGATTATGAAATACTTGAAAGTATTATTTTTAACAGTTTCTCAGCTATGGTCCATCGAACTATGGATACCCAATACAAATTGGCTTGCATGGATCAATCTTGAATACCCACATAGGTATACTTAATGTTTGGGCGCTTTCTTTTCCAATGTTCTTTAGTAGATCTGAGCAGAGCAAAGATCTTGGTTGTAGATTAAAAACAATTTAGGTGAAATCTCCCATAGCTCGTCATCCTAGGTTGTATATTTTGTGGTAATTTGATTTCACTTGACACTGTTTTTGAGATTAAGGCCTCGAGATTGAAGCTCAGCCTTACATGGGTATCTCTATAATTTATTTGGATTAAACTTTATGGCTGTCATTTCTTGCTTCTCGTACCGGCTAGTCTTTTGTTTCCAAGGGAAGATTGTTGTTCAAAACTTTTTGACTTGTATGAATAAATGAATGACCGCCGGATCTCCTATTCATTATTGCTGTTGCTGCTGTCGAGAGTAGTTAGTGTGTATTGAGTAACTAACTATCTACTCCCGTGTTTCCTCGTAGCTTTGTCTGATTTGTACACAAAGGGGATGGGATGGGATTGAATTGTCCGTTTTATCTTCTTCTGATCTGCAATGGCTGCTGCTGTTATTTGTTTGTTCAGGTTGAAGTGCTGTAGACATGACAGTGGACATGTGCATTCATTGCTGGATATCACGCCAGACATATGAATGAATTAATATATGCTTTCTGAAAATGGTCATGAAATGTACAAGGGGTCTTGATGGGCTTTTGATATGGATCTAGGGCACTTACTTTCCACCTCTGCCTACTGCTAAGAAGCGTGCCAGACAGGAAAATATACGTCACTAAACGTACCGGGAATGCGTATATTTTCTTGCCCTGTGTGGAATTGCACCCAACAGGCTAAAACCTCTTGTATTTGAATTGGGTATTTTTTAACAGTAGCATGCGTGCTCTATATAGCTGTTGGCAACAGTAAATATCATATACCATGCCCGTATATGGAGAGCATTTAGCAAGTTTGTTTGAGTGGGAGGTGAATTGTGCATTACGGAAAGCCCCGAGAAGATGCTCACTGGGTATGTGGGTATGAACAACCAGCTTGAGAGAATAACAGTTTTGAATGTCGGACTGTTTTAGGTCTGAGAATGTAGCCTACGAATATCAGTTTTCTATGTGAGTGTTGTTTTGGGTCTCACAATCCATCTGAGAATATCAGTTTTCTATGCGGGATTGTTTGAGTCTCACAATCCAGTCTGAGAATACCAGATATACATTTGTTTTGAGCAAGTTCAGTAAATTATTAGTTAAGACAGATTAATTAGTTTTGATGTATCTGACAGGAGGCGCCTGGGGTGCTCATAATAATAATAGTAATAAGGCAATCAGAAGCAGTACAGGAGTTCGCTACAGGCCAATAGAAAAGCAGTCAGAAATAGTAACAGATTTCACAGTGGCGAATGCAAAAGATCTGGATCGGCTTCCTAGAGGCAAAGACCTCGTAGACCCAGAAGAAGCAACTGCCATCGAGAGCTTGTTTCGTTGTCTACAACTAAGGAAAAAGGCAAGAAGGGCGGCACCCGGTGGTGTCTTCTGTATGTCTGGTCCTGTAGCCCATGTGGATGAAGAAGAAGAGGAAGATGATTCAGAGTTCTTGTACATTTTCCCAGAATCCACCAATGGATCCCATCATAATCCCTCAGAGAGTGCTATTGAGGGGGAAAAGGCGATGCCCAATGGGGACATGTATGTGGGAGCTTGGAATCGAAGTTTACCTGAAGGGAGGGGAAAGTACCTGTGGGCAGATGGTTGCATGTATGAAGGTCAGTGGTGCAGAGGTCAGAAAACAGGTAAAGGTAAGCTTTCATGGCCATCAGGTGCAACTTATGAGGGAGATTTTATGGGTGGTTACTTACATGGGTATGGGACATTTACTGGAGTAGATGGGTCTACGTACAGAGGGCAGTGGCTGCTGAATGACAAACATGGGTCTGGTCATAAATGCTACAAGAATGGTGATTTTTACGAAGGCGCTTGGAAGCACGGTGTTCAGGAAGGCCAGGGTTGGTACATTTGGGAAAATGGTAACGAATATGTTGGAGAATGGAGGGGGGGATTAATGTGTGGAACGGGGATTATGAGTTGGAGCAATGGGAATAAATATGATGGGCAATGGCTTGACGGGTTGGAGCATGGCCATGGAGTCTACAAATGGGCAGATGGGAATTGTTATATGGGGACCTGGAGTAAGGGGCTCAAAGATGGTAAAGGCACATTTTATCCTGCCTGTGGCAATCAGACAAGGCTATGTCACCTTTTGGAATCCTCGCCTTCAAGTGTGGACCAACATGATGATCTCTCTGATGATGGTCAGTCTTGTTGGAAGGAGAGAAGCTCTTCTATGTCTGATTTCGAGGTTTACTTGAATGCTTCTAATGCCGCTAGCTCTGAAACAACATCTTCAAAAACCCTTGAACCCAGAATAGGAAGAACCTTTTCCTTTGATGGGGTAAGAAGTTCAAGCAGCGAGGAATTTGATGATAATGATGAGGGCAGCAGCACTTGTGATGCCGATAATTTTCCTGTGGAATCTGCTGTCGATAGAGAATATGTTCAAGGAGTATTGATTAATGAGGTCTCCAGAATAAATGTGCCTTCCAAGGCTGCGAACAGAGGACATAAACGGCAGCCAAAGGAAGGGAAGAGACCGGGCGAAATTATCTATAAAGGGCACAGAAATTATGACTTAATGCTCAACCTGCAATTGGGAATCAGGTTTTCTTATCTTATTTTCTTATTTTCTCGCTGTATGATTCATGTGCCTTGCTCAATATTTCACATTTATCTATACATGCTGTAGAATGAAATTTTGCTTTTGGCTGACAAGAAACCCATACTAGGAATAGCAAGGGAATTAGAAAAGTAGCGATGTAATATTTGTATGATTAAAAGAATATGCTATTAAAACAAAGTGTTTTATTCTAAGCCATTTTCTTGTTGTTCAAAGAAGACTGTCCTTCAAATATTCTGTTTAGATTTCTAATACCAAAAAGATCTTTGCTTTGTCACTCATTCAAGCTAAAGGAAATAATAGTGTAACCGTTGTGGATTACAGAGTTTGCCAAATCCCTGCAATGTTGTAAGAACTCCACACGAGTAACCTGATTCCTTGGCTTTGAGGCATTCTTTTAATTGCTTTATGGTTTATGATATCACTTTGTCACTCATTCAAGCTAAAGGAAATAATAGTGTAACCATTGTGGATTACAGAGTTTGCCAAATCCCTGCAAAGTTGTAAGAACTCCACATGAGTAACTTGATTCGTTGGCTTTGAGGCATTCTTTTAATTGCTTTATGATTTATGATAAAACTTTGAATGTTCAACGAGAAGAATGTGTTCTAGCATTGCCCGTGCCAACTAAGCTTGCCATCATTTTGTAGCCAATAGTAAAGATTTATCACAATATTATATGTTGCTTGTTCTCTAGACAATTGTGACTTGTTTAGCACAAAATTTTATCCTTGCAATCTGAGATGAGAATGTCTCTATGCTTCAACTTAGTAAAATTCTTTTCTTCAAATAACAACTTACTTGATTCTAATCCTTTTGTTTCTGAGATCTAGTCTGCTGGTATTCATCCTTCTCGGGTTGTTTTATGAAGGCTAGACTCAGTTTACTTTATCAAGAATTTCTATGAACACCAGAAAGAATGGTTGCTTTGCATTTTGCTGTTGCCACTGTGCTTCCCCTTGTTCACATGGATATGACAGAAACTAATTTCGTGCGAGGAAACTATATAGATTTTATCTGATCATTATGCATTATGACTGCAGGTACGCTGTAGGAAAGATTACTCCCATACCCAAACGAGAGATTGTCCCTGCTGATTTTGATCCCAAAGGAAGTATATGGATGCGATTTCCTCCCGAGGGTTCAGCATGTACCCCCCCTCATCATTCTGTTGACTTCAAATGGAAGGACTATTGCCCTATGGTTTTTAGGTTTTTCTCTCTTCTCGCCCTTTGTATTGAATTCTTTGTTTTGCTCATAGGACTTAGCTATTATGTTTGTGTAAATAATCTACACATAATAGATGCTTCATAACAACCTGCTTTCTAGACAGCTGGAAATTGTTCATTTCTTTCAGGAATTTCTTACATATGTTATCCTAGGTACAAAGTTGTATGGACTAGTAATATCAGCTGTCTTCCCTCTTTGTCCTTTGTGGAAAGTGTTCATTCAAGTGAAGTTATTTCATCTCCAAAGCTTTCTGAAATGCAGATCATTTTGATTGGTAGAGATGCAGTGTAAGTCATTAGGTAAATATTTTTGGTTGGTCTAAGATATCAAACCTACATCATATTTGACGCCTCTCAAAATTTATTTTCTATATCAATCATATCTTTAGTATATTTATTGCAAGTATTGTATTTGTCGATGCATCTTATGAGTGGAAACATATTATATCTGGAATAATAATACTACCAGTGTTCTTTTCTTGACAAGTGTCTGGTATTTTACTTCTACACTTCAACAGTGTACTGATATTACTTTCAAGCCTAGTGCATTTGGAGCTGAAGACTCATTGGGATTTAACATGGCACCCTATGTAGGAGTTTGTTTGTGTGCAAACTTGATTTGCATGTTGGTAGATTTGCTTGTGGATCTCAGAAAAATCTCTTTCTAGATTTGCAAATGATTTCAATTTTCATTGGAACTGAGAAAAAATGTGGACTCTCCACAGCACTAATATGTGGCTTTGACGCTACATGATCCCATAATGGTCCAAAAAGATGTTGTTACCTGGTTTTCTTTCATAGCACTGATTATGCACTTGGATGTTACACAGCACCTCCCAAGTGAATTTGTGCTGCATTTTTTTTCGTTATGTGCACTTGTAATGGATACATTGGTTTAACTTCAAATCTAGGAGTAGATTTCCTAATGAATCTCATGATAGTTTCAAACTTTCCAACAACCTTGGAACAAAGTCTAATTTTTGAGAGCTGTACATTGATTTTTGTTTGAACTGAGAAGATGCTTGGATGTGCTTAATCACTCCAGAATGGCTAAATGCTTTTGTTATTTTTTATATTCCTTTTGCTAATATCTGTCTAGATTTTTGCAGCACAATTCCTGATAATCTCAGAACAATTTCAAATAGCCAAAGAGCAACTATCTTTCCAAAACTGTACTTGATTTGATTTCCTTAACCTGGATTACTTCCTTTATCATTTTTATATTTAAAGATATCCTAAATTCCTAATCCAAAATGGTTTAATTCTTCAAGCTTATTTCGAGAAACTCTTATCACAACAAATTTTTTTAGTGTGAATGTTATGAACTCTGGAATTCTTATATTTTTTCTGCTCTCTCCTTTGATTCTCCCAAGATATGATATTACCAACATTTTGTGACATAACTTTTTTGCACAATTTTCAGGCATCTTCGAGAACTTTTTAAAATTGATGCAGCTGATTATATGCTTTCTATTTGTGGAAATGATGCCCTGCGGGAACTCTCCTCTCCAGGAAAGAGCGGCAGTGTGTTCTATCTTTCTCACAATGATCGGTTCATGATAAAGACAATGCGGAAATCTGAAGTAAAGGTACAATTCAAGAACATAATGTTGTTTTCTGTACTTATTAACATTTCTGGTTCATTGATTCTTTTGTAGTGTCTATCTGTTCCATTGTATTTTCTTTTTTGCACTAATCAAGGACTAACTAAAAGCTTATTGTGAGTTTGATGGAATATGATAATATAACAAAGTTTAGGAGTTGCACAAGTGCAAATGAAGAATAGATAAAATGTTTGAGCATTTGGGTTCATGTTACCAAGGGTTTCGATAGGGCATTATCATTCATATTCAAGTCAGTTTGCTGTTTTTCACCTTTAATTTAAAAAGGTATGCCAAGGGAACTCTAATTGAGACCTAAATTTAAGTAATGAAAGTGATATACTTGCTTTACTTATTTGCTCTTGATTTTTCTGGGTTAATTCCAATTTTTGTAGTTTAGATCTGCTTTCTTTCCCGCTTTCCCACAATGAATGGGTTTATGCCTATAGCAATTTGTAAAAAGCAGCCTTTTCTTGTCAGTAGATTGTCCTCTTATCCACAAAAAAAGTGATATACTTGCATAATTAGACAGACTGACATTTCTTCATGATAATCAGGCATCCGAGGATTTTCCTTCAATATTTTGTTGGCATAATTGAACAGCAAGTGCAGAAGATATTTGTTAGAGAAACTTAGATGAAAATTGATATCCTCAAGACAGTTGTATAATAAAAAAAAAAACTTGTTATAGAAATATTATAAACTGCAGTACAAGTTGCTTGAGCCTGTTTAGTTATCCTGTTCTGAATATGAGGAATTTTGATTGCATTCTGATCCGAAGCTGTGTAAAAGTAACATGTTCTTCTTGTAAATAGTTCAACAGAGCATTTGATCCCTGCTCCATCTCTAAGTGTGGGTTATCTTGATCAGAAACTGTTTATGGGTGTAGTCGGGTCCTGTACAAAATGCATTTTAGCATATTTGGTTTTTTGTTTGTCCCCTTGACAAATGGAATTCTTAAAATGTTAAATTTACCACTTGGTTTTTGGTGTGCCAGAGATTTACATTTTAAACACGATCCATACTTATTTATTCTCATAGCTTTAGTGTATATATGCAAATTATGCAATTACTGGAGGAAAGTGGTTTAGTTATTGTTTCTCCATTTCGCAATGTTTGTTGGCACCCTAGGATATTGTGCCTAACTTTGAATCTTAAGAAGCTAGTTGTAACTGAGTGAGTCCCTTGAGCTATATATTTAGGGATTGTAGCCAAACTGATGTTAGTTGTAAGGTCTACAATTTTTATATTGTGGGTTTCCCATAGTTGCCTTCATGATCCACACATTTTCAGCATCTTATCTAAATATTTCTTAAAAATATAAAAGCAAATTTGAATGAATTTTTGTAATCCTGCATATTTTCACTGTGTACCAGTGTGACCATTTTACAGGTACTTCTTCGTATGCTATCAAATTACTATAATCATGTTCGTACTTATGAAAGCACGTTAATCACTAAATTTTTTGGCCTACATAGTATCAGAACAGCAGGGGGGCAAAAGGTATTTTCTTTACTGTCTTACCCTATATGTTTTCCATTAAATTATTGCCATGATGTGTGAATTTTTCCTTAACTACCCCTTCTTTTCAAAACTTGAAATGTGAGGAGCTATTCTTGTATATTTTTAATGAATAAGAAGAGATAATATCATGTTCGTATTTTTCTGTTTCTAGTCTCTGGATGTTATTTATAAGAGTCCTTTACCAGTATGAACGCTAAGTCATTGTAAAGCAAA
Organism: Cunninghamia lanceolata; assembly: GCA_027924645.1. NCBI lineage: Eukaryota > Viridiplantae > Streptophyta > Pinopsida > Cupressales > Cupressaceae > Cunninghamia > Cunninghamia lanceolata. The sequence goes on from BSBN01000001.1 coordinate 17,124,818, forward strand.
CTTTATCATATAGATTCTGATAAGTTGGATTTGGAAATTTATAACAGGTCCAATTTATAGTTATGGGAAACATGTTCTGCTCAGAGCTTCACATACATAGGCGGTTTGATCTAAAAGGCTCATCACAAGGTCGATCAACAGACAAAGTTGAAATTGATGAGACTACAACTCTCAAGGATCTAGATCTGGAGTTTGTGTTTCAGCTTGAGCCATTATGGCGCCAGGCACTCCTAAAGCAAGTTTCTTAAGTCCATGCTGTAATTCTTTTGGCATGAAACGCTTTTATATTTCTTTGGATATACATTCCAACTATGAATAACTGATGAAAATAAATTAGTCTCAATTCCATGTATAATTTCCCACAACCTTTCCTCATGCTAATCTATTTACCAGCTTGGAGAAATCATTACAATATCACACAGAAGTAGATCTAAACTTCTTTTCCTATTTACTTGTGCTGAGTTTTCTTGGCGTTGCCAAATATATTGTATTTTAACTTACCAGGTGCTTGCCATGGATCAAAAAAATGTTGTCAAATAAGAGGTACAAAGCTGGATCAAAAAAATGTTGTCAAATGAATGTAAAATAAGAGCTGGCTTGTGGTCTTAGTTCAATGTAAAATTTCCCACAACCTTCCCTTACAAAAAATCTATTAATGAAGAAGAATTCATTACACCATAAATAAACTTATTTTCAGTCTTTACTTGTGCTAATTTTTGGGGTATGCTGGCCAAACATAAGTCATATCTCAAGTTTTGGATGACCGTATTGGCTGGTATCATGTCTGAAAGGCCTTCAACATTTATCACTGTCAGGAACTTTCTGACATTGTGAATTTATTTCTCTTAAAAGATTATTTTTTCTTATTCATGCACATTTTTTTCTAATGCTTCAGCTAGTTGTTATTTGCCACAGTTGGTCTGTACTAATAGAATGTATTCTTCCGCAGACAAATCAAGTGTGATTGTAACTTCTTGGAAGCCGAGAGAATAATGGACTACAGTCTTTTACTGGGTCTTCATCTCCGCGCACCGCAATATTCGACTCCTTTTTCACCAAAGAATTCTTCCACAGATACACATCTGTCAAGTGGTGAAACTTTTGAAGCACCCACATTTGATGGTAAGCCTTTCTTTAAGGCAAATTGGTCTGATTTAAATTGATTTCTCTTTTCATTGCATTTATGCTTAATGTCTCGATCACTGAAAATCTCTAAATTTTTCATTGCATGCAAAAGTTGTCCTTTCCATGCACTTAAAATGACATGCTCTAAGCCCTGTAGTTCATGTTTGTCACAAACATTTATTTCCCAATTTGCAAAAGCTGTGATTTGTTGCAAAGCAATTTTATGCAGTAATGTTTCCAAATTACATGAAAAATTGTTCGATTTCAAGTACTATCAAGATGCATATTTTAGATTAAATGACATTAGGATGGAAATGTAAGAATATTTTAGTATGCATCTATTTTCATTTTGCTCCTGTTTGTCACAGAAGCATCAATGACAAGAACAAGTGAAGTTTTTTTGGGATTTGCCTTCCTATGATCATGGTAGCTATGTGCAATCCATAAATTAAGATTCTATACAAATCTTGGGATCCAATAATCTTTTGTGCGATGTGTGTCCCTTGCCTTGTAATTATTGCCAACATACACAAAGATTTTTTTTATAAATGTAATGACTACTCATGGAGGTCATGTGGAGATGGCTAGAAACATTCAGGGTGAATCCCACAAAAACTAAAATTCTATATTCTAGTTTTCCATCTCTAAAAGTTTTTACTATAGTGGACTCTGCCAAGAGGGGCATGTTTATACTAATCTTAGCACTAACCTCTGATACGTTTTGAGAAAAACTGTATGCTATTTTTCTCATTTCTTTCAGGCACTTAGAAGAGCTCAGATTCATGGTTATCTGATTTAAGCAATGGATGCCAAACTACAGATAATTAATTATGCAACAGAATGGGAAATAACAATATGTTCTATTAATATAGATAGGAACTGGCATTGTACCATGGGACACACCTAACAATTTGTTTGTACCAAGTAAACTGTATTGTGATGGGATTGCGCAGACAAAGTTGATATTACTTAAGAGGACTATTTTTCTTTCGTTTCATCGGCAAAGTTTCCTTTTTAGTTTGATTTTGAGCTGGCAATGGTCAAGGCTCAAATGCCTGTAAATGCTTCATGCAGTCTCAAGTCCTGATCACTAGGGGAGCTACCTAGCTCTTACAGTTTGCTACCCCCATTTTGTGCTACTTCAATGTCACATCCAGTTTGCATGTGATCCTGCTAACGTGGAGAATCCTTCAACTGCAAACAATAACAGTGTTCACTGCCCAAAATAATGCAACATAGTTTGGATTTAAAAAAAAAATTACTTAAGCATTATTAGTGAGGATTTGTGTCTGCTCAGAAACTCCTTATCTAAGAGCTTTCCTGAGGGTTGTGAGTTTCTCTTCCTCCTTTGCCTGAATACTAGCTTGTTCCTAAGAGCCTCCCCAAGGTTACAAATGGGAAGTGGACTGGTTGTTGATTGCCTGTTTTACTATATTAGATTTATCTGTGGGACTTAGTGCCCATGGAGAACTTGTTGCATCTAAGAGCCTGCCCAATTGTTTGGGGTTTTGTTTCTCGTCCTTTTACTGAATATCATATCACAGCGAAGAGCCTGCACAAGTTTTTATAATTCCCTTGATAATACTGGCAGATTGAAAACTATTATGGCTTGAGACTATCTTCAACATAATTCAGAACCTTTGCAAGAGTCAGAACCCTAGGTTCATAGATTTCTTCCCAAGAGCTTAAATGGAAAGATGGATCCAGTCATTCATAGTTACGTGGCATTGGTGCAAGCACACGAACGTCTCTACGTTATCTGAATCTTTCCTCTTTCCCCATTCTATGATTGCTGCCTAGTCAGGCTAGGTGTTCCAATTGAGCAGGTAGTGGTGCTACATGTGATTGCATGTTGCTTTATGATCCCTTAAATCTAATTGGTTGTCTGTTACTTTGAACTCCTGAAATCTTCTGCTGGCAACTAAATCTTATTGATTGTGTGGTCATGCCTCTGTCCAATGGCCATATTAATGGGGGGTTTTTGTTATTTAGTGGATACTCAGTACTCAAGATATCTTCTAGGTGCATCCCTAGTAAGGGGCTTTTCTCTTCGCTTGTCTCCTTTCGGATTTTTGTACTTGAACCATGTAGGAGACACAATAGGCGACTAAATTATTTGATACATTGCCTGAGCTTAGTCCAATTTCTTTTTCCAGTTTGTTTTCTTTTACTGGAAGTGGAGCTTATGTCAATTTTTTTAGTTCTATAAACTTTTGCTACAATTAAAACTGTTAAAGTGTTATTATTTTGAGAGTTTGTGGTTTAGAATTCTTTTTGTCTTCACTTTCATGTATGCATAGCTTTGTTAGTGCTACTTAATATTTGAATAAATTGAGCTTGTGTTTTACTGCATATAAAAATAAGAAGATGAGTGCAATCTTACAAGAAGCATTGTTTCTTACAATCTTTAATATGTTGGTAATTACCAGAGTTTGGTGTTCAAGTGGAAAATACTGATCTAGTCCTTCCGGGAACAGCCAGGTAAACTATAGTTGGATTTGCCTTTCTTTATACTGTTGGCAGAAATAAATATTCACGGTGTTAAATCTTTCCTGGCCTTTATGTAAATGTTGGTTATATGTTTCAATGCTACTGCAGGCTGGGAATAAGGCTAGGTGTGAACATGCCTGCCAGGGCCAATCGCAGGCCCCCCAAAATTGCTCAAGATTCTCATCCAGAAGGGGAGTTGTTTGGTGAGGATTATGATGCAGTATTATACTTTGGAATTATAGACATTCTCCAAGATTATGATATTTCCAAGAGACTTGAGCATGCATACAAGTCCCTGCAATTTGATTCTCACTCAATTTCAGCAGTGGATCCAAAACTGTATTCCAAGCGGTTTCAGGATTTTATTTGCAGAATCTTTCCTGGGAACTCATAGCAGTTGCACATGTTTAATTGTATGATATCAGTATTGATTGCAATCTATGGAGAATACTTGAATCAAGTTTCCTCCACAGAAAGGCACACATCATTGGGCAGGTGGATTTGAAGCACAAGTGATTGGCTCTTATTTTTTGTGTACTATGGCATAAAGCTTTCTCAGTTTACCCAATGCAAAGGAAACTACAGGCTCCAGATCTGTGCAATGGAAAAAAAATGCTTGACTGGCTGTTTTTCTGGAGTTGCAAAGCACATTTGCAGGATACAATGGAGAGCAAATTGTGAAAAGCGGCTTTCTCTTGGGAGCTATACAAACAAACTTACACTGCCAATTGGCCATGACCAAGTATCTATATTTATTATAGACTGTATGGCGATGACCAAGTATTCATTTTGATGTGACTCTTTCTAGTGGGGCCTTTCGCCACCCAAGCTTTACTAAATGTGTTAAAAGACTTTCCCTGAAAAGGGAAATGTTCGGCATTGATTGTTTTTCCCTGTTTCTCATGTCTTGGAGCAGGCCGTTGATGTACATCTCACTTTTTGGAGGGATCTTCAGAATAAAATGTACAGTCTATACGACAGAAAAAGATTTACATTGTCTAGCCTTCCAATGTAGTTGAAGAACGATGGCTTGCTTTGTTTCCAACGGCTATGCTTAAGCCTAAAATGAATTGCGAGGTTTTGGATAGAGGAAAACAAATCCTGACAGCCGAAATGCATCAAACATTGCTAAATATGAATGGAGGGCAGGGGATATTTATGAGTTTCTACAAGGTGAAGTTTTGTATTTTGTAAGGTTTATATTGTGTATATTTCTGCGGTTCCATTCGGTTAAAGCAATTGATAAGAGTTATTGCAGATTTCCATGCAGCCATGTCTTTTTTGACAGTTTGACAGGCAACATTTATTATGTTCGTTGAGTAAAATCTTATGATGACAACCACAGCTTAATTTAATGTGTCATTCAAACTTCATATATAACTAGGATTTTCTTGATCAGGGACATGTTTTTAGTCCTGAGCATGAGGAAGAGAGACCTCAAATTAGGTGCGAGAATGGATTCTGAGTATTAGATGTGAGATTTATCTGTATGAGCTATTTACTCCAGAGTTGGAAAACAATATTGCTTCACTATGCATTTCGGCAGTGAGCACCAACATCTTCCTTTGGGCTTCTGGCAAGACCTGATATGTTACGCATGGATCTAGTTTTGTCTAGCTCTTTTTAACATAACACTATTGCAAAACTTTGATATACAATGTACAAAAGTGCCAAAATAAAAATCAGCAGATCCCTAGAAGACATTGCTAATTGTAACGATGTTATTCTATCAGTGGAACATGATTGAGATAGGGTTCATGACAGTAAGATTTTATTTGCCCTTTGCAATGGTCTGCTTTGTAGTGAGACTTTTTCCTAACTACGAGAACAATTAGACCACAAATGGATTAGGATGAGAGGTACATGCAAATTTCTGTGAGATTGAATTAATTTCCAGCTTAAAATTTAAAGGCTTTTTTGAATGTGGCAATTATTTCTCTTTTTATTAAAAAAGGAGGACAGGAAGATTACAATGTCTATGATATCAATAACATACTTTTGAAAGATTAGATTTTCACCGACTCAAAGGATAGACAAAGCGAAAAGAAGAGTTTCTGTAAAGAAATATATGCCTGTAACTTGCTTAGTATGTGTTATTGATGTTTGCCTATTAAAAACTAGAAATTAGGGAGATAACATTCAACTAATTTTAAAAGACAGTAAGATATATTTTATAGTTTCATTAGATTAAAATGAAGAAAAGAGGTACAGGTGAGTAATATATATTTATAAGCAACATTCGCTTGTAATTTGATGACCACGCCTACTCAGGCAATCTTGTCCATGTGAAATTTGTGTTTTCCTAGGAAAAACAAGAGATCAGCAAGATTACAATGTCCATGATGTTGAAATTTTCACTAATATTTGAGAAGGATGTATTTGATTATATTAAAACTGAGAAAAGAGGCACAAGTGAGTACAGTGCTTTTAAAAAAAAAAGAGCATTTGTCTCTGACTTGACATACACTTTTATTGAGGGAGAAAAATATAAAATGTTATGATACTTTAAACTCTTCTGTAATATTGCGTCGAGGAGTGTATCCCAAACTTCAAAACTTAAGTAAACTGTATGTTCTGATTCAGAAGGATTTTGTAAAAGGTATAACACTAAAATGAATTTTTATTACTTTAGATTAAGATGGACTGGTCCCACATTTTTGTCCATTTTGTTTACCCTTTTTATGAAAAATAAAAAGTGCTTAAAAAAATATTGCAGGGTTGAAAACCATATGACTTGCCGACGTCACCCATGTTATGCAATTGTGTCACCTTTAACGGAATATAAAACGCTCAATGTTGCATGTAGCCTTTACACTAGAATACAAAATAATGAAGGCCTATGACCCTATGGTCTGTCCATATAAAAAGAAAGAGCAGAAGTTATGCTCTGAATGAAACATTATCTCATATATGGACATCAATTTTTGTTTTGGAAGGTAAAGACAAGCAAGAAGATGCACTATTTTTCTAAGAATCTTGAAAAGAGCTGTTGAGATCATATGAACAAGAGAATGCATGTGCATATTAGAACGTTTGGGTATTGATGTGGACCAAAGAAGTTTATGGGATTGTGTACTCTTGTGCATGTCGTTTGTGCCATGCTCCCTCTCTCCCTGCTCATTATTACTTAATACATGTTTACTTGTCAATCCAGATAAGTCTGCTAGATAGGTGTAGAAAACACATCATGATATTACATCACATAAGGTGATGCTTAGACCATTCCAATTGAATTCAACTACACATGCTCTTTACATCACTAAAAGAAGGAAAGCAAAGTTCAATATGTTATTTCTAACTATGTTTTAGATCTAGACAAGTGGCTGGAACTCTTAAAATAAAATAAAATAATAGATTAACCGAAAGGTTAGAAAACAGATTAAGATGTGCGAGAGAATTTCAATTAAAAGAGGGTAACGGAAAGGTTAGGAAAAAGATCTAAGATGTGACAGAGAAATAAAAGGCTATTAAAATGATTAAGATGCTATCCAAATAAATGTGAAGCGCAGTAAAAATAAGACATGACACATAGTTTGGACTACTTAAAATTAAGCATTTAAATTGTTGTGATCAAAATTTAAAATAAAATTATTTTAAAGAATTTTTTTAGTTTAAGAAACTAAAAAAGATTTTACGTCTTTTTATTTTTGTATTTAAATAGAGAATGATATATGTTTTTTGTTTATTAAGTTGTGGGTTTTATAGGATCCACTTAGGAGATTAAAACACATATAAAAAGACAGTTTATAGGACTTACTACTTTTGCAAAATGCCAATAACAACAATGATTTACACCCCCAAGAGTATGCATAATATCATCTACAATAAAATAGAAAAAATATGCTACCTCTCTTGTTAAATAGAGAAATGATATACATTTTTTGATTATTAAGTTGTGGGTTTTATAGGACCCACTTAGGAGATTAAAACGTATATAAAGAGACATGAAGTTTATAAGATTATTACTACTTTAATGCCAATAACAACCATGATTTACACCCCAAGAGCATTACACAATATCGACTACAACAAAATAGAAAAAAATATGCTACCTCTCTTGTTATATTGGGTTGAGCTCAATTAACAAGTGAACCAAGTGCGCCCTTATCAATTTTATAGTGACAAAATGCCAATAACAACAGTGATTTACACCCATGAACCATAACAAAATAGAAAAATTTATGCCACCACTCTTGTGACATAGGGTTGAGCCTTAACCAAGTGCACCCTTATCAATTCTACAGTGGTAACTTGGATCCACCACTTGTTCTCCATTCCACTTGTTTGTCCCATTTACCTCCCTTCCATATCCTATGGTTAATGTCTTCTAAACTATTAAGTTCCTACACCACTTCTCTTGTGAATCGATATATGTTCAATGAGCATGCATGATATCCAATCATGCATGATATCAATCATAACAAAATAGAAAAATTTATGCCACCAAGTGCACACCCTTATTGATTTATAGAGGGAACTTGGATCCACTACTTGTTCTTCATTCCACTCCTTGCCTCATTTACCTCCCTTCCACATCATATAGTACAACACCACAACTATCCATAGGTACACACCTCCAGGATCGGATCAAGATACACTATCGGTTTCAACCAATAATACACCATTACAATAATTTAAATTCAACTATATTGTTTGTGATCTTAATCTAGCTCCTTACACATAAAAGACCCCATTATTTCTCCAACTGCAAAGATATAAATGTGAGGCTTGAACTAAATACCTTTAAATTATAAAAACAACTGGGACATACCTGTTGATAACTGAGAGGGGGGGGTGAATCAGTTATCCTAATTATTTCCCTTATTGAACTTTCTTTTTAATTGATGCAGCATAGAATCAAACACAAAAACATTAATCATGAAATAAGAAACACATGACACAGTATTTTTGACGTGGAAACCCTGTTAAGGGAGAAAACCACGGGGTGATTAACCCAAAATTATTCTCTGTTAGAAGAATAGGAAATTACAAAATGGCACTTGCCAATTAGGGCTCACTGCCCGAGCACACTGCTCACAAGAGGCCCACTGCCTACAAGAAGACACACTGTCTACAAAGTGATAAGAATCACAGTCTTGAACTGATTGGAAGCATCTGCATATGCTGGAGTTCAGTTCCGGTTAGGCTCAGTACACTGATCTGCTGCACTTCATCTTTCCTCTGTTCTTTATTCTGCTATCTTTCACATACCGGATCCTTTTTGCTACCTCTGCTCTGTTCTGGACTTATTCGCATATATCTTCACACCATCACACCCTTCACAACTAAATCCATCCTCTATATATATCCGCACAAGTAATTTCATCACCTTTCTAGTCGGCATCCGGAACAGTCTAGTTTCTTACAAACTTTTGTTCTGTCGGCTGAATCCTTCCTCACCAAGCAATGCGGATCAAGCATATACTTGTAGATATCATTAATCATGTCGGCCAAACATGATTCATGCCTTCACAACCTCTGTCATCAACAGTAACACATCCGGAAAGCAGTCTGGTACTCTGTCAGTCAGTTCTTCCTCTGTTTTCACTGTCTCTCAGGAATCCGGTACTCAACCATTCATATCTTTTTCCTTGTCCATCACCGGAGGCTAAATCCTTGGAATATACCACTCAAGGTAGTCCTCTTGACTTCCCCAAATCCGCACTGCACCAAGACACTTCCTCTGAGAGATCCGGACCAATCTGTCGGACCTTGCCACATGCTCTGTTCTTCTTCACCGGACCACAACATTCTTTATTCTGACTTCCGGTAGAGACACATCATGACTTGCGGATATGTGGGATGACCTTTGTTGCCATCAATGACAACAACCATGAATCCATATAGTGTCTCTTGCCAACAATCTCCCCCTTTGGCATTGATGGCAACACTTAGTGAAAAATGATTAAGTGTTTTCACTATGCTCCCCCTTTGCTGATGCTCTGTCTTTATATACAATTTCCGGAACTCCCCCTTAGTTGGATTCCTCATTTTTCACTGCTCCTCACTCCCCCTTTGACATCAATGGCAAAGGGTGGGGTCCGCACACCAAAATTTTCAAAAATTTTCTATATATAGCCGCATATTTACATACTCACATGTACTGAAGAATGTCTGCAAAGGATGTCTGCAATTGGATCATTTCTGTAGCCCAACTTTGCTTCATTCTATCCAAAATTGAAATGTGACCACTTAACAAAAATGCAAAAGCTTCTGCCCGCTTGAGATCTGTCGGATCTTTTGTTTGGGCGGTGGTCTGAGCATCACTGATGGCCTCACGCATAGTTTCCAACTTAGGGATTATAATCCTTCTAAGTTCTCCCATCCGGTTAGTGATGTTCTTCCTTTCCTTCTCAAGATTCTTTATTTCATTCAAGACTGCAATAGTCTGACATTCTTGATTTATTATAGAGGAAGAGAGAGGATCAAAACTTTGAGATAAGCTTTGTAGCTTATCCTGTTCCTCTTTTATTTTCTTGTCAAATGCTGCTGTTGCCTTTGACCAGGATATACAAAATTTGTAGATGTCACCGCCATCCTTAAGAGCATTCTCTAAGCTCTTTATTCCAATGCTTACAATCTTCCTATCTTTAGAGATTAATTCTAATATTTCTGAAAATCTCTTATCCAAAAATTCCTTCCGGACCTTTTCTTCAGCTGATTTTTCTAGAGAATCAAAATGTGTATCAACACTGCTGACTAAGGTTTTTAGATTACCGGAAGTGGAGGCTGTCGGATCTATTTGGATTGATGGCATAATCTTTACAAGTACTCCGGAAGCAGCCTCTATCAACTCACAGTCTTCCATATGAGACTTCAGGAGCTTTTCATTTGCCTTGGCATTTGCAAATGAAGCTATCTTCATTGTTTGTACCGGAGAGAGAGAGTCAAAGTCGAATGGGCCTTTTAGAAGCTCCGGTTCATCAATCTCTAAAGTTTCTTTGCTCAAAAATTGTTGAACAGTTTGCGCAGTGTCTCTTGCCGGAGACAAATGTTTCTTTTCTTCTACAGTCTTGGAACTGTCAACCTCTTTGTCTTTCACCACTGCTTCCTTCTCCTGTAATTGCTCTTCTTCTTTGGATCCGGAGACTGTAGGGGAAACCGGAGGAGAGATGTTTGTCTGTTCAGGGCTCACTTCTTCCGGAACAGATGATTCCAAATCAGCAGCTGTTTCTGCACCTAAGTCCTCTACAACAGGAAGATTGAACCTTTTGAAGGCCTTCCGGAGGATCTCTTCTGTCTCTTGGGCCACTCGGTCAGTCTCACCAAGCATGAGTTGATTCATCCTGGCTTTACTTCTGAACTCATCTTTGCAGTCCTTGAAGATAATGTTCATTGTCTTGGGATCAATTTGAGGATATAGCTGAATAGCTATCTGCTCCCGGATCTCAAGATCTTTAGCATGAGCATTATTCTTTCTTACTTCCAATTCCTTTTCTAGGCTTTTAGGAATAAGAGATATGATCTCAATGAAAGCCTTATTATATATGTTAAGATATTTGACTGTGGCTTCCTGCAGAGTCTTTTGGTCAGCCTCACTGAAGTCATCATAAGATTCAGTCATTGGTTGAAGGTTTCCATCCACCGTGACCGACTTGATTATGCTCTCTAGAGACAGAGTGGGCTTTTCAACAGATACCTCTGCCATTTCATCCTTATCTTGGCCTGTGGAGGGCTTACCGGATCCTTTCTTTTTCTGTTTCTTTATTTCTTTTACTCCCTCATCTGACTCTGTTTCCTCTTCATCCTTTTGGCTTCCATAAGCCCTTGTGGCTTTTGTCTTGGATCTCTTACCGGATGCCTGGACTTCCGGTTTTGAACTTTTGGTTGTGGGAGGTGCAGATCTCTTTGATGATCTGGTCCGGGTGGGAGCTTCAACCGGAGCACTTTCTTTACTTTTCTCTTCTTCCTCAGCCTTCCTCCTCTTTTCCCAGCTGGCATCAAGTGCCTCTTTTGAGATGCCTAGGCCTTGAGCAATGTGCTCTACTTCTTTTCTCACCTTTCTTTTAATCTCAGGTTCCCTGAGTTCTACATGTATTTTTACACTCAGCTCCTCAAAGGTTCCAAACCTTTCTGCCTTAGGATCTTTGGGCTGACTTAGCATGTGTTGAACATGCAGCTCCACTATCTGTTCATCCACTTCATACCCCATGGGCATGATCCAGACAGTCCTTGGCTCCACTGCCTCCATTAGGCACTGATCAGTGTCAACCATAAAACACACTGAGTCTTTGTATTTTTCAACAAGAGACTGGGGAATTCTCTCTCTTGCTTGCATCATGCTCTGAAAGTTTTTGAAGTATCCCCATAGAGCTGAATTTCTCGCTTTTGCATCCCCAAGTCCATGCAAATAGTCTCTTATCTGGACTGCAACAGGTTTGTCATTCTGCCATACCCATCCACTTGATCCGGGTAGCTCATTCATGAAGTAGAAGAATAGACATACAATAAGAGTACCATACTTAAAGGAATTCTTCTTATCCTTCTTGATTTTCTGTTTATTTTCCATTAATTGGCTTAGCAGTAGTTCGCAGAGATCATATTCTGCATTCTTTCTTAGCATTTCATAGGCAGTGTATACTGCAGTTCCGGATACAGAATTCTCCCTGCTGGAGTGATAGATCTTGTATCCTATTATCATGGATGCATATTTGATATCCGGATCCGAAATATCTTCAATGGTCATTGCCCTCTTATCAAATTTTGATCCGGTGGCCTCAGTTACAATGTTGTTCTTGACAGATTTGAGGATAGGTATCCCTCCGGAAGAGTATAGACCAGTTACTGCTCTAATTGTCTCTTTTGTGATCTTGCAGGGTCTATCTAGCCATAGAAAGTTGTCATGCATCCTGCTCAGTACATACCGGACCCATTCATCTTCTTCAAAGCAGGGGAAATGAATAAATTGCTCAAATTGTTTCTTCTGGATATCCTTATACTCTGGTTTAAGCTCAAAAGCATTGTCTATCAGTTGCTTGTGATAGAGGTCTCTTAATCTGAATTCCCCAAATTCCTCAATGCTTGCATGTATGTAAACCCTAATGTCTTCAGTATGTAAAACTCCGTGAGGAACACTAGAGAAGGCTCCTAGTGGATCTACCTCCAATGATTTGTAGGGGTGTTTCTTGAATGAGGGGCGAGGTCTATCAGAGATCTTAACTATGTTTGGAGTAGCCATTCTTCAAAGATTTGCAGTGAGGTAATGAAAAACGGAGAATACCTTATGCGCCTTCGACTTGCACGGAGTGATTGGATTGATTTCTTTATGCAATGACTTCGGCAGGAGATCCTTGGTGTGCTTGATGAACCTTGTTGCAGAGCTCCACTTTTCGCTTCTTCTTGAGTGCAGAATGAGCAAATGACTTTTGAGAAATCCCTTAAATTGCTCCGCGAACCCTAATATCTGTCTGCAATAAATGCTTCACCTACATCATTCCGGTTTGCCTTGTCTGGATAGCTTGGAGTATCCCGGATTAGTCCTGATCTGTGGATATCATCCGGATCTTTCAATCATGAATAAATCGAGGTAACATATTACAAGAACATCCCAAACACTCTGTCCAATCCGCAGAACAAGATAGTGCACTTCCGGATCTTTCCGGACCTTTATGTAATCCTTTATCATACCGGAGCATCTCCCTGAACAGGTCTTATTTGATCGATCACAGCTTCTTCATAACTCCATGCGGACCTCTGAAAACTTGACTGAAGCATCTCAAGACTCATATCTACAAACCCTTTGATCCGCATCTTGTGCCACATCCGGCACCACTTGTTTGGCTGGGGGAACAAGATTTTCTTTGAGTCTCCCCCTGAGCCTGAGCTCAATTTTTAATTTCCGGAAGAAATATCAGCACCAGAGTCTGGTGCGGATCCAACCTCTACATTCTCTGAACTTTTCTTCACCCAAATCTTGCTCATCTGATTCCTAACCTCATCCGCATTCATCTTTTGTTTACCCTTGTCTTGATTCTGATTATACACCGGACCTCTTTTGTCCTGATACTTGTTTCTGCAGACTTTAGCATTATGACCGGACCTATTGCAGATTTGGCAAATAACATTTCTTTGCATATTTGACTGATATCCTCTTGATCTGCATTGATTAGCCATATGACCTACTCTATTGCATGTGAAGCATCTACCTTTGAATGATTTGTTTACTTGCATAATGCTGCATTCATGGGTTTTGTGTCCATACCTTTTGTAGTTGAAGCACTGTCCGGAGAAGGATGAATTAATCTGATTCATTCTCATTCTGCACTGATTAGCTTTGTGACCAAAGTGGTTGCAGCTGTGGCAGTATCCATTGAAGGATGGATATCTTTGAGCATTTGGCTGTCTTACCGGAGGTCTTCTAGGCCTGCTCCTTGGATTTTCTGATCCAAGATTCTTCTGACCGGATCCGGAGCTTTCTCCTTTCTCATATCCCAAACCATACTTGTCATCTGTCCTCTTTTGACTTCCAAGAAGAACTTCAAGTTGAGCAGAACTTATCTTGAATTTCTCTTTATATTCATTTGCTGTTTGAAGGTCTCTTTTGAGAGAGGCAATTTGATCCTCAAGTTTTTCTTCATTATCTTTGGCATCTTCAAGATCAGATTCAAGATGTCTGATAATCCTGTCCATCTGGTGGCATTCTTCTGATTTTTCTTTAAGAGATTGTCTTAGATTGTCTTCAGCCTTTCTTTTTTCTTCAATCTCTTGAGTAAACTTTATAGTTCCTAATTCCATTTCATGTCTTAACATAATGACTTCTTTTGATAACTTTTCACATAACTTGGTTTGCTCAGTCAATTCTTCATTTGTATTGCTTTCTTCACTTTGTCTTGCCAACTGTTGGAGCAGCTCCTTTCTCTTTTTCATAGAGAGACTTAATTTGTCTTTTAATTCTCTCATGAATTCATCAGCCTGTTTGAGTCTTTCCTTTAATTCACTGACTTCAGAATTTGACTGTTCAAGATCCTCAAGAGCAGTCTTGAGTTGCTCCCTTAAACCATATGCATCCATTTGAAATCCCAGATCTTCCTCAAGCTGTTAGGCTCTATTAGGAGGAACTTAGCTCTGATACCAATTGTTGATAACTGAGAGGGGGGGGGGGTGAATCAGTTATCCTAATTATTTCCCTTATTGAACTTTCTTTTTAATTGATGCAGCATAGAATCAAACACAAAAATATTAATCATGAAATAAGAAACACATGACACAGTATTTTTGACGTGGAAACCCTGTTAAGGGAGAAAACCACGGGGTGATTAACCCAAAATTATTCTCTGTTAGAAGAATAGGAAATTACAAAATGGCACTTGCCAATTAGGGCTCACTGCCCGAGCACACTGCTCACAAGAGGCCCACTGCCTACAAGAAGACACACTGTCTACAAAGTGATAAGAATCACAGTCTTGAACTGATTGGAAGCATCTGCATATGCTGGAGTTCAGTTCCGGTTAGGCTCAGTACACTGATCTGCTGCACTTCATCTTTCCTCTGTTCTTTATTCTGCTATCTTTCACATACCGGATCCTTTTTGCTACCTCTGCTCTGTTCTGGACTTATTCGCATATATCTTCACACCATCACACCCTTCACAACTAAATCCATCCTCTATATATATCCGCACAAGTAATTTCATCACCTTTCTAGTCGGCATCCGGAACAGTCTAGTTTCTTACAAACTTTTGTTCTGTCGGCTGAATCCTTCCTCACCAAGCAATGCGGATCAAGCATATACTTGTAGATATCATTAATCATGTCGGCCAAACATGATTCATGCCTTCACAACCTCTGTCATCAACAGTAACACATCCGGAAAGCAGTCTGGTACTCTGTCAGTCAGTTCTTCCTCTGTTTTCACTGTCTCTCAGGAATCCGGTACTCAACCATTCATATCTTTTTCCTTGTCCATCACCAGAGGCTAAATCCTTGGAATATACCACTCAAGGTAGTCCTCTTGACTTCCCCAAATCCGCACTGCACCAAGACACTTCCTCTGAGAGATCCGGACCAATCTGTCGGACCTTGCCACATGCTCTGTTCTTCTTCACCGGACCACAACATTCTTTATTCTGACTTCCGGTAGAGACACATCATGACTGGCGGATATGTGGGATGACCTTTGTTGCCATCAATGACAACAACCATGAATCCATATAGTGTCTCTTGCCAACAATACCCTTATAACCAACTCTCCAATGGAACCCACTAACTTGTATGTTTTCCTTGCAAGACCAAAATCGTCCAAAGTAAACTAAAGAGTAACGAATCTAATGAATATTTGGCATGTAGCATGCTGGGATAAAACATGTGAAAGCAACAAATAAATATGGCACATCAGTATAGTCATAGAGGACACAACTAAGGGAGAGGGGCCAGTAGCCGCACACCCTAACTTCGCGCACGTCAAGCACATAGCTAGACATATCGAATTTCGACAATTTTTTTTGGGTTTTTCTGTATGCAAGTGAAGAGCTTAAAGTCATTCTTTCAGCTTCTGGGCACTTATACATTTCCCTGTAGGACGCGTTATGTGCACATGGGTCGAAAAATGGTCATTTCAACATGTCGCCCCATACATGCGCATCGATGTGCCGCTAACCGCTCGCCATGGCCCCCCAAAAAATTCACCCCTTCACTAAAAAGGTAACACACTCGATCACTTTTAAGACTAGAGTAGGTTAAAAATACATTTATTAACACCCCACCATAAATCACGTTGGTGGGGCCTTCAAACTTACCCGCCCCCTTCTTAAACATCCCCACACCCATCATTGCGCCCCCTTACATCTTTAAAGATTGCTCGAACATAGATTTACAGGACAACATGCATGGTAACGTGTTTGCTTAGGCGCAGACGAGAAACAACAATAAATCCATTCAATGTTCGTTCGGGTCCGAATACATATTGCACTTTCCACCAAAAACTTAATCATTTTATCGACTGCTTTCCCTGTTCTCCACGGTGCAATGGAATGGCGAGGGTTTGATTGTGTCTGCTGGCTATTGCTCTCCATGTAGATCCGTCTCCGTGCAGGTAACGAGTTAACATCATTTCTCCATGTGATTTCAGCTTTGCTTTCACTCCATTGTTTTGGTTTCATACAACGATGTTTATTCAATCATTATATAATCGTTTAGCTTCGTTTTTCTCTCATGCTACCCGTGATTTGGGTATTGCCATGTAATTTGCTTTTTCAAGTCCAATACATATTCAACTACACACCGAATGCCTAATCATTTTACAGAAGGTTCTAATTATTATACAATCGTTTACCTTCATTTTTGTCTCAAACAACCCGTGATAATTTCACTGTACAGAAGAATATACTATTATATAATGAGGGTTTTTTGTTATACATACAAATGGGTTCGTATATTTTTATGGGTATATATTTTTGAGGGTTCATTGTCAACAGTTAAGGGTTTCATTATTTTGTCTGAGGCAACTCTTGTCTTGTGATAATTTCACTGTACAGAAGAATATACTGTTATATAATGAGGATTTTTTTTTATACATACAAATGGGTTCGTATATTTTTATGGGTATATATTTTTGAGGGTTCATTGTCAATGGTTAAGGGTTTCATTATTTTGTCTAAGGCAACCCTTGTCTTGTGATAATTTCACTTTACAGAATAATATACTGTTATATAATGATGGTTTTTTTTATACATACAAATGGGTTCGTATATTTTTATGGGTATACCTTATTTTTGAGGGTTCATTGTCAATGGTTAAGGGTTTCATTATATCAGGGTTTCAAAAGTTTTGATTCCTACAACTTTGTCTCCACAATAATCTTACAGTCGGATTCTTCCCAGTTTTGACCGAATACTATTTTTTAATTATTGTTACATTAAATATTAACAATTGTTTTCCTATGTTTTAATTTAATACAACGAAGGTTTCATTTTATATAATCTATCCAGGGTTTATATAAAAAGTATATACATACAAATGGGTTATTAGATTTTTAAGGGTATTTATTTTCGAGGGTTCATTGACAACAGTTAAGGGTTTCATCATATCATTCATAAGGGTTAAGTGTTTCATCATTGCAGGCATTTAACATGTCATTGTCAATGGTTAAGGGTTTCATTATATCAGGTCCTCGAATGTTTTGAATCATACGGCTTTGTCTTCGTAATAATTTTACAGTCAGATTCTTCCCAGTTTTGACCGAATAATATATTGAGGTTTTCATTTTATATAGTCTATTCCTGGTTTACATAAAAAGCTTATAATGGTTAACATTTAGCATGTTGTTTTAACATTCTGTTCACATTATTCTTCCCAATTTTGACCAAATAATGTTTTAGCAATCTGTTCACATAAGTATACCTTAATTAAACTTTTCTGTTTTAGAATGGTTTCATTTATTTTTAAAGGTATATATTTTATAGTTGTATTCTTACCTATTATGTGTAAGACAAGCATTTCGGGTTGACACATAGCATATAATTGACAGGTTCATTCAATAGATTAAATCATGTCTATTTTTTTTATATATAAAAGGGGTAAAAACTTTATTGAAATTCAGAAAAGAGCATTACAAAACATCAAAGGGCCAAGGCCTTGGGAATCCATAAGAAACAATCATACAAAGCATGAAACAACATCATCCTTCACCAATACCATTCCCATCCTCGGTAAGAATCCTCTCAAAGTCATGTCGGAGTTCATGAGGAACCTGCTCCCACTCATCAATCTTCCAGCCATCTAAATGCTCAGAAGCCCACTTAGCCAAACAATCTGCTGCCCTATTCCACTCCCTTGGAATATGGACAAAAGACACCATCTCCATCAAAGAATGTATCTGTAGAATCTGCTACACCATCATAGCCAACTACCAACTAACATCAGATACCTTCTATTTATTCAACAAATTAATCAAAACCTGTGAATCAGACTCACAGATAACCTTGTGCCATCCCAAAGCATAAGCCCTCTCCAAAGCCTAGAGGATCGCCAAACCTTCCATAAGGTTGATAGTCTGCAATCCTTCATGAATAGAAAAGAAAAAAACCACCGATCCTGAAAAATCCCTGCCAACCCCACCAATCCTAGCAGGCCCAGGATTGCCCCTTGAAGAACCATCTATATTGAGTATCAAAATGCCAGCTAGAGGGGGTAGCCAACTCCCCACCCCTTGAACTTTCTTTTTCACCTACCTTCCTTTTTTGACACAAGCAGAAGTTGTAGATAATCCTTAAATACCCAATCTATCCACCAGATCAGCATCCCCTTTCTCCAAAGGGACCACCACATCACACTTAGCTTCCACCGTTTCCCGAATCATACCCATAATTTTGTGCCAAACTTGTTGAATCAACAACTTCTCACCTCGAAATATTCTTCGATTCTGTTCCAACCAAATCTGCCATAGTATGAAGGCAGGCCCAACATACCACACATCTTGCAAGAAAGAGGCCATAGAAGGAGGTCTACCCAGACTACTCCAAAAATCCACCAGGGAGGAAGCATGAACACAAGGGCTTTTCCAAACTCCCCACCAAAAATGCCAAAGCTGCAAAGTCAAGGGACAACAAAAAAATAAGTGAGGATTCCTCCTCTCGACATCCACACAAAACACACATAGAAGGACCCTGAAAACCCCGCTTCTGAATATTATCCCATGTCAAGCACCTATTCCAAGCCAAAGTCCAAATAAAGCAGTTACACTTTGGCCAAGAAAGCTTATTCCACACTTTCTTCCACTAGTGAACCTCCACCCCATCCAGCCAGTCAGATAACAACACCTGATATCCAGAAGCAATAGTATAGACACCCTTAGGATTAGGAGACCAAGAAAGAACATCCCCTTCCTAGAGGGAGCTACAACGTCTACGAGAAAGGATACTATGAAGCTTAGCACACTCTTTCATACCAACAACATGCTACTCATCAGGATTCTTCCATCTTGCCACCACCAACTGCCCATGAGAAGATAAGGACTTGAAGTCACCCACCCTTGACCATCCTGCCTCACAGAACCTCTGGCACAGAGTCACCAAATTAGGGAACTGAGAAATAATGGGAGGAAAACCTTCCCAAGAGTTAGACCAAAAATGAGCTTCCGTCCCTCTTTTACAAATCCAAAATAAGCCATCCTTGACCAAAGCAGCCCCTTTCTTGAGCGTACTCCAAATCACCGAGCCTTTCCCCACCAGGGGATAACGAGGAATATCAATTTGAGGGATCCCTGAGAAGTATTTCTGTGTTAATATCCTGGCCTAGATCCCATCCTGCTTCACACACCACCGCCAATACAATTAGCAGCCAACGCCATCCCTGACAATGATGACTACCTTAACCCAAGGCCGCCAAACTGCTTCGGGCTACAAACAATGTCCCATCTGACAATGCTCCATTTAGAGGACAATAAGATACCAGCCCATAAAAACTATCTTGCTAAGGAATCCAATTCCCTAACAAAACCCAAAAGGGCCACCTGAATCATACATCTATAAATGGGGAGGGCTTGCACCACAGACTTGAGCAACTGAACACGACCCGCAAAGGACAACCAACAATGGGTCCAATGATTAACTTTCACACGAAATTTATCCAGAATATTCTACCAAGAATCCCTGGGTAGTCTTCCAACAGAGATGGGAATACCAAGATAGGTCAAAGGGAGAACCCCAGTTTGAAATCTCAAGATATGAGCAATTCACCTCTGAATGGAACCCGGAGTATTGAAGAAAAAGATGGAAGACTTATCTTCATTAATCAATTGGCCCGAAGCAACAAGATAAACATCCAACACCTTGCGCAAATTCAAAGCTTCCCTAATTGTAGCCATACCCATCAAAGCAGTGTCATCTACAAACTGCAAGTGAGACTGTGGAGGTAAACCACCTCTCCACCCCCACCCTTGAATGAAACCTAACTCCACATTCCTTCTTAACAAACGTCCCAGACCTTCAACAAGAAGAAGAAACAAGTAAGGAGAGAGGGGGTCCCCCTGCCACAAACCCCGAGAGGCACCAAAAAGCTCAGAGTGCTCACCATTTATTAACACAGAGAAGGAAACCGAAGTAACACAACTCATAACCCAATAAATCTACTCCTCCTCAAAACCAAAAGCATCAAGAACCTTCCGAAGAAAGGACCATCAAACTCTGTCATAAACCTTAACCATATCAAGCTTGATGAACATCGCCTTATCTTTGGAACTGGCCATAGAATGAATGGTTTCAGTTGCGATAACAACCCCATCCAAAATCTGCCGTCCTGCCACAAAACCACTCCGTTCCTCAGAGATCAACACTTTAAGTCACTTTTTCAACCTATCAGCAATCAATTTAGAGATAATTTTATAAATCACATTGCAAAGAGAGATAGGACGAAATTGACTTAACCTATCCGCCCCATCACACTTTGGGATGAGAGTAAGGAAGGTAGAATTCAAAGCCTGTAACATCTGTTTATTCTTACGAGACTCCTGAACAATCGCCAACAAGTCCAACTTGATAATCTCCCAGAATTCTTGAAAGAACTCAATCGGGAAACCATCAGGGCCAGGAGCTTTCCCCCTCTTCATTTGAAACATAATCCCCTCTAGTTCCTCAATCGAAATATCACTCATAAGATGCTCATTCATCTCCCTAGATACCAAAGAAGGGATACAAGAAAGGACCTGAGCTTCCTCATCAGAACCCTGCTACGAGTCCTCCCTGAATAATGAAGCAAAATATTGCATAGCTTCACGCGTGATTTCATGAAAAGAAGAAAGAGTTTCACCCCTGTCATTCACCAGAGCATAAATAGAATTGCCATGTCTCCTAGCTTTCACTAAGTTGAAGAAAAAAACAGTATTTTTATCCCCTTCCTGAAGCCACTCAATCCGAGCCTTTTGTTTCCAAAAAACTTCCTCTCGTAGCTCACACTCTTCCAGTGCTTTCAAAGCCCTAGTCTCTTCCCGGAGCAGGTCCTTAGTCACTCCATCCTCCCTGATCAACCTCGTAATACCATCCAACTCAGCCTGGGCAGCAGTCTTAGCATGGAAAATGTTTTCAAAGCATTGCCGATTCCAATGTTTAAGCTGATACTTGACAAATTGAAGTAACTTAGCAAAAGTATACATTGTTGTACCATAAGCAAGTCTACCATACCTCCACCACTCAGCAACATAATCATGGAGAGAGGAGTCATGCAACCACATAAGATGGAACTTGAAAGAAGGAGACCGAGGCACACGAGCTAAAGAAATAGCCAGCTTGATAGGCTAATGATTTGAGCCCCTCCAATCCAAAATTTTAGAGCTAGAAGACCACAACCCACCAACCTAGTAGCAAGAAACAAGAAAGCGGTCAAGTCGTTCCGCAATGCAATTATTCCAGATCCTTCGATTATTCCAAGTAAACTGGCCATTAATGGGCTTGATATCAACAAGATTTAAAGTTGAGATGTTATCTTGAAGTAGCAATGCAGAAGACTCAAGCCTCTCAATACCACCCCGCTTCTCAGCCAACTCAGAAATAGCATTGAAGTCTCCAGCCATAATCCACGGATGGAAAGAAACCATGCTTCAGACAAACCGGATATAGGACCACAAAAGTTGCTTACCTTGAAGTTCAGTAGGCACATAGATATTGGAGAAGAGAACAGACTCCACCATCTCAAAACAAGACGCAATCATAGAGATAGAAGACTGAAAGGACAACCACCAAAGATGGCGGATCTTCCAAGGATTCCATAAACAAGCCACTCCCCCAACAGACCCTTGAGCACCAATACACTGGTACTCTCCACTCCCCCACAACTTAGGCACTAAACCAAACATACACTCCACTTATAACTTAGTCTCCTGCGGGAAAAGAACATCAAGAGATTGACTTCTAACCAAATCACGAACAACTTTTTGTCAAGGGCCATTGTTCAAGCCCCTTACATTCCAGGATAAGACAATTATTTCAAGGGGCTCAAAAAATGAGAATCCAGAGTCTTAACAGACCCTGACTCTACCAAAGTTTCCCCTGTTAATTTAATCTTTTCCAAATCTTTTTTTCTACCAAGCTTGGAAGACTTCTCCCCAACCCCTTTTTTGGATCCTTTTGATGAAGACTCAAATGAGAAGAAGACTTATTATTCTTCACCCCCTCAGTACCTGCATTCAAAATAAGAGGAGATCCATCCTCACCACCCTTCTTCCCTACTATAATAAGAACCGATTCCACCTAAACTTCGATTTGAACATCTGTGTCCATTTGCAAAGCACTATCATCCTGCAAAACTTGAGGAGCTTCAGAAAGAAGGCCCTCCTGTCCTGTACCCAAAGCACCCTGATTTAGATTCACCAAGCCCAAATTCACTTTATGCTGGTTGAGATCATCTAAAACTTCAAATCTGTTGAAAGAATCTTCATCCTACCTTTCCTTCAAAGTCCTCTTTTGACCCCGATTCCTATTTCGAGCCTTGACTAAAACAAAACCATCAGCCCCATCCACATCACCAGGAATGGGTTCCTTCCCCTTTTCAACCCTAGGGGGATTACGGGGAGGTTGAGAAAGCTGGGAATCCACAGGCCTAGTCTTTGAGCATCTCCTCTACAAATGTCCATATTCATGACAGAGACGACACCGAAAAGGAAGAGTCTCATAGTCCAACTGTTGCACTCAAGAGTAAGGACCCACACACATATCCACCGAATCTGAGAAAGGTTTACTTAAATCAATCTCAACACAGATACGAGCAAAAGTCATCACCTTTTTAACTTGAGTCTGCTGTGAAGCACCAATTAGTTTTCCTAGCATCGAAGCCAGCAAGTGCAAAACATCATCCCGCCAACATTCCATAGGAAACCCTGGAAGCCGAACCCACACCGGAACCCGGTTTAGAAGCTCTTCAGCAGGATTGAAGCCCGCATGCCAAGGTTTAATAAATAACCTAATCTGATTATGAAAATAGGGGCCTCCTTCAAAGGCCTTGTTGCGATCTGCCAAGCAATTGAATGAAACTATAAAATAGTTATTTGCTAAAAGCATAACCTCCATTTCTCCCTCTGGCATCTAAGTCTGTTGGGCCCACGATTCAAGAAATTGTAATGAAACACGCATCCCCATAAACTTGCACATCAATGCAGGCTTCGAATAATAGTTAATATCTTCCGCAATCATCTCCACTGGGATAACCAATTTTGGCCTCTCCTCACAACGTTCAAGACATCCATTGATCTTCGTAATTCGTGTACCACCAGATAAACCTGAATCAACCAACCCCGGACCTGGTGAGAACAAGTTATTATTAAAAACCTTCGAAGCATGTGAAGGAGAATTCGCACCAACTGCTGCTAAGCGAAAATCCATCTTGGGACTAGCCCCTGAAGACTCCCCGATCGGCATTGAAACTAAACAAGACCCAAGGCGGGCATGCAAGCCCTCGAGAAAAAAAAGAACCACCACTAGGGTTTAACCAACCCACCACCTAGCACTACCTTCGAACTGCAGACCCAAACCAACCAGGCACAAAAACCCCACCCGCGGCCTTCAACCAGACACAAAAGCCCCGCACGCTCAGGGAGAAAGAGACACCGATGCAGATGAATTTTTTTTTGCACTGATAAAAATCACAACCCCAGACCTCCCCAAAATGCATGCACTCCCTACACTTCGCACGACCAAGAAAAAACCAGAGGATTGGGCTAGGGCACGAACGCCCTAGCTCGACATGCAGAGCAAAAAATCGACATAGCCTACTTGAATCTCAATCATGTCTGTTATATATATATAAGGGAATACATTTTTGAAGGTTCATTGACAATGGTTAAGGGTTTCATTATATCAGGGTTTCGAATATTTTAAATCCTACAACTTTGTCTCATTAATAATTTTACAGTCAGATTCTTCCTAGTTTTGTCCGAATACTATTTATTAATTATTGTTACATTAAATATTTACAATTATTTTAATATATTATATTGAGGTTTCATTTTATATAATCTATCTAGGATTTATATAAAAAACTTCTACATATATTCAGATTAGACTGTTAATGTACTATATATTCATAGGTTGAATTTGGCATGGCCTGCTCTCTTACCTAGAAATCACATCCTTTATCCATAGGTGATTGAATACCATTCCTTGCTGTCCACGATAGAGGAAGGAAGATTTCACGGTGGTTGGTTTAATGTTTTTATGCAGAAGGTTTGAATTTGCATTTGTAGAGCTTCTAGAATGAATCTACGCTTTACACGTATGTGAATTCAATCCACAGAGATTTGAGTTCATCAATTTATGGGCAGTCTAGTACAAGCAGACGTGACCACCAGGCAAGCCTATTAGTTAATATATAAATCTGCAATCCAAACTTGGATATTGCTGTAAATGAAATTATTTTCACTTTGGTGCCATGCAATTTCTCATCCAATTCACTTCCATTCACAACATACCAAAAAGCAAAACGTTGGTACTATTAATAGCACGTTCTATTCTCCATTTTGGCACAACATATTGGCACTTCTTTTTGCCTAGAATAACACTCTTTACCATGAAAGACAATAGAAATTTATGGGTGGCATTCTTTGACATACGATCTAAAAAAGAAATTTATGAAATCCTTCACATCCCTTTCATTCGGCTTCAATATCTACAGCCAAAACAAATGTAGACAAACAACCCTACTATAAACATTTGAAAAAAATGAAGCAGCCTCATATGCTTTATTCTTTCAAGCTACACTCACACAACCTCCTACATTTACAATTTTTCATTTTAACTTTGATACCAAATTGAAAAAATAGTAGGGTATAAAATTAAGATTCACCATGATTCAACACACAAAATAAGAGGTAATATTATATTATGATGAATCTAGGATGATTTTATATTTGCTTGCATCGGCTTATATAAGCCTCTTCCCTTCACTCACTTGACAACTACCTATGTAACCTCCAGACATGAAATTCCCACAACTAACACTAATTATTACTAGCTATTAAACTAAATCTTATTTATTTATCTAACCTAAATACTATATGATGTAATATAAACTCCAACAACCATATTATTAAACTAAAGGCTTGTGCCACTTACATAACAACTAAAGACTTGTTGCATAATGAATCTTCAGTTGCTTTGCTATATAAGTGTTAATTTATTATGTAAGTGAACATTGCTCCATACCAAATTGTTGTACATATAGATAGTATGAATATAAACATACAAATTGGAACTCTAAAATATTGGGCAAAACTTTAAAATTTGGTAATCATCAACAAAAGTTTTACATTAATCATCAACGTCTTCACTACTTTCCCCAAGCTCTGAGTAGACACCCAATCAAGTAAACCCTCTAACCATGTCTTCCTTCCTCTATGGTTTATTTTTAAAGGAATTGAACTTACAAAATTTTTAAAGGATAAAATGGAGTAGAGTTCTCTTTGTACTAAGCATTTATAGTATAGTTATCCTATATAAAAAATTATTTTAAATAGGTTTCAATCATAGTCAATGTTTGAGAACCTCTAATACATAATGACAAAATCGAGTTTCTCTTTATCAAATGAGGTTAGTAGTTGGAACTAATTTATGGTGTAAAGTGGTTTTGTTGGAATCCGAGTCTACTCTAGTTGGAAGCAGAATCCCCCACTCATCAGCCTACTTTAGTTTGAGAGGGGAGAGGGATGATGGGGAAGATAACTCCCTTGCTCACCCTACCTATAAATGAGAAAGGGGGGACCTATAACCTCTATATAAATGACCTATAAATGAGCTATAGAAAGGCGGGGTGGAGCCTGAAACCTCCTTTAGATTATCTATTGACTTCTCAACCCTTAACTGATACTCAAAATTGATTTTCTCTCAAGGACATTTATTGGGTTAAAAGTTAAAACTTGTTTATTTTTCATTCATTTTTCAATGGAACTGTTTCAATCAAATGCATTCAGTGATGTCTAGTTTGCTTGAATCCATCCTTTGTAACCTACCTAGGTAGATTTTATGTATGTGGCCCACACTTCTCCAAGTTTTTTAGCCATTAGGTTGAGGTAGGTTACATTTTTCTTTTGCAAATAATTTTTTTAATATAAAATTTATATGTTTATATTTAAAAAATATAATGTATATATATAATTTATTTTGAAATTGTAAATCCTAAACATGAAGCTCAAAATTGATTAATATAAATCTTAACTTCTAACTAACTCTAAACCTTAAATACCAAATCCTAAACCATAAACCCCATATTAACAAAAACCCTAAACCATGTAAACACTAAACCCTAAACCCTATTTATTAACAATTGATCTAATACCTATATACCCTAGTAAATTAAAAATCTAAATTATATATATATAATATCTATCAATATATCAATTTAAATAATTGAATGATAAATTGATATGATACCTAAACCTTAAATTAACAATTAATTTGATACCTAGATACTAAGTTAACAATTCACCAAAATAACAATTCAATCAATTCAATTTGTAGACACTTGAAATTGACCTTGTGTCACCTTTCGACACATCACCTAGTCATTCACCCTCCTAACACCATCTTATGTCACCTTGTGACACATTTATCCTATTTTCCAAACTAATTTAATAAACTATATTTATTTAATTAATTTAAATATGTTTTTCCCATCACCTAGATAAAATAAAGAAATAGAATTATTTAATTAATTAAATCCCTTTTCTCTACACCCAAATTAATTAAATAAATTACATTTATTTAATTAATTAATCCATGACTATCCATTAATTAAATAAATTTTATTTATTTAACTAATTTTATCCTCCCACATCATCTTTCTCCAATAATTGATTAAATAATGAAATTATTTAATTAATTATTTTTTATTTGTCCTCATCCTCATCTCCTTGCCACAAATAATAAATGAGAGGCACAAAAGTCAAACTAAGTGTTCATCTCCACCACTCATTTCATACTACATCTCTCAATCCTACCCATTCACATAAGGATGCCCTAGAAGCCCTAATCCTCCACCTTTTAATCTACACCCTCCATTTCATATTTCACCTCTTAATCTCAGCCATCCATCGCACCTCTTAATCCTTGCCCTCCATCATATTATCCAACTATCTATAAATCAAACCTCAACCAAGTCATTATCATCCACATTTGAAAGTAACATCATGATGTCAAAATCAATAATATCCACAATCTGAATGTAAAGTTATGCTGTCAATGTAAGCAACCAACATATCAAAATATCATTGAAGCATATCAAGCATCCATCAATGGAGCAACAAAGACTATTATGGTGGTTACATTTTCTTATTGTTTTATTTTATTTCTTTAGTCCTTATGCTCTATTGAAAGTGATGCAGGTATGGAATAGATACTTTGATTTGATTTATTGTTCCTTATGTTGATTCCATATTTCTGCATACACATTCTAGAACACCCGGTGGGACCCATGTCCTTTGATCTAGCTTGCTTTTTGTAGGTTTTGTTAGCTTTTTGTTGCAAGTTTATGCTTGTTTTAGACAAAACCCTAGTATTTAAAGATTTCCTCATATCTTTCAAATGGTTGGGAATTCTTCTACAAATTTTTAACTAAAGATTGTGGATCATCTAAGGAGGCTACAATAGAAAAATCGAGTTTATATCATCAATTGGGTGAGATGACAAATTTATGATTTTTTTATAAATATGCTTTTTAGGATGCAAATCAATAAATTTCTTAGATATTTTTACATTTCTGGAAAGCTCTCAAAAATTTAGTAGGGGTCTATTCTTTGTATTTTTGTTTTTGAGGTAAAAAAGGTTACAAAATAATCAGATCTATGTCGACTATGGATTTTTCATAAATCTACTTTTTAGGGCATAAATTAGTGAAGTTTTTTGGATATCTTTACATTTCTAGAAAGCTCTCAAATATTTAGTAGGGGTCTATTGTTTACATTTTTATTTTTGAGGCAAAAAACATTACAAAATAATCAGTTTTATTTTGACTATGTAAAAAAAATAAAATCTGAAATTGCAATCTTGTGATGAGCATATCTTTAATATCAATCTATTTTGCTACATCATAACATTACTTTCTGATCTTTGTAGGAGTTTTATTATCATTTCTAATACATTTTCTTGCAACAAAATTACTTGTCTAGGATTATCTCTCAAACTACTAACAAGTGTGGTGTAGGTTTTTGCTTGTCAAAGATTATCAATGTTGAAACTTTGTGTTTGCTTTGTTTGGTGAACTTGATTGTGACTTGAGGTGTATTTATGCTCTTCCCTTGTGCTTAGTGTGATCTTGGGAATCAAAAGCACCCTTTAGCCACTTTTATTTTCACACCACACATTTTTTTTAGAGGCAAATTAATCTTGTTTGTGTAGATCAAGTGTTTGTGTATGCTCTCCTCTCGTACCTTTAGGTGATCTTGAAGATCAAAAACACCTCTTGTTCTCACTTTTGTCACCCAAGGATCCAAGTTGTGTATGCTCTTCCCTCATGTTGCAAAATGATATCAAGGGAATTAAAAGCACTTAGAATCCTTTCCCATTAGGAGGCTTACTTGGGGATTTCATTACCCCAAGGGATGACCTCAACCACATGTTCTGGCATGGTATATCAAAGGAGGAGAACGAAAGTTGTACCTCAATCTAGTTATGTTGTCATTGGCACATCCTTGGGGCCCCGAATGATTCTGAACACAAGGTGAAGAGATTGTCTAAGTTTTTGCTCTAATTTCATGTCTTCGACAAACTAGTGTTCATGGATTGGACCCCACGTACCTTGTGTATATAGGGGGCACCCATAGAAGTTTGTTCATCCTAGTTTAAGACCTTTTAGACATCATATATTGTGATGCATCACTGTTGGGGAGGAGAAGTGCTCACATGTACCTCCATGTGTTGAGATAGAGCTAACTTTGTGGTGCAGGAGCACCTACCTGACAGCTGGCCTCCATGAGGCAGTTAGTTTGTTATAGGTCTGGTTAATGTTTCCAAGAAGGTCTTATAAGACCAATGCGTGTAATAAGGTCATGTTGACCAGACTTTACTATTTTTAGCTAGGTTGTTAGGACAGCTGTTATGCTGTATGTTCGGTTGGATCCTCCCAGCCGCTTGGAAGCTCCCAGCCACTGGGAATCGAGTGGTAGTACTCGCAGGAAATCCTATTTATGTATTAGGATCGGTTGGTTTTAGGTAGTATTGCATATCATCGATCAGACTTTGCAGAGAGTGAGATAGAGAGAGAGACTGAGTATTGTATTTGCATCTTTTGAAATCAATAAAGAGATCCTGTTTGTATTCATTCTCTGTTTTGAATTCCATTGTGTAATCGAGCTGCTGTTCTGGTGGTTTCATGGATTCGCTGATCCATTCCACCGGTTGATTCGTCGAATCGGTGGAATGGCTATGTACAGTAGTTTAGGATTTAGTTTGCATTTTCTGTTTGTTCGCATGTATGTTTGCAGGATCGCAATCAAGAGGTGTTGAGAACCCTAGCATGGGTATGTGCTAGGTCGTACTGATAGTTCGAGTCTGGAAGATCGCCCTGAAAGCAGATCGGGTCACCTCAGGAGGTTCGGCGGATCAAAATTCGCTAAGGTTGGAAAATTCGTTACAACGACATCATCAGGATATTTCTGTGTATATCCTGCAGTTACTTCGGGCATCATCCGAGTAGATGGAGATGAGCATGATGCAGTCGATTGCATAAAGTGAATGTGCATCGGGGTGATCATCATCAGGTGTTGCCGAGGAGGAGCGTATCGGCATAAGGTAGAAGATTGGGTTGATAAAACCATCGCAGGCCGATAATGTTAAGTTTGGCCGACAGCAGGATATTGAATGAACTGCATGTGACGTCATCGTCATCAGGATAATCGTCATCAGGATATCGGGGCAGCAGGATATTGAAGGAGCTGCATGTGACGTCATCGTCATCAGGATAATCGTCATCAGGATATCGGGGTGACGTAAGCATCGAAGGAAAGGTGCGTGAAGTGTCGTCATCAGGATATATGGGAGGAACAGGATATTTCATATCCTGCTGATGAACATGATGTTGAATATCATGATGCTGCAGATAGCGTTTGGCGGTAAGGTGAACAGTGAACGTCAAGAGGATGTTTGCGCTTGCCGAATGTGATGATGCTGCCGATAGCCGAATATGATGATGCTGCTGACAGACGAAGGGTCGAAGGTTTGTCTGCAGGAGGATATCAGTCGGCAAGAGAAAATATGATGATGCTGACAATGTTAACAGAAAATATGATGATGATGAAGGGTTGTAGACATACATGCTGTATGTCAAGGTTTTAGTGTGGATGCCTCTGCATCATAGTGGTATCAGAGCTCAACAAAAGGTCTGGGCTGTTGTGTGTTGATTCTGTCACCGAAAGGGCAGAGGTAGAGTTGATTCTGTCACTGGAAAGGACAGAGGTAGAGGAGTGAGAGGTTGACAAAATGCCTCTGAAAGGTAATGGTACTGCAAGGGAATTGCAAGAGATGAAGGAAAAACATGCCAGAGAGATGAGGAAGATGAAGGAGCTTGCTGAAGCACTTCAAGCCAGGCTTGTAGCCTTGGAGAAGAACAAAAAGAGGGAAGTGGAAGACAGTGAGTCTGAAGAAGATGAAGATGCTGTTGAAGAGTATGAAGAGGTAGCTGAAGAACTGGATGCTAAAGACCAGAGATTTGCAAAATTGTTAAAGGCAGTGCAGAGTGATAAACCTAAGGTAAAGGTTGATGTTTCCAAGTATAATGGAAGTTTGAATGAAGATGAGTTACTGGATTGGATTGCTGCACTTGATAATCACTTTGAATGTGAAGATGTTGTTGAGGATCAGAAGGTAAAGATTGCAAAGACCAAGTTAGGAGGTCATGCTTTGGTATGGTGGGATTATGTACAATCCGAGAGAAGGAAACAAGGAAGGTCAAAGATCACTTCATGGGATAAAATGGTAGCAAGGATCAAAGGTAAATTCTTGCCCAAGGATTATGAAATTCAGATGTTTAAGAAGCTGCAATTTTTAAGGCAGAAGGAAATGGATGTGAAGGCATATACTGAGGAGTTTTATAAGTTGAGTATGAGATCTGGTCATCATGAGAATGAGGTAGAAAAGGTGGCTAGGTACTTGGCTGGTTTGAGATTGAACATACAGGATGAGTTAGTTTTAGCTAACCCTAAGAGTGTGGAGGATTGTTACCAAATGGCAATCAGGATTGAAGAAAAGATGAATAGGAGACAAGATAAGTCCATGAGAGGAGGAGGCAGCAATATGAGGGGAAGAGGGTCAGCCCCTACAACAAGGCAAACCAATGAGGGTCAAGAAGACACTGGTAAAGGACAAGGACAGTCTGATTTCAGAGGTGGATGGAAAGGTAATAGAGGCAGATTTGGAAGTGGTAGAGGTTCTACTACATTTTCAGGAAAGTGTTACACCTGTGGTGAGTTTGGTCATCCATTTTTCAAATGTCCAGAAAGCAAAGGTTCATCATCCAGAAATGATAGAACGAATGACAAGAGAGTACAACTTGTGCAAGAAGAGAAAGTAGAGGAATGTGTACAAAGTTTAAACACTTATCAAGATAGAGTTCCTGACAATTATGGATATCCTGAGGAGGGAGAAGCATTGATGCTAAGGAGAACTAGTTTGCAGACATCAAAGGATATGATGCAAAGAAGAGCTCTTTTCAAGACCACATGCAAGAGCAAAGGTAAAGTATGTAAGGTTGTCATTGATACTGGTTCAACAGACAACATGGTATCTCAGGAAATGGTGGATAAACTAAATTTGGAAAGGATTCCACACCAACACCCTTACAAGGCATCTTGGGTGAGTGATAGTCAATCACTTTTTGTCTATGAACAGGCATATGTTGATTTTCAGATTGGAGCATATCATGATAGAGTTTTGTGTGACATTTTGCCCATGGAATGTTGTCACCTACTGTTGGGTAGGCCATGGCAATTTGATAGGAGGGTACTGTATGATGGGTATGCTAATACCTACACCATCAAGAAAGATGGGAAAACTATTATGTTGATGCCATTACAGGAAGCAGTTGTAGTACAGAAGGCAACAAAAATTATTTTAGTGGGAAAGAAGGAATTTGTGCAGAAGCCTATAGGAGCAGGCATAAAGGCAGTTGTGGACATTGCAGGGAAAGAAGTTGTTAAGGACAACAGTTTGAAGACAGTTTCAGTTTTGACTGACAGAGGTCAGCAGCAGGTTCAGCAACAGGTTTGCAAACAGCAACCAGTTGAGAGGAATGACAAGGATGTTGTCATAGTTGGGACTATTGTTTGTCCTATAAAGGTTGAAAGAAAGACTGAGTTGAACATTACAGAAGTTCAAGAGGCAGTTCAGACAGAGGTTCTGGTCAGACAACCTGACAAACACAAGGTATGTGAGAGAAGGGCCTACATTGACAGGCATGAGGATTTACTTGTAAGAAAACAAGTTACAGTTCAGAAGTCTTGGAGCAGCCGAGAGCCAGCAGAGGACAAAGCTGGAACAGGTCAAGACACTGCAAAGGCAAAGTGTAAAGGTGGAGGACTTCCACAACCTAACTCATGGGACATGAGTTCTTTTCTGTTGGGGAGTATGGTGCAGGAGCACCTACCTGACAGCTGGCCTCCATGAGGCAGTTAGTTTGTTATAGGTTTGGTTAATGTTTCCAAGAAGGTCTTATAAGACCAATGTGTGTAATAAGGTCATGTTGACCAGACTTTACTATTTTTAGCTAGGTTGTTAGGACAACTGTTATGCTGTATGTTCAGTTGGATCCTCCCAGCCGCTTGGAAGCTCCCAGCCGCTGGGAATCGAGTGGTAGTACTCGCAGGAAATCCTATTTATGTATTAGGATCGGTTGGTTTTAGGTAGTATTGCATATCATCGATCAGACTTTGCAGAGAGTGAGACAGAGAGAGAGACTGAGTATTGTATATGCATCTTTTGAAATCAATAAAGAGATCCTGTTTGTATCCATTCTCTGTTTTGAATTCCATTGTGTAATCGAGCTGCTGTTCTGGTGGTTTCATGGATTCGTTGATCCATTCCACCGGTTGATTCGTCGAATCGGTGGAATGGCTATGTACAGTAGTTTAGGATTTAGTTTGCATTTTCTGTTTGTTCGCATGTATGTTTGCAGGATCGCAATCAAGAGGTGTTGAGAACCCTAGCATGGGTATGTGCTAGGTCGTGCTGATAGTTCGAGTCTAGAAGATCACCCTGAAAGCAGATCGGGTCACCTCAGGAGGTTTGGCGGATCGAAATTCGCTAAGGTTGGAAAATTCGTTACAACGGCATCATCAGGATATTTCTGTGTATATCCTGCAGTTACTTCGGGCGTCATCCAAGTAGATGGAGATGAGCATGATGCAGTCGATTGCATAAAGTGAATATGCATCGGGGTGATCATCATCAGGTGTTGCCGAGGAGGAGCGTATCGGCATAAGGTAGAAGATCAGGTTGATAAAACCATCGCGGGCCGATAATGTTAAGTTTGGCCGACAACAGGATATTGAAGGAACTGCATGTGACGTCATCGTCATCAGGATAATCGTCATCAGGATATCGGGGCAGCAGGATATTGAAGGAGCTGCATGTGACGTCATCGTCATCAGGATAATCGTCATCAGGATATCGGGGTGACGTAAGCATCGGAGGAAAGGTGCGTGAAGTGTCGTCATCAGGATATATGGGAGGAACAGGATATTTCATATCCTGCTGATGAACATGATGTTGAACATCATGATGCTGCAGATAGCGTTTGGCGGTAAGGTGAACAGTGAACGTCAGGAGGATGTTTGCGCTTGCCGAATGTGATGATGCTGCCGATAGCCGAATATGATGATGCTGCTGACAGACGAAGGGTCGAAGGTTTGTCTGCAGGAGGATATCGGTCGGCAAGAGAAAATATGATGATGCTGACAATGTTAACAGAAAATATGATGATGATGAAGGGTTGTAGACATACATGCTGTATGTCAAGGTTTTAGTGTGGATGCCTCTGCATCACTTTGGGCAAGGCTTTTTTGCCTTCAAGGTAAGGGGTGTATAGGTGGTACATGACCTTGCATTCCTTAGCTATCAAATCATAGGTAGATGGTATTAATGGGATGGATCTCACCATTATGAGTCCACAATATTTGACACACCTAATTGAATAACCTAGGGTGTTGTTGCGTGTGTGTCCTCATTTGCCTAAACTAAAATCCAAATCTTTTGCAAATCTATGCATGTATGTGTGAAATCTATTGTTTGCAAAGTTTCCCAAGGCCAAGCTTCAAGCCATCCCTAATCACCTTCTAATCATCCATCTTCATCCAATCCAATCCCGAATCACCCTAATCATCCTGTCCACTTCATTCTAATCCTCCTAATCCAATCCTAATTAACCTTATCCTTAATCATCCTAATCATCATCCATTTTATCCCAATCACCACCTACTCATCCAACCCTATCCTAATCTACCAATCATCCCTATAATCCAATCACCTCATCCCTAATCATTCTAATCACCTCATCCCAACTATCCTAATAATCCTAATCACCCATCCTAATCATCCCTAATCATCCAATCACTTCATCCCAATCTATCCCCAATCCATCCTAATCCATCATCTATGACCCTCATCCTATCAAAACACATTAATATACTGAGAGGGGGAGGGGGCGTGAATCCGTATATGCCACTTTTAAAACAATTCTACTGTAACAACATGATCTCTATTGCATCGAATAAAATATGAAAGAACTATGCAAGCATAAGCAAATTCACACATCCACACAAGAGTCCATAACACCAAATTTACGTGGAAACCCAAGAAGGGAAAAACCACGATGAGCAAGTTGCTTGGATCTACTGTCCAAATCCAACCTCACAAAAATAAAACAGTGAATTATAATATTTTGAAGGCTTCAACCCACATGACTTTCAACCTGAGAAGGACTACAATCCTTTTACAAATTTGTAGGTTTCAACCTACCAGAGACTTCAATCTTCAAAATAAATAGAGCTTCAACCTAGCTATAGGCTCCAACCTATCTGAGGCTCTAACCTCCCATAAAACTAAGCTACAACCCAACAATAGGCTCTAACCTATTAGAGGCTTCAACCCCCACACACAATCTGAGCTACAACTCAACAAATTGAAATAGTAGTAAAGAACATTCGATACTTAGAACTGAGCAAACACATGATATTCAATTCATAGTATTCGCACACTTCAACTTCACTTCTTTGTTCACGCTTAATCACTGTATGCTCAAAATCATGACTCTGGTTGCCTGAGGGTTGTCGGGTCAGATTTCGGCACACACACGGACCCTTCCCTCCTTGCCACAGGGCGATTTGCCACGTCACTCTTGCTCACGTGGAAGTAGCTAGTTGAGAGGAGAAAAGAAACGGTGGGGGTCTGGCTCATTGGAGAGCTAGACTTCATGGAGAGGGGTCGACAAGTTCTGTGGCCTTTGTTGTATGTTTCGTTCAATTTTTGTTGTAGTTGAGATAACCCTATGACCCAAAGGGTCACTAGTTTCTCTTCTTTTGTTTGGATTCCTTGAATTCCACCTTTGTGTGGGTAAACATTTGTTTTTGTTAATGGCTTCTACTATTTCTATGTCTCTAAGAAATGCTCTTTGCAGTTGCGATTGCCTAGTTCTTTCTAACAACAAGAGGACAAATGGGTCTCCTCGTGGTAGAACAAACGTCTGTTGCTGTGGTCGTGGATGGATCTCCTCAATCTCATCACGAATAGCCCTCACCCACTCTCCTCTAACTCCTAATCAGATTCATGAATCAAGGTAGAAGGGTATGCGTGATAGCTACCTTAACCAGATCTAGGGTTTTGACCTAGGGTTTTGTTGACCTAGGGTTTGACTTTGTTTAACTGTGGTTACCTCATGATGGAATCAAGGGTTTGCAATGTTGTCTAATCTAAAGTATCTATATGAATGCAAGCTAGATGATATGCAAAATGTATTTTTGGTGTTTTTTAGAGTCTTTTGGAAATAGAAATGCTTCTAATCTATGCAAAGGAAATATGTGTGCAATCCTATATGACTTTTCAAATGCAAAGTTTATCTATATTTTTTAGTTTTTTGGTGTTTTTAATGCAATCTAATCTAATGGAAAGGGAAAATGCTTCTTCTAACAATGTAGATATAGAAATATGAAAGCGATTAATCTAACGTGTAAGATCTAATCTATCAAGGAAAAATCAATGTGTTACTATTCCCAAGAGCAAATGTGACTATCTAATTACTATGGAAACAATGAAAGAACCTGAAAGAGATGAAGATTTGTTGACTCCACTACCCTCAGTAATCCTTGTGTAGGCAATGTCAAATCCTTCTGTGGCAGTAGGTGATCCTCTTGACAACAAAACAACCCAAGGAAGCAAAATGAAGCTTTGATGAAGCTTGTATGAGCTCAAAGAGAGCTTGGATTGAGCACAATGGCATAGATTGAAGCAGCGTGATGCTACTTGGTTGAACAATAAAAGAAAAAGACACCTTCATCCTGTAAGAGCATTTGAATGCTAAGTTGGAGAGTAAAATTGGCAAGAGTTGTGTGCACAATGAATTTGCCTCCCTTTGTGCTTGAGGGAGGGGGTATTTATAGGTTTAGAAGAAGGGATTGACTATAGAGTTAACTCATTAGACTGATGAGTTAACAAGAATAAATTAGGGAGTTAACAAGGTTGATTGCCCAATGAACTCAGCTAATTAGAGAGTGATGAAGCAATGATAGCTTATCATTGAAGAGGAAATGGAGGTGAGGGAATGCATGAGATTGATTAGAGAGTTAATTTGAGATCAAATAGAGTTAATTATGCATGTGTGGGTGCATGAAATAGTTAACTCTATATCAAGGATCAAAAATCATGCAAACATAAAGAAAAATGGGCAAAAACAGAGCAAAAACAAGAGAGAAACTTGAGTTGGCAGGGTCGCCCCTTTTGCTAGTAGGGTCGCCTGGGGAGATCTGGGCTGGACAGGGTCAGATGCAGAAAAATAGACTAGGAGATGGTAGAAGAGAGGAAAAGGATGAGTTCTGCATCAAGAAACAAGTCAGTCATGTGGAAGAATCCAAATCTCCACTTGCATTTGCAGGATCTGAAGGGGAGATCTAGAAATAATAGGGGGAGATTTGGATTGGTTGGTCGAAAAGGAAAATTGTCAGTGGGAGATGGATCGGGGGACCTCTAGAAGGCTTTTAGGAGGTGCACTAGAGGAAGAACAAAGGGAAGAGGTGAAAACTCACCTACAAGACTCTCACAAGGCTTAGGATCAAGGTCAAAAGCTAGAAAATGCAAGTCGACAAGTGTCGCAACAAGTGTTGAAAATCGTCGCAAATAGGGAGAGAGAGAAATTGACAAGGAAGAAAACAACACAAGACAAGAAAAGAGGACATGTCATCAAGAGGCCTACTACTTAAAGGATTTATTTTCACACTTACATGTATGTGATAAGGTTTTGAATCATCATAGGGGTCCTCATGGAGGCAGTGTGTGATTTTTGTGCTTACATATTTGCCCCCTCGGGGACGGTAGTCTACATGAAAGGTAGGTACTGTTCCCGAACTAGGCCTTACCTGTTGTCAAATTTTCCCACAATTTGTACCTGCAATAACTAGTATTAGTCCAACATTTAAATGTATCAAAATGAACAATGAAAACTAAAATGACAAACTTACCATGGATCGTTCGAGTTCGACTAGTTGCTTGCTTTTGTCGGTTTGGACCTGTAGGTATGAGAGCACGCAAAACAATGCATGAAAAAAATGCATAAAAGGAAAGAACTAATCTAAAATGCATAAATGAACTAAGATAAGGGTAAACAAAGAGAGCCATATTGTGAGATCAGTGTGAAACAACAACAAAATCGTTCATGTGAGCAATCGATAGAGAGGTATCGTCGTGGAGATTGCAGAGATGGCCGCCTCTTCTTCAACCACAGATAATTGGGTATGCAATCAATAAAAAACTCTTCTCTAAACCCTAGGTTGTATTTTGCAAAAAAATCTCTTAAAATTGTCTATTTTTGGTGATTTTGCCTGTCGCATTGTGTTCGTCTCATCGTTTAGAGTGAGATTGATCTTTCATTTTCTGAAATCGCTTGAGAAACGAGGTTTTTAGAGTGACTTTTGCTCAAGGGGCTCACTCCTAGGGTCACCCCTTTTGTCAAGCAGGGTCACCCAAGGAGATCTTGTTTGACAACAGGGTCACCCGGGGAGATTCTATTTGGCAATAGGGTCGCCCGGGGAGATCCTGAAAAACACCTGGGTCGCCCAAGGGGCGACCCTATTGGACTGATTTCTAACTTCATTTGAAGTTGTTTAACACTCGTTTTAGTATGATCTGACATGATTTGGTCACTAAATCTACTTGTTTATTGCAATTTTGAAGGTTTATATGATTTTTTTGTGTAAGGTTTTCTACAATTTTACGATTTTTAGGGATTTTGGTGAGTTTACGAGATCTAATCTAAAATTCACTTTTGATTTTGTAGGACATGCGTATCCAATGGAATGCCTACCGAGAGCAGGGGTGGCTCTTAGAGAAGTTTTCTTCACTGACTACAGAGGATCATGCCATATTGAAGAGGGCAGGTCTTGCCAGAGTTTGCCATGTACCTGTGATTCATCTTGTATCCCATATATGCTGTGACATCTTAACTTACTGGGATGCAGACAAAAACACATTTAGGTTCCCACAGATTTATGGAGAGTGGACTATCACTCTGTATGATGTATATCACATTCTTGGAGTTCCTGTGAGGGGACAACCTCTATTTCTTCCTGTTAGCAAGTCCTTTGAGGACAAGGCTTCTTGTGCTGCATTCATGGGGGTTAATCACCCTGGGGACTAGATAGGAGTTCAACTTACTTCTATGCCATGACTCCGCATTGCACTCTTGAGGAGGTTTCTGATTGGCTTGATTGCTTCAAGGCTGTCAGGAGACAAGGCCTCAGCTCATCTGAGATGGTGTTGGGCACCCATTATTCAAGGATTAGAGGAAGGCACCATTTATGCATGGGGACCTGATATCCTGGTGATGGTCTACAGAGATTTTTATTAGATCTCTCAGTGAGGGGCTCTAGCCTTTAGTGACATGGGTTTTTGAGCATATGTGGCCTTATCAGAAGCTCATTCCTCTTCTAGGTAGGTGACTACCGAGAGCAGCGAGGTGGACACATATTGGTCATTTTGATGCTACTCTTCCCACTATTGCTACCCTTACTAATGATGACATGATTTCTGACCCTTATTACGACATGGAGGGGGCTTGAGCCTGAGATGAGGTTTCAGAGATCAGGTGGACTGTGTTTTGCAGCAGTTCAACAAGGATGTCCCTGAGGACTTGCCCCCAGTGTCTACTTGTTATAGGACCGTTCAGGAGATGGTGGAGATTGGTCAGAGGAACGATGTTTGGACACCTTTGACTCTAGGAATCTTTATCACTAGGGTTTCTAGAGGAGGATGGAGGGGAGGGAGAGGGACTCCTTCCTAATCTTTGGTTGTGACAGTTGACTCAGAGTCCACTAACGAGGACTATGTTCCTGATAGTGATGATTCATCAGATGAGGCCCCTCTTGAGGACGAGGATTTTGATGACATTGGTGTTTTAGATGAGGTTCCTGACATCCTCGAGGGTCCTTCTGTTATTCCTTAACCTCCTCATTCAGATGAGGTGATGCGTCAGCTTGACCCTGACTGGTAGCCTGAAGATCCATGTAAGTTTTGTTTATTTATTTTCACTTAATTTTGTCCTTTTTATTTTCATGTGGCACTGACTTGGTCTTGCCTTGATTTGGCATTTCAAGCAATGTCAAAGACTGGAGGGACTTGGTTCGTGAGGTTAATGTTGGATTGACGTTTCCCTTTACTAGGATGACCCGTGATCATCTTTTGGATGATTCTGGTGTGCCCCCTGCCATGGGACAACACACTGACATTTTTTCTCCTATCTACCATGGGTGTCAGATGATTTTAGAGTTAAAGACCTAGGTTGACATGCTTCAGGGTGAGAATAAAGTACTTTGGGAGATGACTTGCCTTAATTTTGGGCTTCCTGATACTAGTATAGCAGGGCCTTCATAGTCGCATGCCCAGAACAGAGCACATCATTCTCACAGATCTCATGGAGCAATGAGTGGTACTCGTAGACAGAGGAGCTGAAGCCCCGAGGGTTCTATCCGAGGGAACCGTCCTTGACTTTCTTTTCTTGAAATTTGTGCCCCTTGCATGGGGAGCCTCTACTTCTCTCAAGAGAGTTTTGTCTTAGCTCTTTGATACCATTGTATATGAAAACTTCAGATGTATCTAGGAAAGTTTATCCTTTTCTATGGTTTTTCTCTTGTCGAATTTTGTACTCATCTCTTGTGCATGTCTGGAGGTTTTTAGGAACTTTTTTATTATGTTTGACCTTTTCAACTCTTTTAACAAATGCAAGCATGACAACGATGATATGTTTTATAGTTTTGTAGGACATATATATGATATGCAGTTTACGATATGATAATGCAAGAACACAAGAAATGATGTAAATGAAACTATAGCACTTACTAAATGTCATGAGATATGACACTTGACTTTATTGCTTTGAGACTCTTTTTCTAATTGTGGTATGAATGCAATGTGAAATAAACAATGTGACTGGTCTTAAATATGATTTTCAATTTAGGGGATTGTGAGTTGGCCTGATGTAAGAGACCTATTCAAGGTTGTGAGATAGGATTTAGGGAAACTCAAGTGGGGAGTGGATATGAATATGGAGTGTTTCTAATTTCTAGACTTCGCTTAAAGGCTAAACACTAATCCTTATCTAGATAAGATAAACTAACAAGCTTTCAACTTAGACAAGCAACAAATTTTATTGGTGTTCGCTAGACTTAGATCATAGATGGAAAGAAAAGTAGACTCAGGGTAAAGGATAAATGGGAAAGAACAAGGGTCCCTAGATAGAAGATTATCCTAGAGACTACTAGACTCTTCGATTTTGCTCAGCTAGTGCGTGTGTGTGCTTAGTACCTTTCTTTCTCTGTTAGAATGTCACCCTTGAGGCTTCGAGCTTAGACTGATCTCCACCCAAGAGTAAGAACATTCAACGATCTTCTCTCTTTCACTCTTTTTTTGTATCTCTCTTTTTTTGCTTTTCACTTTTGTTTGTATTTTCCTCATTTTTTTTTGGATTTTTGACTTTTCAAGAAATGAATGCTTTTGGGACTTTTGCTATGCAATAATTTGATCTCTCAATTCTCACTTTTTGACACTCTTATTTTGATCACTCATTTTTTTTATTCACTCGAATCTTAGATTGCTTCCTTCAGAGTTTTAATCTTCCTAGCATTTTTGGCCAAGAAAGATAAGGGGCTGAGTGCCACCTAAAGTTTTTGTAATATGGTTGGACTTCTCTACTACTAGGGAAGAACTAGAAAGGTCTACATGTAAGCTTCCTTTGAACACTGTAGGTTTCAATAATGACTTTGTCTAGACCTAACATCTTGACTCATTAAGACTGGGATCAATGTAAAGCTAAGAGCTAGGTTTTGATTAGAATCATTGGGAATGTAGGGAGATAATGGCGGTTGTAAAAAATGGGGATCTCTTGGTCTTGAAAGGATGACGTATATCTGGGCAACATTAGACTCCTTACTAAAGGGAAAATAGTACAAGAGCAAGTCACAAACTTTAATGCAAGATGAACAGAATGATGCAGAAATGCAAGAAACAAATTGTTTTTGACATTTTGATTTTATAAATTTTTATTTTTTTATGTTTTATGATTTTTTGGTCTTTTTAGACATAATATTTCTTGAGGTGAACGGCATTGACTGTTTCACCAATTTTCTCTCCCTCCATTGTGCACAAGAGATAGACACCATTTCTGATGTCTTCTTTAACCATGTAAGGACCTTTCCAATCTTCCAAGAAAGCTCTCTTTCATCTTCTTTTCTTATTTTTCATGCTTCCCCTTCTTAGTGTTGGAAACAAGGTAGATAACTGAGAGGGGGGGTGAATCAGTTATCTCTAATAACTTTACTTTATTTTTCCTTTTATAATTTGAGCAGCATCAAAACACATAAGCATAAATGATCATGAGAGCAGAAAAGAAATTAACACACATAACACAAGGGTTTTAACATGGAAAACCCTGTTAAGGGAAAAACTACGGGTTGACTAACCCAAGATTGTATTCTCTGTTAAAAGAATAAGAAGTACAAAAATGACACTTGCCAATTAGGGCTCACTATCCGAGCACACTGCTCACAAGAGACACACTACCTACAAGAGACTCACTATCTACAAAGTTTATAGAAGGTAACCAGGTGTTTGAACTGATGAGAGGCATCCATATATGCTGAGGTTCAGTTCCGGTTAGGCTCAATATATTGATCTAATGCACTTCATTCTTCCTCTGCTTTTAGTGCTGTTGTTCTGTCACATACCGGACTTGTATTGCTGCTTCCACACTTATCTCTACCTTTCCTCGCACACTATATCAACACACACACATACACACCTTCATACCGAAATCCATTTGGTATATATATCCGCACCAAGGATTTTAACATCTTTCTAGTCGGTAACTAGAATATTCAAGATATTTACAAAACACTGATTTGTCAGTTGATTCCATGCTTAATATGTGATGCGTATCAAAAACATAGACATAGAAGTCATCAATCATGTCGGCCAACCATGTATGATCCCTCAAATAGTTTGATCAACATCAATTACTCATCCGGATTGAAGTCTGATACTCTGTCGGTTAGTTCTCCCTCAGTCTGCTCTGCCTGTTTGGAACCCAACACTCAGATGCTCATATCTTTTCCATGATTCATCACC
This sequence comes from Cunninghamia lanceolata, assembly GCA_027924645.1. Taxonomy (NCBI): domain Eukaryota; kingdom Viridiplantae; phylum Streptophyta; class Pinopsida; order Cupressales; family Cupressaceae; genus Cunninghamia; species Cunninghamia lanceolata. The sequence continues at coordinate 17,168,218 of BSBN01000001.1, forward strand.
GGAGGTTCAATCTCTGGAATATAGTAGTCGTGATACTCCTCTTGACTTTACTAAGTCTGCACTTTGCTGAGTTACACCCTCTAAGAGATCCAGACCTGATTGTCAGACCTTGCTGCATGCTCTGTTCTTATTCATCAGACCAAAACTTCTTCAATCTGACTTCTGGTATAGGCATACTATGCTCTGTGGATGTGTGGGATAGACTTTGTTTCCATCAATGACAACAATCATGAAGCCACATAGTGTCTCTTTCCAACAATCTCCCTTAGCTCTGTCTTATGTACTGTTTTACTAGAGCTCCCCCTTAGCTGGATTCCACATTTTTCACTACTCCTCACTCCCCCCTTGACATCAATGGCAAAGGGTGGAATCCGCACACCAAAATTTGCAAAAATTAATCTATACATAGCCACATAAGTATATATACATGTTATACTTACATATACTTAAGTATATCCGCAAAGGTGGTCTTCAACTGTACAAATTCTGTCGCCCAACTCTGCTTCATCCTGTCCAAAATTGAGATGTGACCATTCAACAAAAATATATAAGCTTCTACCCTTCTTAAGTCTGCCGGATCACTGGTCTGGGTAGTGGTCTGAGCATCAGTTAAGGCCTCATGCATGGCCTCTAACTTAGGGATAATTATCCCTCTAAGTTCACTCATCCTGCTTATTATATTCTTCCTCTCCTTTTCAAGCCTCTTTATTTCATTTATAATGGAAATAGCTTGGCACTCTTGATTCATTATGGATGTGGTGAGGGGATCAAAATTCTGAGATAAACTTGACAATTTACCTTCTTGTTCTTTCACCTTCTTTTCAATATCCTCTGTCACTTTAGACCAGGATAGACAAAATTTATACATTTATCCACCATCTTTAAGAGCATTTTCTAGGCTCTTTATCCCAATATCTAAGGTCCTCCTATCATTAGATATGAGTCCCTGTACTTCAGAGAATCTCTTTCCCAAAAACTCTTTCCGGACTTTCTCTTCTGCCAATTTCTCCAAAGAATCAAAATGGGTGCTAACAAAATTAACCAGAGATTTCAAGTTACTAGATGGAGAGGCTGAAAGATCCTTTTGGAAGGATGGCATGATCTTCTCCAACACACTGGATGCAATCTCTATCAGTTCACAGTCTTCCATGTGAGACTTCAGAAGCTTTTCTTTTGCTTTAGCTTGAGTAAAAGATGCTACCTTCATTGTCTGGACCGGAGAGAGGGAATCAAAATTTAGTGGTCCTTGGAATAGTTCCGGTTCATCTATCTCCATCATCTCTTTGGTCAAGAAGTTCTTCACTACTTCTGTATGTCTCTTGTCGGAGACAGAGTCTTCTTTCCTTTTACAGCCTTAGAATTGTCATCAGAGATCTTCTCTATTTCTTCTTCTTCTCTTCCTTTTACCTCCTCTTCTTGACTCAATTTCTCCTCTTTTCTTCCTTCTCCTTCAGTTCCTGAGTCTATAGGGGGATCTGGAGTAGAGATGTTAACTTCTTCATGGACTTCCTCTTCCATAACAGAGGAATCCAAGTCCTTAGACTTTTCTTCAGCTATCTCTTTTGACTCTTCTATATTTTTCTTAGTAGATTCTTCTTTTGATGCACTTAATCCTTCGACATCCATGGTAGAAGGTTATTCATATATTTCCTCTATAACATGAAGATTGAATCTTTTGAAGGCATTCCAGAGGATTTCTTCTATTTCTTTTGCCACCTGATTAGTCTCTCCAAGCATTAGTTTGTTCATTCTTGCTTTGCTCTAGAATTCATCCTTGCAGTCCTTAAAGATCATGTTCATTTGCTTTGGAGTAATGGAAGGATAGAGCTAAATAACAATCTATTCTCAGATCTTTAAGTCCTTTGCCTTAGCATTCTCCTTTCTCAGTTCAATTACCTTCTCTAGACTTTTGGGAATTAATGAAATGATTTCAATAAATGCTTTATTATAAATATTTAGGTACTTAACTGTAGCTTCTTCCAAGATCTTTTTGTCTATGTCACTATACTCATCATAAAATTCTATCATTGGTTGCAGATTGCCATCCACAGTGACTGCCTTGATGACATCATCAATAGAGAGTAGGCCTTTCAACAAATTCTTCTGCCTCTTCTTCTTTGTTTTTACTGGCGGAGGATTCCCCGGATGTTTTCTTCTTCTTCTTCATTTTATTTACTTCCTCATCAGACTCTATTTCTTCATCATCCTTTTGGCTTATGTATGACCTTGTGGCCTTTGTTTTTGTTCTCTTTTCTCCCTTTTCGGATGTCTTGGCTTCTGGTTTTGAGGCTCTTGAGCTCTTAGAGGTGGCAGGTGTAGAGCTCTTGGAGGATCTAGTCCAGGAGGAGGCTTGTACTAGAACACTTTCTTTTTTTGCTTCTTGTTTCTCTTTCTCAGCTCTTTCTATTTTCTCTCTATTTGTATCAGCTGCCTCTTTTGATATGCCATATTTCTTGGCAATTTCCTCTACTTCCCTTCTCACTTTTCTTTTCATCTCTGGTTGTCTCAATTCAACATGTATCTTTACACTTAATTCTTGAAAGGTTCCAAACCTTTCTGCCTCAGGGTCCTTAGGCTGACTCAGCAAGTGTTGGACATGCAGCTCCAAGATTTTCTCATCTACCTCATATCCCATTGGCATAATCTAAACTATTCTAGGATCAACTGCCTCCATTAGGCATTGATCAGTGTCTACCATGAAGCATACCGTATCCTTATACTTTTCAACTATTGTTTGAGGAATTCTTTCTCTAGCCTGCATCAAACTTTGGAAGTTTTTAAAGTATCCCTAGAGTGTTGTACTTTGAGCCTTGGCATCACCAAGCCCATACATATAGTCTCTAATTTGCATGGCAACTGGTCTATCATTTTGCCATACCCAACCACTTGATCTGGGTAGCTCATTCGTATAATAAAAGAACAAACATAGTATTAAGCCACCATACTTGAATGAGTTCTTCTTATCCTTCTTGATCTTCTACAAGTTTTCTAAAAGTTGATTTAGAAGAAGATCACATAGGTGATAATCAACATTTTCCCTTAGCATCTGATATGCTGTATAAATTGTAGTTTCAGACACAGAATTCTCCCTGCTAGAATGATAGATTTTATAGCCAATTATCATAGAGGCAAATTTGATATCCGGATCTGTGATATCTTCTATTGTCATGGCTCTTTTGTCAAACTTAGATCTGGTAGCCTCACTTACTATTTGGTTCTTGATAGATTTGAGTGTAGGCAACCCACCGGATGAGTGCAATCTAGTTACTGCCCTAATTGCATCTTTTGTTATCTTGAAGGGCTTCATCAACCACATGAAGTTGTCATGTATTCTGCTAAGAACATACCAGACCCATTCATCTTGTGCAAAATAGGTAAAGTGGATGTAATTTCCAAAATGCTTATCCTGGATGACCTTGTATTGAGGTTTGAGTTCAAAAGTTTCATCTATTAATTGTTTATGGTAGATATCCATCATCTTAGATTCTCCAAATTCCTCTATATTGGTGTTGATGTACACCCTAACATCTTCTACATGTAGAACCCCATGCGGAATGCTAGAAAAAGCACCTAAGAGATCAACTTCTAGGGACTTGTAGGGGTGTTTCTTGAACTTTAGGCGTGGCCTATCAGTGATCTTAACAACCATTGGAGTAGCCATCTTTACAAAAGATTCAGAGAAAGATATTCAAAAACAGAAATACCTTTTTACGCTTTTAGGGTTCAAAATAAGAGCCGGAACAGGTCGCTGGTTAAATCAGATTCTGTGGTGGATCTTTGACAAAGTTGTAAAAACTTGATGCAGAGCTCTTCCTTTCTTCTTCTCGAATGCAAATGTGCAAATGATGAGTAAAAGAACCCTTTTATCTCTGCGCAAACCCTAATTTCCTTTTGCAATAAATGCACAACTTAAGTCATTCGGTTGCCTTGTTCCGAGAGAGATCTTTCTGAATCACTGAGATACACTTAGAATCATTTTTAGTGATAATTGACAATGTATTTTCTTTCCTCCAATCATGCCATGAATCCGCAGATCGAGATATTTCAATTTTGAATCATACTGGATCTGTCTATGAAGATCTTGCTTTACCGGATGGCTATCAAATCATATCAATCTTGGCTGATTAAACTCTTCAAAACTTCTTGCAGATCTTTCATATTTTTATTGAGGATTATTTGCATATTTCTCTGAGAACCCTTTAATCTGCAACATTCCATGTGCCAAATTTAGGCACCAATTGACTGGCTGGGGGGAATTTATTTTCCTTTGTGACTCCCCCTAAGCCATAGCTCATCTGTTTAGTTTCCGGAAGGAATATCAGCACCAGATTCTGGTGCGGATCCATCCTCAACATTTTTTGTACTCTTCTTTACCCAAATCTTGTTTATCTCCCTTTGAACTTCATCCGCATTCACTTTGCCTTTTCCTTTATCTTGATTTTGATTATGATGCACCGGACTCTTTTTATCTTGATTCTTTTGCAAAATTTGGCAATCTGACCGGATCTATTGCAATTGTAGCAAACAACATTTCTTTGGATATTTGACTGATATCCTCTTGATCTACATTGATTAGACATATGTCCCATTCTATTGCATGCAAAGCATCTACCATTGAATGAATTGTTTATTTGCATTTTTCTGCATTCATGAGATTTGTGACCATACCTTTTGTAGTTGAAACACTATCCAGAGAAGGATGAATTAGTTTGATTCATTCTTCTTCTGCACTGAGTTGCTTTATGACTGAAGTTGTTGTAACTGTAGTAGTATCCATTGAAGGATGGATATCTTTGAGCATTTGATTGCTTTACCGGAGGTCTTCTAGGCCTATTCCTTGGATTTCCTGATCCAGAGTTCTTCTGACCAGATTCAGAGCTTTCACCTTTCTCATATCCCAAGCCACACTTGTCATCTACCCTCTTTTGGCTTTCAAGGAGAACTTCAAGTTGAGCAGAGCTTATCTTGAATTTCTCTTTGTATTCATTTACTGTTTGAAGATCTTGTTTGAGAGTGTGTATTTGATTCTCAATTTGTTCTTCATTATCTCTAGCTTCTTCAAGATCATATTCCAGATGCCTGATTATTCTATCCATTTTGTGGCAGTCCTCTGACTTCTCCTTGAGAGATTGTTTTAGATTATCTTCAATTTTTTTTTCTTCAATTTCTTGGGTGAATCTCATAACCCCTGATTCCATTTCATGTCTTACCATAATGACCTCTTTTAATAGCTTCTTAGATAGCTTGTTTTTCTCATTCATATCTTCATTAGTATCATTGCCTTCACTTTGACTTGCTAATTGTTGAAGTAGTTCCTTTCTCTTTTTCACACAGATACTCAGTTTTTCTTTTAGCTCATTTATGAAATCATCAGCTTGTTTGAGTCTTTTTCTCAAGTTATTGACTTTAGAGTGAGATTGCTCAAGATCATCTAGGGCAGACTAAAGTTGTTCCTTCGTACCATACATATCCATTGAGATTCCTAGATCTTCCTCAAGCTATTAGGCTCTGTTTGGAGGAACTTAGCTCTAATACCAATTGTTGGAAACAAGGTAGATAACTAAGAGGGGGGTGAATCAGTTATCTCTAATAACTTTACTTTATTTTTCCTTTTATAATTTGAGCAATGTCAAAACACATAAACATAAATGATCATGAGAGCAGAAAAGAAATTAACACATATAACACAAGGATTTTAACATGGAAAACCCTGTTAAGGGAAAAACCATGGGGTGACTAACCCAAGATTATATTCTCTATTAAAAGAATAAGAAGTACAAAAATGACACTTGCTAATTAGGGTTCACTGCCTGAGCACACTGCTCACAAGAGGCACACTGCCTACAAGAGACTCACTGTCTACAAAGTTTATAGAAGGTAACCAGGTGTTTGAACTAATGAGAAGCATCCATATATGCTGAGGTTCAGTTCCGGTTAGGCTCAATACACTGATCTAATGCACTTCATTCTTCCTCTGCTTTTAGTGCTACTATTCTGTCACATACCAGACTTGTATTGCTGCTTCCACACTTATCTACTATATCAACACACACACACACCTTCATACTGAAATCCATCTGGTATATATATCTGCACCAAGGATTTCAACATCTTTCTACTCGGCAACTGGAATATTCAAGATATTTACAAAACATTGATCTGTCAGCCGATTCCATGCTTAATATGTGATGTGTATCAAAAATATAGACAAAGAAGTCATCAATCATGTCGGCCAACCATGTATGATCCCTCAAATAGTTTGATCAACATCAATTACTCATCCGGATTGAAGTCTGATACTCTGTCGGTCAGTTCTTCCTCAGTCTGCTCTACTTGTCTGGAACCCAACACTCAGATGCTCATATCTTTTCCATGATTCATCACCGGAGGCTCAATCTCTGGAATATAGTATTTGTGATACTCCTCTTGACTTTATCAAGTCCATACTTTGTTGAGTTACACCCTCTGAGAGATCTGAACCTGATTGTCAGACCTTGCTGCATGCTCTGTTCTTATTCACCAAACCAGAACTTCTTCAATCTGACTTCTAGTATAGACATACTATGCTCTGCGGATGTGTGGGATAGACTTTTTTTCTATTAATGACAACAATCATGAAGCCACATAGTGTCTCTTACCAACACTTAGGACAAGTTCTCTTACTCGGTAAGGTTTGTCATTTGAATCTATTGCTACCAACTCGGTGGTTTCTCATGGCATCGTGAGATGAAGTACGTCTCGAAAAGCATGTTGACGAGAAGGAGTCTAATACAGGACTCCATCACAGTTCAATAGCTCCGCTAATAGGTCGAATTGTTCCTGCATGTAAACTTTCACATCAAGTCTTTCTTGGATTCTTTGCAAGAATTGGAATAATTGAAGAGGAGTTTGTGGCTCCCTTTGTTCATTAGGAGGGACAAAGCTTATACTTGTCCTCCCATTGGGTTCTGGTCTCAGATGCATGGCATACCCAATATAACTTTTTGGTAGTTCAAAAATGACAGGGTCATCGATGCTGACTGTCACTCTCATCTTCCATTTTAGATGGAATATACCTTTGATTTCTACGTCTTGGTCAGGGAGTCTTTCAACCATTTCTATTTGTACCCGAGGTGCTTCCCATTCACCGAGTTCATTTGACTGAACCGAGGAGGAGGTGGTTGGTTTTTCTTGTGGTTGTGACACCACAAACATCTTAGGCAACATTCCTATAACATTGGTTGATTCATTATCGATGGAATGCACCTCTTCCATGGGTATCACTGGTTGATGTGATTCCTCCGTTGGTGTGAGAGGTTCATATGATTCTATTTCTTTTGGTGTCTTGGGGACACATGATTCGCTCAGTGGTGACAATGGTGTGTATCCTTCTGTCATGTCTTCCTCTATATCTGAGAAAGCATGTGGGTCTACATTTCTCAAATCTAACGTGGTGGTCTGAAAGATTGGTCCTTCCATTCTATGAGGCTTCTCTCCTATGCAAGGAAAGAGTTTGTAGGCCTCTTGGATATCAATCATGAGTATTTCTAAGGGGAATTGGAGTGGTCCATCCGGTTCGATCAACTACATGATTTCAATTATTTTATCCTTGGAAACCATTTCCCTTTGCTTTGGTAATGGCCCATTCTCTAGAGTTTTGATTTCTGCGGTATTTATGTTCTTTTCTGGAGTTTCCATCCATTTGACGCATATCGACTGAGGTGTAGGATTTGGAATGGTTAACTTGTTGGTAGGGAGTTCATAGTCTATGGGAATACCTAAGCATTTGTTTGAAGTATTTGTCTTTAACAGGCTAAACGGTTCTGGATCTCTCTGTGCGACATAAACTTTCCCTAAGTGTAAAAAGTGGACTTCTTGAAATAGTGTAGATGACACAACCTTCATCTTGTGTATCCATGGCCTCCCAAGAATCAAGTTATATCCCATGTCCTTAGCTATAACATAGAAAGTGGTTGGGATGGTTTTGGGTCCCAAAGTCACTGGAAGGGTAATCTTTCCTATGGTGGCTGCTTTCAGATTATCGGATCCACTTAGACTGTCTCTTGAAGCAATAATGTTGGTATGTCCATAGCCCATTCTCTCTAAGAGGGAGAAAGGAACTATATTCACTACAGCTCCATCATCGATTAATGTTCGTTTGATGCACATGTCATAGATCCATACTTGAAGATATAGTGCATGGTCCCTTTTTAGTTAACTCTGCCTTAGAGGGCATCTGTTGTAGGTCAAAGAAGAACCCTAGATCTTTAAGCTCTGAGTTCGGTGGACTAAGATTGTAATCCACATGACTGATTTATTCACTAGGTGGTGGCGTGATTTGGTCAAGGTATTTTAAACCTATTGCCTTCAGCAATGCTGAATGATGTGAAGGGGAATTCTTGAGTAAATCAATGAACGAGATGTGAACATATGTTTTCTTTAGATCTTTTATGAGCTCATAAGGTCCGATTGGAGCTGGTATCAGCTCTGCTATGGAAATAATACCTTCGTATGCTTCTTTTTGATCCTTTTATTCCTCATGATCTTCCTCTTGTTCTTTATTGTGCATAATCTCAACCAATCACATCAACCTAGTTTCTCCTTTTTGTCCTAGCTATGGTGGGATTTTGGGGTTACTACTCTGAGCTACTTTGTTTTGATTTGTTGTTTTTGTATCCTTGTGTGCGGGGAATGGATCCTAATAAATTCTCATATTTGCATTTTGGGGTGGTATGGGAGCTTGATTTTGTCTTGTATCTTTGTTATCCGAGGTGACCTCTTGTGGGTTTAAGAACATTTCTATAAATAAACGTTGTTGGTCTTCCGGTAGTCTTTCTATGAACTTGTTATACTCTCTACAAGATTTCATGTTATGCCCCCTTGTTCTATGAAAAGAACAAAACTGGTTAAACTCATAAGGGGGTCTCTCATATCTTCCGTCATTCCCGTTCCCATTTCCATTGTGGTTCCAGCTTTGGTAGTTGTCCTGAGGATAGTACCCATTGTTTTTAGGTCGATCTATGGTATTTACGTTAGTAGGATAATAATCTCTCCCATTGTAATCATCTTTTATCCTTTTGACTTAGGGTTGATTTGTCACCCCATCTATGGTCACACTCCTATTGTTTTTGAGGATTTTGACACTAGAGGTATTGTTTCCTATGTCCTCCTTTGTTAGCTTTCCATTTGAACCATGGACCTTTTGACCACTGTCGATGACAGCTTGATCAATTCTTAAAGCACTTTCTAATGCTTCTTCGTAGGACTTGTATGGTAGTTTCTGAACATCTTCTCTGATGTCTTTGTTAAGGGCATGCAAGAAGAGGTCGTATAGTCCTCGGTGGTCCATGTTCGAAGCACTAGTTGAAGAATAGAGCACTTTCCTCCATCGGGTGATGAAATGTGCTACGGATTCATTTAGTTCTTGTTTCATTGTAAGGAATTCTCTAATTCTTGTTTTACCGAGTTTGTTCATGTCAAACGCCATGACAAACTCTCCGATTAGTTGTCTGAACAAATGGATCGAAGCCTCTAGGAGATGATAATACCAATCCAAGGCGATGCCTTCAAGCATTTTTAGGAAAAATTTTGCAACAACCCCATCCCAAGGAAGGAGCTCTCTTATGGCTGTGGTGTAGGCTTTGATGTGTAAATTTGGATCTCCTCCTTTGAACTTCGGGAGATCTGGTAATGGACGAGGTAGTTACACATTTCTTATGTTTTGGTCTAGAGGCTCTTTCAAATATTCAAGATATGTTCCTAAGAAGGCACTATGAGATTGCGGAGTTGTTAATAATAACCCTGTAGGTGGGTTTTGATAACCCATTGTCGGATTCATTAGATTGTTCTAAATAGGAGGGTTCTCGTACAGAAAAGTGTCATTACTAGCATGTCACAAATAGTAATTGAGGTAGGGGGGATATTGAGATGCCCCCTCATCCTATTCATGAGACTTTGGTCTTCTCTCTGGAGCAGCTTGTTCTGCTTCCAAGATCCTGATTCTTTGCACTAGAGTTGCGATTAAATCTGTAGGAGTTGCAGCTCTAGGGGTTTCTTCATTTCTAGGATGTTCTCTTCAACTATTTTCATAGTGATGGGCTTCCTCTCGTGCTTCCTTTTATTTTTATTCTTCTTCCAAGGCAATCCTCAATGCCTCTTGAGCATCTTTGGTTTCTTGTAGACGCCTTTCCAACCTTCTAACCTCTTCATCAAGGTGAGTATTTGATGTACTTGTGGAAGGTTGTTCTGGTCGATGTATTTCTGACCTCACCCTTCTAGCTTTATGTGGCGCATTTGGTATGGCCGAGTCATTTTCCCAAGCTGGGTTATTGAAGGATAGATAATGCCTAGACTCTTTTGGACCATGTTCATAGTCAGAGTCTTCATAGTCATAATAGTTGGTAACAGGTGCATCAGGATGAGGCGGCACATACTTATCAAAGGAAGGGGTTTTAGGTTTAGTTGAGGGAATGTTCCCCAGGTTCAAGTTGGTTCCGTCATATTCGGGGGTGCCATAGACACCGTAGAATAAATGGAATAGATGATGGCACAGTTGATGGAAGTCGAAGCAGCTATGAAAATCAATGAAAGAATGTTTGTGAAGTGTTTAAATGTTTTGCAATGGGAACACAAACTACAAGACCAAAAGATTCTATAATTCACGTCAGGTTCACCAAAATATGTACGCTTGAAATCGTGACTCTGATTGCTTGAGGGATGTCGAGTCAGATTTCGACACACACACAGACCCTTCCCTCATTGCCATCAAGTGATCTGCCATGTCACTTTCGCTTACGTGGAAGTAGCCAGTCGAGAGGAGAAAAGACACGGCAGGGGTCTGGCTTGTTGGAGAGCTGGACTTTGCGGAGAGGGGTCAACAAGTTCTGTGGTCTTTGTTGTTGTATGTTTCATTCAATTATTGTTGTAGTTGAGATAACCCTATGACCTAAAGGGTCACTAGTTTCTCTTCTTCTTCATCCCACAATAATAGGTTACACTTTTTGGCCAAACTTGACATTGAAATCAATATTTTGAACTAAATCTTCACTTTCTGACACCTATAGCTGCTATACCATTAGGAATTTGAAGATGATGCGAACTAGTGATTTGTGAGATTTTGTTTGTCGATTCTAAATATATATTTTTAATAAAATTTAGAGTTAAATTGTAAAATTTTTTGTGTCTCCTTTGATAACTAGTTTTTAATAGTAAACAACATTTTTTAAAAGTGATGTGTATTCCATAACACATAGATTTTTTTTACAAAGGATAAAATTCTAATTATTTTGAATTTAGATTGGTAACACCGATATATAGGGCATGCATTTGGTTTCATAATATTTTGTTGATTTTTTTTTTAAAATTAAGTTTTGAAGTCAAACCAATAATAATTTAGACATAGGCATATTCCGTAAAACATAACCTTTTCTATATGTATAAAAAATCAAATTTTCTTTTTTGTTAAAACAAGGACATCAATACCTAGGGCATAGATATTTTTTAGAATTTTTTTAAACTAATTTACTAATTTTTCATGTGTGTAGAACAAAGAACTTGATGTTCGGTGAAAAACTTACATTCAGAAGAAATAAAAAATAAAAATAATAATCAAATTAAATATATTTAAAATTATACTTTTTGGGAAGCTTATAATAACGACTACATACTTACAAAACATAAATTTTAAATGAATTCATTTGATCCCCCAAAAGGTAAATCAAAAGTAATTTTTTATCAGCATTTTGATAGGTGTAGAGGAGACTCCATTATAGGTATGGTTTAAAACTAGCGGGGTTCTATCCAAGGAGGTTTGAATCTAAAGAGGTTTGATCAAACCCTCTTCAATTAAAATCCTTTAAATGGAACCTTTCAAGGCTTAAATCATTATATTTTCTAAAAATATGTGATTTCAGCAAAAATCAAGATGTCTCAGAAAGAGTAACCCATTATTGTGGCAGTTGTAGAGGTTTGGATTCCTTGAATTCCACCTTTGTGTGGGTAAATGGTTGTTTTAAATGCTCTTTGTAGTTGTGATTGCCTAGTTCTTTCTAACAACAAGAGGACAAATGGGTCTCCTTGTGGTAGAACAAACATCTATTGCTGTGGTCATGAATGGATCTCCTCGATCTCATCATGGATAGCCCTCACCCACCCTCCTCTCACTCCTAAGCACATTCATGAATCAGGGTAGAAGGGTTGATGCAGAGGTACAAACAATACTTGGGTATAACCTATCAAACAACCTAGATTCTTAGGTCTCTTCTATAAGGCTTCCCAAAGCTTACCCAACTCAAGCCCATTCACAAGGCTACTCAAGAGAGAGAACTAACCTAGGACCACACTCATGTGTCCTCACACAAAGGCTATTCACTTCTCTATTAGGGTGACTCAACTCTACCCAACCAATATCAACACTCTAGGTCACAACCAAGGATGTTACCTCCTCAAATTAGGATCTCACTCAAACCCAAAACCCCATATGACATGGGCATGTCCACAATGCCTTACTTGACTCAACAACACCCACCAATATTTGTTGAGACTGCTCTGATCAGGATAGGACAGGTCTACACCATTAGATTGGCTTGAGAGACCTAATGCTTCTAGCCCTACAAAACAGGTAATTCAAGGATAACTTTCTAGACTTCCAAAACACATTACAAATTAGGACACCCTTTAGGTCCATACACCAAATCTCAGACTTTTAGGACTGTATTCTGACTTTGGACCCCTGTGACAACAAACACTAGTTTTTAGGGATTAGGCCTAATTTAAGGCCTTTACAAAGGAACTATTTTAAATCCAACTGCTTAGAACAAAATAGTGGTATCAAAGGGTCTGTAATCCTCTACAAACACTTGATCAACCATCAATTTGGTCACTCCACCAACTGTCCTCACATAACAACACTTTTCCCATTGTTTCAAAGACTAGTCACATAGAGATACCTAGTCAAACTCATGCCAAACTCCTTGGATCCTTGAGTGCTTGACCCAAAACCACAAAAAACACAAAATATACATTGTATTCCTTCATCACACTGAAAATGAGAATCTTGCTTTCAGCAGACAGAGAAATAACAATCCATTTATTCACAAAACCCTAGTTTCTAGGTTTTCTGACCAGTCTTTGCAAAAAGATCAATATCTCACAACCTACAACACTTCAAGACACCAAACTAATTCCAAATGAAAGCTACCTCAATGCTTGAACATCTCCAATCATTTTCAAGTGATCAACTATTCGTACAGGTTGTACAAAAATGGCTGTTACAGTGAATTACTCAGGAAAAACTATTTTCAGCACACCCAAATCTCCAAATCTTCATTCCTGCTCTTAATTACATCTAGCTTCACCTATAGAAGGCTTGAGACATCAGTTGACATCCCTCCCAACCATACAAACTGATTTTGAAAGTCAGTTAGCCGTTGGGTTTCTCCTATCACAAGAAAACTACATGTTTTCATTGTGTTATTACGTCAAACTTGATCAAAACATGGTCTACATAGGTCTAGTGACCAAATTGACATAAAATCCTTATTACAAACATGATGTGGCTTAAAAATTCTTATTGAAAACATAAACAAAACATGACATGCATAGAAATTCAAATTATCCAAGATTGGATCCACCATAGAGAAGGTGCTCCTGCACCATACTCCCCTGGCAAGAAAAACTCAAGTCCCTTGAGTTGCCAACTGTTGGAGTGTCTTCCCATGCTTCAAAATGTCTGCCTAACTCATCCATGTAGCCTCTGAATCAAGAAGATCCTGCCACTTGACCAAGTACTCCTTGTACACACCCTTCCTCGTCTTTTTTACAACTTTGGAATCTAAGATGCATTCCAATTGTAAAGTCTTACTTGAAGGTAGATCTCTGACCCAATCTTCATCTTCAATCACAACATCTGATCCATCTTTAGGATGCAATGGAGGTCTGAATGGAAAGAGGTCTGAAACATTGAATATGAGAGAAATACCAAGACCGGATGGCAGTTCTATTTCATAGGCATTTGGACCAAACTTATGCACTACCTTGCATGGTCCTATTTTCTTCATCAGAAGCTTAGTTGGCTATCCTTTAGGCAGCCTTTCCTTCCTTAGGTAGGCCATCACCAAATCTCCCACCTTGAATTGTACATCTCTCCTTTTGAGATCTGCCCTATCCTTGTATTTGGAGACTATTTTTTCCAACTGAACTTTGACTTGATCATGAACTGCCTTCATGGTGGCAACAAAATCTTCTCCTAGTGCACTCCTCTTGTCCCAACCTTGTAGGTCTTTGAGGTCAATGGGTCATCTTGGATGGAAACCATAAACAATTTCAAATGGACTCTTCCCAGTGCTTCTATTCACTAAATCATTGTAAGCATACTCAGCTTGACTGATAACCAAGTCCCATGCCAACTCATGCTGCTTGGTAAGGCATCTTAGAAGGTTTTCTAGGGACCTATTAACAACCTCAGTCTAACCATAATTTTGGGGATGATAGGCTGATGAGAAAGACAATTGTGTTCCCAATTTTCTCCATAAGGTCCTCCAAAGATGACCAACAAACTTGGAGTCTCTATCAGTGACAATTGAAAGGGGCAAACCATGGATTCTAACTACTCTAAAAAAGAGACCAGCAATGTGAGATGCATCATTTGTGCATTTGCATGGCACAAAATGAGCCATCTTACTAAATCTGTCCACAATGACAAAAACACTATCCACACCCCTTATTGTCTTAGGAAGACCAAGTACAAAATCCATACTAATGCTCTCCCAAGGCCTATTGGGAATAGGAAGGGGTTGGTACAAACCAGCATTAGAAGACATACCTTTGGCCTTTTGACATATGGTACAACTTGCAACATATCTCCTTACATCTGATTGTACTTTTGACCAACAGTAGAATCTAGTGACTTGTTCCAAAGTCTTGTCCAACCCAAAGTGTCCTCCTAAGTTTCCATTGTGTTTTTCTTTGATGATGTTATCCCTCATGGAACACTTAGGAACACATAACAAACTGCCCTTGAATAAGAGACCTTCCTACAACACAAAATCTGAATATTCACCATGAAAAGTGTTAGCCAAATTAACACAAACTTCATAAGCAGCTTTGAAATATGCATCCTCCTTGTATAACCCCTTCAAACAATCTATCCCCATGCTTTCCATCTATACTTCATGTATAACAAGCATCCTTCTACTTAAAGCATCAGCCACTTTGTTGGCAACACCTTTTTTATGCTTAATAGTGAAGGTATAGGCTTGCGATTGTTCCATCCACTTAAAATGTCTATGATTCAACTTTTCTTGACTATTTAGGAAGCTAAGAGCATGGTTATTAGTAAAAACAATGAATTCTTTGGGCAGCAAATAGTATCACTTTTTGAAAGCTTGCACCATTGCATAAAGCTCTAGGTCATAGGTAGAGTACCTTTGTTTATCCTCATTCAACTTCTTTGAAAAAAAGGCCACTGGATGTCCATCTTGACTAAGAACAACACCTACTGCTTGCTGACTTGCATCACAATCCACTATAAAAAATTTGTCAAAATCAGGGAGTACCAATGTAGGTAATTCAACCACTTTCTTCTTTAACAATTCAAAGTTATCATCTGCTTGCTTTTGTCCATTGAAATTTGCACTTCATTCCACCCTTGGTGGTGTTAAGAATAGGAACACTTATGTGACTAAATACTCTAATGAACTTCCTATAAAAAGTTGCCAAGCCATGGAAGCTTCTAACATCTCCTACTGTCCTAGGAGTAGGCCAATTGAGAATGGCCTCGACCTTTATGGGGTCCATCTTCAAAGAACCATTAGAAATCACAAAACCTAGGTACACAAGTTCAGTTTTCATGAACTCACACTTATCCAAGTTGATCATCAACTTATTCTCATGCAACTTCTTCATCACTTGTCCAAGATGTTTCACATGTTCTTCTTTTGTCCTGCTAAAAACAAGTATGTCATCAAGATAAACAATTACAAATTTACCAATAAATTCAACAAGTACCTCATTCATCAAACACATGAATGTGCTTGGGGCATTGCTAAGGTGAAATGGCATGACAAGCCACTCATAGAGACCTTCATTTGTCTTGAAGGCAGTCCTCCATTCATCTCCCTGCCTAATTCTGATTTGATGATAACCGGATTTCAAATCAATCTTTGAATAATAACATGACCCTCCAAGATAGTCCAAAAGATCCTCAATCCTTGGCATAGGGAATCTATACCTTATTGTGATCTTATTTATGGCCCTTGAATCCGTACATAGTCTCCACTTCCCATTTTTTTTGGAGCAAGTACACTAGGGACTGCACATGGACTAAGACTCTTTCTAATAAGTCCTTTCTCTAAGAGTTCTTGAATTTGTCTACTCACCTCTTCATTTTGCTGTGGTGTCAATTTATAGGTAGCCTTATTGGGAAATGTGTCACCTGGAATCAAGTCAATTTGATGACTTATATCTCTCAAGGGTGCTAAGGAGTTAGGAGTATCCTCTACCACAAGATCTTGGTACTTATCCAACAATTACTGCACTTCTAGTGGAATCTCTTTCTACCTTTTGTTTTGCTGCCCTGATTCATCTTTAGGCTTCATTACCAAGGCATACCCTTGGGTATCCTTCTCCTTCATGAGGTGTAAGAACTCTTTGCCACTAATCATCATGACATTGTTGTCATTACTCTTCTCTTTGATCTGCTCTTGCATAGGATCCATCCTAAACTTCCTTCCATTCTTGGTGATGAGGTATGTGTTCTTCTCACCATCATGTTGTGCCTTCACATCATACTGCCATGGACATCCAAGAAGAAGGTGACAAGAATCCATAAGAATAATCTCACACAGTACCTTGTCCTTATAATCGCCTATCTCAAACTCAACCCAAGTTTGTTCTTCTACCATGCAATTTTGACTTTTATTCAACCAAGAGATCTTATGAGGACTAACATGGGGCAACCTTTTCAACTTACACTTCTCTACCATTTTAGTAGACACTACATTCTCAGTAGAACCTAAATCAACAATGATTTTACAAAGTTTACCATATGCTATACCTTGGGTTTTGAAGAGAGTCTTCCTTTGTGGGGGCTCTTGTTTCAATGACATCTTCATCAAGGTCCTCTTGATCATCATGCTCTCTCCTTCAAGGACTAGTGTAGCACTACCAATGGGTGAATTCACACTTTGGCAATCATCATCTTTCAACAACTGATTCCTTCTTCCACCATCATGGGAACTAGTTGCCTTCTCAGGGCATTTGCTCATAGTATGGCCTACTTGATTGCAGCCATAGCACCTACCAGTGAAAACTCTGGGTCTTCTACCTGCACCACCACTTCTACCTCTGCCATTTGGTCTTCTCCAACCTCTAAAACCACCACCTCTATGGTCTACATTAGTATGAGACTCTTGTTGACTTGGGTTTTCATTTCTACTTGACTGTCCTCTACCAAAACTGCCCCTTCCCCTATTATTTCTACCACCTCTTCCTCTAGTGTTTTGATCACTCTTTCTTTTCAACTTCCACTCAGCCCTAGAGGCTAATTAAAAACACTCATCCATTGTTTTAGGGATCACCATACTGAATTCATCTTGTATGTTATACCTCAAGCCATCGAGATATCTGGACACCATCTCTTTCTCCTCCTCCTTGTGATTGACTCTCATGCTCACTCTATGAAATTCTTCCGTATATGTAGCCACATCCATATCCTTCTATCTGAGATTATGAAACTTCCTAATGGTCTGTAACTCATAATCAGATGGCATGAACTTGTCTCTTAGCATGGCCACCATTCTACTCCATTTCATGATAGGGTTCTTTCCAACTTTCTCTCTTTCACCTTGCATATAGTTCCACCAAACTAGGGCAGAACCTCTCAATCTTGTCTTAGCAAACTTGACTTTCTTGCTGTCACTATACTCCTTGAAGTCAAAATAGTTGCACATGGCTTCAATGCAATCCATGAGGGCATGTCCATCTAGTTTCCCACTGAATGTAGGAACATCCATCTTTAGATCGCCACTATCTCCATGAGTACCTTTGAGTGCATTCAAGAATGCCTTTTGGTCTGCAGACATATCTTGTTCTTGAGGGCTCTCCTCTACCTCTTCTTCTTCTTCTGCATCAGAAGTACTTCCATCCTCTTTACTCTTACCCTTGGACCTCTCTTCTTTCAACCTTGCTTCAAGCATCTCCTCTACCATCTTCTTGATGGCTTCTTGGCTCATAGACTTGGGAGGCATTGTGCTAGCCTTAGTTTCTATCTCCTCGTCTGACATACACTACTCCAATTCATATATTAGTTCTGATACCAATATGATGTAGAGGTATAAACAACACTTGGGTATAACCTATCAAACAACCTAGATTCTTAGGTCTCTTCTATAAGGCTTCCCAAACCTTACCCAACTCAAGCCCATTCACAAGGCTACTCAAGAGAGATAACTAACCTAGGACCACACTCCTGTGTCCTCACACAAAGGCTATTCACTTCTCTATTAGGGTGACTCAACTCTACCCAACCAACATCAACACTCTAGGTCACAACCAAGCATGTTACCTCCTCAAATTAGGATCTCACTCAAACCCAAAACCCCATATGACATGGGCATGTCCACAATGCCTTACTTGACTCAACAACACCCACCAATATTTGTTGAGATTGCTATGATCAGGATAGGACAGGTTTGCACCATTAGATCAGCTTGAGAGACCTAATGCTTGTAGACCTACAAAACAGGTAATTCAAGGATAAATTTTTAGACTTCCAAAACACATTACAGATTAGGATACCATTTAGGTCCATACACCAAACCTCAGACTTTCAGGACTGTATTATGACTTTGGACCCCTGTGACAATAAACACTAGTTTTTAGGGATTAGGCCTAATTTGAGGCCTTTACAAAGGAACTATGTTAAATCGAACTACTCAGAACAAAATAGTGGTATCAAAGGGTCTATAATCCTCTGCAAACACTTGATCAACCATCAATTTGGTCACTCCACCAACTGTCCTCACATAACATCACTTTTCCCATCGTTTCAAAGACTAGTCACATAGAGATGCCTAGTCAAACTCATGCCAAACTCCTTGGATCCTTGAGTGCTTGACCCAAAACCACAAAAAACACAAAGTATACATTGTATTCCTCCATCACACTGAAAATGAGAATCTTGCTTTCAGCAGACAGAGGGATAACAATCCATTTATTCACGAAACCCTAGTTTCTAGGTTTTCTGACCACTCTTTGCAAAAAGATCAATATCTCACAACCTACAACACTTAAAGACACCAAACTACTTCCAAATGAAAGCTACCTCAATGCTTGAACATCTCCAATTAGTTTCAAGTGATCAACTATCCATACAGGCCGTACATAAATGACTGTTACAGTGAATTACTTAGGAAAAACTATTTTCAGCACAACCAAATCTCCAAATCTTCATTCCTACTCATAATTACATCCAACTTCACCTATAGAAGGCTTGAGACATTAGTTGACATCCCTCCCAACTATACAAACTAATTTTGAAAGTCAGTTAGCCGTTGGGTTTCTCCTATCACAAGAAAACTACATGTTTTCATTGTGTTATTACATCAAACTTGACCAAAACATGGTCTACATAGGTCTAGTGACCAAATTGACATAAAATCCTTATTAAAAACATGATGTGGCTTAAAAATCCTTATTGAAAACATAAACAAAACATGACATGCATAGAAATTCAAATGATCCAAGATTGGATCCACCATAGAGAAGGTGCTCTTGCACCAAGGGTATGCATGATAGATAACCTTAACCAGATCTAGAGTTTTGTTGACCTAGGGTTTGACTTTGTTTAACTGTGGTTACCTCGTGATGGAATCGAGGGTTTGCAATGTTGTCTAATCTAAAGTATCTATATGAATGCAATCTAGATGATATGCAAAATGTCTTTTTGGTGTTTTTTAGAGTATCTCAGAAATATAAATGCTTCTAATCTATGAAAAGGAAATATGTGTGCAATCCTATATGACTTTTCAAATGTAAAGTTAATCTATGTTTTTTGGGTTTTTCGTGTTTTCAATGCAATCTAATCTAATGGAAAGGGAAAATGCTTCTTCTAACAATGTAGATCTAGAAATATGAAAGCAATTAATCTAACATGCAAGATCTAATCTATCAAGGAAAAATCAATGTGTTACTATTCCCAAGAGCAAATGTGGTTATCTAATTACTATGAAAGCAATGAAAGAACCTAAAAGAGTTGAAGATTTGTTGACTCCACTACCCTTAGTAATCCTTGTGTAGGCAACCTTGAATCCTTCTGTGACAGCAGGTGATCCTCTTGACAACAAAACAACCTAAAGAAGCAAAAAGAAGCTTTGATTAATCTTTAATGAGCTCAATGAGAGCTTGGATTGAGCACAATGGCATAGATTGAAGTAGCGTGATGCTACTTTGTTGAACAATAAAAGAAAAAGGCACCTTCATCCTGTAAGAGCATTCGAATGCTAAGTTGGAGAGCAAAATTGGCAAGAGCTATGTGCACAATGAATTTGCCTCCCTTTGTGCTTGAGGGAGGGGGGTATTTATAGGTTTAGGAGAAGGGATTGACTGGAGAGTTAACTCATTAGATTGACGAGTTAACAAGAATAAATTAGGGAGTTAACAAGGTTGATTACCTAGTGAACTCAGCTAATTAGAGAGTGATGAAGTAATGATAGCTTATCACTAAAGAGGAAATGGAGGTGAGGGAATGCATGAGATTGATTAGAGAGTTAATTTTAGATCAAATAGAGTTAATTATGCATGTGTGGGTGCATGAAATAGTTAACTCTATATCAAGGATAAAAAATCATGCAAACAGAAATAAAAACAGGTGAAAACGAAGCAAAAATGAGAGAAACTTGAGTTTTTCCACGGGTCCAAAATCAACAGGGTCGCCCCTTTTGCCAGTAGGGTTGCCCGCGGAGATCTGGGCTAGACAAGGTCAGATGCAGAAAAACAGGCTAAGAGATGGTAGAAAAGAGGAAAAGGATGAGTTCTGCATCAAGAAATAGGTTAGTCATGTGGAAGAATCCAAATCTCCACTTGCGTCTACAAGATCTCTAGGGGAGATTTGGAAATAATAGGGGGAGATTTGGATTGGTTGGTCGAAAACAAAAATTGTCAGTGGGAGATGGATCGGGGGACCTCTAGAAGACTTCTAGGAGGTGCACTAGAGGAAAAACAAAGGGGAGAGGTGAAAACTCACCTACAAGACTCTCACAAGGCTTAGGATCAAGGTCAAAAGATAGAAAATACAAGTTGACAAGTGTCGCAACAAGTGTTGAAAAGCATCACAAACAGGGAGAGAGAGAAATCAACAAGGAAGAAAACAACACAAGACAAGAAAAGAGGACACATCATCAAGAGGCCTGCTACTTAAAGGATTTATTTTCATGCTTACATATACATGACAAGGATTTGAATCATCATAGGGGTCCTTGTGGAGGCAGTGCATAATTTTTGTGCTTATAATCACTTGATGTATTTCTCTTCTCATTCACACTTGCAAACACATTCAAATTTTTTTCTTTTGGGCTCATATACACACGCATGCGGATATAGATGCATATAATTGCACAAATTGATCTTCCTTATATAACCTTCTATAGAAAAAGAATTCCCATGTCAGCTAGGCACAATAATAAAATTCTCCAAGGTTGAAAGTAGTACTTTTGAATTCCAACGTGAAAGGAATCGAGCCCAGATTAAAATTCCAATGTCTACATGCTTGAAACATGGCCCAATTTACACTTCTTTAGGTCGACCCTTAAAATGATCAGGACCTAAATCTCAACAATCCGCACGCTACAGTAATGGCACCAATGATTTACTCCCAATTCTCTATCACCAGGTCAGCTAACTATAAATATGTTTAAATATTTGAATCCACTACTAGTAGAGCTATCTTTACCAAGTCAACCTTAGAGTTTTGAATCTTTTCCTTTTGTATTATTTAAACTCATAGAGCATTAGGGATTAGGCTTCCAGTCTTCGACCTTCCCCTTTGAAAGCCTTAGAGGGTCTCCTCTGGTCTTGTTGGATTCTTCCTTAGTAGAGCTATTGGGCACTGGACCTCCTGTCTACCTCCTTCCTTATCGGGTGACGGGCTTCCTGTCTATCACCTTCCATTGTTTAGAATTGATCAAAGGACATCTTCACCCTCTGACCCTCGATCACTTAGTATATATTGGAGTTCATGTGCTGAGATTTCTAAGTAAAATATTCTCATTTGAATACAACAAAGAACATCTCCGCCCTCTGACTCCCGGTAACTTAGCATATATTAGAGTTTGTGCACCAGTCTTTCTAAGTAACATCTTCTCATTTGAATTTGACAAGGAATAACTCCGCCCTTTGACTCTTGTAACTTAGCATACAGAGCTTCGCGATTGGGCCTTCCACTTTGGCCCTTCTTATATCCTCAACTTGGAGAAGGGGTAAGGTCAAAACCCCAAACTCTGATGATCACCAGAAAACTTGTAGACCAACTTTTGCTGATACTTTAAATAAAAATCATTCATGCCTTAGCATATTTTCTTTGTCATCTTCATCTCCGAACTTCATTTTGACATCAATGGCAATATGTGTATGCACCTTTGACATCAATGACAACACTTCTAATAATTTCCCCCTTTGTCATTGATGGAAACACAAACATAATCTATCTCTTCTATAAATACTCCCCCTTACTCTATCTCTCCCCCTTTGACATCAATGGCAAAGGAAGGTAACCAACTTCTTTCCTTACTACAATCTAAAACTATCAAGACAAGCTCCCCCTGACTATAATGCTTCTCCTCACCATATCACACCAAACTTTGATCATCCAAGCTGTCTTCTTTCTACCGGCTCCCCCTAGATAGATGCTTCATCATTACCTTTACTGAAATCATGAGAGTGATATCATTCCTAACATTTGCCTTAAATACTCAAATGTGTCTTTAGGAAGGGGATTTGTAAAGATATCTGTAATCTAATCCTTTGTAGGCACATATTCAAATTTTGCTTCTTGATCAGCAACCTTTTCTCTCAAAAAGTGATACCTAATAGATATATGCTTGGCTCTTGTTTGCATCATTGGATTCTTTGATATGTTAATTACACTTGTATTGTCAGACATAATTGAAATGGGCTCATCATATACAACTCCTATATCCTTCAATTTCAACTTCATCCACAAAACTTGAGTACAACAAGTTGCTATTGCAATGTATTCTGCTTCTACTGTTGATAAGGAAACTAAATCTTGCACATTTTTCTTAACCATGAAACCAATCTACCACCTAGAAAGAATGCTCCACCACTTGTGCTCTTCCTATCATTAGTGTTGCCAGCCCAATCTGCATCTGTATATGCTATCAAAGAGAGATCCTTTCCCTTCTCGTACCACAATCCATAATCCAAAGTGCTCTTCAAATATCTGAAAATTGTTTTAACAACCTTTACATGAGTTTCTTTTGGATCAACTTGAAATATAGCCACCCTACAAACTGCTTGCATTTAATATCCAACCTAGATGCAGTCAAGTATTATAAGCTTCCAATCATGGATCTGTACAGAGTTTGATCAAATTGAAGTGACTCATCATCCTTGCTTAGATGATAGCCTGTAACCATAGGTGTGCTCATAGGTTGTAGTCATCCATACCAAACCTTTTCAACATATCCTTGCCATACTTAGTTTGTGAAATCAACATACCCTTGTCTGATTGAGCAATTTGAAGTCCAAGGAAAAATGAAATCTCACCAATCATAGACATCTCAAATTCTTTTTGAATCTCTTCAGCAAACATCTTGCACATCTCATCATTTCCACCAAAAATAATACCATCAAGATATACTACAACTATCAACCTATCATCACACACAATCTTGGTATAAAGATTGTTTTCAACAACCCCCTTCTTGAAACTTTGCTAGTGTAGGTATTTGTCCAACCTTGCATACCATGCCCTAGGTGCTTGTTTGAGACCATATAATGCTTTCTTGAGTCTATGTACCATATTTTGATCTTCTGATAGCTAAAATCCTTCAGGCTACTCTATGTAAACTTCTTCTAAGTCACCATTCAAGAAAGTAGATTTGACATCCATTTGATATACCTTGAAGTCTTTGTGAACTGCAAATGCAAGGAACATCCTTATTTCTTCCATTCTTGCCATAGGAACAAACGTCTCCTCAAAATCAATGCCTTGCACTTGTGAATAGCCCTTGTAGACCAATCTTTCTTTGTTTCTAACAACTTCTCTATCTTCATTCAACTTATTTCTGAAAACCCACTTGGTTCCAATCACACTCTTGTCCTTTCGCCTTGGAACAAGTTCCCAAGTTTTATTCTTCTTAATCTGATTTAATTCTTCTTCCATTGCATCAATCCAACTTTCATCCTTGCTGGCTTCAGAAAAACTCTTTGGTTCTATCTTGGATAGCAATGAGAAGTTTACTTGTTCTCTAAGACTTCTTCTAGTCATAACTCCTTTATTCTTATCTCCAATTATCTGATTTTTGGAATGATCCTTTTGAATGAACATTGCTAGTGACTTGGTGGTCTCTATGGGTGTCTGTTCTTCTGTAACTTCATTTTCTTCTTCTGTGCCAATTGAATCATCTGAGCAATAGGCTGTATCATCTGAACAGTCATCATCTTGATCATGTGTGGGTGGATGTAGCTTTTCATCAACCCTAACATTTGCACTCTCAACTATCTTCTTTAGTCTCTTGTAGCATCTGTAATCTTTGCTTCTAGTTGAGTAACCAAGAAAAAATCCTTCATCAGATATTGAGTCAGAATTTCAAATCTCCTTCATCTCTTCTGATATAGCATTTGCTTCCAAAATTTTTGAAATACTTGACTGATGCAGGTTTGTCCTTCCATAGCTCATATGGTGTATTAGTGCTGTTCACTTTGAGATGTCCTCTATTTAGGATATAAACAACAATATGAACTAATTCTTTCCAATATACATTAGGCAACTTGGTTTCATTCAATATTGTTCTTTCCATCTCTTGAACTATTCTATTCCTTTTTTCAACTCCTCCATTTTCTCAAGGAGTCCTTGTAGTAGAGTATTGTCTTTTTATTCCATGTTCTTCACAAAAATCCTTAAATTCATTTGATGTGAACTCACCACCTTTGTTTGATCTTAAACACTTGATTGTAGTATTCATTTCATTTTCAACCATGGATTTGAAGATTTTAAATCTACTAAATGCTTCTAATTTATCTTTCAAAAATGTAACCCAAGTCATCCTAGAATAGTAATCAATGAGCAACATAAAATACCTTTCACCTTGAAGACTCCTTGTCTTGGTAGGACCACATAGTTTTGTATGAATCAGTTCCAAAGGCTTTGTAGTGTAGTGTTCCTTGGCCTTGAAACTGGTCCTTGTTTGCTTCCCGATTTGACATTCTTTACAAAAGGTGCTAGATGGTTTGGCAATCTTTGGCATGTCTCTAATTGAAAGTTTAGAGATGATCTTCACAAGATTGTCAAAGTTGATGTGCCCCATCCTCTTATGCCACAACCAAATCTCATCATTCTATCCTAAAAGGCAACTCTTTCCTTTCACTACACAAATATTGTACATGTTTTTTTTTGTTTTGCTTGCTTTTTCCACAAGTTTT
This sequence comes from Cunninghamia lanceolata, assembly GCA_027924645.1. NCBI lineage: Eukaryota > Viridiplantae > Streptophyta > Pinopsida > Cupressales > Cupressaceae > Cunninghamia > Cunninghamia lanceolata. The sequence goes on from BSBN01000001.1 coordinate 17,193,856, forward strand.
CCAGTGCTTTCTCTTCTAATTTCACATCCTTGTGCATGGAAGATGATATTATAACCTTTTCTGCACATCTGACTTACATTAAGAAGATTTTGCTTGATACCTTCTACATATAGAACATCTTCTATCCTATTCTTTCCATTAAGACTTACTATACCTTTACCACATATTTTTTTAGTGTTATTATCTCCAAACTTGAATGATCCGCCATCCCATTTATCAAGTCTAATAAACTTACTCTTATCACTAGTCATTTGACTTGAGCAACCGTTGTTAATAACCCATGGATTTTCTTGACCTTGTACATGAAATGTAGCTTGGACAATCATTGAGTTTTCACCTTCAAGATTGTTCTTCTTGATTTTTCATTCCTTCTTTTGATTTGTCTTTTGATTTATAGGAATGTCACTATCTTTGCTGATATCAACTTTCTAAGTTTCTGATTTAGCCAGTCCACTTCTGCAATACCTTGCTATGTGCTCGAATTTCTTGCAAATATGACATATTATATTAAAATCAAACAACAGGGAAAAATAATTTCTACTTACAAAATTGCTTCTCCTCATTCTTGATCTACATTTAATAGCTTTGTGACCATACTGATTGCAATTAAAATAATAACCAGAGAAAGCAACATTAAACTTGATCATGAAAGTTTGTCTTGTAGGAATTGATCTTCTGAATCTTCTTCTTTGAGAAATAATAGGAATGAAATCAACTTCTTCAATTTTAGTCTATCCTTCTTCATTGGGATTTCTTCATTTGACACTGTCTTCTCTGGGTCAGTCTTCTTTGTCAGAACAGAAGATTGTGACTTCTTCATCATAACACAAACCTGACTTAATGAATAGAGGTCTCTAAATGTTTATTATATCATCCAAAATTTTAGAGCTCTTACCAAATTTGATATTCTTACTTAGCTGAGCGTGAACTTTTTCAACCTCCTTTCTCAGTGAAACAATTTCTTCTTCAAGTTTTGAACATTCATCTGATTTGTCTTTGAAAGAAGTGTTCACCATGTTGGCAATTCTTTTTTCTTCTTCAATCTAAATTTTCAAGTTAACAATCATCTCCTTTGATTCTATGAGCTTGACCTTTTGTTCTTCATTTTCTTTCCTTGCTAGATCCAAGTCTTCAAGAGTAGAGATTAGTTCACCTTCAAAATCAACTTCATTTTCTTCTTCTTTATTAATAGCGACACTGTCTGAGTTATCCAAGACTTCCACAACCATGAATAGATCTTCTACTCTTTCATCTTCTAATGCGCAGTTGTCTTCTTCTTCTTCTTTTTCTAAACTTCAATCATTCTTAGAGTAAAGGCTTTTTTGGTTCTTGTTAAAACCAGATCTTTTAAAACCCTTGTTGTTATCTTCATTCTTCTTAAGAGGGCATTTAGATACATAATGCCCAATCTTTCCACAATTGAAACACTTGAAAGGTAACTTACCTTTGTACTGACCTGATCCCTTCTTTAGCTTTCTTACAAAATTGACTTCCTCATTATCAGATGCATCACTTGACTTAGATCCATTTTTGTTAGATACTTTGAAAGCAACTTCCTTCTTAAATGTTTCTTTTCTTATGTTTCTCATTTCATAGGTAGTGAGTGAACCAAATAATTCATCCATTTTGAATGCATTCAAATATTTTACTTCTTCAATAGCATAAAATTTTGAATCATACCTTTGAGGAAGTGATCTCAGTACCTTCTGCACAACTGCTGATTCTGCCACTTCTTACCAAGACCTATGATAGCATTTACAACCTTATCTACTCTGAGAAGATAGTCAGCAATGTTCTCTTCTTCCTTCATCTTCAGATTTTCAAATTCAACCTTATAGGTCTGCAATTTTGCTTGCTTTACTTTATCATCCCCTTCATAGAGACTTTTGAGTTTATCCCATATGTACTTAGCCATCTTGCACTGTAATACTTTGACAAATTCTGAATTGGTTAAACCACTTAAGATGACATTCTTTTCTTTAGCATTGTTCTCTTGGGCCTTATTCGCAGTCGCATCTATAATCGGATGAGTAGGCTCAATATACTTATCCATTGCAACTCTCCTAACATCATACCCTATAGTGGTAAGATAGGCTTCCATCCTTACACTCCAAAAAGCATAGTTAGTTCCATCAAATAGAGGTTCTTTGTTAGAAGAGGATCCTTCCTAAGCCATGTGTTCAAAACCAAGATCTACCTTCAGCTATTAGGTTGTGCCAAGGAACCTTGCTCTGATACCAATTGTTAGAACACACTAATATACTAAGAGGGGGGTGAATTAGTATATTCCACTTTTTAAAACAATTCTACTATAACAACAAGATCTCTACTGCATCAAATAAAATATGAAAGAACTATGCAAGCATAAGCAAATTCACATATCCACACAAGAGTCCATAACACTAGATACATGGAAACCCAAGAAGGGAAAAACCACGGTGAGCAAGCTACTTGGATCTACTATCCAAATCCAACCTCACAAAAATAAAATAGTGAATTACAATATTTTGTAGGCTTCAACCCACAGACTTTCAACCTGAGAAGGACTGCAATCCTTTTACAAATCTGTAGGCTTCAACCTACTAGAGACTTTATTATCCAAAAAAAATTGAGCTTCATCCTAGGTATAGGTTCCAACCTATCTA